>OZ037995.1:37941090-38033590 GCA_964035705.1 Porites rus
CGGTGACAAAAGCACACAACATATGAGTACAAAGATTATCCTTAACTGAGCATAAATTTCAATTGCTTATCAGCAAATGAACAAATTCATTCGCGTTGCATCGGGTCAGTGTTCCGCAAAACAAATGTTATCGAGTAGCACACATAAAGAAACTAGATTATAAACAGAATATTCAGGCAATAATTTATTTTAAAAACATCAATTCTTAAACATATACGATGGTAAAGCAAAGATACAAGGAACATTTCAAGTGTACCAGATCGGTGAAGATCGCGCGGCCTGTAACGGTATAACTACAGGTCGGAGTCAAAAATCAAATCAAAGTTGAACGAAATCATGCCTTTAACCACTTTCCAAGTGTCCTGTATTCTTTTCGTAAGCCACACACTACTCCTAGAACCATACCAGATCGATAGGCTAAACTTCTCTATCTCCAAAGACTCTTGAGAACGTCCTGTTGCCGGACGGCCACGATGCTCTTTTGAACCTCATGATCAAAACATTATTTTTTGCGTCTTCTTAAAACGTAACCAGTCAAACGACACAACCACACGTTAATCACCACTACCGAAGTATAACTAGACCAGCCAAAGCGACGGATGTCCGAATAAAACGAAGGATTTTCAAAGATTGTACCGGTAATGGCGATTTCGAATTTAGTGTTGACCCAACAAATTTATTCTGAAGAGAAAAACGGCGCGCATGCGCATTATCGTGAACCAGTCCCTTTAATCCTTGCATATTGCAACCGACGACGAGAAACATTATCAATGCCAAAATATAGTCTTAAATAACAAAACTGAACGATTATTTTTGGAATTCAATTGGTGACTGAATTCAATCACTGTTTTCACCAATGGGAGAGACATAGTTGAGAGTGCTGACAAATTATTTGACACGGGACAATTCGACTTTTATTTCGTGATTGTAGCTCTCTTCGAACTCGTAGTTCTTTTAAGCGATTCCTTTATTGTGGTTCCGAAGTCTTGGGCGTAGTTCAAAGCACTAAATGCGTTGTGTTGAAGTGAGAAACCGCATGTAGGTTTTCCACTTGCGTTGTCAGAAGGTTTTTTTTTTTTTTTACCTCGATATAGATTTTGTCTACACCCTCTTCCGCGTCCCGCAATGTTAACTTTTTCGCAGGTGTACCTTATTCGCATATTTCAAAAGCCTCATAAAGATATCCAAGGGTTTTAAGAAATGAAACTGTAAGACCGTAAGACAGTAAGACCTGTTTAAACACGAGCTTTTTTTTCTGTTAAAAAAACCTCAATAGTTAGAACTGCAGTATCAGTTACAAAAATTTGTCGTAAGTACAAATTCCATGTACTTGAAAGAAGGACTGCTGATTTCTTTGAACCCTCAGAAATTCTTTTTAGCAGAACCAATGCTAAGAATCAGAGCTTTTTTATTTGGGTAATGTTTAACTTGACGATCTTTAGGTCCGTGAAAACAGTATTTTCCTTTTCCAAAGACAGAAATCTTGTTAATATCAGAAGACGAATTATTCGTTGAGTTGTCTACAACCAGCTCTTTCACTTACCCTTTATTTCTGTTTGTCGGGTACTGCCCTGGTGTGCCTTTTGCACACGGTAATATAACTAAAAATTAATGAATAAGGCTGAGTATCTTATGAAGAATTATGGAGATCGAGGCGGGGTGTTATCTGTCGAGGCCGTAGGCCGAGGCCGATAACATCCTCCGAGAATTCCATAATTCTTCATATGATACGAAAGCCGAATTCAATACTTGTTTTATTATTCATTCAAAATAATTCCTAGTTTAAAAAAATAGCTAAAACAAGCTTACCTGCATCGATGTTAAGTTTATCTTCGATAGTTTACGTTTAGGTTTGTCCAGCTCCGCAAATATTCTCCAATAGCAGATGTCGCCCTCCGAGTTGTCTTCTTGCTGTTTTAGCTATGTTTTTAGCCATTATTTCGCCTAGCTCCAGCTGTAGTTCTTACTCTTGAAACGAGTGAAGTGGCCGCCATTTTAGTTTTTGCAACGAAAACAACTCAATCTCGTCCCTAGGTCTTCTCGGTTAACGGTGCAATAACCTGTAGAAGGCTGTATTTTTGACGTCATTTCCTACACAAAGTTCTTCCAAATTTGGTCATCAGTAACTGGTTATGGTGAATTATGCATGTGCTTTTAGCCAATCAGAATTGGGGAAATATTTTGAATGAATAATAAGTTAAATTAATGTGCCACCTGGTCATCAGCGGGACAGAAAAATGTCAGAAAACAGCATTTCTGTTTGCAAAAAGTTTGTTGCTTTCATTAACATTGATATAATATCACTTAACTGTTAACTTTTCATTTATCAGCTAACTACTAATTTTTTGGCCAATTATCAGTTAACTACTATTTTTTTTGGCCAAATATATAACCCCATTCGCACCCTCTTGGAGCAGCTCCCTATAAGAATCAGGGTGAAAATTATATCAAACTGGGGGTCTGCTTTTTACGTCCTCGCGCGTGTTTTTATTAGAGGAATCGGTCACCGCTTCTAGCTTTGTCTTGTCAGTGATTTTAATTTAATATATGTTCTCAACAAATTAGGCGATCACTTTGATTGAAAGTTCGATCACTCAACATTTTGAAGCTTGCAATTTACGTCAATCTATACAGGAATCGGTCACCGCTTCTAGCTTTGTCTTGTCAGTGATTTTAATTTAATATATGTTCTCAACAAATTAGGCGATCACTTTGATTGAAAGTTCGATCACTCAACATTTTGAAGCTTGCAATTTACGTCAATCTATACAGGAATCGGTCACCGCTTCTAGTTTTGTCTTGTCAGTGATTTTAATTTAATATATGTTCTCAACAAATTAGGCGATCACTTTGCTTGAAAGTTCGATCACTCAACATTTTGAAGCTTGCAATTTACATCAATCTATACAGGAATCGGTCACCGCTTCTAGCTTTGTCTTGTCAGTGATTTTAATTTAATATATGTTCTCGACAAATTAGGCGATCACTTTGCTTGAAAGTTCGATCACTCAACATTTTGAAGCTTGCAATTTACGTCAATCTATACAGGAATCGGTCACCGCTTCTAGTTTTGTCTTGTCAGTGATTTTAATTTAATATATGTTCTCGACAAATTAGGCGATCACTTTGCTTGAAAGTTCGATCACTCAACATTTTGAAGCTTGTAATTTACGTCAATCTATACAGGAATCGGTCACCGCTTCTAGTTTTGTCTTGTCAGTGATTTTAATTTAATATATGTTCTCGACAAATTAGGCGATCACTTTGCTTGAAAGTTCGATCACTCAACATTTGGACGCTTGCAATTTACGTCAATCGATACATTATAGCTATTTTCACACATTCGGCGGTGACTTAGATGTAACAGGTTCTTTGCATTAAACTCCTATTTAAAAATAGACAATAGAACTTTACCTGCACGAGGTGCCCGAAATTACTGGCAAGACAACGAGCAGAGTCACTGCAAGGAGGCGAAACATCGTTACTCCTCACGTTACGTTAGTTCAAATGATGAAAAATATACTGAAACAGGAGCTGAAAAGTAAAAACAAAACAAAACAAAACAAAAAGAAAGCAGATTTCAAATTTCATTTGAAACTAAGGCCGAGATGGATTAACTGTCTGAGTTATACAGCTGTTTCAAAATACGTTGCATGGCAAATCGATGGGCCTGAAGGAAACCAACAGAAGGCTGAGTTCAGTTTGCTACGAAAGCGTGACTAAATTTATCTCCGTTTGGAAGAACTCATAAACATAAAGTGATCCTTCTTCTAATACAATGACTGTTTAGATAGCAAATTCCCCAAGTAAGTCATTTTCTTAACCTAGTCCATCACAGCTCTCTCTGCCGTCATGTAATTACTCTTAGCTAAAGTGTAAAGCGTCAAGCAAAAGCTTAACTAATAGAAATTCAAGCGTACTGCATCACAAAACAAAGACCCCCCATCGAAGTAAAAATTTGTCTGGATATTAGTTTTATCTGCACTAATACTCTATGAATGTAATACTCAGCTCAGGAGGATCGACAATTCTCTATGTTGAACTTTTGAACGAAAAAGGTGAAAACCAGCAATAATCGCATCGTTTCCTTCACTTTTCACTATCACCTCCCCGTTTTCGAACTGAAACTTGTTTTAAGGACAAACTGGGAACCGTATTGTTGGGGTGTTATCCCATACCATGATGACTGAGACAAAATCCGGAATACGAGTAGCTAGCTATACACTCAAGAGAAAAAAAGTGTAATTATAATCTAATACTGTAATACTTCCCAATACCTGATATTAAGCCTCTGCATCGCGCGCGCGTTCGTCGGTTCAAAACCCTCATTATGGGGGTCTTGTTAGTAATTTTAACCGATAAATCTGTCCTCGTGTTTTTTTTTGCGCTCGCTGCGTACGTTTCAACTCGCTCCCCACCATCTGAACGCCTGGAACAGGCTAAAACGGTAGATCTGACACTATTGCTATGGGAGCTCGTATTTCGTCCACCCCCCTAGACTCGATCGGAACACTTGAAACCATCGCGAAGCGCTCGATTTCGACGACATAACAGAAAAATAGCGGAATACGAACAGGGGTCTGAACAGTCTACCGATGCCCGTATTAAGCAGGTTAATCTAAGAGAAAAGATTTGAGTTTTTCGTAGGCACTTGGAAGTAGTGGGCACAAGAAAAAAAAAAAAAAAACGAGCGCTCGAGAAGGAGACACGCGAGGGGAGAGGGAGCTCCCTCACTCCCTCGCGTGTCTCCCTCGCGCGCGCCCGTTCTCTCTTTCGTCCACTACTTCCATCCAAGCGCCTGCTACGCAAGCTAAGCGTTTCGTCGCAAACTGTACGGGTGTACATAGAGCGGGTTTCCACTATAAATAACAATAATTACATGCATAAGACACATTAAAAACAGAATTTGTCTGAATATTAAAGTTAAACTTAAAGAGAAAAGATACTGTTGACGTTTTACCTCAAAGTCCTCGAAGCTATAAAATCCAGTCTGCAGTGTTGCTGATTACTTCTCAGTGTCTTCTCTTATTATTGACCCTTTATTTATTTCTTCCAGTCAGTAACCTGGACACGTGGTTAAATAAACGGACTCAGTATCACGTTCCTGTCACCAAAACGGCAGGTTAGACGGAAATAGCGATAAAGGTCATAAAGGAAGAGTTTACTGAACTAAGGAGCAGAAAGCACGTTCATGATCACTATCTGAAACAGGAAATTAGGAAGTGTGCAACGACGGCAAAAACAGAATTAGTTGGCAGTGGTGTGCAAACGGATGCAACAACTCCCAACAATGTTGGGACCTGCAGTGCATCGTGGGAAGGATACAACCCATAAGTCTTTGTAAACCATGGCCCCAACAGTGTTGGAAGAGCTGTGCAAACGGATCAAAAGAAACTGTTGGGAGTTGTTGGCTGAAAAGTTTGACCGTTTTCAAACTTTGCGCAACAATACGCAACAACATCCAACAACATGCAACAGGGTATGCAAACGGACGCAACATGTAACATCCAACAATGTTGGGAGTTGTTGGCCAACAATATTGCGTCCGTTTGTACGGGGCTTAATAAGAACTAGTTTCAAATAAAAACAAACACAGAGCTGAGTATAATGCAGGCAATGAATTCCCAAAGATTTTAATCAAAAGCAACAAGCGTCGGTATATCTCACCAATATACTATCTGTATTTTTTTTAATATAACTCGGCGCTGTATGATGAAAAAACATTGTTGGAAACAAACGGATAAATCAAGTATCATATGAATAATACGATTTATTAAAGAAACTGTGATAGTTCTAGACTTTTTAGCTTCATTGTTTCGTATGATCAAAAATGAGTACGCTTTTCAGGTAATTACGCGCAGTGAATGACCGATTCAACTCAAACGCTGACTTTATAACACACCATTCAAGTGGTTGATGTAGCAGTTGTTATACCCAATTCTAATACATACGAGTTTCATACGAATGTGTTCACTTAACAGGGGCAGGCTCCGCCTCGCGGTCCAACCCCTTACCCTTTTATAACCTGTTCAGAGACCCTCTATTTTCTCTTTAAAGTCAGTCGAAAGCGGGTGATAAAATATAAAGCACAGGGGATTTATATTATTGACCGCCAGCGAAAGGGGGTAGTGCTAGGGAAAGAAGAAAATAGATGCAAAAATAGATGCTTCAACAAACACTCGACTCCGAGTGACATTGTTATTTGATTGCAAAATACTTAAGCCAATTACACAAGCAACTTATATCTCCAATTCCATTCGTCCAATTTAATTGGTACTGCGAACGCGGAGGTGATAATGATGAGGTGACACGGGGGAGGGACTTAATAAGAAGCCTCTTTTTACCCAAAGATGTCTACAGACCTTCTTTATTTTTCTTTCTCGCGCTCCGCGCTCGTTCTCACGCGCTCGCCGGTGTTCAGTTTTCGAAAACAACTAAAAGAAAAATAACACAACGTCTGTGTATAGGCTAACCCTTTTATGCACCACTGATTTTTGACTCAAAAGGTACTCCTTTCGTATATACCTTCTATTGACAAATGGTCACCCCTTTCACACACAATCAGGGACAAAAGTAGTTGACACACTTGTTTAAAACTGGTGCTTTTAACAAACATTTAATTCATTTATTATTTCATTCTTTTTAAACGCCTTAAATCCCCCGACCCCCCGAATCAATGTTGTCTGAAGTAAAAAAAAGACATGAGGGTCCAAAATTCAACATTGATTTTGGGGGGAAGGGGTTGAGGTAGACAGGGGAGAGAAATAAGTATATCCACTATGCAAAAAGGGGCCATTTTATGGAAGTGTGTCAACACTTTTGTCCCTCATTGTAGCTAGTACCGGGAGCCTATCACCCTAGACTCCTGCTAGTACCTAGTTTAGAAAGAACTTTACATCCCTTTTAACAGCTGCAAATCCATCGTCTTTTAAGATGAATAAATCACAAAACTAAAACGTTTTCTCGACTTTTTCACAGCCATATAATGTATCTGTTAGCCCTTCTGGGCCTTTTTACAGACCAAAATGACACTATTTGCCTACCCTTTTATACGCTTTTATTAGCGAAATCCCTATCCCTTTCATACACAGTAATTTGTATGATTCCGACTTAAGTTACATGTTTAGAAATTGTTTTAAAAATTAATAGAAATGAACATCATTTCATTGGTTTACTTTATATCTGCATTTTTCAAAATTGTCAGAAACAATTTTTTAAGAAAAGTCAATGAGACGCCATTCGTATGTATCTGTAAGCAAATTGCAAGGCATCGTAATGTCTAAGACGAGTGGTTTTGAGAATATGGGAACTGTTTTTTCCAGTTTAGAGATTCTTCAGGAGCCAGAAATCCGTGAAGATCAGCTGAAATAGTGAGATTTGAAATACTTGGAGACTTTTTGACGGTAAATGGTTAAATTCTAGGCCGTATGACGGCTGACGGTTGACCCCATTGGACCCTCAAAATTCCAGTTTTATATCCAGGACCCTTGAAGAAAAAAGCCTTAAAATTTGGCCTGTGGATTTTCTCGCTAAACCTTTGAGCTTGGCCTTGTTAGTTTTCCAGTCTCTCCCCTTTTTTCTTGGCTCCCCCTCTTTATACTCCCGTTCCCACCGTTTTTTAACTGCTACCTCCAGCTACTTTTCTCTCCAACTTCCGCATCCCTTCCTCTCCTCTGGCTATTCTCCCAGGTTCCCAACCACGCTGGTCCCTCCCCCTCCCACAACTAACAACTAAAACTTTTATTTACAATCAATTGCAACCAACTGTAATATACACCATTCACTATTCTACAAATGGTATGCTAAGTGATTAAACTTCAACTCGTTCTTAAACACATTAATGATTTTTTACTTATCATCAATTCATTTGATTTTTTATTTTTTGGAATTTTTAAAACACAAATAGGCGACATCTTGAAAGCACTAAAGAACGAAACTGAGGCTGCATCCATTTCACTTGTAGAACAACTTTAACCTTTAGTCTCCTGGTATAGTTGAATACTGGCATTTTTCACAGCACGGACAGAGCTTAGCAGTTATAAGTCCACACCCAACCTATTATATCAAATCAGTAACAGGCGTCAGTATGTGACATTAATTACAGGCTTTTTGTTTCAGCTATTAGTAAGAGTAAGGGCATATAATGGCTCCCCGAAAAAACATGGGTCATGGAAAATTTTGGCCCGATCTCGAAGTCTGGAAAGCGTTTTTGCTTTGTTATACTTTGTATTGGAGGGCAACTTTCCAGGTACAAGGCCCCGGGGGGCTTATATTTGCAGGGGCGATTTAACGGAGGGTTTTTTTGCGTTACCGGTTTGGGGGGCTTATATTTGGCGGGGCTTATTTTCAGAATTTTACGGTACCGGATATACTAGCCTTCTGAAGGAAACATATTTGCAGTAATGTGTTGACGTATTTTATGGCCTGGCTTTAAGTAATGATCCAGATAAGAAGGAAAGAACCAAACACGATGGACACGTCGGAATGCAAAAAGGTGCTAACAAAAACATGTCTTTAACCAGGAGCCCATAAGCTGGAGCGAGCAACTTCCATGCGTTCGTGTCACAGCGTTTTCAAGGACCAGTTTCTTTTTAGAACGATTTCGGCGCAAATTTTGAATATCTTTTAAATTTCACAAACCAGTCAGCAAAACCTACAGACATAAAAAAAAATGATATTTTTTTGCCTTTTAATAACGATTAGTTTTCCTTTTTGATATCTTATACTTCGAATGCGCTCATAGACATGGTGGAGTTTCTATTTTCGCGGGAAAAAGTGCCCTAAAATGAGTCTAAAAATAAACTGGTCCGTAAAAAACGCCGTGACATAGGCCTAGTATGGAAGTCGCTCTCTTTAGGTTATGGGCTCCTGCTTTAACATGCTGTTAACATCTTTCCCCACCCGCACCCTCTCCATTACCTATCAATTCTCATAATTCTCTCCGTGTCATAAAACACTATTGTTACATTTGGAATCAGCGCGCGCGGTAGAAGTTTACGAGGTAAGGCTGTTTTAAAGTATGATTTTGATTGGAATTAAACCGTTATTGGATTCGCCTTTCGCAGGATCTGAAGAATTATGCAGACCTTTGAGGCCGTATTAACCGCCAAAGCCAAAGGCCAAAGGCCTTGACCCGCATAACTCTTCAGATCATACTCAACCTCTTCCAATTTTTTTTCTAATTATAATACACTTTTTTGTGTTGTACTCACTATCTGTCTTCAAATTGGCTAAGAGCCTACAGCTAATTAGGAAATCGGCGCAACCTACAGATTTTCTTGGCCGGAAAAATATATCCAAAGTTACTGTAATAAAAACTAAGAGTGCAACCATTGCTTTTTTTCTTCTCCTCCTTTCCCTCTAATCGCTCTTTCTTTTTCTCCTTCCTTTTCCTTCGTTGCTGTGATTTTGGAGATTCTCGGGTGTAAGAAACCTGCCTTTTGATGCCTTTTCACTCAAATGACTGCAAATTTTGTTAGGTTGGTTTTCAAAAAATTTGCTAGGTATATTTCCAATGACTTACCTTCACTGTTGTGCAGACTGGTGGTTTAGGAACACCATCCGGAAGTTTGCGACGCAAGCAACAAATAAAAATGCCAAAGGCCAATGCGATTAACAGCAAAAGCCCTGTGATAGATCCAACCCTGTGAAAAAAATAGAAGTAAGAAAAATGAAATTGGTTTTAGTTACAAGGCTTTCTCTTCATGTAGGGACTCAAAGGGAATCCGGATTTCGAGAAATTTTTGTTTGTGGGAGAATCCGGAATACTAGATGGAATCTGTAATGTGGAATTCCACCAATGATCCAAGTTCCACTGACAAGGAATCCGGAGATCCACTCCATGAAATCCGAAATCCACGATGTGGAATCCAGTCCAAGACTGTCTTGGATTTCCCGGGTCCTAAAGCTTTTCCATCTCGCCACAAAGGCTCCCTCTAGCAAGGGAAAATACATTTAAAAAAATTCACTTGGCGAGGGGCCTCAGTGGTTCAGTGTTTAGCTCTGTCTGAGCAAAATGCCGCTATAAACGTAACAAGGATTCAGGATTAGAAGATTTGTGAGAACCAGGAGTAGCGCCCACACCCATCCCTATTGAAAAAGTATGTGCACGACAAAGGTGATAAAATTTGAAGATCATTCGTACTTACACGATTACAGCAGTGTCCATGTTTCTCCACTTTCCAGAGCACGCTCTCTTGAAGTTCAATGGCGTGTACTGTAAAGTATGAATAATGACTTAGTCAACCTATAGTTGCCCACAGTCGATTTTTTTAAGCGACAAAGTTGCGAGAACGAGGAAGACTGATGATCCAACTATAACCGCGGAATATTTTAGCAAATCTTACTGCAACTTTTCATGTTGAATTGAATTTCATCTTCCTAACGAAGAGCACCGACAGTTGTATCAAGATTCTGCAGATCCAACCATGACCTTAAACTAATATTCTAACTAGCCTACTGCTATAGCTATCAATGCAGTTATAACTTAGATATCACCATCCAACGCCCAATTTTAATCACCGGTAAATTTATATTTTAGTTCATTGTGGCTAATGTACTTACAATCAGTTGTACGTACGTGTGAATACCCAAAAGTTTTCACCTGGTTGGCGTTTTCCTCCAGTGACTCGTCACACACAAGGATAAATTAATATATGTGAGTTTTTTTTATTAAAACAAATGAAACAAAGAGCAACCTAATATATATTCCTATATTCAGATCTTGTCATTATTGGATAAAACAGGACAGCTATGTCCTTTTAAGTATGATAATAAATAAAAACAATTGTAAATTTCTTTTAATTCTATGTGCTAGCGGCTTCGTGAGCCATTCAGTATCCACAAGGCATATATTTCTAAGGCCTCTTGATTATGATATTTTTCCTCTAATATCGTATCAGTTTTTTTTTGCTTTTCTGTGCAGTTAAAACACCTAAGTAAGAAACAGGTTCTTACGTGGTAATTAGCAGGGATTTAGGCTATTTTGGTTCTTAAATAGGTTCTGTTCTTATTTTCTGAACAATCGAGAACACTCACGTCACCCGTCTTGAGGTAATCTACTCTTTGATATTCTCAGATATCAGCATGAACTCGGGCAGTTACGTTTTACCTTCAAGGCTGAAGGAATCTCTGAAGTGACTTTCTCGTATACATTCGGCACATGTCTGGTAGCTCAGTCAAGTAACCCATAGCGCCAAAAAATATATTGGGTGGCAATTCGATTCCACGTAATTAAATACATTTAAATTTTCCGGGTAATAGTATACAATAAAGTTTTACATAAATTAAAATATTTTCTTAACACTTCCAAACAGAACTCGCTTTTTGATCACATTCCTGCAATATACTTCACATTGCTGTGAGACTGTTATGGGTTCGTTAATCTTTGTTTTTAAATTTGCAATCTCCATGGGGATTTTTTTGTAGGACTGGAATCATGGGGCGCCAACGAGCCTTTTCTAAGGGCCTGTTTACATGAATGTGGGGGACCCCAGGTAGGTGAGGTAACATGTGGCGGGTTACCCCACCTATCACGTAAACGTGACCACCTTAAAATTGAGAGATTATATGGACAGACAGGTTACCCCATCTAAGCGGGTTACCTCACTATCTGGCCGGGTATCCCACCTCCATGTAAACCGGCCCTAAAATAAACTTGTCATCCTTAAACCCACGGTTAAAAGAAAAGAACGCGTGGTTAGATGATTACTGTTGATTTTAATCAATGGCAAAAAGCAACCTGGTTTTTGGGACTATTCAGTAAGTCATAATCTGAAGCAGGGTTGATAAAGAGAAGGGGCAGAGTTGTCTGTAATTTATCCGTTCTCTCACTTAAGAAACTTTTATAATGTCTTGCTTAGTTTTGCAGTTTCAATTTTTGCCATGAACAAAAAAAATGTGGCTTCTGTCTCACATCGACCATTTTCGAGCCACTGCTTCAGTCACGTGGTTTGAGATTATGATGATCTGACAAAAACCTTTTAGCACATGCTAGATTGTCAGATAGGGGTGAGGTTTTGCCATATTTATTGGTTTCATTAGCTATCAGTCTGGTAGGAAGTTATTTTTTATAGCCTTCATACAAGGAAAGTCAGGAGAGGGCTTAAGTTAACTTTTAGCAATAGGAAGTTTAAACAGCAACGTTTTTGAGCGATGCCGTCAACCGGAAATGAGCGTTTTTCTCTTTTAATATAATTATCTTGACGCTACCAAATTTGTACTGTTATGGTCTTTACTCTTAAAGAGACGTTTTGCCAGGAATTTGTTCAAAATCACGGCTGAAGAATTCACAAAGCCCACTTCTGTTTGACGTGCATCGCCCAAAAAACGTGGTTGCATAAACTCCCTAATATTGTACTCATTTCTGAGCCACTCCCTTCAGATTATTAGTGAGTTTAAGCAACAACGACGGCAACGGCTACGCAAACGTCACTTAAAAAGTGAATTCGCTCTGCCTCGAACTTTATAACGCTTATTCCATCTCGTTTAATTCGTCAGATATTGGCAAACGTTTTTGGAGTTGATTCTAAAGGACTGTATCAAAGTTCAGGAAAAGAAAAGGAAAGTTGTTGTCTTGTGCTTCCGTCCTCGATAAAACGTGAAATTAGGCACTTTCACGTTGTAGTCGTGCACCAACGGCTAAGGCCTGTTTCAAACATCGTGCTATTGCCGTGCTAAGCTGGCTTAACTGTAGCTCGACTGCAGCACGACACTAGCACGACTTGGTTTCAGACGTCGAATTTAATTCAGTCGAATAGAACGGCTGTTGCCGAAAACAAAACACAATAATAAAGAAACTGTTCAGCAAACTTTTAAATGTATTCTAATGTATTTGTAGTTTATGAATTGAGTTCGGCACGGCGGTAGCACGACGTTTGAAACCCAGGCGAGCTACTGTCGTGTAGCACGGCAAGGCTTGCCGTGCAACACGGCAGTAGCACGACTTGGTTTCAAAACGCCGGGCTACTGCCCTGCTAAAGTCGAATTTAATTCAATCAATTGGGTTCGGTTTCGGCAGTAGCACGACGTTCGAAACGGGCCTAAAAAATGTACAAAAAAACGTGATGCACGTGCAAAGCTGTTGTTTTGCTAATAAAACCTATTGCTTTTTTTGATGCACAGTCACTGCAAAAACAAGCAAAACAAACGGGTGTTTCTTGTTGTTGCGGAAAACATTGTTGGCTCACTTTGTGTTTTGCTGGCAGAGTCTTTTGTGTTACGTCATTTGGTGTTTCCACCCATCTGAAACACCAAGAAACTACCAAACAAACAAAAAGAAATCACAACAAAAACCAGGAGCCCTGCAAAAGCGAAAGCTTCGCTCGCCGATATTTTTTCCTTTTTCACCTCAATACGGAGCCCGGTCCCAGGCTACCAAGTTGAGAATGCGTCCCCCAAAACAGTCAACAAAGCACTTTGACAACCATTTCAACCTGGTCTCCCGCGCAATCTCAAAGTGGCGAACAGGAAACCTCAAAAAACTGCCCGGTTTTGAAAAAGATTTCGTTTCAATCTTGCGAACTCTCTATGAAGTGGACGTTAGTTTCGTGCATGAGTTACTTGTGACTGCCCGTGACAAGCACAGATCTTATAATTAGTATAGAAAACAAAGATTTAAGTTCTAACATTTCTCTTTCCACTTTTTAAAAAATTCTTTTTCGTTTTAATTATAATCATTTCGTGATTAAATATCTTTGAGCAGTAACTTACATAGGAAGTCCCGTTTTTACCTCTTTGCCTTCTTCCAATAAATAAATAAATGCTTAAAATTGCGTTACCCTAGCGTCCCTTGATTTTTTTTACGCCTAAAGAGATTAATTAACCATTTTGTGGAAAGAAGAGAAGTTATAATGATAATGATCATAATAAAATAAACGTAAGTAAAATTAACAAAAATGAACGAATTTGAAATCACTGCAGGATCCTGAAGGTCAGCGACATCCATTTACGGGATTTGACAGAAAAATGTCGTAATAATAGATAATGAGAAATTAGAACTACTGTATAAAAAATAAGCAAACAGGAAATTAGTTCTGGTCGCGGTTAACACGGATGAAGGACTACGAGACAAACTGTTACAGTTACAAATACCGTGAAGCTTAATCATAGAATACTGAGGAACCGGACTTTATAACGTTACAACTGAACCTACACACTTACCAGGTAAGACCAATCTTCACTTTGAATTAATCCGAGTGAAAACAAATTAGGGACACAAGAGTGCGTTAAGAGATTCAATCGTATGCATAAGCAAATCTCCAAGTTGATTTAGCCACGAGCTCTACAAGTAAAGGTCACTGTATATGAGTCACGCGCCTAATCTAAAAAAATTACCTAACGTGATCACGGCAGCTGACGTGATTCGGGGCGTAGGTCAAAGAAAGACCGAAAATGAAGCCTTTACAATGCTGCGAAAGATAATCATGAAGTAACCCATGAACCAAGCACTCGCTCGAAAGAAGATGGCAGAAACGTATTTCCTCACGTGAGTCACGAGAGTGGGCGTAGACCATTTGAGGATCGCACAAGGACAGGAAAACAACCAAGTTGATTCGCTGATTACAGGAGGACCATCCGCTGTGCAAGGCATCGTGATGTCACGCGCGACATGTGATGTCATCATACATTTGCTGTAATTCGAAACGCCTGCTCTCGGCTTTATTAAAGTAATCGGGAGAAATGCCTCATAAACACAAGCGTTTGCAGCTTTTGATCCACCTCAAATGTTAATATAAGGTAAGAAAGATGAATAAAGATAACTTACCATATGTTTTTATTGTCTTCTTCTGCGTTTTTGTTTATTATATCTGTATTATTGAGAGGCGGGGGTGGGGGGCAGTTTCAAGAGACTCAAAACGCCACAAAAACGCAGCACGCACATTTTAAACTTTCGCCAATAATATACAATAATGTTTTGCATACGTAGGCCACTCAGGGATCACACAAGGGCAAGTAGTAAAATTGAAGCTGTAAACAAGTTTGATTTTCAATCAAAACCAACCCCAACAGAGGCCCATATATAAAAAAACCTCTACAAGGGATACAATAATAGATATTTTTAAAAGGTGCCTCCCTAATAAATATATTTTTGACTTTAAAGTAAAAAAAGTGGATTGCCTTTTCCAGGTAAAATAACAGAACAAAATCGACATAAAAGAATTAGGAAGCTTTAAAGGGTGATAACGATAGGGGTGATGTACAACTCCGTCAATTAAAATTTTTCTTCGCTTCCAACGAACCATTTAACTCAGCATTCCCGGAAAAAATGAAGACGGTAGCTCCACCACCTTTCAACCCTGTATTAACTTGCCTGAGACTGAGAAAATTACGGAGCGTTGAGCTCTCGTTCAAATCACACCCTGCTGTAGGCCTTACATCAGTCACAGTCCCACAAGCCCCCCGGGCGTACTCCCCTATAAAAGTGACGGGGGTGCTCGTCGTACCTTTTAGGGGTTTAAATTTGTGGATTGGTACTGCTTAGGGTGCTAAAACCTAAAATGTCTGCTGCCACAGTCGATACGCTTTATTAGGATAAAGATTTAAGGCAATACTTTCAAAAAAGCCTATATTACTATTAAAATTTGCAGTGCCAGTTATATTATTTGTTGTTGTTGAATTGGTACCTCTTACGGGTGGAAATGACTTTGGGACACGCCCATGAAACAACATTCTGGTACCCTTTAGGGGTGTTCTCGAAATTTTCCGACGAGCACCCCCGTCACTATTATAGGGAGTATCCCCCCGGGCCACAAGCTCTCTTGCAAGTGATACGGGTAGGGTAAAGAAACGAAGTGAAATCTCTGCAACACGTTGAAAAACATTATTTAATATCTGTTATTATAAGAAATAATACATACACTTGTCAAGTTAATTCTCAACTTTCGAGAAACAAACTCATTGTGATAGCGGACCCATTTACTTCAGTACTAGTCTCCTTCGCAGCTGCCCGAGCCGGAGTCACGCAATGTTCCACGTCCCCTCGCATTGTGTGACTTCGGCCTGAGCGCGTCGAGAGGCGGAGAAGGAGAATATTTACTTCCAAGAGCAAACTAAGTAACCTATTTAGGAGGGGGAGAAGAAATGAGAAGCAAATGGTATCATGCAGAAGTTCTATAACGAGGCTTTATATCAAATGTTAATTTAGATCATTAGATTCCGAATGAAAGACTCGGAAAACCACCCTGGCCTGTGTAGCTCAATGAACAGTATCACAGTACCGCCCAGGGCCGAGTTGTTCAAAGCTGGGTTAAGATAACTCAGGGTTAGTGCGAGATTTGAATTCAGATTTGAAACCTCAAAAAGCATTTCAGTTTTAATTCTTTTTGTCTACAAGTTGATGATTGGAAGCTCTAAAAATAACAGAGAATATTCTCCGAGAAAATTCTTTTGAACAAAAGAAAAAGAAACCCGGGTTAAGCGTTTATCGGCCTTCGAACAACTGGGCCCAGAAGTTGCCTTTGAATTGGTACACTTCAGGAGCTGGCATTCACAGGATCAAAATTTTGAGCCACCTTGTACAGCATTATACCCAGTACCACAGAAAAGTACTGTACCGCTTTTAGCTGCTTTCATTTGAACGGTTGCACTTTTAAGTATTTATCTTTATCCACAGATTAAAAATTTAAAATCGCCGTCGGAGTCCTCATACAGTGGAACCTCGATATAACGAATTGCCAAGGGACTGGCAAAATTTGTTCGCTATAACGAGGTTTCGTTATATCGAGGTACTTTTCCATATATTATACTTCACTGGGTTAAAGAAAATCTTTCGTTATATGGAGGTTCCGCAGTATTTCGCCACGCGAGTGAAAGGCCAGTGGCGGATATAGACCTTCAGTGAATGGGCGGGGGGTGGGGGGGGGGGGGGGCGAGGGGCAGTCATCCAGACCATCCAGGCCCTGAGATAAGGGAGGAGGGGGGGGGTCTCAATTTTTTTTCAGCCCTTTGCACCTCAGTTTGGTGTAAAAATAAGAGGGGGGAGAGCGGCCCCCCGGGCTTCTCCCCTGGATCCGCCACTGAAGGGTATTGCCTCACTCAATTTACATATACCACCGCGTTTCGTAAAGAGCCCTTGAAACGTTCAAGAACGACTTTGATCTGATTCTAAATGCAACAGAAAGCCTATTGGCCAAAATTGATCCTTCAAACATAATTTAATCTGGATTATTCTAAGATCCATCCGGACGTCGGGAAAAAGTCCAACGAACGTTTTACGACCGTTGGGGAAATTGTCAAATTGAGGAGAACGTTAATTCTTTATCAGTGGTCGTCCCTCCACCAGTGATGTCATGTTTGCTGTTTACGATTGTTTACCTGAAACGAAATAAAAGATTTTAGTTATTTCTGCATGTAAAGTAGACTGCGAACAGTCTCTTATTTTTCCTTTGAATCAAAGTAGATCGGCAGCACGGGCGGGGGCCGAGGGGCGAGGGGCGAGCGTCGGAGGCAAATTTCCCTTTCGTAAAAGGTCGCGTCCATTTTTAAGAAACTTTTTTGACCTGAAGATAGCAACCCAGGTGGAACCCGTGACAGACCGGTCAGTATCGCACCTGAGTACCGTGCACATTTCGTTGTGCGATCGTTACCAGGCACCAGGAGCGTTACTGTTACCACATGTTACCACAAACCACAAGTAACCAACCACACGCCATTCGATCGCTGAGGATTTTTTTAAATTTTTTTTTTCAGCGATTGTAGCAATCATTATGAAAACGAAGACAAATCAAATAACAAACATCCTTGAGAGGCGAGCCGACTAGATTCCTTTGTATTGGTGGATACAGAGGGATGGGGTTGGGTTGTGTTTCGGTGGGGTAGAGTGG
Organism: Porites rus; assembly: GCA_964035705.1. Taxonomy (NCBI): domain Eukaryota; kingdom Metazoa; phylum Cnidaria; class Anthozoa; order Scleractinia; family Poritidae; genus Porites; species Porites rus. The sequence continues at coordinate 37,958,913 of OZ037995.1, forward strand.
ATTGAGTTTAGGAGGTAAATACTCACTTGATACTCACCACTCCGTGTTGACAGTAAAAGCCGGAATACCCGCGCGTACACGAACATCGATTTCGTCTGATACACGTGCCGCCATTTTGACACTTAGGGTTGCATACAGCTGCAAAAGAATACAGTCGGCCAGTTGTTCAATGAAGATTTTTCCAGAAGTACTGTATTTTATGGTCAAGCATAGTCACCAAAAGGAAACAGATTAATGACCCCCCTCTATGAATTTTCGGGTGAGTAAAGGTAAAGATCCTTGTTCGTATTGGTGACTCGCTTGTCTCCTTCGCAGTCGCTCGGGCCGCAGTCACGCAAGCTACAAGAATCTGAGGCCATGCCTGGGAACCAAACACAGAGCCTCCAGAGCGCAGAAGTTAGCGCACTAACCAGCTTTCCTCTGGCAATGCTGGTTTCTGGATCGTTAAATACTTAAGTGCGGAAGAGGTCGGGTCGCTTCCGACTCTCCTTAACCTAGGAAATGTGTTTCTTTATCATCGGGTGACTTGCATTTCAGTCATTTTGTCATGCTGCATGTCTATGTTTGGTAGGCCTGTGTAACTGGTGGGATCAGATAGCGGGATTGCAGGGAGGCCCTTGTTTAGCGGCCTAACACAAATTGCCCATAAAATAAGGCATTTATGGCATATGCACCGTATAACTTCACCATCTTTCTGCAGTAGCCATGCCAAAATGAAGCTGTTTTTGTTGTCTCACCTTTCTCACACCTCTTCCCATGCCAGCCGTAATGACATGTACATTTGTCAGGCTTGTAACACACACCGCCGTTCATACAGGGTTGTCCGCAGACCGCTATTAAAATAAAGAGAAACTAGCGTCAGACATGTCCAATGCGGCCTCCCACTGCCCTCACTTAAATGAAAACAACGCCATCCCAGTGTACCTTGCAAGCAGTTGTTTCCCTTGTAGCCTTTGGGGCAGCGACATTTATTCGGTCCAACGCAAACTCCACCATTAAGACAGGTTGGGTTACAAGAGGCTAAGAACGCAAAAAATAAATCACATGTTTGAATAAATCGTTTATCCAAATGTACTCGCAGTGGGCCGCCTTGTACTTTGTGGTACAAGTAAGTTTCGTTGATTTTTGCGGGAAAATAGGCAAGCGCGAAAAGTTATTTTAACGAGGAACTTACGTCTACAGTAGGGCGCAAGAAATCCTGGGGAGCAGTGACACACGTTTGGACGAACGCATCGTCCACCAAACTGACAGGGCGGGCTGCACAATGCTGCAAAAAATAAAAACATCATACGGGCTATGTGACTGGATAAAACAGCTCAGACCAAATTTGTTTACGTTTTGTTTGTTAGTATTTTATGGACACATGAATATAGCCCTTTATATGGTTGATTAAGTTACGGAGAGCCTGGTCAAGGTTAATGAAGCATACAAACACATGAAGCACCTAGACAAAATTGCCACTTTTGCTTTTACCTGGTAGATGTAGGGGTCAACTGTTAAGTTTTGTTTGAACTATGGGCACAGACTTGTCCAGTGGTGGAAAGGAATGAATCAGACATTACGATCTCATGCAAGGTGTCCAACCCATCCACCACAATCATCCACAATACCACAAAATTGTGGATTTCCCTCGGTGCTTTTCAACTTTACCCGACAAAAGTATGAGAATTAAATGACTGACATAAGGGCTGACGGCTGTCGTCGTCGCCCTACTTCTCTGCTTGGCTCTACAGCCGGCTTCAGTCTAGCGCTTTACTGACCGGGTTAAGCAGAGGTCATTTCTACTTTTCAAGACAGAAATCCTTTATTTTGTGAAAGTTGAACCAGTCACTCCTCTATTATCCTGACGCCAGCTGGAATCATTGTTCCTATCATCATCGTCATCATCATCATCATCATCATCATCGTTCGGCCCTTTGCTCGAGATTCTTTTCTTTTGCTGAATACGACTGCGGTTCGCAACGCTCGCATTCGGCTTTAGTCCGGATCTCCACCTCTAGAAAAATCGCCGTCCAAGGCGGTACGCGTTCTACGCGGTAGACTAGGCGTTTTTCCTGGGTAAGAGGAAATCTACCCCTATTTACCCAGCAAAGTTACGCGGATAATTTACTAGTAAAGGTAAAAGGAAAAGGTGTATCTTTAGATCTTTAAGATCTAAAGCTTGCAGTGTACCTTTTTCACACTGTGTTCCTCCATATCCTGGTGGGCAGCTACATTTATACGGTCCAACACAAGTTCCACCGTTACGACACAGAATCTTGCATTCAACTGCCAAAAAAATTACATCTTATTCATACAAAATATTTCATTGCATTTCATTAAAACAGTTAGTTAGTTCTGTTTGCTTTCTCTCGAAGATATTTTTCTAATCAGTAGATTTCGACATCCTTCCATAGCACCATTTTGTGTATGCCTATCTTTTACAGTCGGTAATTCGCCTGGTTGTTGTTGTTGTTGGCTCGCTTTAACTACGAGAGCTTACCATAAGTAAAAACTGGTTGGCCGAACCATTTAACTCTAAGAGAATTCTACTATTAATCAGAACTGTCCAGGCAGATCAATTTACTCCATAAATGGTATGCACGGCAGTGATGGGTTCATAGCAAAAACTCTCGAATAACCCCTCTTTCATAGCCTCCATAGTTGGCGGAATTAGCGGGCGAGTGCTGTAGTTTTTGGCGGCGGACGTGGCGTCGCCACTCGCTTCTTCGTCGTAGCGGCTCCGCCGCTACGAAAGTACCCCGGGCACGATCATCCTTCCAGCTACGCAGGCTACCACTTTCACTTTCAAAATGGCTGACGCGAAAGCCTAGAACTGGTATCAAAGTCGGAACACGTATTTCCGTTTGAGATATTAGGGACTTTAACATTCAACGACGCGACGGCAAAGAGAACGTCGCTTAAAAAGTGAATTTGCTTTCTTCCAGTCTTTATCGGAATTATTCCTATCCACTCATTTTATCAAATGTCAGCGAACCCTGCTGGAGTTGAATTCCTAGGGACCATATCCAAGTTCAGAAAGAGAAATAGCATTTCGTCGTTGTTTGTTTACCTACTCCATAAAACGCGAAATTAGGTATTTTCACGTCGTAGTCGTGCAAAAATGGGTAAAGAAATGTACAAACGAGCGTGATACAAGTGCAAAATTGTTGTTTTGGTTATAAAACCTATTGTTTTTGTGACGTTTTCGTCGCCGTCCGCGTCGTTGGGTCTTAAAGTCCCTATTCCTACCGGGAACACAGGACGTTCCGTTACTCTCGAAAATTTCCCACCGAAACGACCCGAACAGTACTTTCCAACCAGATTTTCCGGAAACTTCTTGTGAATGGTACACAGTCGTAAACTCAATAAAATCATCCTAACCTTTCTCGCATTGGTCACCATGGAAACCGGAACGGCATTGACAATGATTTCGGCTAGCACAAAATCCTCCATTTAAACATGGTCGATCACACTGGGCTGGAGTAAAGGAAAGAAGAAAGAAAGTTAGAAGAGTAAATATGATTTGTTTACCCACAACACACCCGTATGAGCTCTTAAGAAATCATCCTGTTGTTTTCATGAGTTCTTAAGGGGATTGCATTGGTAGACTGTTTGCAGTCCGACTTTTCTCTTAAAATCCGTCTAGTTCTTATCTCATCCAGCGCGATTGCAAACCATAGTTTTTCTTCTCGGGCTTACGCCCTCGTTTTTCGCGGCTCCCGGCTTCGCCGCTCACGTGCTTAGGTTTCGCGTGCAGTAACTTTGCAAAGAAAAACAAGAGACTGCTCGCAGGATTGGAATCAACCAGTGTTTGAAAGGGAAAGCCGGAGTACCTGAGGAAAACATCTCGGAGCAGAGGAGCCTGCGATCATGTCCTCCTCATATCTCTTCCGCCGCCTGAATGCGGGTTAGGAGCAGTGAAACAGAAACAACAGGGAGTTTATGCAGCGACGTTTTAGAGCGACGCACGTCAAATGGAAGTGGGCTTTTGGCATACTTAGGCAGTGATTTTGAACAAGGGTTTGGGCAAATCGTCTCTACAGGAGTAAAGACACTTAGCCATACACATTTGGTAACGTCAAGGCATATTAAAAGAGAAAAACGCTCACTTCCGGTTGACGCGCGTCGCCCAAAAACGTTTCTGCTTAAACTCCCTAAGAACACACTCAACCCATATATAGCATCACCCGGGTCAAAAAAGGTGGAAGGTGAAGCAGGTGAATGCCATCAAAACTACACCACTTTGCTCAGCCTTTCTCAGCCATTTATACAAATGAAACCTCAAGATAATTGAAGGTATGTATTTTCAAATTGTCCTCTGTGGATTCAAGAATTAAAAAAGCATTTTATCATGTTCATACCCGGACAGATTGTCAGAAAACATTCCTTGACTTCTTCATTCTGCAGAGCCTTAAGGCATTCATCGGTGGGCATTCCGTTCTCATCTGTGTAACTAGATTCCAAGTCACACATCATAACGCGCTTTCTAGTTCCCTTGCCGCACGAACGGGAGCATTTGGACCACTCAGTCCACGACATTTCAACTGCAAATAGAAAGTGACCAATCAATACATGCGCAATTGAAGTATGGGCATGCGCTTATGAGGGTAAATACCCCGCTAAGATCGATAAATTATGTAAGCGTGCATCGAAATATGCTTTTATTAACAAGTGCATATCCTTCAGTGATGTGATTCGAGATAGGGATAAACAGCTATGGGGAAAAATTGCGGATACTCAGTGTTTGTTTGAAAGATCTTCTACCAAGTAAACGTACAGATCGTACAGATCGATCACTACGTCAACGTGGCCATGATTACATACTACCACGCATTCGTACGGAGCACTTCAAGCGTTGCTTTGTAAATAGATGCCTTTTTAACTTTTTTAGTTTAACGTTTGTAAGAAAACTAAATTGCATTCTTATAAATAATTTCTCTTTTTTTACATTGTACACTTGCACGTGTGCCTGCTAGTGTTTGCTTTAATCTATCAATAAAGACTCTTCAATTCAATTCAATTCAATCAATCAATTATTCATTAATCAATCAATTAGTTTTTTAATGTCACAGCATGGGACATACGGTTTCCCGACTATTCGAACCAGAGGCTTAAATACAAAACCCATGACAATCATAAGTACGGACAGTAATCGCAATACTCGCTCGGTAAAGCTAATTTCCATAAAAATGGGCTACGCATTTGATTCAAAGCCTTGTGCTTCTTTAGTCCCTTTCTCATTTTCCATTCTCAGATAGTTGAATCTTTCCCTATGTAGAGCCAATTATCTACGGAAACCAGGTATTACGGTTTTCACTTTTTTCAACGTTAAAATTAAAAATTCTGAGGACAAAAACCTCAGGTTGTGATGCGCGGACCATTCAAATGAAACCTTTTAAGCAGACTGAGTACTTTCACACGCTGTGAATTGTTTACTATTTAGTTCTAATTTTTCCGACTGTGGATTAAATCCTTTAGTGAGACCCAACAGTACTTCCACGTGCTGCTTTGTTTTACAGATTTTCTATGATTTGGGACATTCTTAGAAGTGAAAGAGACGATAAGTAAAAAGATCAAGAAATGTAATGTATACTTTGAATGTTCTTCTTTCGATGCATAAGTTTTCAAACACCGGAGTGGGAAATCAGGGCGTAATAAAAACCTTTACGATACTCGACTCTGCTAACAATCCGACATCACTTTCTCCTAATTTATCCGTAAACCACCATGGTCACCGCGAAGAGAGATCAACGATTTTCCCGGGACAAACCTTCATTTTGAGGATGGTCAACAATATTTGGCGTACCACCACCGGCGGATCCTTCCTCGTCTTCTCCGCTGCCTTCAAATGGAAGTAGGTTCTGCAAATCAACAATCAGCAAAATCATCCTACAGAAGTTCCTAATAAAAACAGAGTGTATTATATTTTGCTCGGTTGGGTACCAGTGTCCGGCGCTGAGGCCCTCAAACACTGACACTCTTAACACGAAATCCGTGCATTTCGCGACCCTATTTACCACACGAGGCCATTTTTCATGACCTTCATTCATTTCGTATAGAGTATTAAATGTATTTTGGAAATTAAAATTATCTATAATTAGATTTCTCCAAGGAAAAAATGTTGGTACCACGCGTAAGCACGCATGTAGAACGCGCGCCTGTTCTTCTACCCTTTCTAAGCCTCTGACCCCTAAAACCATACCCTGTTCAGCGTGGCATCCCCTTTTAGGCCAAATAAGGGAGATAATCCACACAAGGCCCTTTGAATTTGTTTAAAGCTATGTGTTCATGGCTGTCCATACCACAACGGTATTTATCCATTTAAGGCTTATCCTCTCTGAATACCGCTTTATCTATAACTATCGTTAAACTCTTCAGATCCACCACAAATCACGGAAAATGTCCTCTTACGTAAACTTCACCTGGAACCGTCATTAAGTCTCTTTACCACAACTGTAGGTCGAAGTATTAGCACAAAATTCCAAAACATAGAAATCTGGCATGTAACAAATTAAAACTTACACGCATTCGCCCATTCGCTGGACCAACCTGAAACCCGCGCACGCTTGCCTCCATCGGAATTCGTTTGTTATAAGATTGTTATTATTCACTTACACTCATTTTGATGCAAAATGATCTCAGCTTACTGGTAAAAAGAGTGATGGTTAAACTTAAGTTAAACTAACTTACTGGTTTGAAAATTGGAATATCACACTGTTGTTTAGACGCACCGGGGTCTGGGACAAAGTACATCTCACTAACATCAATCTGGCAAATAATCAAACAAGAAATTTAAGAAACCAAAATAATATTAAAAGTACTCTAAACAGGTTCATATGTTAATCAAAAGGTTTGTATCTTAATAAAAAGTACGCTAAACAGGTTTTCATGTTAATGAAATGAAGTCATCGGCGCGGAAAGGGATCAATTTAGGTTTCGGGAGACTACCCACCTACCCCTCCCCTAACCCATCATTTTGCCCTAAGTGAGAAGTAAGTGTTAATGTTGACTTAGGGGAGGGGTAGGTGGGTAGTTTCCCAGACACTAAATTGATCCGCGGAAAGCACCTTGTGTAGAATCGGGAAGTCAAAATAAATAATTAAATGACTTTACTCGTCGTGAACGGATGAAACATAAAATGAAGACGATGATATGAACTGCGAAATATACAAATTTAAATGAAGATATCATCGTAACAGTTTTAATGGCAATTTAAGCAATAGACCTATTCGGTTAACTCAACGTTGTACCCAATTCAAATCTCCCCGGGGTTAAGATTCTTTGTGTACTGTATTTGCATTGTAATGTGGCATTCACATTTAAATGATGTCGAAATTCCTGAAACGAAACGTTTAATTCCCAAACGGTTCGAACTGGGTACAACGTTGAGTAAGCCAAATAGGTCTTTTGCAACTTAATCTGAAAAATATAATTCGGAGCTTCAACGGGATTCGAACCCGTGCCCTCCTCAGTCTGTATTTACAGTACTGTATTCCGCAGTTCACTTCATCATCATCATTCTGTGAAGCTAGAGAGGCTAATAAGATCGAATATTAGGGCGCTATTCATGAAAAGGATCTGTGTTTTGATGCTATGTATGAACACATAATTACACTTTACTCAAGATCATTGTACTACAAAACAGTTGTCGCGCTGTCTTGACCTACGTAAAAATAGTGACCAACATCAATTTTCTCCTCTTACAATATCAGTACATGATCACCTCAGAGAAAATGCTTTGACCTTTTATCAAATTCTCTCAACTCTTTCTTCAAGGGAATGTATGGAGATCAGTTTGGAGAATTTGTAAGTGGATAAGGGCTCACCTCATAACTTTCTATAGAGGACACAAGCAGTGGTTTTCCGAGATAAATTTTACCAAGTGAGTCCGGAATAAATGAGAGCCTTTCGAGAAAGCTCCTGGTTCCAATCTTTTCGCAGTTCCAAAAGACCGTGACTTCTTTTTTCTGGACACTAATACCTAAACTGTACCACTGTCCCTTGCGTGTTTCGACAGGAAAGTCCAAAGACCAGCGACGATTAAGGAAAAGAGGGTTTCTTTCAAAACTTAACATTTTTGGGGTCAATCGCACCCCTAAAGTCATAATTTTGCCATATGAATACATCGCCAACAGATAAACGTTTGTAATCTTCGTGGCTCGGAAAGTCATGATTATGGAGAACTCCCCTGGAAAGTAGTAACGGAACACTTTGGAGACGTCTACTGACCGCATGCGTCCATTTTTCAGATGAATGTTTTCATTTTTTGAGGCAGGTGGTGTTTGCTCTTCTCGAAAGTGACGTACAATGTCTTTCAAACCTGAAAGAGAACCTTTTCAGTTAAAACGATTATTCAAATTTAGTGCAAATTAATCACTGAAAACCTCGACAACGTTAAAAGAGGAACTGTTGAAATTTAAAGCATATTGAGGCAGCTGGTAGGTATAAGTTACCGTGAACGAAAATACGACCGCAAGTAAAATTTGCTGGTTTAGACATCAAACTCCCGATGTCAATATAAAACTGACCACCAGTATCTTTGTTAGAGGCGAAGTAGTTAAGGCACAAACTTTAAGAGGTATTGCACCCTTAAAAGGTCCACTCGGGCCACTTTAAATTACTCGCCTGAAACTTGTCCGACATGTAAAATAAAAATATTAAGAGGGTTAGTAGCAGCCAGCTAGATAAGGAATTTCGAGTTAATGGGTCGCTCTGTTTGTGTCCCATCCACGCAAAATAGATACATAACAAGAACCAGGCCACATAGAAGGAATATAGGGAAAAAACTATCAAGCGCTTTTATCGTAAATTAAACCCATCGTTAATAGATGGGTATGAAGAAGGTGCCTGGACAAACTTTGAGAGGAGAAAGTAAGCCTGGGAGGTAACCATGACAACCCTGTGAGCGGCAACTACCAAACAACGTCACACTGAGAGCCTCAGTGGAGAGCTTCGTAAAAACGTTGCACACACCTACAGAGGGAGGGGACAGGTGGGATCAAAAAGGCTTTAAAATGCACGCCAAAGGCAACATGAGCTTAATGACTTGATCTCACTGAGCAAGGTGAAAAAATTACAGAGGCCCTGCAAACACCCTAAGACCACCCCATATACAATTAGAGAATAAGACCGCTGGCCAGGATATTCTCTTGTTTTATATTTAGCCACATGAAAGGCCTGTTCGGAAGGTTTGTAAGCTCTTGCTTCTGCGTAGTATATGAGAGAAATAACCTACCGTCGCATTCGTAAGTGTTGCACGATCTCGTTTGTCTGGTCCTTCCATCGCATTCCTTAACAGAACAAGCTCTCGTTCGAGTTTGTTTCCCACCATCGCAATTTTTGTTGCATTTACTCCAACTCGACCAAGGCTTCCAACCTGAAGTTAAAGATATGTCAGTTTTCTCTGTCGGTAAAAATGGGATATGGGACGAAAACAAGCGCGGTGACCCCATTTTATGACTATCAATTGGCCAAAGTTTGAAAAGAATCTGGATATTACATCCTATTGAAGAGAATTACCCGGGAACAACGATCAAATTATGCGCACGCACACATAATAGAGGCTGTACTTTTACAGGGGGTTAAGTTCACTAGCACGTCATTGAAAAATATGGTGCTTCACAAATCCGCAAGACCTCTACAGTAGCATCCATGTCTCAGGGGTATATAGGGTTTATATAGTCTTTTGTGCTGCTGTTGTTCCATTTCTGTTTAATCCTTTCACGATTATCTAGCTTTTATGGATGCTGACAGGAGAAATGAGCCTTTAACCAGCATCAGAGCGCTTTTCTTCCGTTCTCAAGGACCTCCGGCCAACGGCAATGAAAGCAACGCAAAAAACACCCGATTTCACACAAATTGAACAGCATGTCATTGATCTGTAATTCTGAGAAGGTTTAGCGTAGTATCGAACTTAACCGGGCACGATGCAAACGGATTTTTGCAGGTTCTGTAACACTACTCGTGCATCTTTTGAATTCACAGCATCCTGTCAGAAAATCAACGTTTGGTACATGCGCAGTAACGGGAAGGTGTTCCTTTAAGAATCAGACAGTTGCAAGAAGAACGCAAATTGCGCCCAAAAAGGATTTTTTTTTTCAATAATGTTAATTGCAATACAAGAATACAATACACTCGTCATTGGGGCTACGGTTTAGTTATAAAAACAAACTACTATCAAACAAAGATTTGAGCGCGTGGAGAAATCGTTTCTCGTGGTGATCTCCGTAGATTTCGTCTGAGACACCATGTTCGAAATAAGATTCCAGTTTCACCTGAGGTTAAAAAGGAAAAGAAAACGCATGGCAGTTGAAGAGGCGTATTAAGGCACATGGTGACAAGTGCATAAGGTGTGAACAGGCTGTTGAAATCCTTAGGGAACGAGGAAGAGGGGAAGAGGGCGCGCGATGGGAACTCGAGCGTACTTTAGTGCGGGAAGCATTAGTACAGTGAGAAGGTACTTAACGAAAACATCGCTAAACTAACAGCAGTTAATCTGCGCTGGGGATAAAAGGGTAAGACATCAGACCACAATGACACCGAGTACTGATTTCCACTGACCATTTGCGTCTTTACTTGAACTGAAAGTCAGACTGGCCCCAGTTGTTCAAAATGTGGATAGCGCTATCTGACGGATAAATCTCTATCCACTGGATAAGTATTAGGAAAACCAATTGCGTTATCCACTGGATGGAGATTTATCTGGTGGATAGCTCTATCCACCTCCCGCTTTTGAACAACTAGGGCCAGGTGAAATACGAACCACAAAATACCCTGTTAGGTCTAATTATTACGTAATAGTAACCTTTAAGGCTTTCACTGTACGTGTTCTATAACTGTCCTAAGCAGTCAGTTTTTGGATCAAACCTTATCACATGGTATTTTTCCGAAAAGGCTAGACAAAAAGTGCGAAATAGCGCTGGAACTTAATAAGAAACAGCTGAAAACTCTCGTCACTGTAATATTCCGGATGGTGACTTACACTTAATTGTAAATCATAAACGACAAGACTTTTTCTAACGTACTCGCCATATTTCTGGAAGATAGCCACGAAAAACAAAACTCAGCCTTTGGTGCTTCTGAAATTGCCTTCAATTCTGACTTGAATCATTTTAGAACCTAAATTTATCAACATAAACATCGTGGAACACTTTTCCAAAGAAGAATTTGTACATAAAGCGGGTCTTTTTTCTCTTTGGCGATCATTTCCTCTATTCTCATAACTTTTATTATTGCATGATTAATCATTGGTATAATGGAAAGAACGTGATATCAATCGCTGTAAGGGCTTCACGGTTGTGCTTCAAACTAAAGGAACCTTGGTTGTTTAGAAGGCCTTCCTACTTTTCTTGGCTAGTTTATCTTTTAAACATGCGTGTAAAAGGCAACACTGTAATTGACAAAAACAAACGTTTTGGAATGCTTAGCGATTAAATGAGAAACAGGTTAAAATTTCCGCCACTGAAGCGTTCCGGATATTACGAGCATTAAATTAATCTTTGAGTCTTAAAAGAAGGAGGTTTTAAGCCAAACTACGTCAAACCAACGCCATGTAAGATTCAAAACAGGACGTATGAGCTTCAAAAATATTTTAATTGCGTTCTAATCCTGCTTAAGTTTGTACCGCAACCGCCGACGGACAAATCGCGACCACAACCATAACTTGAGTTCCAATTTTCTTAGTTAACCGAAGAAATAGTCTGTCCATCAACGGGAACTGAATTGAAGACATCTTTTGCAGCTACATATCGAGGAAACGTTAAACCGATGAGGACGTTGCTGGACGTGGCCGTGCAAGACAGTAAAAATCGTATAACTGATACAGCTGTATTACATGAAATTTTGTGATCATACTTCTCACGAACTCGTATTTCGTTTTTTCAAAAAATCTCTTAATTGAACTGGACAATTTATCTGCCCTTATCTCGTTAACTCTGCCCCCTTAGCACCCACTGATTAAAGCTGTGCTCCTTTTCTTCATTGCAGTCAGTTTTCACGGAATCAGCAGTGTAGAATTTTATTGAACAGGAGAAAAATGATATGAACTAAAACAGAACCGAAAAGAGGTTAACTAAAACCCTTAAGCTTCAAAAAAGCGGGCTCTTAAAATGTCGTTTTGTTTGCGTGTTACCACATGAGAGAGATAAATTGAATTACAATTATCTTCATAAGACATCGAGCTGGCACGCGAGGATGAGAGTAAAGAGATTTGATGACCGTGCTCCCGTTTGTATAATTTCTTTCAGAAAAAAATCGATCTTCAATCCATGTACAAGTATCTTACTGTTTTCGCTTGGTCTAACGGAAAAGACCTCAACTTTTGTGTTTGCCTAAAACCTAGAAGCCACATGACGTTCTCTTTTCGTTGTACTCAGTATTACTGTAATTTAGTCTGCGGATAAAATCTTAAGCTGCCGGAAAGCTATTATAAGCTGCAGTACATTCCCGTGGAGCTATTTATTATGCTGTACAAGCCGTTTCTAATTTAAAGTGGCACGACAAATGGAACTGTTTAGCAGTTCATTTCCCAGCTTCCGTTTTTTTCTTTTCCCTTTTATGTTTTTTCAATTAATAAGGTAATTTTTCAACTAATCTTGGCAGTAATAGTAATATTTGTGTCCCCGTAGCCGCCCACTCATCGTACTTGTAATCGCTAAGTTGTTGGCAGCAGTACAGCGGAATCCCGCCAACTGACGGAGGAAAACTGGCACTGGGTCAACAATCAAGTGTCGGTCTGCTAACTTCTTACTGGCGCAAGTTAGGTTCCTAAGATGAGAAACTCTGTGGTGAAAAGCAATCACTGAGCGATACATGGTACTCTTTGAACAACAGTCCCTTTCATTTTTAGTTCACTGTCTTCACCCAGAGAGGTCTCGGTACTTAAGCCTGCGAAAACATCCGTTTATCCTCGCTCTTCGCCGCTGGTGACGTTTCGCGGGGACGAACGACGTTCCTTCGCGCGAAACGTCTCCAGTGGCGAAGAGCGTGGAGACACGGATGTTTTCGCAAGCTATGTCGGTACAATGACGAAAGTTTCCGGCTATTCTGGTTTTCTACTTAAAACTGGTGTTCGGTGCCTATCGAAAATAAGATTGGTTACTGATTAGTATGTTGGTCTGAGCGGCTAGTATACGGAAAACTGACAAGTTGGAAGAAATAATCAGCCTAAAATCTCTGAAAATTTAACACAGTTTCAACAGTCAAATTAAGAATTGGCAAACTATGCTCTCTTGCAGCTTAAAATTCCTTAAAACCCATCGAAGAGGCCTATCGAGTAAAGAATTATACAGTGTGACAAATTAAAGCTGTTAAGCAATACTTTCGAATGGCCTGTTTATTATGCTGCACAGCCGGGTGGTTTATCCTCTTTAAATGTGTGGATGAAATTGTGCACTGTGAATAATCACATTAAAGCCACCGAGCAGTTTTTTATTTGTGGTACTGTCAAACCTCGCTTTACGGACACCCTCTGAAATACGGACACTTCACTATAATCACAGACAGTTTGCTTTGTCCCTAGGGAAAGAAAGCCCTAACATTTTCTCTAAGGGACGGACCATTAGAAAAGTTATGGGGGGGGGGGGGGGATTTTCGAGCCGCAGGAATTTTTTTTCGTTATCAAATTCCTTGTACGAATTTTTTTTAGGCCATAGCATGAATATTTTTTAGGATTGATTGGCGTGCAAGAATTTTTTTTCATTTTATTTTTCCTTGCGCGAATTTTTTTTTTGTACTTCGCCCCCCCCTCCCATAAGTTTTCTAATGGTCCGCCCCTAAATTCAACCCCCTCAATTCGGACACCCCGTTAATACGGAAACTTTCTATGACCTCCTCAGTGGCCTTATTAGCGGGGTTTGACTATAATATTATTTTGCAATGTTGAACAGGGTGGATCTAACCACTTAGCCACTGAGTGATGATCAGTAATATTTGGTATTAAATGTTTTAGACAATACATTGGGGTGGTTCTAACTTTCGAATCTTTGAATATAATTCTGAAATGTGATCATTTTATTTAATGTGCTGTACAATTACAAGGTGGTTCTCATGAACTTTTGAGTTCATGGATGAAATATTACGTTGTTACCTATAAATTGAAAGCTACTGAGCAGTACTTTCCCCAGCAGTGGTGCTGCTTATTGTGTTGGACAAGCGTGGTTCTAACTTTTGAGTCTGTGGATGAAATCCTCAAATGTGACCATTCAAGTGAAAGCTGCTGAGCAGTACTTTCCTGTGGTGCTGCTTATTGTGCTGCATAAGGTGATGCTAACTTTTGAATGTGTGGACAAAAATTGTGGTGTGTGACCATTCAAATGAAAGCTGCTACTGAGCAGTGCTTTCCTGTGGTGCTGCTTATTGTGCTGTACAAGGTGATTCTAACTTTTGAATGTGTGGAGAACATCCTAGCGTGTGACCATTCAGATAAAAGCCGACTCTATATAAATATTGTGAGACCGCTGTGATGTATACAGGCGGGTTTTCGATGAAATCTTTAGTCCGAGAATGATTGGGATGACTCCGATAAATGCTTTCTTGTTTGATTCTTTCAAACTGACATGTTCGAGCAAATCGAACTCGGGTACACTATTGAAAAACGGTTCTGAGCTGTAACAGTTGGGTTGGGTGTGAGACAAACGGATAGTAAGACCGGGGGGGACCCAAGGAAAGTTTGATTAGAATTGTGCCGCAATTAGGCCTTCAAACCCTAACCTTGTTTAAGACAGAAATCGTTCATTTCTTAACCCTGTTAAAGACATGAAACCTTATTTCATAACCCTGGCTAGCTTAGTTTTGCACACACAGATCGAATTCAGTAATTTTCCAATAACATAATGGATGATGATACCGCAAATGTACGTAGACCGCTCATCGCCAATCTTCTCACTCTTTTAACCCTTTAAGCCCCAATATCCGCATACAAATTCGCCAGACTGATCTTTATACATTTCCTTATAAAATCAGTTGAGAGAATTTGATGAGAGATCAAAGATTTTTCTCTTTGTGATCATTTTATTAATTCTTATAGACAATCTATGGATATCGTTAGGAGAAAATTGATGTTGGTCAGTATTGGGGCTTAAAGGGTTAAAGCCTTCCAGCCCAAAAAAACACCTTAATGTACAAGTCACTAAATAATCAATTTGTATTAAACCGGACCCTGTTTTAGAGTCAAGACCCTCAAAACCATACCCTGTAAAGCGGCATATAACCGTTTAGGCCAAATAAGGGAGTAACCTTACCCCCGATAGGACAAGTGCTTTTGCACAAAAGACAGTAGCTTGTGTCAACAGGTCACACGACAGAATGTATGCTTTAATTAAATGTGCTTCCGTAACTTGTTTTGTGATAAATTTAAAGCGCTTTTATATCTGTTTACAAAAAACAGGTTATCACTGTAAACTAATAAGGGAGCATGAAACGCAAACAAACAGGACAAGAAAATAAATACACATTGACGATTTTTTATCTTTAAATCTTTGCTAAAACGCACTTAGTTTGTTTGTAAAATCATTGACACAGCGCTGGGAAATCTTGCATTTTTGGGGGGACTGGCCTCTGGCTTAGTGGCTTCTTTGACACTAGATCCAAAGTTTTTTCTCCTTCTCGCCATCGCCTCGCAACACAACAAAGGCTGATTGTAAAACATTCGATAAACGTCCTTTTGAAACTGTTGAAAAACTGTCCGCAAACAGTCAGAAACTTCCAGGTTTGCAGATTTCACAATCAAAATGGGCGTAAATCAACATGATCTGTATACGCGCTATGGCAAAGAATAAGGTTTCGTCAGCTGTACTTGACCTTCTTATGCCACACAAAATGACTTACGAACGAAAAGGACCAGAAAATTTTAAAAAAATGTTCCATAAATCTGTCTCATAACTGCTTAAAGAAACATCGCTACATGAATGAAATGCTCCCCATAAAAAAGCAGCTTAATTTAAATTTATTGGGCACAAAGTTCAGAATGGTGTCTACAAAAACGGTTCGAGTCGCTTAACAAAGCGGCACTGTAGAAAGTAGCTCTAGTTTTACTTAAAAACGTAATCAGTCGCTTAATGGACTGCTAGGAATTCATCAGTTGCAGATTCTGGTTTTTTATTATTTTTCTAGACGAGTATTGAGCGGTCGTTTAAACTACATTAATCTCCTTAAAACGATTTATAATAACTGACGAGAAATCACTGACTTCGAGAAGTTGCTTGAAGTGCCAAGAAAGAACAGAGATCCGAGCGGGAAAAAAAATAATGGAAGTGTTCTTTTGCATCGGTCTGTAAGGCATTCGGAAATGACTGATAAAATCTTTTACTGGCTCTGATTAGCGCTGATCAGATTGTACAGAAAGATAAAAAAGCACTCAGTGTCAATAAAGGTCTACCGACCCTTTAAGTATGCAGATTAGATTTGTATCGACAACAATTACAGCAGTAAAGAGCTTACTAATAGACTGGAGTCATATGGCCTCTGACAGGCAATAGGCCTTATTGCTACTGACAGACAATAAAAATTCAAAGCAGGCTTGATAGAGAATATAAAACCCCTGTATATTTTCAGCATTATTAAAAGTTTGCTTTCGGACAAAAGGATCAATGAACAAGCGTTATTTCGTGCCCTACCAGAATGCACGCTAGGAAATTAGCTTAAACTCTCTTGTTGAATATTTCGTTTGTGTCAGATCATGATTTTAGTTGTTGAGGAGCGTAACGACGTAGCATTCAGACAGGAAAAGGACAGATTTTTGTTTGATTCGAAAAGCAATAGTTTATGGATTCGGTTATTCGAATTGGCGTTGTTCTACTTGTGAAAAGCTAGTTTCATCCAGACAGGCAATTACACCATCCATGACCCACTATTTTGCCCGGGGGGGGGGGGGGCGACTCCCATATGAAAGGGGCGGGGATGCTCGTAAGGAATTTTGAATTAAACCCCTAAAGGAAACCAAATTGGGCGTGGCCCAACCTTTTTTGACCCCTAAAAGAGATCATTTTAAACTTTGATTAAATGAATCGAGTAAATGAAACGAATTGAAAATGCACTACCCTAAAAGAGACCTTTACGGCTAAATATAATGGCGTTTTGAACAGAGAACCCTAAGTGAGACCAAAATCCTAAATTTACACCCCTAAGCAAGGCGACGAGCATCCCCGCCCTTTTCAAATGGGAGTTCCCCCCCCCCCCGGGCTACTTTGCATCAGGACTAGTAAAAATTCGGCCCATCCACGTAAAATGCACTTTAAAGAAATACAAGAAAAATGCGAGAGAAACTATGATCAAAATTGCACGTGGCTTCACTCTATTATTTCAGAACATAACATCTGATTGATTTTAGTTCACGAAGTATCGAACACTGATATACGCTCAAAAAACGTGACTACACTGAAGTATTTCATACAGTTATTGGAGCATGATACACTGCCCCGGACACACGCGATTGATATCGTAAACACCTGGTGTGTACTTCAGGAAACCACGAACGCGATAGGTACATATTTTTGAGAGACTTAAAATTGTTGCGGTGTTGGTCATTCAGTGTAAATAAACCGAGACCACCAAAAATGATTACAAATGACTGCATCTTCTCGTTATTATTACCTTATGAATAGCTATCCTAACCAGGTTTTAAGAATAATGATATCTTTTAACTCGTCTTTTTCTCCGCACCTAAAATTGTTTTAAGAGTACTTTGTCACGCGCAGTCTTCATTCCTACCATTTTTGCCACACAAACCACGCATGTCTTGACAGTCTGAAGTTACAGCCTTCAACGAATCTGTCAACTGACATAAATGCTCAAAAAGCACCGACAGGACAAACAAAAAAAGCTTTCTTTTCGTTTTCCTTATCATTTAGCACGCCTCCGAACCATGGTAACTTATCATCCTACCATATTGCATTTCTCATGATACAAGTGTTTAATTGAAGCCAAGAAAAAGGAAGCCGTTTTCTTGCTTTCATCGACTGTCTATTTAGCGTGCCTGCATTGATCTTTTATCAGGAAAAATTAGACGTTAATTATTTATGACAAGCTCTAAAGAACCTTTTTGGCATATCACTTAGGAGTTCATAACTCTAAAGCGACCGGCGTCCATGACGCGTTTGAAAAGTTGATGTTTGGCATTTCATCAACTGGCTCTTAAAACAGAACCACCTACGTTGTATCTCGGAGAACATGATTTCACAAAAATTGTCAACGAAAGTAGTATTCAAGGACTTTCCACTGAATATTTTAACCTTATTTTCGTAAACTGATCCTTAAGACATGCAACTGATTTTAACAAGCATGACTAGAGAATGAAAAGGCCAAGCGATATAAACCGACAATTAATCTTTGCAAGTTCTAATTTATGAGTTTTTCTTCCACGATTCGGACCAAAATGTCCCGCGAAAAACCGAAAAATAGCACCGCCAAAAATTTTCACGGTTAAGATTAATGTTTTTGATCGTTGGACAGAACTGGAGCTGGCGAGAATCCGACTGATTGCAAACAACGACACAATACCATCGCTACAATAATTGCCAGGAAAACATATTTTTTCGACCTCTTGAGCCATTAAACTGAGTAACCACAGAAAAGTCGCAGAAGCCATGAGTCATGGCTACCAACCGCAAAATTTAGTTGCCCCCCAAAACAGATAATCTCCCAGCCGCAAGTTTAAACTCCCACAAAAATTTAGTGCCAAACCTGTAGTACATGCCACTCCCACTGAATATGAAGAGGTTTAGTTTGTCTTACCATAAGTGCGGTCAGAAATACCCGGAAAAACCGATGACGAAGCTGATGATCAGAGAGATAAGCACATTCTTATAGTGGTGTTTTTTAAGGTACTTTCATGATTAACTACGAAAGGAAAGGATCCCTTTTCCCCGAATACTATGCCTGAATAAAATAAGTCGGCGAAAGTTACCAAAGTAATATGCGACGCAACTTTGAGGCATAACTGAGGCACTGAAGGATCATGCACACTTTTCAAGTACTTTTTTTACGTGATAAGTATCGTAAAGATTTGTGTTATTGAGATATTCAATGTTTTTCAAGCCCTTTCGTGGCGAAAAAGAAGAAGAACTCCGCTGTATTTGCACTCTCTTTGTTCCCGAGAACGTTGAAAGAAAAAAAAGTATGGAAAACAAGCAAGCTTCGAACGAATCCAATAAATCATCTCACCGATTCGAAAAATGCCGAGTAAACTTGACGGACATGGATCAGTGCTGTATTGGGCGCTCTTTCGTAGCCCAAGCATGTAGGAAGCTGGAAAGAGTTTGGTGAGGTGGTACGAATGTTCACGTTTTACGCGTGAGAGGTTTGACTTAGTGTCCGAAACTAGCAAAAAGAGGAGTAGAACCGATTTACAGATACACAAAATAGGGGGCGGTGCATAAGAGGTCAAGAACTAATCAAACTCATTAATGATAATTCAAAAAGAAAATACAAGGACATTAATGATTAATGAGTGTTTGGAAATCAGATGAAAACTGCTCATTTTTGCATCCTTAATTTCTCCTTCTAAAATCATTTTGTTTGAGAAGTAATATCAAGCATTCGACACAGTGTTTCATCAACAGATGAAACACCTCGAAGTTCATCAAAAATACTCCGCTACGCGTCGTATTTTCAACTCTCTTCTCAGTGTTTCATCTGGTGACGAAACGCTGCGTCTAGCTATGACGCTTGATATATTACAAGAAAAATCATTTGTTTCCCTATTCATCAATTGTGTGCCACGTAGTAAGAGAACAAAAAAATCACCCTTGTTGATGCACGCCATGAGAACATCAATTGGAAAACTTTCGACTTTAGTTAAGTATCCAGTTTGAATGTCCTGAAAAGCGTAGGCCAAAGTCTAAAGATACATCACTGTGCTGTGAAACTATTTTCATGACAGCTTCAATGATCTACAAATCTTTGATATGGAAATGGATAACAAGCTCTGGTATAAATGTCTGTTTGCCCCAATTGCTGCTCGTTTTTTTGAACCGTTTTTGCTTTGATAAACTGCCCCTTTTCTGGTTTTTGACCGTGCTCAGAGCTAAAATGTAAACCACCTGAAAACCTTCTATCTTCTTATCAAGGGTAAGATTTTGAAAATGCGCTGAATGAATTACCAATGCCAAGTTCTTTTAAAAGTCTGTTTACCCATCTGCTGTTTTAAATCGCCTTTTTTCCTTTTGGAGTGCCCTATTTTGGTCCTGGCCGTCCCCCAAATGAAATGTAAAACTTCCGAAAACGTTCTCGATCAGCTGTGCCTCAAGGGTGAGGTTCTAAAAATGCGCTAGATAAGTTGATAAGTTCTTGTAAAACTTTGTTTGTTCAATTGCCTATTTTTAATCTTCTTTTGCCGTTTGAAGAGCCCATTTTTCTTTTTGGCCGTTTCAGAACTGAAATGTAAACCTTCTGAAAACCTTCTAGATCTCCTTTGCCTCAAGGGTAAGATTATGAAAATGCTCTGGATAAATTACCAGGTTCTTGTAAAAGTCCGTTCGATCAACTGCTGTTTTAAATTACCTTTTTCTTTTTTTGGAGTGCCCTATTTTGGTCCTGGCCGTCTCCCAACTGAAATGTGAAACTTCTAAAAACGTTCTCGATCAGGTAAGGTTATGAAAATGCGCCGGATAAGTTAATACGTTCTTGTAAAACTTTGTTTGCCCAATTGCCTATATTTTCAATCTCCTTTTTTCTTTTGAAGTGCCCATTTTTCTTCTTAGCCGTTTCAGAACTGAAATGTAAACCTTCTGCAAACCTTCTAGATCTTCTTTGCCTCAAGGGTACGATTATCAAAACGTACTGGATAAATTACCAACTTCTTGTAAAAGTCTTCGCCCAACTGCTGTTTGGAGTGCCCTATTTTGGTCCAGAACCGGTCCAGAAGGCGCCTTGAACTGAAATGTGAAACTTCTGAGAACGTTCTTGTTCACCCTGCTGTGCCTCAAGGGTAACGGATTATTATGAAAATACGCTGGATAAGTTACTAAGTTCTTGTAAAACTTTGTTTGCTCAACTACCTATTTTAAATCTCGTTCAAGTTCCTTTTGAAGTATCTATTTTTCTTCTTGGCCGGTTTCAGAACTGAAATGTAAACATTCTGAAAACCTTATTGATCTGCTTTGCCTCGGCCTGAGGGCAAGATTATGAAAACGCCCTCGATAAGTTAGTAAGAGCTTCTGAGAGTGTGTTTGCTCAACTAGTCTGGCCGTGCGTCGCTCTGAGGAAAGCAGGACGACCGCTCGTGGTTTAGGAGTGTTTTTGTACACAAAACAGGCATGTGAAGCGTAAAGGCGGTGAAAGTTAGTTAGAGTCAGCTTAACTTTTTCTTTTTTCAGCAACCTACAGCTTTGGAAATGGGCAAAATATAACAGTTTTTTCATTGCAACCTCTCAGAATTGTTTGTAATCAAACTCGTTATCAGTGAAGATATAATAACTGGAAGAAACAAATAATTAATTATATGAATACACATTTTTAAAAGTTAAAATCCATGGGTGCTCCCTTATTACGACATTCCAAGGGAAATAGAATCAAAGGCATTTTTAGAGTTCTCGAAAGGTTTAACCACAAATGGTACAAATACTTCCTCGTGAAGCTCTCATAAGACACGAGATAATCCCTTATGTATTAATAGCAAATTTTAATTTGGGCACTCTCTCACGGTATAGAGGAATGCAAAAATTTTTTCGCATATAAATAGTAAGCACAACAAGACCTTTTTTAAGGAACCCGGTTTTCCGCATTGTGTCCTCTACATCCTGACTGATTAAAATTCTTTTACCTTTATCACGAGAAGTAATTAGTACATTGTTTCAAACTCTCCGAAGACTGATAAAACTGGCATAGAAATTGCTGGAAATTTCATCGCCTGTTCTATTCTAAAAGAACGTCAGAAAATTCACATCAAAAAGAAAAATACTTAATTGTTTGCGCGAGCTCATCGGAATATTTGATAAATCTTGCGCGATATCAAAAGGTTTCTACCTTAGATTTGGTTTACTGTGGAACCCTGAGATTATGCTTATCTTAGCTTGATTAATTTTCTTTACACAAGATAATTTTCGTGTATGAAAAAGATGAAACCGCAATAAAACCTGTTTCGATAACTATTACCAAGTATCGTTTTCTTCCCTCTCCCGAGAGACCTTAATAATAGTAGGAATTTGTATAAGCCGTGAACTTTTTTACTACACCAATTCCATCATGAAGAAAAGAATGCAAGGTTAACTATAACTAAAATTTTGATAAACTAGGTTTATAATTCGTCTCATTTTTGTCCAATAATCTGAAAAGCTACTCGCTAGGAGATGCCACTAAAATTATGGATCCATCTCTTTATTCTGTTTCCAGGATCCTGGTGTTTCCCAAAATAACAAGCTCACCGTCACTTTTCTTTCCATTAATAAACCGAATGTACAAAAAATGGCGTATCTTCGATTTTCTACTTATTTAAATAGGAAATTTCAATGAACATCACTTGCTTATCTAAACTCTTGGTTCAACTTTTCATAATCATAATTGTTACGAATTCCATTGTGATTTTTCCATTTGAGGTTTTCTTTCTCTTTTTTTGCTATGTCTATGTTCTGAATATTTTCTATTTTATCTGTGCGACATAAACTGAAAACATTCTCCCACAAAGAATATAGATAAATAAGTTTACAAACAAACAACGAGACAGGAGGCGGTTAAATTTAAAATACACTTACTCTCACAGACGTTAATAAACTACTTGCATTGTATAAGAATAGCCAGGAACAATTTTCATCCGTTTAATGCATTTTCCTCTCAAAGTGCAAAGGGCAAAAAAGAAAGCATTCGCTTCAATTTTTGCACAAAACGTTTTTCCTAGCAAACCTCCCTCACTTCTTGGCGCACAGCATCTCACTTTAATCGCAAGTATTCAAAATGGCGGGAAGCCTGTCGCCACGGTGGCGATATCGATACAAGTATTTGTTCATCACCTCAGGATTACCACAGATACAAAATTTGAATTAATCCATGATGTTGTTAAGGAGGAGAGACGGAATGGCACCATTTAGATAAAGATGGATTACAGCGAAAGGCACACGAGCCAAATAATAGCACTAAAGAGTAGCATTCCGTGTGCATCTGGTATATCGTTAGCCGCACACTAGTGCGTTAGGTAGATTAAGTTTTTGTGTGGCTGAGTTTGTGGGAAGTGACTGAAAATATTCACGAGAAAAGAGAGTTTAGCGTAACACTTACAATGTGACATAGACACAAGATGCAAAAAAAAAAAAAGAGCGAGAGAGAAAGAGAGGGAAGCAAAAATTAACGGTTTATCATGAGGACGAGAGCCGCTAGTCCAGTTCAACGACAAGTGAAACGGTCAATCGCTAGCCAGGACAAACGATTTCCCAAGGAACTGCTGAATAATGCATCCAGAACTGTTGATATATTAGCATTAACAGTAACTTTAGTTACGTTTTATTTGTTTCATTTGAGATAGTCTTGTGCAGATTAAGTTGATTTAGTCTGGTAATCGCTCGTTCTTCGGCAAGAAACACGCGGAATTGCCCCGGGCCAATCATGGTGTCAAGTGGTTGTAAAGGATTACTTACTATCGATCGCACGCTCTCTATCTCTGTCATTCTTCTGAAAACAAACTTTATAAGAGAAACAATTCCGGAAATTGCTGAAACAAAATAGCTCTGTCAGTCGGTAATAAAAAGCTTTTCATTCATAATTACCAAATTACCAAAGCGTGCTACGATAAGAACTCCAAAAAACTGAAAATAAAGTGGATTGTCTGTTTGTTGACAGACATACTCGCGCGGGAGGGCAAATAAATAACGCGCGGGAGGTAGCTTTGTTTTTGCTTTTTGTACTGTTGGGCTATTACATCACAAACAGGCGTGAAAAATAAAGCCATGATAACTTTTTTGATTACTGAAACCAAGAGCTAGCTTGTCGAGATTTCTTTCACATATCAACCTCCGAGTTTTGACCCCTTTAACTGCAGGCATGTTTAAATCTTAAAAAAATGTCTGTTCCGGTTAAATTGAACTCGAAACATGGAAAAGGCAGATGGGGAAATTTTGCTTGTTTTCCAGGTGTGTTTCGATGGTTTTGACATCACGAGAAAGGTTATTTATGAAGTGTCAAAATTTCTCAGCTCTGTAGATTTTGTGATCTATGAAAATTAAGTTATTTCAAAACTTTGCGCTTTGTTTTCTTTGTCATTTCAGACTCATTGATGAATTTGAGTTTTTTTCTCTGGGCTGGGAAGGTATACCAGATGACATAAAATTTCCGATTTTGTTTTCGTGTATCGACTCCAGGAAACATTCTTTTGTCTAAACAAAAGTGTAATCACTGGGCAGATTCCACATGATTCAAAAGGAGAAACCCCACATGTAGTTCAAACCTCGCTTACGGCAACTTTACAAGATGAATGTTATTCCACGCGCTTAGCAAGGCATAAATTGGATTGTTTGACGTTCTGAGAAATGACGTCTGAAAGTGTGAAGTTATTTTTGTAGCAACGACCGCCGGAGCGCTACCCGAAGATAAGCACTCTTTCATGGGATAACTAATGAGCTGGGTCATATGAAAAGGGGGATAAATGAAATGTGCGTCAACATACCTAATGCCTGCAGCACTTCGTTCTCGTTGGCGGCTGTAGGAGCGGCTGTCGCCCCGAATATATCGTCGTATCGCGCCACCAAGGAACGAGAAGCCGGTTCGTAGACCATGAACACCATATGAACATCTCCCGGCTTGACAGGCGAATAACACAGTCTCTTCTCTCCAAACCCATACACTTTGACAAGTGAAGAGCGATGCATTTCGAAGACTTCGTCCACGATCTTTCTCCCTTTTAAAATCCTCCATATTTCAAAATCCGCCGCATAAGTTCCCGAGAGTTTATCTACCGTGTAAAGATTGATCACTTTTCCGATGAAAACGACTTTCACAAGTTTAGCACGCTCTCCTACGCTCATTTGCTTCCAACCACCCTCTTCGGGTAGAATTCGAATACAGGGCTTTGATAGCTTCGGAATTGTCAGTAAAGACAGTAACAAAACGGTCTTAAATCGAGGCCAGGAACAAGCCATTTTCTCTCGTAAACGCAGCAATTAAGAACACCCAAAGAACAGCTCGCCGATCGGAAGCGACAATAAATCAGTTTCGCTTACATCTGTGGAAATATCCGAAGTCTTGGCGCCGCGATAACTAACTTCATTACATTAGTTTTCATTCATTCGGAGGAATTCTAAAATCTCAGCACGTACGGGCAGTGTTCATCTGATCGGAATGAATCATCGTGAAGCTACGAGATAAACTTCTGAAGCGATCTGCACGAGATAAGAAGGAAAAAAGCACAATTAATCATCAATTAAAGGGATTTAATACTGACAGGAAAACGGCATGCCGTCAATAATCAAGTCTGCCCCTCGCCAAAATTCCACAAATAAATGTGGTGCGTTTGTTTCGTTAGAGATAAACGAGGGCAGTTTTCACCCTGTTACAGTTAATTAACTCAAGTTTCAACCATTGTTCGAACACAGTTTCTCCATATTTCAAGCCCACTCCATTCCATTTACACGAGTAGCGATACTCTAAACCAAAGCGGCAATTAGCGCGCCAGGCTTCCATCACAGACATCACGTCTCGCGGCTAAACACCTTGTTACTTTGTTTCCATTTGATAGTAGTAGTTGTAATTAATTGTATGTGACTCACTGGTCAAAGAAAATCATTACTTTACACTGTTTACAAGCAAAGCAAAGAATTCAATGCGTTAGCTAATTACGCAAAACTCACCATTATCGAGAGGAGAACTCGCATTGTTTACAAAATTTAACGTAAGTTGATGTTCCTTTTCGTGAAATCCCTGAACAAGTTTATCAGCTTTTGGCTTTTAGGTCACAAATGTTACGCTAAGGCCTTGCGAACCTCACAAAGTAATTTGTGCCCGCGAGCGAACCTTGTCACTTCGACGTCTGAAAGCTCGAGTTTGCTGATCAGTTAAAAATATCCTTTCTTCTTTAGTTTGTAAACAAAGCTTTTCCGGCAAGAAGCTTTTTTTGTCGCAAGGATAATGATTGTGGCTGACGAACGTAACGATGAGACGTCATTTGAACAGAAGTCTCCTTATTTAAAAATTAAAACTATTAGTTGCGGAATTAGGCTGCCAATATATAGCAAGAATATTTGAAAAGACCGGAAAGGATTAACTTCTAACTATTACCATGCGATTAATTCCCAACTCAGTCATGAATTCTAAGTGTTTTAAGATTAGATCCTCACAAATTATTTCTTGAATTGTTACGTTCTATTTTCCCTGTGCAACGTGCTTAACGTGGAGAATCAAATACACGCGAGGGATGGATGGCGCGTATCTCGTGTAACCAGCTGTAACTACGTATTTCACCACTGACTTTCAGATTTACTGGACTGCTTTTTGTGTCTGCATTGATTAAAAGCAATATATCATTGGTATGTTTTAACTGGCCGACCCTATTGAAAATGAATAATTTTAGGTATAAGGAATTTACTAACATCATGTAGACTGAACTGAGCGTAACCATGGACATGGCGGAGACAAGACATGGAGGTTTGGTTGTAAGGATGTATGCGTCGTATTAGCAGATAACCTAAAGATCGGTAACTGCTTTACTGTTTACCGCTATCCCACCCTTGAACCGGAACGCCGAACAAGTGTAAACGAAACAGTACAGGATGATGATATAGTTATATTTATCATTTGTCTGCATGTATCTACCTGTCTACATAAGGATTTTATGGGAAATTATTTTCACTGCAAAACGATTTCAATAAAGAGTGTATGTCAGTCTTTCCGCGGCGGTTCTAAAAAGATACAATAAAGATGAACTCACAACTCCTTGCTATAGAAAACCTATATTGAAGTGCTTAGATTCACACAACCAAGAGATTATCCTCTCTTGACTCAACGCATAAAGGTATCAAACGCACAGGCAGTAGATGATCGTGTCAGATCAGTCGGTCATTTGAAACAGAGCTGAATTTCTCATACTGAACGGTACCATTCACTGACATAAGCTGGTCAGCGTGTCCAATTTTTTTTTCTTTTTTTCTTCTTCTTCATTTTTTATTTGTCTATTCTGGTTTTCATTTTTCGCAGCTAAGTTGTCTCTACCCTTTTTTCTGCAAAGGGCAAAGTCTTGAAGTATTCTAAACTCGAACGTGGGCAAAGTCTAAAGAAGTTATTAGTATTTCCTATAAATGATACTTTCATAACTTTCGGTCGCAACTGTAAGCCTTGGTTCTGTAGTTCAACGAAGTATAACCTGAAAATAGTAAAATTGTGTTTTACTAGAGAAAAATGCAAATTATTTCACAGCATTAAGGATAAACCAATTATGAGATCGGTTCACTGTGTAATTTCCAGAATTATCATGATCTGAAAATTGTTATCAGCCTCAGGCAAGAGCTGATCACATTTACTAATCGATCGATCATGATTATCGTACCTCAAATCTTTATCCCACATTACCCAAGTAATTGTTCATTCATGTCCAATGTGATGAAATTAAACAAGAAGTGAGAGTCTTTAACTTAAAACTTGCGGGGCAATTGCATTTTGTTGCTACTATTAGCACTGAGGGGAAAAATTCTTGGAAGCAAGGGAGGGAACGTTTGCGATGGAGATTTCTTCAGAACTATTATGAGAGTCTAATTCATAGGGAGTATAAACTTGAACGATTTCAGCTAGTTTACTACTAAAATCAACTATCACGAGAAGAAATATTATTTTAATGTTGAGTCTGTGGCCGAAGACTCTTTGGCGGTACTTTTTTTGTTGTGTTTTTCAATAGATCAGATCTTTTTTCCCAACTGAAATTTTGGATTTTTCTAGTATTTTAACTTGAGGCATTCTTAAGGGTGAAAGATTAACGCTTTGATTACCGAAAGGTCTCCAGACAACCTTAAAAGATAAGCTATTAAAGACCGGATCAACCGAACGTATAGACAGGTCTTGAAATAAATGTCTCAACGTCAATTCTTACAGGGCACACCCAAAGGCCAGAAAAGAGGCCCCGAACAAAAGATGACGGAAGAAAATTTCCAAACATTCACCATCTAAGTACTGAAAAAAAAAAAAAATACCTTGTTAAAGGTATACCGAAGAGGTCTCGGTTGAATGAAACGCCGTAGGATTTTGTCAACAGACTTGAACATGTTGAAAGGAACTACATATTGAATAAGGAGGGTGTCACTGGGGTGGTAGCTTTGACGGTTGACGGTTCATTTTTTCTACTTTTGACGGCTGACGGTTTCTGATTTTAGAACTTTTGACGGTTGACGGTCATTTAAAAGTGGAAATTTAGTCCAAAAGTTGATGTAAATATTAACTTCTGTATGATTTCAAGAATATTAACTGAGGTGTTTTGAAGGTGGTCTTGGCCTTTCATTTATAAAATTTCGAAATATTTTCAGATATAAGCAGGTTGTAAGCTATCGTAATGTTTAGAAAGAGTGGTTTTGAGAACATGGGACCTGGTTTTTGCAGTTTCACGGTGGTCGGTTGCTAGGGCTTTTCCTCCCATACCTCTCAAAATCTGAGAGTTTTGAAAAATAGACAGAAGTAGAATGCATCGAATTTGACGAAACTTGGCAGGGAAGTAGGTTGATGAGTTACCTGTTAATTGGTTTTTATTTCATCCCGTGTAACTGCTATTGTGACGTCCTAAATAATGTCCAAATTTGGCATCAGAAAAAAAAATTCAGGAAAGAAATGGTAAAAATTTTAAATTAGTTTTCTGTATAGAATTCTATGATTTCTGGTGAAAATCCCATCTCAATCGGATAAAAAGGCGTTAAGCTACAGTTAATTAAAGAAATTTAAATTTCCCGCCAAATGACCATGTATGGTCAAAATAAGGGGTATTTTAAACTCGAGAACAATGAATGTATTGGCACAGGAGCAAGGGCAACATTGCATAAAATCAAAATTGTCGTTTTTAGCGTAGGGTATGTGGTGGTATGACGCGTTTTTCGTAACAAAATGCGTCTTTATGACGTCACAATAACGTATATTTATTAATTTATTATCAGAGTTTAATGTTTAAAAGCGAACGAGAACACGTACGACATTTTCTCCAAAAAACGTGCAACTAAGAAGTTTCTGGAAGTTTCACGTTGTAGTCGTGCGAAACAACGGCAAAGAAATGTATAAAAAAGTGTGCTGCACGTGCAAAGTTGGTTTTTTGCTAACTAGACCTATTGTTGTTTTTTCACCGTTCTCGTTGCCTTCGCCGCTTTGCATTACACGATTTTATATTTTGTTTGAACAAACTTTAAATATTATCGAGGGCTTCGTTTTTAGCCCTGGCCAAGTCTATGTATTATTTTATGCATTTATTACAATAAAATTATTATTTTGGGGTTGTAAAGCGCCACGAACAACTAGTGGATGTGAGCGCTATAAAAGTGTTAAATTAATTAACTAATTAACGTCAGTTACACCAGAGGATTGAATCAATTCACGCTTTTGTAGCAAAACTCGGTAACACATGTTTCTGTTGGTTTCCGTCCGCCATGTTGATGCTCATTCGGATGGGCACCAGCATGGCGTCTCCATACAAATCTCTTTTAATTTTGTAAAAACATTTCTTCGGATATCTCGTATACGAAATATTCCTCTGCCTTATAAATCTTGGCGAGTGTCTTTGTATATTTACCTCCTTTCATTTCCCAGATTTCGGACTTTATCTATTGGCAGTTTCGATTTTTATTTTGATCTATTTTGAATGGCGTGACACTGAAAACCAGCAATCCTTTTCAACGGCAACAGTAATTTCAAACGGTACTCCTTTTAGTCCTTTGAAATCCTAAAATATGTTACCAGTCAAATGAATTCTATTTATAACGGTACTTTCACGTGGTTCTTTTTATTACGTTCGACGCTTGGAGAACGCACCAGCAATTAGCGGAAAGATTGGTGTTTGGTTCAAATACTAGCCTCACACGCAGGCGTTTTTAGGGGAGCTCGTATTTCGTCCCTCCTTAAAAACGCCTGTTCAACCGAGAGCAACATTCCTTTCCCATTGTTTTATTCGCGTGGTAAGTGACCAATCATCGGAAACAATTTTCAAATAAAGTGTAGACAGGCTAGGAAACATGACTCATAAGCTCGTGATAGTGTAAAACGTGACCCTTTTTCCTTCTTTTCTTTCCTTCGCTAACTGGTTATGCAGTGCACGTGGTATTCTAAAATCTGACTAAATCTTACTTTTGCCGCTCTGAGTCTAAAAGCCTTTCTAGTGTTTCATGCGGATCGAGTATTTTTGGGTTAACCTGGGGTCAAGGTAAACCGTCAAGAGTTTGAAAGGTACAATGTGATTGGCTGGGCTAAGTTTGGAATGTTGCTCTCGGTTGAATAGGCGTTTGTCGGAAGGGACGAAGTACGAACTCCCCTAAGAAGATCTAAAAGCGCCTGCGTGGGAGTCTAGTCAAATACTGGATTCCGAATACGTCATACACCACTCGCTTCTTAAGACCTCTCGATCCTAGAGCCCGTTGTCCCGTTAGGTCGCATGGCGTTTCGACAAAATAGAATGTTTTGATATTTCTTTACCGAATATCACCTCATCAGCCGGTTTAGAAATGCTACGGGGCAAATTGGGGGCTGATTTACAATTCCGGGACGACAACAAAAATCTGCTGGCCTACTGTTGATTTGCAAAACTAATGCAAGTAATTAGCAGACTGTCTGCGAATTCACTAAAGCGCGAGTTACATATTATAAACCAATTGCGGGTAAATATCGACAATCAGAAGTCTTGCGCGCCCTTAAGAGCTATTTAAAATTACGAAATGCTGTGTGCTGTCTTCTGTTCTTTCGGGCAATGAAAATAATATTGCATTTTCTTGTACTCCAAGAGCTACTGTATTTTACTACATCGTTGAATATTCTAATTTCACTCGGGTTAATGATTATTAAAAAAGCAACGATAGCTTTAAAGAAACTGCTGATAAAGAACGCTGCTTTTTCAAACCCGCTCCCTACATAAAAGTTCACTAAATTGTAAAAACTTCCACACTTTGGTGACATTCATCAGTCATCTACAAATCGCAATTTCAAACGCACTCACTTATACCTGATTACTGCTAGTTTAGAACGTAGTAGAAAACGTTCTTGTCAAGTAGGGTGATCAAAGCGCACAGCAAAACAACGTTAACGTTGACATTATTGTATTTGGCTATTACTCAGAAATTTCGTCAAATCTCAGAGACCAAGTTATAGGCAGAATTCTGAATTCCTTTATTTATCCCCACCTTAATGTTAAAACCAATGCAACTGAGACTTACAGACCGCCTGCAATTTACTTTACAAAAAGTTTAGTCCCGTTGCACGATTGCTAATAATGGCAGATATTTTGACTCAGCAGATCTTTTAAAGTTCCTACAAAGCGCATTTTTCGCATGATAAATTTAATTCATTATCATGACAGGAGTTTCATCAAGAGCGCACAAGACTCAGCGAAGATGGAATGGTTAAGTTCAGCTCGATTTTTTACGAGGCTTTCATAAAGGGCGTGGCAGCTATGTAATGGTCCTAAAGAGAGGATTACAACATTCATAATTAGTGGACACCATCGCATTTTAAAATAAAGCAAATACAATGAATATGTATTCCAAAATAAAGAATGTTCTATGACAGTCTACGGCGAAAAGCAGCAGCTTTATCAATCATTTTCCAGCTCAGTTGCTGATACCACTACGCAAGGAGCAATGCGTAGAAACCCTGTTTACGCGCGAACCAAAGGATGACTCTGGCACTCATAAGCGATAGCTGGGGAGAATCATGAGTGAATGACCTGATTTGTACAGGTAAGTTCACTATGAGAAATTTTCAGTCCTTTAGGAAAGGCCTTTGATATAATTTACTGATTTTCATGTCATTCGAGTCATATTCAGGTCTTTCAAGGACAACACCCAGGGCAGGACGAGATGAAAGAATTTAATCCCGCCTTTACTAGTTTTTCCTCGTTTCGGAAAATCCTAGCAAATCCTCCTGAGGCTTATTTAAAAGCTTAAAAGGCACACTCCTTCTTCATAAGACTAGAATCATTAAATTTTTTAGTGCTACGAGAGGTCGAGGCGTTATTTGCTTTAAAGAAAATCTAATTAACTTAAATCATAACGGTGTGATCATGACCGTAGAATCTGAACTTCTCCTTTCAGCACAGCTTAACCATACATTAAACCTCTGATAAAGAATAAACTAACATGCCATGATCAAGACAGGAGAAATGAGAATGACCAGGAGAATAGCAATCAAAAGACTGATCCCAGTTCTCCCTTGTGGCACAGGAAATGTAACGTTAACAGTTTCGAGAAATGTTGATATAAGGTCTTAAAGAGCGAGTTGTCACAGTGATACTTCAATGCCAACGAAATTATTCTTTGGGTGTTCGTAAAGAATTAAGACGAGAAAAAAATAGTAAAGCAACTTATGAGCCCAATTTTGAGTATGCAAAACAAACAAAAGAAACACGACCTAATAAGGATTTGTTTATCTTTGCATAAAGTCACCAAAATTTGCAAGACCAACTTTCAACCTTAAATAGCTGCAAAACGTTCTTTTAATGGTTTGGGGGACATCAAAGGTATTACTGATCCGCGATTAATTAGCATTTGTTTGTTTGGCAGGGGATTGAAAGTATTATGAAAACTAGATCTTGATCGCTTGTACTCTTAGTAAACAGTTCGCGAATTTTTTCTAAATTTTTGGTGAGCAAAAATGCATCGAAAAGTATGAAAATCTGACACGCCATTAAATTCTTTTAAACATAGGCTTCCAAGAAAAGAAAACAATTAGGAAATTTGAAAAAACTAGGGGGATGATGCATTAATAAGGCCAAAAATTTAGCCAGAGTATTCTTAATTTCCAATTGCTTTGGGTTGGAGGCTGGAAAAAAAATATTGTATAACCAATGCTTTAAAAACTTTTTTACGTGCAGTTGTGGGAAATAACTTAAATATATTGACTTTTTATGGGGATTTATCTTTTCAATGAGGTCATTCATGCGTGCGTTATTGACCTTTTTAAGTTTGTCAGATTAGGTAAAGAAGTCCTTACTTCGCTTTCTAGTCATTTCACATTTTCTGGAAACATTGTATTATTTATCCTAGTGTCTCGAACTGGCTATAAATAAATGCTCCATATCTATTAAATAAGGAAATTTATGCACTCAAACTAACTGTGCGGTTTTTTCGTCTTCCTTTGACATTCACTTTACACCTGCAACATGGCGGGAAAAGGGGCTGCACGCGGTCTTCAATGGCGGGAATGTTTGCGTGTGGTGTGGTCTGTGAGAGAAAGTAACGTTCTAAAATGTAACGAGTTGGTCGAATTTGACAAGAATAACATCTCGAAATGAGGAATTAGAGATAAAACGTGTTTAAAGGTTAGCGCAGCAAGATAGCAAGTATGACCAAGCAAAGTAGGAGATAGAGTAAACAACTTGTGAAGTAACCAAACACTGCGCTTTTTGTGTCTTGCCATAAGCCCCATGCAGAGATCTTGCAATATAAATCAGCTAGAAAAAAAACTTAGTCATGGAACTCCGGGGGATTCCCATAAAAGGAAAACGGGCACTGGTAGCTCGTTTGTAGGGTGTTAACTGCAGATTTTGGTCTCCCTTAGGGTTTTGACAACGAAAAGCCAAATTTTATTCATACATGCAGGGATTACCTAGGGTTCCGTGCAAAGAAACATCTATAAAATTTAAGAATCAAACGTCGCCATATTGTTTTGAAGACAGCAGTCCGTCAAAATCGGTAGCGCAATTAAATTCACTAGCTCTTGCATTTGACGGCTGCATCAGTATGTCTATGCATAGTCTTCTTAAAGGGGTTAAATAAGGCCTCTGAGAAGCCAGGCCCAGATTGGTCTCCTTTGCGGTTTATTTCTAATTGTCCGACAAACATCCCCATCCCTTTGACTTGAAGTTCCCCCCCCCCCCGGAATGGAACCCAGCTACGAGCCTAATTATTCCATAGAAAACACTTGCTCTAAGTCTCCGAATTCAGGAATACTATATTAATTTTGAAAGTATACACTTCCAGAATACGCGAGTTAGTTCAAGTCGTTCCTGATCATTGGCTTGCTTGCTCCACCTCTCTTCCACTTCTTTCTCTGCAGCAGAATTCATGCCACAAAGGCAGTCTTCTCAGTCACGGTGACTGTGACTTTGTTCAAAATTTGGTAATAGTGAAGTAAATATATGCTGAAGGGATTTCCGTTTACTTGCTTTGAAGGCAAAAGAGAATTTTTTCTTCAAATTGCAGAGTGAAAAAGAAAAAACTCCAATTTAGAAGGGAATCTTCAAGAGAACGCCTAATTTCTTTGTTTTGGAAGTACGTGTGGCAATAGACGAGTGTCGGACAATTTTAACAGACAAATTACTGCTGAATAATTGTCTAGAGCAAGCATTAAATTCTAGATCATAACATACCGTCCTCCTGTTGAATAACAACGCCTCTGTCAACTTCAATTGCAAGTCTGTACACAACCACATTTGTAGACTTTACAGTCATGTTTCTACAAGGGATAAGTTTTATACTAATACTAATCTTTTTCTGGAATTTTCCCCGAGAAGATAATTGGTTCAAGAATAATCTTGAGAAATATTTTCTTCTGTCAGACAAATCATCTTAGTGGTTTTGAATAGTCATGAAAGTAATTTATGTTTTCCTGTGCGCTTTGTAATAAAGCAGTTTATGTTTTTTTCTTTCAAGGTGTATCTGCAGTAAATATCTTATGAACTGAACATTTAAAATAACATCACCAGTTGTTATAGACATCTTTAGGTATGTAAAAGACGAGACGACATGTATCGGTTCTTAAAACCGTTGAATATATATGAGCTAGATGAACGTAAATTCACTGGAACGATCTTTCTTTACTTCTTTGGAGATGTGATAATTATCATGCTCTAACAGAACAGTGGAAATCTTCTGTATGACTCTTCTTAGCCGATACCTTTGTCATGGGCAAGTGAATTTTTCAGAATACTTGTGTAATGTTACGTTACGTTACGTTAGCAATCGGAACAATAGCACCCCGTCGTATGTTTTTAGTCCTAAAGGATTTTATCTTCAGTAGAGTTTTTCTTATGTCTTGAATAGCATTCCGTCGTAAAAGCAATCCGTTTTGAATTTGTACTTCTCGAGACTCAAGAATTTCGTTTCCTTACGCTGTTCATATAGACAAACGATGAAGACTCAACTTATGATACTCAGCTGACTCCATTTGTTTCTGAACGGAGGTGATGTGCTTTGAGTACAAGGGCGTTTAAAGCTCGGCTTCAGAAGTCCTGCATATAGTCATGATACTGTCCATGCAACAATATAGAGCCTCATCAGAGAAGTCAGTAAATTGCAAACTTTTGCCAAAGTAGAACACTGAAGAAAAGAATGCTGGTCGTTCCGCCTACACTGAAGTCGGTTCACCTACAGGGTCTTAATTACTTTATATCACTAGACACCAAATTAACCTGAAACTAACCAGAATTTCAAGGGGTCTTATCGGGAACTTAACACGGCTTGAAACAAAGAATTTGCAACTGATTAAAAAAGTAGAGGTTGACACGTAGATCTTCGAAGAGAAATTGCCAACTAAAACTGCTAACCATTAATGAGCTCTGTATCTCAAAATTTGATTAATGTAACACTTTCGTACTCTATTGAAAGTAAACGAAGCTATTCACGTAAGACTGACTATACCCTAATCAGACTGTCGAAAAAGAATACCCACACTACTTTATATGACCTCATTCATCCATTCACAGAGTGATGTAAAGTGTGTAAATGTGCAAGTATTCAGTGAAGTGATCGATGTGAATAGAATAAAGTAATCAAACTGAGTACGACAGCCAACGGGTAACACAGCAGTAACTTTTAGCATAAAATTGCACTAGCCTCCTGTGAGGATGGAATTAAAAAATTATTAAAAGTCACGGTGCTTCTACACAGAGCTAATCGATACCATCTTCTGACGCGTTTAACAAAGCTGAAGCGGAAGAAGCGTCGCAATTAATCTCTCTATCGTGAGACAAACTATGAGCAAACCGATTTAAACTATCAGGCTACCATTTCATTCTAAACAACTGAACGAATAACATTTCACATTACTATTGCCATTGCGGCTGATCTTCAATAGAAATATTTTCAAAAGCGTCGACTTTGATCAAAATTAGAAGGCTTGAAGGTCTAAGCAGCTATACTGACATGACGGTAAGCAACTTTTCTATATTCAGAAAGTGAAATCACACTGATAAAGTGAAACCGAGATAGAACACGGCAAATGCTAGGATTCGTTTGCTAGAGCATTTCCAACTATAGTGTCTTTACTACATATGACTCTTAGAGGAATATTACTCACATGAAAACCTTGTTAACTACTAATAAGCAATCATCAATTATTATATTATGACCCAACACGGAGGAAGAAATAAGCTCTGTCCTTTTGCAGATCTAATGCCGGAAATTGGAGGCAAAATGTCCGTCTTTTTAAACTGTCCTATATATTATACTGTAAGGGAAATACTTTAGAAGAAATTTCAGTTTTGAGTTCCAAATAAAAAAATATTTAGAATACCTCCCGTAAAAGAGAGACAGAAGAAACCATACAAGACTTGAATAAATAGAAATCGTGTCATCATTTTGTTAACCTTGAATTGAAGAAATATATCTATCCTTCTTTGATTTATATGTACATCGCATGATTAAACTTAATCGTTTTATTTCTTAATTCAGTTTTGTTACTATTATGTTACTTTTCTTTGTTAAGTTTTATGTTTTTGCAGCGGCTGTATAACTTTATACCGACTGGTTTATCGTTTGCAATGACTAAGCTACTTAACATGCTGTTGTTCACATTCACTGCAAAGAGACCCTTTTATGAGTCACAACTCAGCAATCACACAAGCGTGTATACACTACAGTGATCAGGATTGGTTATATTGAATTTGTATCACTACCTAAGTTCCGAGGTGTCAATTTGTCAGGCTCGGTTGGTGCTTCGGTGAGAAGGATATTTTTTGCTCGTAGTTGCATGGAAGAATCAAAGAAAACATACCCTGCTGTCCCTTAATCAATCATAACAAAAATTTAATATTAGTATTGTACAAATCAGGATCGTGCACAGAAAGGTTATGGTTTTCGGGATCGTGCGTGTCGGAAAATCATCTCAGTCATCTTTGGAAAGTGCACGCTTACGATATTTACGCACGAGTTGTTGACATATCACAAATCGAAGGAGTGAGCGCAACACGAAAGACACAAAACAATGAGAACGTAAATACCATACAAAGCACTTTCCATGTGGTATTGTGTTAATTATATGTCGATATACACCTAATGAGATCAACCTATTGCTGTGCCTATCTATTTTAAATCTTTCCGAGGGCTAAAATGATAAAATTTACGGCTATGGTCGTGAAATGACATAGCATGAACGAAAACGACGTTACTTCAAAATGAGGCCAAGGATATGAGATAATACAGAAATTCATGTTATCTAAACTTTTTGCTCTGAATCTAAAATTGTCGGGGGAAATTGAAAGAATTTTAGTGAAATGGCTGGTTTGAATAAGCTTGACAAAAGACAAAAAAGCTCCTATTAAACGTACAACTCAAGCTTACTTGTTTTTTCTCGAATTTTTCCTTTCTACTGTTGTCGGGAGCGCCTGTTGTTGCTTTGCAAGGTCCTTACAATTTTCTTCAGTCTTTCCTAAATCTATATAGTCCAGGATATGTTTACAGTTATCGACACTGAGGCCCTGTCCAAACGTATCCGGATATTTTTGATAACGGAGATTACTTTTTGTTTCCGTTTTCAAAATAAACTACGCGTCCACACGTAGATGAAAAATATGATAGCATCTCTTACAGAGCATGCCTAAGTGATGTATGACATCATCATATTCGAAACGGCCTCGTCCGTCTACAGTGCCGTAGCCAGGGAAGGGTTCCAGGGGTTCCGGAACGCCCCTTTGGGCTATGAAACTGGCTGTAATTTCAAGCTGGCAAAGGAGAAATAAATCAGAAAGGTATCACATGCCATATCGAGGGTTACAGTATTAGAATTATAATGAAGATTAGCAAGAGGTTTGTAGAACAACATTGCTCAGCTTATGCGAAGCACAGTGCCAGGTTGAAAGCCATGAAGTGCATGATTTTTTTTGCACTTCCCGTCAATGCTAATAGCACTAGAAGCTATGTCAAGTGAGCTGCTATTTGCATATCAATTTGAGGATTTTAATTATTATATCTGGGACACTGACAGCAATAGTAAGGCGAACAGCCCATTACATTATATGTGGTATCCAATGCTAATCCATCATTACCCAGGTTACCAGATTGCCTTTCAGTATTACAGCCACTCAGTGTCAAGCAGAAAAAGCGAGACATCGATTTCTTCCAGGCATACAACCACTTCAAAGATTTGAAGTGTACGGCTACAATATATCTGATTCAGAGGAGATATCGATAGGTATGGCAGGGACTGGTTCAGCAGGGTACCCGACACAGCGAGAAAAGCAGTCGATCATCGAGCCATCTATGCCGCGCGTAGTTGTTCGGCAGCAGCTGCTTGCAGAAACGCCAAAGGATTAGTACAAAAGGGCACTCACAATTGATCTTTTGGATAATCTTATTTCTGAGATATACACCTACTTTGGCTCCGGTAACAATGCTGTCGAGGATGTCTTCCATTCTGCGTATATACTTGCAGCCTTGCTAATTTTGCACGTAAAGGAATATCCCGTGCAAGCTGCTATGTAAGTATTCTCCCATAAACCCAGGTTTTTGACTTTAACGCGGATCAAGACCTTCCTTTAGAGCAGCAGAGGCCTTGGCAGAAAGTGACCGTGAATTCTATCCATTGAAACGCAGACAATTAAGTTGATGCGTATTTTTTGTATGTCGCCAATTACATTTGCGGAAAGCGAGCAATCGTTCAGGACATCGTGCCGACTGAAAACATACTCAAGGGCGACTATATCCAGCGAGGAAGTGCCTGGACTTGCTTTGTTCTTTCCCCTCCCCTTGTCTCACCCTCTTCGCTCACCTCGCTTAATTTGGCTGTTTAAGCGTCTTTCATGCAGGCTACTCTGATAAACATCTGTAGAAGTAGGCAAATTGACTTAAGTGCAGTAATAATCGACATTTTTTACACGGAGGCCGCTCTTTCCTGCGTATATTCTAGCTGAGTGAACGGATTATCACAAGACCACAGTGTTTCAGAAATAAAGTATGTAATCCGGAGCTCCTGAGGTATTCAGCAACAACTATTGACTGATGTAATTTTAACCATCTCTTCAGGGAGCGTGATTTTAATCCCTTCTCAGAAATTTTAGCTACATTTAGCACTGACACTGTTAGAAATTTGTGGCCCGAGCGGCGAGATTGGTACAAATATTAGCTCCAAAAAAAATTACAAAAACAAAACCTTCAGCAACAAAATAAAGACGTTAATGTTTGTAAATAACAGTCCTACAACCGGAGGGAGGGTATCCCTATAAAAGTGACGGGAGTGCTCGTTGGAAAATTTCGAGAACACCCCTGAAGGGTACCAAAATGTTGTTTTATGGGTGTGTCTCAAATTCCTTTCCCCCACTAAGTGGTACCAACCGGCAACAACAACAAATTATACAGCTGGCGCTAATACATTTCTCAGATCGATAACCCTAAAAGGCACCGACACAACTCTGGCAGCAGACATTTTAGGTTTTAGCACCCTAAGCGGTACCATATCCACAAATTCAAACCTCTAAAAGGTACGACGAGCACCCCCGTCACTTTTATAGGGGAGTACCCACCCCCCCTCGGGTCCTACAGTTCCACTGGTCATGTGGTGATGGTATGTGCACATAATATGTAGCAGGAATATAAGGGACGAACCATTAGAAAGTTATGGGGGAAGGGGAGGGCAATTTTCCAGCTGCAGGAATTTGTTTTCGTTATCAAATTCCTTATATGAATTTTTTTTAGGCCATAGCATGAATATTTTTTAGGATTAATTGGCGTGCAAGAATTTTTTTCATTTAATTTTCACCTGCGCGAGTATTTTTTTGGTACTTCGCCCCCCCCCCCAAAAAAAAAATGTTTTGTAATGGTCCGTCCCTAAAGTGCAAACTATAACTAAATATGTTAACTGCGTGACCATATTTGATTACCCTTCATCATATTAATTGATAAAACGAGACGCCAGCCAAAAGCATTTTTTTTCATGAAGCAAGCACTTTACAAAGCTAGTATAGTGGAAAAGGGCAGGGGTATTTTGTAGAACGCAGAATGCAGGAAGGTTAGAAACAATGCTTAATTGTTGTCGCGCCTCATTTTCATATTGAGAACAATGCCATTCTGCGTTCTGAATACCCCTGCCTTAGTGGAAAATGCTAAGAAAATCATTGGTTTAGAAGGCTTGTTCGAATTAAAATGGTAACTGGATCAGTTTTTCTTTTCCCAAGCCACCCGCTTAGAGATTATGGTTTACACTGAATTAAAGGTCCAGGAGACAGCTTTCTTATTTCACGAATGAGGACATTTATCTTCATCAATACTTTCACGTGACAGAGTTCATTGTTAATTCATGCTGCGACACTTGATTGTTTCTGTTTGTTTGTTTGCCTGCTTGCTCGTTTGTTTACCATTTTTTCCCCGAAGTCTATGAAGATTACGGAGACTATGAAATAGATATGTTGTTCTTCGATTTTCTCTTGGTTTAAAATGTTATTTTGCTCTAGTTATGGTAATTTATAGTAATGTATGTCATGATTAGAACAAAACAGATACATTTCATTGTTTATTATCATTATCATTCTTAAAGGACTCTGCTGTGGTTAAAATGCGGTTTTGAAGACTTCCTCTGTGATACTGGGAGGCATTTCTCAATATGTTAACCCAGCGAGAGTTTATAAAATTTCCGGGGGGGATCTGCCAATGTAACGTATACATGTATGTGCGTATTCTCCTCCCCAGAACCTCTTGGAGGCAACAGTTTGAAGTCCTAGATTTTAGGACTCCGGTCATTTCTGATTTTTTACAACGTTTCTAATAGCGGTCACTTACTCTTGCCCAAGTGTCAATGACTGTCATTTTAGGTGATTCAAAACTTTTAAAAGAGAATCCTCCAACTTACTTGTGAATCGGAAATCACCGGAAGTCCTAAAATCTATAGCTAGGACTTCAAATCTTTTGTCCGCAGGGCCTACTAGTCCTCGTGCTCAGGCCCCCAGGAGGCTCTGGGGACGAGAATGGTATGTGCGCAGGATTGGGAATGGTTTTCGAGTTCTCCGTCCTTAAATAGGGTATCTTTTTTGGTATTGTGGTCCTTTGATAGAGTGCCTGATAACAAGGGATCTAAGCCGCTG
Source organism: Porites rus (assembly GCA_964035705.1). NCBI lineage: Eukaryota > Metazoa > Cnidaria > Anthozoa > Scleractinia > Poritidae > Porites > Porites rus. The sequence continues at coordinate 38,000,266 of OZ037995.1, forward strand.
AAAATACAGGGGCACCCAACGACTAGCTGCCCTGTGTGTTCGGAGAAGTAAATATTGCCTAGAATTTTCTATAACTTGAAGACGGCTAAAAATTTCTAGATGACTGTTACTTTCATGTACAATTCTTGAAGCTTACCTAATAAATTCCCTACGATTTTCAGGTTAGGCAATTTTTCGTACAATAATGGAAACGTTAAATTTTCGGATCAAAAATGTGATGGAGAGACGAATCAGTAAAATTCTTACTGTCGTAATACGTAATATTCCACCAAAAATTTTCGGGAAAATAATACTGAAGCCCTTGTAATTTCGAAAAGACTCAAGTTGCCCTAGGATGACCGAACAGGTGCAAATTTTATAGCGCCAGCATTACTAAAGATCTAAAAGTACTCTTGATAGCCTAAAAAGTGTTTTCAACGTATTTAGGAGGAAACGGTCATTGGGTGCCCCTGAAAACAGCCTAGCAAGTTATTTGCAATCAAAAAAGAGATAATTAGGTTCCCAGTATGGGTTATGGACGCTCATGCATAGAAAAGTGATGAAAACAACCTGCTCACCCTAATGGCGTCAGTTTATATTCCTGAGCCTGAAAAGAGTGTAAATTTTTTAATTCTATTTCTCATTTTAAAATATACCTTTTTCGCATAACGTCACGGCGGCCAAACAAAGAAACGGCGGCCATGTTGGCGTTCCAAATCAATCCTGTTGGAGCTGAATTCTGCTCTTATGAAAACGCTTTCTTTCGTTTTGTTTTTTGTGGTTTTTTTTTTTCCCAAAACATTTGCAAATGCACTGGCCACGTGTGTTAAAACTCTTTAAAGGCTAGAAGTTTAGGACTCTTACAGGTACACACCTACCCTAAATTGGCCTGGGTACCCCCCTTTCCCCCGGGATATAACTCTCGAAAACAGGTTTTGCCTTGAATCATTCGACTAAGACAATACCTGACAGGTCAGCGTAGACAGTGCTTATACAAGACCCTTTAAAAATTTATCCGATGGATCTGTTGGCAGACTGTCGATTTAGATTATCGCAATTGGCCAATTAAAATAGTATTAGGTGATTATTAGTGAATAGCATAAAAACGTATTAACCTGGAGTAGCTACTAAATCACTTAAATAGGATTGGAGGCGTTGGGAAATCGGGACAGGATAGAATTAACACTCAAGATGGATGCCGGCAAGTCACACGGAATCACCATTCAGTTTTACATATCTGGCTTAAAATGATATCGCTAAACGTCGTTTACAAAAATCGTTTCTATATATCTCTACTTACCCTAACGGCGGTTGCGCGCATGTATGTGACAAGGCAATGATTCCACTGAACAGGAACTTATCCTTATACTAATACGACTGCTGGTTCCCATACGTTTGTATAAATATGAACATACGGACTTCTAGAGGAGAACTCAGTGTGAAACGCTACGATTCACGCCGCTTTTCAATGCATTTTCTACAGGTTTTATTCATGCCGGAATGATCAAAATGTCTGCATGATCTCGAAGCATTTTCTTCACGAACTAAGACTTTTGCTTCGGCACAGCTTGATTTCAGATTTCAAGGTCAAACTCCAGACGAAATATGTGACAGCGCAGATTCCGTGGTGGTAAACTCAAAAAGACAAGCCAAATATCTTTGTTTCCTCACGGATTGCAAACAGATTCATATTGGATTTCCTTCCCGTTTCCTTCGAAAGAAATGTCCGCTCACTCGGACGAATTCGATCACCACGTGTTCCGTTGTTTAAAGAACAAAGCTGATCAACAGCAAATATTAGCTAATATTGGCGAGCGATCGTTCTTGATGGTCCAACATTATTTCCATGAAAGACCAAAATGTGATTGGCTCTGAAGGATGTATCTCTTTCAAAAACAGACAGTTTGAATCAAAACTTTTTTTTTCACTTTTTGTTTTGTTATTTTATGAATCTTCGACATCTAGTGCTCAGGATGGAAGTAGCGATGAAGTCCAAATAAGGTATGCTCCCACGAGGATGAAATACATCCAAGTGTATTTTAAATAAATACTAAATTTTCTTTTGTTGACTACTGAGCTCTAACATAGACAAATATTACAATGAGAAAGTCAGGTACAACCTAGAAGATTTCATCGAAATGGCCAAATAATAAGATTTTTTTTACAAACCCAAAAGCTAAAACAATGAGTACATGGGTTTAGTTTGCACCCTGTGAATCAGTACAGGAAAAACGCCTCGGCAACTTGACCCAAGTGCACCTTAGTCGCCCAGCAAGTGTGATTGAATTATAAATAACTATTGTAACCTTTTAACCTCAAGAGGGATAGAAATGCTCACAGAATATAAACAATTCAGATAATGAAAAGTTAAATAAACACAGAAAAGAGATGGTTGCTCCCCTTGTTTTGATCAATAGTTTAACAGTGAAGATCGCATTTTCTAGACATTACCCACAACGATCATTTTTTTTAAAAAAAAAGCGTTAAAACTTAAAGATTGCACTTCCCAAACACTTTTAATAGCACAACGAAAAATACACTTAAAAAACATTTTAATCACAAACTTTCCCGGACTTTCTGCTTGAACGTCGAAATGGTATTTTCAGAAAAAAGACAACAAGAGCGAGAATTTTCTTCTGTTGGAAATCTTTATTCCGCAAATTCATACATTAATTATATATTATGTCCTTTCAGATAATGATATTGTTAGGCTTAGCCAATCTTTGGTCAGCCATGACGGACAGCATGGCTACAATAGCACAACACCACAAAGTGAATCTCAAACGGTTACCCATCGTACATAAACATGCCCTTTCACCGCAAATGCAGTTGTCACTGACAAATGGCGTGGCTTAAATAAATGTAGCATATGTACAATCTTGTTTTTTTGTTTTGTTTTTCGGGAGCGATAGGGCCGAGAATACGAACAACATTTATACAAGCGAGTGTGAGGTAGCAACCTCTTCGTATTGGGCAACTATCAAAAATAAAAGATTAAATTAGCTGCAAAAACCGTGGACGAAGATCCTGCTAGTTGTGAACGTTGGATCTCTAGAAAAGAGCCACTGGAATTTGACAAGATGTCTGAAGATGTCACACAGAACCATGCTCAGTGTATTAAAATTTTAAAATTTAAACGTCTAGCCCTTCAAAACTTTGAACGCCAAAATCGAGATCTGATTTTTAACCAGTGCGGTCGACAATTAGAACCCCATGACCGTCTAAAATGCTGTACGGTAAAGGCGTGGTACGTACTAGCGCCATTTTGGAATTCTATGCTAAATAGGCGCTCTGCGCAAGAACACTGAGAGATCGAAAAATCACTGAAAAAAGTTAGAATTCAATCTCGGGTTCTTCAGTTCCGTATGAACAGGTCGAAAAATTGAACGGTTCGATGTAAACGAAGTTTCTGATCAAATTTTTCGGCTGCCAGGGGGAAAATTCGTCTGCTGGAGACGGTGAACCCGCGGCGTAGCCTGAAACACCCTGACTCACAGCAAAACTTTGTCCTTATTCAGAGCTACTAAAGACCTTCTTATTCAAACTACTGAGGATCAGACAAGTTCAAAAGCTGTTTAGTTTAACACGTTTTAAAATTGTCTCCTCCATAGAAGCTGTTTACTGATCATGATGTTTGCCGACGCCTACAGATTTCGCGCGAACTAAAGAAATATTACTTTAACATGTTTAATTGGTGTGCATGGAAAGTATTAAACGCGTTTACGAGCTGTCTAGTTTAACAAACATGAATCAGGTTTTCTTCATAAAAAGTTGCTTTTCGAGCCTTGCTTGACTATAAATCAGTTTTAGTCTTGTCGTTAATTGTGTTGATTTTAAGAGAAACCTAAAAAGTTGTTTTTCGAGCCTTGCTTGACTACAAATTTTAGTTTTGTCGTTGTTTTGATTATAAGAGACATCCGCATGATAAAGTGCCTGTGTCAGGTTATTAAATCTCGTGTTAGTACCTTATTCATATAGATATCTGAGTTAGTTATAGTCTATTAACAACACGCCATTACAGATGAACGATGGTAGGTGACTCTAACTTTTGATTCCTTCAGGGGCACCCAACGACAAGTTTTGGAGAATATCTGTTCGGAAGACCATTTGATATCTAGAATTTTCGAAACATTTGTTGTTAAATTTCTTGCTTGCTTGCCTCTCCTAGGGTTTTCGGACATCTCAAAAATGGTATAATTGCCGAATTTTAGCGGATTTTTACCCTAAAAAGGTCGCCTAGAATTTTCGGGAGCCTTTTTTCTGGCTGAAATTTTCGAAAAGGTAAGTTTTGATCCCTGTAATTTTCGGATCACTAGACTTTCAGCTAGGAAATCCGAACAGATAAAATATTTTAGGGGATAAAAATATGCCTATATCTACCGTTTAAATACTAAAATACGTTTAACAATGCTATATTTAAGTGGTTTTGAACTATATTCTCGTTGGGTGCCCCTTTTCCTTTGGTAAAATACTATGGTCCGTGTGACGTTTCAAATGAAACCTGTCAGGCCACGATATTTCAGGATGTTACAACTTTAAGGTGCGAGTTAGTGATGCTTTTGAATCGCGCTTTTCGGCAGGAAAAATTTTACTGATTTCTATGGTTTTTAGCATAATTAGTAAAGAATGGTCGAACTTTAAGAAACTGTCATTTATTTTCTTGTAGATATAAAAATTTCGGGGTAGCGGCATATCATAGTAGTAAAACCGGATTTTTACAAAAAATGTCAATAACTTGAAATCCTATGACAGATTTTTCTCTAACTTCAGCAAATACTAAACCTCAGGGCTCTGTAGTTTTATACTCTAGTTTGAAGTCAATCGTGACCGTAGAACTCGCTGCACAAATAGCTGGTCAAATTCAACTTTAAAATGCAACGCTAACACATTTGTGAAAGTTGACGCACAAACTGAGAGGAAAACTGCTGACGGACTATCTCTTATCTGCAGGGGTGCTCTTGCCATTTTTTGTAAAAATACGGTTTTATTTAAACATATACCGATATCTCAAACGTTTTTGTACCTACAACGAAATAAATAACAGTTTCTTAAAGTTCGACTATTCTTTATTAAGCATGACAAAAATCATGGAAATCTGTTAAATCTTTCCTGATGCCGAAAAACGCAATTTTGAAAACATAACCAACGCGCATCTAAATAGGTTCGGGCCACCTTATCTGTCGAAATTCGGCTGGAATTGAAAGGATTAAAAGATTTAGTATCACGAGAATTCTGTGAGGTTTTTGTAGTAGATCTTGAACGACAAGAGAAAGGCTTAAGAAGTTATCATGAGGTACACTTACTGAAGCATATGTAAAGTCCGTATCCAAATTGCAAGGTGAAAGCAATGGTTTTCTGAGCGATTTCCCCCAAATAATAACACAGTCGACTCCAACCAGTCTTAAGTTGATAAAAACACTTATTAAGTTTGCATGTATAATAAGTGTAACTTTTTGCAAGGTCACTGATGTCAATATTTATGAATCACTAAACGCTTACATTTCATCTATAAGTGCGCCAAATCTTGGGGGCACGGCCTGTTGAAAGCTGACGTCACGCGAAAGCTTCCACCGTCAACTTACAATATAAGCCTATCGGCAACTAGCAAATAACACTGATTGGAAAATTTATTTCTGGAGCATGCATCAACGCGAACCATTATAAATTTTGGCCACTTTTTAATAGCCATATAGCTTAAATAGCGGTACCTCCCACGAATACATAGTCACAAGGTGAAAATAAGCACCATGTTGCCGTCAAATATAGAGGTGCTAAGATATGGAACAGTTTACCAAATAGCTCGAAGGAAAATAAGTTATTTTGGTTGTTTAAAAGAAAATTGAAATGTTTGGTTCAACAAAAATATACTGACTCTACATAGTGGAATCCGATACATATATAATAGCTCTATTCTTGTTGCTGCGAATGTCTGTAATGGATAAATTAAAACTCCTTGGAAAAGCTCAACAAACTTGCAGAGATCTACTGCTACTGGATTGTGTAATGAACTTAAATAAAAGATTGATTCGATTGAATGATTGATTGACTTTGAAAGAGAAAGTCGCTTAATCAACGCAGAATACAAATGCAAAACGTTGTAGTCTTTAGGGAAAGTTGTGTTAGTCTTAGCTAAATTAAGGCCTTCTAGCTTTACAAGAAAACGAAATGCTGTTTCAGCCAAGATCAATATATATATATATGCCTCCATGTGATTCGGCTGAAATGCTAGTTCTTATAAAAACTAATCCTATATAGTTCGTGCATGAGAGGTGTGCGAAGGATTACCTATGATATCTCAGATATCAGTCCAGCTTCTTTCATTTTGCAAACGGAATTATGTAATCTGTTAGTAAGTATCTTAGGCCGCTTCCTTGAGCACAAAACTCTCCAGCTCTACGGAAAAAAAAATACTTGCTATGCTCCTTTCTAAGCGGCCATCACATATCCAACGCAACGCCTCTGTTATGGCACATTGTTTACCAGGCTTTGAATTATTTACTAATCACTTTATTTTTAAGTGCAAATATTCACGTTATCGTAGAAAAAGACGACAATGTTACGGCATGTCATCATACAGCGCACGGCAATAAATGACGTAACCTATTTGAAGTCTCCCTCTTTCTATCGATCTTTCCTGATAAAATAAGTTTCTTTTTTAAATATTTTGAAGTTATTTCAGTTCAGCTGCTCTTGTATCGCAAATACCTTTGGTGCAAAAACACTGAGGCAAGTACGTCACAAACATTCAAATACCCAGCCTAGTTTTCAGTTTTGTTTTAAGGTTTTTAGACGCAGTCGGCTTCCAACATAATTGAGAGACAAAGACACACATAAATAAAAAGGTCATTACTGTAATACCTTTAGTAGGAAGGTCGACGCACTAAAAGCCAGAAGAGAATTGTTGCAGAACGTTCAATAGCTTAGAAAGGCATATCCTCCAAAAATCCTGGACTGGCCAGCTTTTTATGTCAGGTAATAAAAGTTAAATTACTAGATCTGATAAGATTGCTTTCGACACTCAAATATCGAAAACTTAGTGCATGAAGAAGGACATATATAGATCCAATCTTCGACAAGCCTTTCTCCTCGGCATTCAAGAACTTAATATTACCTTTTAAGACGTAAAGTGTTTTGAAATAAAATAATTACAATCAAAATAAAAACAAATTTAATGTTACTCACACCTCTTGAAATCGATGAATAAGAGCTGACGGAAGGTCTGTCGGAGAAAAAGACAATGAAAACCTCTCAGCTTAACCGAAATATTCTCCCTCTTCCTGTCTCGTAATTGATGAAATACGCTGATAATATTGAATGCTCCGGAGGCAACTCATTCGATACACGACCATGTACCTAATTCGCAAGCAAAAGCAGTATTGGGGATCAATGTTGCCAATCAACGCATTCTGTACAAATAACCACTATTACTATCTTCAAAATGTCAGTAAATTTCACAGTCAGCTTAGTATTTGGATGACAATTTCATTGCCGGGAAATTCATTTAGCTACAGCCTTGCCAACTCAGTCGCTCATGTCCCTAGCGCATTCCCCTGTGTTTGCTTTCATTTTAATGGTTATAATTATAACTTAGAATTGTTTCATGAAGTCCAAAAGTAAGGTCAACATAGCGTGATTAACAATATTGACCATAAAGAATAATAGCTGTACGGTAAATTAGGGTTGTTTAGCTGAGTAGCCTGTGTGTATTAGATGAATGGGTTTCCTGTGTCGTGTCATCACCAAGATTTGCTTGGTCAGTGGTCAGCTTAGGGACGGACCATTAGAAAACTTATGGGGGGGGGGGGGCGGGCGAAGTACAAAAAAAATATTCGCACAAGGCAAAATTAAATGAAAAAAAATTCGTGCACGCCAATTAACCCTAAAAAAATATTTATGCTACGGCCTAAAAAAAATTCATACAAGGAATATGATAACGAAAAAAATTCCCCTCCCCCCCCCATAACTTTTCTAATGGTCCGTCCCTTAACTCCACCAAAAAACACTTCTGACGTATTTGATCCCGTAGTTTCCAACGGAGCGGAAAGCAATTGCTGTCCTGTTTTCGTCTCATCAGGACTCGATAGAATTTGATAAAGCATCAAAGCACTTCCCTTTGGAGATCATCTATGTAATTCATTTCTCATAACCTTTTCCCTTATTGATGTATTGAGTTGTCAGAAGAAAACTGACGTTGGTCTCTTCTGACGTTACCTTTTATGCAAATGACACCTGTACAGTCAAGTCTCGCTTAATACGTACACCTCTTTAGTACGGACAGTTTGCATTGTCCCTCTGGCGAAGGAAATCTTTAAAACGGACACCATGTTTTTTATAAAGACACTTTCTTTCGGTTCTTCCAGTAGGTCAAATACAGTTGTGTCTAAGATTAATACCGGATCTTTACTTAATACAGGATGTCCGCTTAGACAGGCTGACGTAGAATATGCATGCTTAAGCCAAAGATCGCCTTTGTTTACTATGTAAATTCGACAGGCGAGGAAGATGTAGAAAAAGTTCAATGTTGCAAACATGAAAACAAGGTCTGAAAGTAAGACAACTGGTTCATTGTGTCCATTAGGCACCCAGTAAGAGTCACACTCCATATATGTCGTTGTGTTTTCATTCGCGCTTTGCGCCCTGTGCGGCGGGTAGTAATGAAGATGTAAAAAAATTCAATTTTGCAAACATGAAACAAGGTCTGGAAAGGAGACAGCAGCACTGAAAGATAACTCTCGCTTGTGGCAAACTATACGGGAAAAAAACCGCCTGTTTAAATAAAAGTAGCTATAAAACCTTGAAGCGGAGTTACGGAGGCAATTGCGTACCGTTTTCCAGCTATCCTTTATTTACCTTCTTTTCCTATGCTTTCTGGTTAGTCTATTTTGTTTTTTATATTTATTTTTCCAGTGACGCAAGGTATACACAGACGTACTGTGGCGTACAGTCAGCTACGCCCATGACGTGTAATTTGGACAAACTTGATGGCCCTTGATGATCTTGAAGCCTGACGGCAATACATTCACAAACAAGAGAACGAATGGTTTTCGTTCTTTTATAGCAGGATTGACTCAGTCGGTAGAGCGCTTGACTGTCGAGAGGGAGCTCGCGGGTTCGATTCCTGGGGCCGGACCAATACTCAGGGTCTTAAAATAACTGAGAAACGAAGGTCATTCCTTTGCCCGCAAACCGGTAGATCTTCGCGTGGCTCGCCGAATGACCAAGTAAAATGGCGGTCCCGTCTCCAGATGGAGAATTAAAAAAAATTAAAATAAAATTAAAAATAGAGTCCGCAGTTAGTAACTTTCGTGCTGAATACATTGACACTGAAATAAAGTGCTTTTTTTAAATAACAAAGTCTAGAAACCGATGAGAAAAAGACCTTCGGTTAATGCAGAAGTCGTTGACTTTAGGAATGAATTCAATCACCGAAGAGAAAAATATAACTTGAAAATGATTATGTGGAGAAAGTCAAGTGAAATGCGGAAATAGATCCTCGCGGTCAAATGAACATCTTAAGCTGTTGAACAAGCAGCTGGCAAAAAATTTAAGGTTAAACCGGGAATCAAACCCTTTCGATTTATAATATGCAGGTCGATTGATGAGGCAGCATTCTAGCCATTTTTTTGTTTTTTGTTTTTGTTGTTTTGATTTCAGTATTTTAGGGCAGTGGATTTTAAAAAACTTGATAGCTTTGGGATCAAATCCCGCTTGGGCAAGCTTCTATATATGCGGCGATGTTCTCGGAAGCGAGAACTTCAACTCTTCAGTCATGCTTGTAATTAGCCAACTGGTCTGCCTGTGGCCAATTTTGGATTCTTGTTACATTTATTCATATACATATTTTTTTCTGGCCTTATTTGTGCACCACAATGTGAGCTACAGGATCACCAGCAACGGTGTTTATCCTTTAAAGCCATTTTTTTTACATATCTATATGACAACGGACATCCATTCATTCATTCATTCTTTCATTCTTTCATAGAACAAGTTAACCCTCTCGATGAGTTTTTGTTACTTCGCCTGTTAATATGATTTAGATAGAACACCATCTAGATAATTCCAAATGACTGAGTGCTCTTAGCGAGGTGCACGTATTAACCAAGTGTTCTTTACACGAAAATTGAGACTGAGTGAATTTGGGCTTTGGCTAATGTCCGATTTATGAAGAATGTCTGCTACTGTAAACATGGACTCCGTCTAATCCTAGGATCTCTTTTAGTTTATCCACTACACTTAAATAATTGGATTTTGCTATTTTTCAAACGCACAATGTCCGGTTTGGTTGTAAATTAGTTAATGATGACAAGCTATACTGGGGGGCTTCTTAGACTTGTTATATCCGTTGTTATGCAAAATAATGAAAAGAAGAAATCCGTGTTGTCGAATCGCCAAGGAAAAGAAACCTTTCGACAATTACGAGTTCGAGATTTGCTCAATACTAAGTAGTGCTCGCGCGTAAACCATCGTCATTTTGGCGGGAAAACGTGGTACAAGCTGTGGTTAGTCTTCTTCTTCTTAGCGAGCTGGGCCGGGTTGTTCGAGGCTGGGTTAAGGAAACCCTTAGTTAGTGCGAAATTTGAACTCAGATATGAGAGCTTAAAAGGCAAATTCAGTTAAATTCTCTCAGCCTACAATTTGATGATTGGATACTCTAAAAAGAACAGAGGAAACAATCCGAGAGAGTGCTTAAAAAAACGAACCCCGGGTTAAAATTTAACCCTTGGTTAGCGCTAGTCGGCGTTCGAATAACTGGGCCTGATGCCCAAGTCGCGGAAACGAGTTATCAATTTTTACTATTAGAAGTTTTATTTTTTTTGCGATCGGGAGAAGACTTACCCTCCTTCACTGATAACAGTGCTAACTTTTTTAGTGAAAAATAATAAAATGAATTAAGCTTTCCGGGGAATTTATTATTTGAGAATACGAGAAGAAATTATTAGTCAAATATCGTACTCTTAGTCGTTTTCGTCTTCGAATTTAAAATTCTCCTATGATGAGGGAGGATAACCCAGAAATCAGAAGCCAAACGGTAACTCATCCAGACGGACGAAACACGTCATTATATGTGTGATGGCCCAGAATAAACTCAGATTTCCACTTAATCTTGCTAAGGGATCAATTTAAAAAATTAAGCATGATATTGCTTCAGAACAGTTGAAGGCTCCTACCCTCTCCTAAAAGGAAGTATTTAATGAATATTGTTCAATCGTATGAGAATGTTCTTGGAAAAGTATAAAGAGGGAATCCACCAGGAAATTGAATAATTTTAATTTTCAGTGGACAAAAACCTTGTACAGAATGATTTAAAGCATAAAGAGTTTTTTTTACATTTTTCAAGGGCTAAAGATGTAATTAGTTATCTGTAATAACACCAAAGAAAATTTCTTATGGGAGCCCGAGAAATGAATGTCAGATTTCACAAAATTACATCTTTCACATAAAATTTTCAGGATTTTACCTGTGTTTTCACAATTCTTTTACAGACGACTAATTACATCTGTAGGCCTTGAAAAATGTAAAAAAATGCAATGTTCTTTAAATTATTCTGGTACAAGGTTTTGTCCCTTGAAAATTAAAATTACTCAGTTTCCTGGTGTGTTCCGACTTAAAGCACTGCGGTACGGTATATACAGAAAAGTACGTTAACAGACCAGAATTGTACACTGTAATCGTGCTTAAATTCTCTTTAGGGTACTCACTACCATCACTTCAAGCAAGATTATTTAAGAAAACTTAAAAGCCCATATGATTTCAAGAGGGTTCTTACCTTTCTCTATCCTGAGGTGGCCATGTGTACTGGAGACAAAACTGAGGAGAACTTCGCTAAGACACCCGCGAAACTCAAGTATTTACGACATAAAGACCCGACCATTATGTAATGAAAATAACTTAATCGCCGTTAAGCCTTCAATATAACACAAATCCCGCACTGGTTAGTTGAGCGTACACGGCGGTCTGTCGCGTCATTGGCTTTTTAATTTAAGCCCCTGATAAATACCGAAAATAATAAATATCTATTTTCAACTCTTGGAAACGTCTCGGATCTTTCTGAAACAACTAGGCCAGAATAACTGTTACTCATTCGCTAGGACTTGAAACAATTTTTTTGGTTCTTTTTAAGAGAAAGAGAGAAGAATTGATTACTTTTCTTAGCAAGGAACTGTCGTCAATCCAATAGACAGGGTAAAATAAAAAGAAAGTTCAGAAAAATGCTTTTAAGGAGACAATTCGGTAAAAAGCTAAATAAACACTGTGATTATGGGATAAGGCGGCAACAAATATATAACATAAAAGCATAGACAACAGTTAATTTAGATAACATAAAAGCATGGAATTGCAATAGGCTTGGAATTGTATAGATTTTTAGAAAGGCGCCGCCTTAAAATCGGCAACTAATTATAAAATAGTATAAATAGAGTAAAAAATAGTTTATCATTTTCTTTATTTGGTCTGGGCGAAGCCACGATTTGTTGTTATTTACTGTTATTTATCAATAAAGTTCTGTGTTTGTCTTTCTCAGAGAACGTCCTGCATTTTGTCATAAAAGCCCCGTCTTCACTAGTGACGCAAGCATAAGCATAAGCAGAACGCAAAGTACAAACATATGATAAGCGGTGTGAGCATAAGAAGTTCATAGCCGGGCTGGGGCAATGTCACCCGGATATCGCTGTAGTTTAAGGTCAATTCTGTGCCGAATTCATTCATGACTTAGTACCTATACTCATTCACATTGAAAAGCTGCAGTGAAGTTATGAAAAGAGGATATCACTCAAATTTCATAAGTTAGCACTTGTCACTGGGCTTATTATTAAAACTTGAAAATGTTGGAGACAACTTTTTCAAGTTTCATTCCACGTCCAACCTTTCTTTTTCCTATCCGTTTCAACAGGCAACGTGGACAAATTTTAATACCTTAATATAGTCTTAAATTTCTACCTTGATTTTTGGAATTCATATGATAAGAAGACAAGTTGGATGAATTTAGGTTTGTGGGCAAACTGCCCACCTACCCCTCCCCTAAGTCAACATTAACACTTACTTCTCACTTAGGGAAAAAAGGTTGGATTAGGGGAGGGGTAGGTGGACAGGTAGGCGTGACATACTGGCCCCGCTGTTAGAATCATTTTCTATGTCTTTCAGTCACGTTTTTCGAGGCGAGACTAACCCAAGATCGAACATTGTTATTGTTCTTCTTCTTCTTTAAACCCCAAGATCAAAAATTGAATTCTCATTTGTTGCCCTAATTCGTTTCCTTCTGAAGTAGTAGGGAGAAGTTGATAAAATATCAATCAAATTCATCTTGTGTGATCATGTCCGTAATTCTCATGACCACTCTGTTTTACAAAGCACTCTTCTTCAGTCTTAGGGCTTAAAGGGTTAAAGGTGTTCGTTTTCCCCTGTAGACAGCCAGCCCCTGCTTTAAACTGAAAAGCAAATATCACTTAGCGAAGCTTCTATTAAGAGGTCCCATGGTCACACCGCAGGATTTCGGCCACAAATGCAGAAGTCGCAGAAGTTAGGATTGACTTCACCCAATACGTATATTCATAATTGGCTTTGAGACGTGGTGAAAGGTTTAAGCTTGGATTAGCAGTAGTATTTTGCATTTCGCGCGCCGTTTTCTCTCTTCAGTTTTTAGTGATACAGCTGGAACTGCTAGGCGTTGACGCTTTTAACTCTGGGTTAACAGTATACAACATATACTAGCAACATTTTGCGATCACCTCAACGTCGATCTGATTCACAATTTGCTAATAATTTCACTTTGATTTCGGCTTAGAGTTTTTAGAACGCGTTTATGATAACTAGCGATCAAAGCATCTTATCCGCCCCCACTTGGTCTGACGGAAATCTTAACATGTTATCCTCTTTACGTGTAAAGAATATTATCGGACAGCGCACGTACGCATTTAATCAGTTTACTGTTTAACCACCGCGACGCCAAAATTGGGTCATTCAATGGTGCCTAGTTCACGTTAGTGTGTAACTAACAAAGAACCGGGCCGGAGAAGAATTGGCGACTATTAACGAGAGCATCTTCGACGGCGATATAATTCCCAACCGTACGGGGTTTTTTTTCCTGTCAAAAACAGGACAAAACAGTTCAATCATGATCTCATGTTAAAGATGAATTAATAAATAAAGTTCATCATCATCATCATGTACATCTCCGAAAGCCAGACCGGCGTCTTACCATAACAGAATCCTATAGATGGTGCCTAGTATTCAGTTTCCAAAGAGGCTATGTCACAAAGAATACTGCTGTTTTTAGATCAATTTTGTGCTAACATCTTTATTAGTGCCGCCTTGATAGATACACAGATAAAGGAAAACACTTACAATGGCTAAATGTACAACCTTAAACAACAAAACTGGACCATTATTTTCTAATTAAATTTTAAATACAAAGACATGTTTTAGCTTTTTAAAAAGACAGCAACTAGTGACCAATAGTGTGACCTGGCCCCTTAAAGTAATTTCATTCTTTGATCTATTTAAGGGGCGACAACTTTCGTTCTAAGACTTAAATAAATGCTGGTCCTTTTTAGAAAAAGCTGATGGCTGTTTATATCATCTTGGTTCCCTGCATTTACGGCATTAACAAGGAAAACTTAGAGCGGAAATTCATCTTTCAACTCAGATTTTAACTACCTATACTTAATCAACCAACGCTGGCCAACTAATTTATTCTAAGTATTTTTACTGTTACTAAATATCATCAATAGTGATTTTCTACAGCCAGAGTTTGCATACACCATACAACGCACAATTCCCTCATTTGCTCTGGTGAAAGCCAAAGCCAGGCTTTCAAAAATTCAGCTCTTGCATGTAGTACTAGCCCTAAAGTGAATACAAAATGTCACCTTTCCACCGATGCAAACCGCATTTCCTTTAAAACCTAACTCATTTACAATAAGCTTATTTGCTCTAGTAATTCAGCACACAAACAGATTTCCCCTTAAGTGGAGTTCCCTTTTTAGATTTTTAGCCGCGTATTGTTTAACAAGATCCCAGACGCAGTCTTGATTTAGTAGAAATCGCCCTATGTTACGAAACTTTGCTCATTGGCTGAAGGTAAAAATGACGAGGGCTTTGGTGAGTAACATGAATGCAATGTAGGTTTTGAACGATTCTGCATTATTTACGTCCATTGGGGGCCTCTCCTTAAAAAATAAAATATTTTGTAATAATAATACGTCCTACCCTTTGCTGCTGTTGTTACTGCTTGAAGAAGTTTGTCTAAAATGCCTGACTTTCTTCTCAATTATAGCGCAAAGCTTGCTTGCCTTAACTGGCCGACTGCACACAAGAAGAATGAAAGTTGATTAAGTGGACCAAGTTTCGTTCTCAGTATGAGAGGAGTCTGGAAACGACGTGGGCTACGGGATTGGAGAAGTGCCAGTCCAGGGATCATGATTACGTACGTCGTTTGAGATCTTGTTCCAACCCCACCGGCTGAGGGGCGAAATTAGTCGAGACAATGCAGATGAGTAACTTCATAAATGACGAGAATAAAATTATAATAATAATGATGATGATGACGAAATTCTAATCTATTTTCACAAAACAACAACGCATGATTTACTAAAAGAGCTTAGATGTAAGGACCGAAAAATCCATCCATAATGATTTTGAATTCTTTAGTGACGTTTGATCTGGCCGAGCAGTGTTGATTTTTTGCCGTTCAACGTGGCCGAGAAAACAAGACCAGGCCTCAGTTTTACAAAAGGTGAATAACACCGTATCCACAGGATAACTTTCCATCCACAAGACGGACGAAGCCGTGGCGCAGTTGGTTTCCCTGTGACACGCATCCGCTAAATAGTGGATTATCAAATGGGTAGCGCTATCCAGCGTTTAAACAACCCGGGCCAGAAATGTAACTTTCATCGCAAAATAATA
Source organism: Porites rus (assembly GCA_964035705.1). NCBI lineage: Eukaryota > Metazoa > Cnidaria > Anthozoa > Scleractinia > Poritidae > Porites > Porites rus. The sequence continues at coordinate 38,016,148 of OZ037995.1, forward strand.
ATAATAATAATAATAATAATAATAATAATAATAATAATAATAATAATAATAATAATAATAATAATAATAATCGGTTTTATTTCAAACCAAGAGACTATGAAGGGGACAGAGAGGCCATCCCCCATATACACCCTATTCCATAGGTAATTCGTCTCGAGTTATTTTTAGAATCGGGATAAAGTTACCTCGCGCGAGGCGTGGATGTTTAGTGGAGGTTTCGCATGACCAAACGCCGTGCAAAACATGTCGGGCGAGAGGCAATGAAAGCGTAAAAAGATCGAGAGCATTCCGGAATATTGAAGCGAAATGAGTCGGCGCTCACCTGGGAAAAAGGAATCGCTGGACTCTTTGACAACCCTTGAAATCAGTTTAACTCGAAGTTGTCGTAACCTCAGTGCTTTAATAAAATGAGAAATTTCGCCGGTCTATTGAAACCGGTCGTTTGTACAATTTAGGGAGTTTAAGATCCAACGACGCGGACGACAACTAGAACGTCAAAAAAACAATAGGTTTAATTAGCAAAACAACAACTTCGCACGTGCAACACACTTTTTTTGTTCATTTCTTTCCCGTTTTTGCACGACTACGACGTGAAAATGCCTAATTTCGCGTTTTATGGAGGACGTAAATAAGCAACGACGAAATTTCTGAGCTTGAATATGGTCCCTTGAAATTCAGCTTTAGGAGGGTTCGCCTACAATTGACAAAGTAAGTGGGTAGGAATAATCGCTATAAAGACTGAAAAAAATAAACATCAAACCAGAAATTGCTCTCTTCAAACTGTAAATTATAACTGATCCTGAGAGAATATTCAGTGTGTGTTAAGGATTTCCCTGCTCTACTGTTAGCTCTATACAAGAGAGGAAGGGCGATTCTTTTTTAATTTCGGTTTCGCTAACACAGCTTTCGTAGAAATCTCGCTGTAGTCGTTTTCGTCGACAAAAGGAATAGCAAAATCGCTCCCCGCGTCTTCCCCCATTTTGTTCTGCGTCATTTCGTGAAGGACGCGTGGGTCATCCACGCGGAACACATTCGCGCTATGTGATTGGCTGTTGTCTAATCCCCCTTGAGATCTGTGGTGTTAAAAATAACTCGAGACGAATTACCTATGGAACAGGGTGTATATGGGGGATGGCCTCTCTGTCCCCTTTATAGTCTCTTGTTTCAAACGTAATCATAACTATAACAAAATTCTCAAATCTGATTGGTTCTCAACTGCCCTGATTTCAGCCTTAATAGGACAGTTTACTAGGACAGTACGCGTCATTTCTAAGTAATTGGACAGTACGCACCAGGGTTGGGCGGTGAAACGAGCGCTCCGCTCTTCATTTAATGTGTGATGCGGAGTAGGACTGGCACGAGCGTTCTTTCTGCGCTTCCGGTGCGCTTGAAGGCCAGCGAAATTTTCCTTTTTGCAAACCGGAAATCCTATTTTCTTTCTGTAATTTCAGGCTACAATGTTAAATAGATAAATTCGTTTCATAACAATATCAATAAACAGTTTCATATGTTTGTGTCTGTACGTCTATAGGTCAAACTTGTTGGTCGTATAATGCCAAAATTTGAGTTTAATTTGAAAGTGTTGAATGCCTCCTCCTTCCACTAAATATCACCTAATCGTCTTTCACCGTTTCGTTTGCAAAAGCTTAACACTTCTTAACCTCAATTTTTACATATGTTAAAGGGGGGTAAATTTTATATAACATAACAAAAAATCAGATTGATATATATTGATATAGTGGCGTTGTACTTCTTCAAACTTTGCTTCTCGTTTGCAACGCGACATGGCGATTCGCGCAATGCGTTGCAAATCCGGCAACCGCATGTAAACAAAATTTATTGAGGTTAGTTGTAAGGTTTTTTCTCCGTTTTTCTCTCTAAAACAAAACAAGGTAAACAGTTAAAACTGAGGAGAAACTAATTTTGAAGTTTCGAAGAAACAGAAAGACGTATGAGATGTTTTTTCAAAATTAAAAAGAAGGATGATGGTGATTGAAATTAGCATAATTTCACCTTGCACGAGCTGCACGCATTTATAAAATATACGTCATCTAGTTATGAAACACGATTTGCTGTCTTTTAGTTTTGCCATGGATGACATGAAAGAGATTTTCCTTCGTGCTTTAGACAGTACTTAGTTGTTTTTGTTTTGGAATAACATCGACATTGGCGAGTAGCAGAATGAAAATATAATTCAGTGGTAGGGTCATGGAAGTAATAAAAGAAACCCTTTGAAAGAAATGTTTGTCTACTCCAACTAAACCTCCCGCAAAAAATAGCAACATTTGCCTCTCGGAGACAGCGTACCAGCACAAAGGAACGAGGAAGAAGTGCAAGAAAACAAATTATCAAGGCGCCATAATTCAGTGACAGCGGCAGCGTCTTATGCACAAACCACATCGCAAGCCCCGACCAAAGTCGAAAACAAGCAACATTTCTAAACATAGTGCCAGTCCACTGCATCACACCTTTTTGCTCGGACGCGCTCGTTTCACCGCCCTACCTTTATCCGCCCTGGTACGCACCATCACGCGCGCGCTTAAATGGCTTTTTTTTTTTTCATTGCTAGCGAAAAAATCTTGGAATTTCTTGTGTTTTGATTTAAAAAGAAACCTATATATCACAAATTTTGTCAAAGTTATGATTAACTGATAACAGAACTTCGTGTCGTCCAATTCGGTCTGTAATCATACTCGTGATTAAACAAATCGGACTCCCGCTGCGCGGTCGTCCGATTTTGTTAATCACTCGTATGATTACAGACCGAACTCCACTCAATCCTGTTACCATTACTAATAGAAACTTTTTCATGGTGATCCCTTATAAAATAAAAGACCATAGCGGCCTGATCTGTGGCAAACTGCCCTGTGATATATGTTTGTGTTAGTTAAGTGCCTTAGGGTCATGCGCGCTGGATGGGAGAAACAAATGAATGCGAACTAATTTCGGGTCGTTATATGGAAAACACGTGCTTGACACGGTGCATCTCATGCTCTTAGGGCCTGTTTACATGGAGTGGGGGACCCCGGTCTAGTGGGGTTTGTTTCTTTTGTTTTCACGCTCTGGAGGACACAAAACAAAAGAAACCTACCCCACTAGACCGGGGTCCCCTACTCCATGTAAACAGGGTCTTAGAAAAGCCATTGCCAGACAATTATATCGCGGGCTCTTTGTAGACCAAGAGAAGTTAAAGAGAGTTTTCTCTTCGTATCTCCTCCTTCCTGATACACGTGCAGACAAAGCAATCACCTAGAACATAAATGCAAGACGGTAGATTTTGACAATTAACCTGATGACATAGAAATTTGTGACATAGCTCCATCAATTGATACCTCCCAGAAATCCAGATACGCGAACTTCTTGGGATCAGTAGAGATTTAGAAGGTTCTAGTTATCGCTGGATATGTCGTCCGCGTCCGACACGATTAATAGGCCGACATGCGGTTGCCATCAGTATCGATTTATATCGGCAGATTATTAGTCTTGTAAACGAAATGATTTATTTTGTGACTTCTTATGGTAAGCCATAAAAAAATAAACTGGCAATTCGATTTAACAATAGTTTGTAATAATGTATAGAAATTTACAGAATATCGTTTTAAGTGACGTCTATTAAACCATCGGAGTTAAAAATGACTTGTTCCAACCTAGAGCCAGCCGTTTTTGACTCCTTTTGGCGAGTTTTGAATTTCGAGTCTTTCAGGAACAAACTGGATAGTGCTACAAAAGACATACAAATGTATTTTGGTTTTTGATCTTTTAGTTGTCGATTACATTGTCTAGTTTAGTTCCTTTTGGGATCATTAGACCCTTTAAAAGCCTTCGTTGTCCTATATATGAGGTTTATATATTTTATACCTAATGTGTTTAATTTCTACTTGCACTTTTGCATGCATCACTCTTATGTTGGTGATCTGATTCCCTTTACTTTGTTAATTATTGTTCAGTATTACTGTCACTAACTTTATTTCTTGGTATCAAGAAAGAATCAAATCAAATCAAGCAAATCGCTTCTTAAGTCAACAATCAGAACATTTTTTTCAAAAATTTTCTTGCAAAGTTAGAATTTCAAGGGATCTTACCTTTCCTTAATAAAGAAAACTCCGCTACGATACTTAAGTTTTGATCTAGAAACGATTATTTAATTCCCTTTTATGTTGAGGTTTGGAGTAGGCGTTTTTAGAAAAGTGGTTCCTTTTAAGTTTGTAAGACACGCCAAATAAAATGGTTAAAGGAACAATCTTTTCCGCCAGTTTTACAGTTAATATCATTCATTCCATTCACCTACAGACTTGAAAACCTCCTAAAGTTTAACACAAACATCGTTCAAGAGGTTTGAAAAAATTAATACTAAACAATTTATCAGATCTCCATAGAGGATCTTCACAGAGGGGCAATAGGTTGAACATGAATATCAAATGTAAGTGTTTGGAGAAGAAAGGATATGAGAAAATGGTGGAAATATTTAGACATGACCTTACATTGATGAATCATGAGCTGTGGGACTGCGGTTATACCCACGCAATAATAACAGTCTTTGGCTTTGGATGTTTGCTCGTATAGATCATCACCCACAGGCCAACAGCTGGAGATTATGTTCTCGACTGTTCTCCTACGCACTCGGTTGTTATGCAGGCAGGCTGCTCTAAACAACACCAAAACAATTATAAACAACGCAGAACCTTGATGCACAAAAGAAATAAAGTTTTCCGCCCGATTGCTTGAACGTCCGTTGTGAAAATTAAGTAACTTCACTTTTAACAGCGATTATCTAGCAAGGAGGGAGTTGTGCTATATTTGAATAATGGCCATGGCCCCCTTAAATGGAATACGGGGAAAACATGGGCACAAATTCAAGGATTTTAGACTTCGTGAAAATAAAAATCCTCTATTTCACAACAAACAGTGATTTTTAGTCGGTTGTTATATAACCTATTGTGGGTAACTAAGATTTTTTCAACCTTTGATTCGTTAAACGTTAACGTACCCTTGCGGACGTTAGGTCTCCGGCACACAGGGTATACACTGGAAAAATATAACCTGAAAACACTTGAATGAAAACATTCGTCGTTTGGAGATACTACTCGTAAACGAAATAGAGATCCTCGGCTGCCTGAAATTGTTTAAAAACTTAAAGGCACAAGAGCAATAAGTTTTATCGTTTTGTTGCCTGGCATTTCTTTCTGCAAAAACTACATGGTCAAAAAATGTGATGATCAATGATAATGTAATCAGTTATGTAGACTGCCTGACTGCCTGACTGTGGAGCAAATAACGTGACCACCTATACTAACAGCTTATTTCGTCCCTCTCTGTGAGCTTACTGAACAACAACTTATCCTTGTTTGATAGACTCTGATTCAATTGTTTAAAATCAACGAATAGAAACAAAGTAAAATTTGATATTTTTTAGTGATGTGAGACCTTGGCGTTCCCATCGCAATTATCTCTAATTCAGTGCAAATAGATAAATGTTTAGTTACAGTGCTTTAAACATAGCAATCAATTTTCCATACCTTTAAAGCAATGAAAAATCCCTTCTAGTAACACTGCACGATGACTTTGGACAATCTTCCTCAACTCAGTCTGCAAATGAGTGATTTAACGATTACATATCATAAGCATTTTATCGTCGAACTGTCAGCAAACCGATCCACTTTTCAATTAAAACCACGCAAACACTTGACGCAGGTCCTAAGACCAGACAGAGCTGTATTAGAAAAGACGGAAAATTGTAATTAAAGTGTATTGAAGCACCAAACAATATACAAACTCGAACAGTACGTTGACATAATCAACCACGCATATTAGGCTCAAAGGGGCACTTTAATTTCGCTCCTGATTAATTTGCAAAGAGGGAAAAAAAAGTGAGGCGGAAAAAGTAAAAAAAAAAAAAGTCAGAATAACAAACGAGCCAAAATCAGTTGAGGTAGAAAGATTCCATTCCGTAGAACAGTCCTCATTTTTACATTGAGTGGAAAATTCAACCGTGACATTTTTCTTTTCTTTGTCAGTATTCTCTAAAATATATACTTATACAGTTTTCGTTGGGATTCCATCTAAAAAGCTTTAACTTAGACTAGAGAAAAGAAGGCTACAGTACAGGCTACTGCTTTGCAATTAGACTATGGCGACTCCTATCTATAGTACACAGAAGGCACTGAGTTACAAGACAACTTCGAAAACTGCAGTGCAGATGAGAATAAGTCAATATTAATTTTCAACGCTGATTCAACCACCAAAGAGCAAATCGTGACATACTTCCCGTATCAAGGATGAGAATTTTTTGGGGAAAAAAAATACTCTCATCTAGTAGTTCTAGTCAGCTGTCTAGTACATGAATGCGTTATGCCAAAAGAAGCGATGAATGAAAAACTGCATATGATTGAAGGGGATTTGAATGAATTCATGTTCATGACTCCATGACCATGTGCGCTATAATAAGCAGCCATTATGTTAGTTGTTTTGTCTGCCCTTTATTTAGAAACACTTTTCTCTTAACAAAAGAAGTTTAGAACGACCGCAATCCGTTGTAAATTAGAGCTGAAAATACCTTTAGTGTACGTAACTTTCATCTTATTTTTTTAGGCCAGATTTCACTGATCTGAAAAATGGACAGGCAATACTTTTCGCCGTCTAATTGTTTTGATGCTGGTGATATGTACTCAGGGAACTTTACTCATTAAAAAACGTCCTGGGAATAGAGCTAGAGAGAGCACGATGGAAAATGTTACCATATGAAAATCCGAACGAAATTATTGTAAAAACTTCATCACGTTCTGGGGGAAAAATCTGAAGAAGAAGGCAGTTTAATGACACTCAATATAAGTGGATAAATGTGGGCGAACAATTCAGTATTCTGTGGGTACGATTACCTTGATATACTGAGCTTGTGGGATAAACACTTGTATAAAGTATTGAGAATTACGTCGCCAAAATTAAATAAATCGGTGTGGCCGCTTAAATCTGGGCGCACCCAAAAACCAAATGCGGCAAATATAAAAGAGTACGAAAGTTTAGGCAGTTTCTTTTCCTCATCCCGGAAACTGTTAGCTTGCAAAAAATCGAGGGCATGATGGAGTAGCCGTTTTTACATCACAAGATTCTAGGGGACGTTTTGTCTTTATACTGGAACTAACACTTGTAACACTTTTTAGTGCTAATCTGACAAAAAAAACCCCGAAAATCTTAGGTGCGTTAGTAGAAAACTCCTACTATCTTGGACGAGTGGAATGGTTGTCCAGAAATGTTTAGCCTTTCTTTAGATCGACACAGCGGGCATGCAATATTTGCTCCTTCGAACAGTTATTTCATACAAAAAATGTCGTTTGGGCGTCCCTGATGATTGTTGGCTGTATCAGGGCCGTTACGGATTATTAAATTCCCGTATTTATATTGGCAGAGAGTGGGCGTTTTAAGAAAAAGTAATTTCTCTCACTTTCTATAAATTACCTACCTACTGATCATAGCGAAACACTAATTTAAAAAAATCGTTTCCTAGTACACGGTTATAATAGTGTTATTTCGTCCACTCACTTGACAACCTACAAAACATTACGTGGGCCGAGCTATCGAACGGATGCTCTAAATGACAATAGAACAATGACGACTGATAGTTCTGGAATTCTCTGAAGCTTTTAATCATGTCCCACACTGAACACTAAATGAAATAGCAAGAGTTTTAAAGATAGGATATTGGAAAGAAGAAATATATAATATCGACAACATCAACAAAAACCTCCAAAACTGAATACCTGTTTAGCTGTTTATCCAAAATTTAAAATGAAACTTTTAATTTAGAAACTTCACTCTGATTTTTCTTTTAATGAAGCACCTCATGATATCACAAAAAAAAATCAAAAAAATTAACATAAAAATGATCTAAACTTTTTTAGCTGCTTATAAACCACGGCAAAAGAATGATATGGTCCATAGAAATGTTACTGAAATTATGATATTTCTGTTTTTACAGTACACAGACTACACGAAAAGTAAATATATCCAACACACACAAGCGTTTTTAAGCAGTGCGAAAACATATAGAGCGTTTCTTTAGAGCTGAGTTCTGGAGGACTGTTTGCTTGCCATCATGATGCTTGATGATAAAGAATTAATTTGATTCTCAAAGGATCTCAAAGCGGTCTCTATTGTAAGAGGAATATTGAGCGTGAAAAAGTCGAGCTTTCTGGCTATAGATTCAGAGATTTTGCGGTTCACAACCTGGTTTACATAAAGGAAAATTACGTGAAGATCTTTTCGATCGCTGAAATAAAATAAACCCAGATATCCCAATGGTGAAAGCCAATCTTTAGGAAAAAATGATCAGTGAAGATGGGCGGACGGATCCAGAAAATTCTGAGGAGGGGGCGGAATGGGGGGGGGGGGGGGGGGGTGATGAGCCACAATTGCAGTTAAAGATATTGTTTATTGATTGAAGAACTTATAAAAACACTCTTTTCTTTTTTCTATAATGAGCTTAAAATCTTACGAATTCGATCCTTGAGAAATAGTCTTTTGTTCCGAAACAAACAAGCGTAACTTGGGGGAAAGAAATTTCTTTTTCAAGTTAAGCCGGTGTAGTTGCTTTCGCTGTTCCTTCCATTTAGATAAGCAGTTTTAGCTCCAAAGTGTAAAGTTAGCCCAGTCAAGCACCGAGTCTCGTTTTTCCCTCTTGTGAGATCGTTCTAGCTCATTTTTAACCAAAAAAGCCAGAATCTTGGATGCATTTCAGCTTGTTGGTCCCCAACTCAACTCAAGAAATCTGTACTATATTGGCCCAAATTAAAATAGCCGTATTAAAAGCTAATGGAGTACTTATTTTACCCATCAAAAACTGTAAACTCAAATTCAACGCTAAAACCATTAAATATTTTGATTTACAGTGTTGCAGTGGCCATACTTAAACCTCCAAACAGCTCCAGGTCTCGAATACTGATCAAATCGGGATCATAAAAGAGAAAAACTGTACGTTAAATTAATTCATTGTAGTCATATCCTCCATACCTGCTATCCATGCTATCCGCCTTATAACTTCTCTTAATGTTTTTTCTTTTTTCCACTCTTATATACGCATGACCCAACCGTTTTTAAGTACTTCAGGAGCACAAGCTAAGTGCGGCTGTATTTGAAGAGCGGCGATTTTTGTAAAGGAAATTGAAAGTCTCAAAACAAAGCAAACTCTCATAGATATATTTAAAATATTGATGATATAAACTGCACCTATATATTAGGCATCTATATCACTCAAATTGCTGTCGAAAATCATTTCGAAAGAAGTTGCAATTTTTCAACCTTGTCAAGACTTGCGGAAGTGTACGTTGTTAGTTTTCACTTAGTGAGAGGAAATGTGTAGCAGATGATTTTGCCATAAGCTCTCGTTGGAATTCCCGGATGGGTGAGACACGTTTTATACACAATGGACCGAAAAACAGCTTACTCTTTCTTGGAGATAATTGGGTACACATTTGCATCTATATTTGCTTTTGCATAATTTGACTGAGAGCCAAAAATGCCTATATAAGGAAAGTATGAAACGCTCTTGCTAAATAAAAAATTCTTTTGTGAGGCATTTGGGTAGGAGTTGAGTCGGAGTCCCTTTCGACATTTGCAAGAAAACATTAGCCGGTCGCAAATATGGTCCCGGCTAACGGTGAAGCTTATTTCCACTCGAAGTGGAGCGGAATTAGCCGTAGTACCATCATAGAGTGGTTTTCGTTTGAGTGTCGTAAAACCAAAACCAAAGTAATTACTCTGGTTAATCACATAGGACACAGACAATACATTGAACCAATCAAAACTCGAAGTAATTACATGTGGCTGACGCAAAGCGCGGGAAAATGCATGCGAGCGCGTCACAATTGGCTTTGGTTTTACTTCTGATTGGATGAAAAGGTGGCGCGAGTCTTTTAAGCCAATCGCATCGTGTAGAAAGTGCAAAACCAATTACTTTTCGACACTCAAATGAAAACCGCTCTATGAGGATTTTTAGTACTTAACATAGAAAGAAAGCTATTCAGGGTGTTCAGGGTGTGTTTAGTTTAACAGATGGTATAGATATTTACCGGTCATTTTGGTTGGAATGGGAATACCGATAGGATTTCCATCTCAGTTTATTGCGCATGGCAGCCCCGGGGGGAGGGGGGCGGGGGGCTACTCCCTATAATGACCTTACGGGAAGGCTTCGCTCGAAGGGTTACCTTTTTCATACTTCAGGTATATGAACGTTTAGGGATCTCACTATTGAGAGGGTAGGGAAATCTGTCATTTCGGTCTGTAAACGGGCCCAAAAGGGCTAACAGATTAATTTTGTGGCTGTACCGGGGAAAATGCCGAGGAAAAGTTCTGGCTTTGTGATTTGCTCATATTTAAAATACAGTGAATTTATACCAGTTATCGAAACTGGGATGCAAAGTTCTAAACTAGGTAACTATGTAAAAGGGGTACCATTTCTCAATAGAAGGTATACGAAACGGGTACTTTTTCTGTCAAAAATGGTAGGGTTGGACCTCAGAGCGGACACTCCCCCTGCAAAACTTTGTTGAGAACCCCCTCCCCTCCTCCCCCGGGCATGACTTTTAAGCAACTCTCCTCACTGACACATTTTACTTGTCACCTTTTGTGACATTTGTTTTTCTTCTTCTCCTTTTTACTTTGTTATTGTAATTGCTGTAAAGTTTATTTATAATATTTGCCAATAGTGCAAAACAACAAAAATTCTGAAAATCTGAAATTCTGAAATTTTGCGGTAGCTAATCACCGGAAGAACCTGTACCATCTGAATTGAGTTTTGAACTGTGTCTTTCAAGGTTAAATTCAAGACAAATGCATGGTGAAAGATCTCAAACTCCAACTTCTTTGTTTGGTACTGAACAACATAGCTTTTTACTACTGATCGAATCAGTGGAGGAAAAATAAAGAGGCACAATTGATCTGTAACAAAAATTATTTTAAAATAAAAGTCCGATTAAAAGGTTCGTCGTTGGAAATCAAAACTTTTTTATATATATATAAGATGCTTTTAATTTAATCTAATTAACTTAACTTAATCCACATGTTTTCACGTAAATCGGACTCGAGAAAGGACTAGTAGGGAACACAAGAACCATATGAGCTATTTCACCCAATTTAACTGATTTAAAATAGCAAAAAGAAATTGAAATTGTCAGAAGCGAAAAGTAATACATTTAAACTGTTAATAATGATTTTAGACTGCGAGCAGTCTCTCTTTTTCTCAGAATTTTTCAGGTGGTGCCGGCACGAGAAACGAGGTATCGTGTCTCGAGCCTTTCGCTCGACGGACTAAGAAAAAAGAGAGACTGTTCGTAGTTTAGATTAAAAACTGCACTGTGATTTTATACCGTCTATACGCAAGTAACGTGTCGGCGATCAGGATCAAGGCCCCTAATCTTATTCTTGTGATCTTATGAAAATCTTGACGCTCTGTAGGGCTTTTTTGAAGCAAGACAAGCTTAGTTCTTCAGTTCTTAGGTTCTTGGGTAAGTTATTCCATGAATAAGGAATTCTTTTATTTAAAAATGTTCCATTAACGGTTTTTACTAAATGTAATTTAAGTTTATCACTCAACCTCGGCTCCAGGTAGTCTGCTACTCAGCCGTTTTTAGTGTCGTCACGCAACGCTCCTCCCTACAAGCCAGGGACCCGGGGGGGGCACTTGGGTATTTTTTGGGTGGGTATGTGCCGCCCGGGACTCCAAATTGGCACCCCATTCTAGAAAAAATTTCCCCTAAAATTGATACCCCGTTCTAGAAATGGGCCAATTTTCTATACTTCGTTCTAGGGTGCAACAAAGAGTACAACGGTTTGCTTGTTAACGCACTGAACCGTATTTTTAAAAGCAATCTGTCCTTGAATACTTTCAAATGGCTGCTTACAAAAGTGGAGCTTTCGTGCGTTCGAAATATTATACCCCGTTCTAGAAAAAGCTTCTGAAATGGATACCCCGTTCTGAATCAGAAGCTTCAAAATCACGACCCCTTTGGGCGGCACATACCCGTATAGGTAATGTATGGGAGTACCCCCCCGGGGCCAGGGAAAAGCGCCCTGGGGACGAGGTTGTTTATTACTTTGCCAATGATCTTAGTCTCTTATCCGAGTAGAACTGAAAATAGGAGTTAAACGAGCAGTCATAGTTTCCACACTTGAGGTCTCTGACTTCTCTATTGACTGGTGGTAGTAGTGGAACCTCTATTCAGGGGACACCCTCCCTCCGGAGCAAGGCAAGTGTCCCCTGAATGGTAGCCAGGAGGGAGGGGAGACGTCTGTACACAGGCTACTGAATGGAGGTTGGGCTGGGGTTAGTTAATAATTAGCCAATGAATAAAATACTTTTATTAGAGCCAAAAGAGGCGTCTGCTCTGGCGGGCTATGGAATCTGCTCCACTAGTCATTATTTCAAGCAGTTAAATAATGTATAAAAATCATGATTGTCTTATCTCTACGATATTGAGTATTGAATTCCCACAAGGGCAGTCTCCGGGGGGGGGGGGTACTGCCATATATGGGCTTTGTAGGTATGTGCCTCTGTAAAGGGTATGGTTTTCAAGCAGTTGAGTATATAAATCAGAGCGTTTGGGTCTAGAAAAGGGTATCATTTTTCAGGAAACTGATTAGCCCGCGAAAACATCCGTTTCTCCGCGCTCTTTTTAGGCTAGAAACTGATCAGCTGGTTGAAGATTTTATCTAGACTAAGGAAACAGCTACTCTAGGATAGGGGGAACTTGGGGAGTTTTCTCTAGTATAGGGTACGGTAGCAAAATTCAGCTGAACTAGCTCTGGTATAGGTTAAGGGTTCCGGGGTCCCAGCGGCACATCCCCACCCAGAAATTCCTCAAGTACCCCCCCCCCCGGGGGGGCAGTCTCTAGTACATCGATTTCAGTGAGTTAATTTGTGTTTTGCCAGAGCTGACGCCATTGCGACAAGTGAACTCTTAAATGCATCGACGATTCATAGTCTGTGGTCAGTCACTTTTTGATTGTTAAGGTTTTGGGGACCAAGAAAAAGTGTCGCTTGTCCGTTCAATAGAGGTAACAAATACAAAGATTATGTGAACATTTTTTCTTGGCCAAATTTTGTATCCCCTGAATAGAGGTGTCCCAAAGGAGAGGTTGTACCGTAGATTTTATCGCCGGAGCTGCTCGTTGTAACTTAGCTCTAGCTTGTGTAGCACGTGCAAGTTATCTATCTATTTATGGGCCTCTATTTATTTTTTTTATTTTTTTTACAGGCCGCACGAGGGGAACGCGCAAAGTAACCTACGAGTTGGGCAAGCGAAGTGAGCCTCGCGAGAACGCGCGATTTCGCGAGACTTCATTCACTCACCAAAATAGGAGAGCTTGCTCGCAGGCTACGTGCAAAGGGGAGAGGAGCCTCCTCTCCTTTTCTCCCCTTGCGCGTCCTCAACATTTCTTCCTTCGTCCAAAAAAACAGAAACCGGCGCCTGGCACGCAGGCTACTTAACTCTGGCAGGAGAGAGATCCCGCTGATCGTTGGACTCCCTCCTCTAGATTTCAGGCTCCAGGTCTCGAGGACAAAATCTGAGAAGTATTGGGCTGGGTTATTTTTTTCCCAGAATGCTTTTCCCCATTCATGATCTAATCTCGCTCCGCATGGCATCATGGATGCGCTTCAACTTTTGTCAAAGTCATTCCAACATGGCGGCCGGAACGGCTGTAATGCATTTTCCCAGTCCGAGAAGCACCGTGAAGAAAGAAGAACCGGCTCGCAGAGTCCACAAGATCAAAGCAGATGAGGTGATAATAGATACTTTTGGTTAGAGGGCAAACTGCAGGGCAATTTTGCGTTGAAAAACTTTAAAAGTTTGTCATGTGGTTGTACATGACGACATCTTTTGATCGAAAATTTAGACCTTTTTGGCAATGCGGTTCGGCGTAACACGCTATCTGTTTCGGACAATTATTAGACCTGAAGAGTGTTTTTCAGCCACTTTTGACATCAAAAGTTAGATTGTAAGTTCTTCGAAAACTAAGTAACGTGATATAAATCTCATCTTGTGGGCCATAGTAATAGTTTTTGTCAGGAGATCTCTTTGCATTGTATGAAGTTGGTAGATCTTTTACTTCCTAATTAACCGTAGCTCATTGATTCTGTTACTTCAAACAAGAGATAGCTTATTATTTACTTAATCATTATAGATTTTTAGATAATACTTTCGATCGGTGACAGTTTCCAGTGCTTTAAACTTACCGAATCATTGGTCCATTGTTTCAGAGTCTTGTACAGTATGAATGCTTACTTTACAAGTTTTTGCGCAGTTTAAGCTTCCCTTTTTTTGATTTCCTCATTATTTGTACCAGTTCAATGTCATCAATATACAGCTTTGCTGTTTCACCAGTGGCTCTAAAAAGTTATTAGTTTAACATTTTTTACCATCTCATGCACAAGTGTGATGTTACTTGCAGCTGTTTCTCATGTGGTAACCAGTCATTTAGCCTCCAAGTCATTTCACCCCAGTTACTTAGCCCTATTTTCAAGTCATTTAACATGCTTTAAATGTAATATTCCTCGTTCTATAAGCCATAAAGCAAAACAAGGGCGCTTCAAATGCAATATTCTTCATTCTATAAGCCATAAACCAAAACAAGCATGCTTCAAAATAGATATAATTTTCCTTGTTCTAGAATAGGGGGCTAAGTAACCGGGACGTGGGGGGAGATCACCCGTAACCTTTTATGTTTATAATCTTAAAAGCAGTACCCACCTTTGATTGACTTTAACCCAACTTTTTAAAACTTTTATTTGTGATTATTTTAGCAATAATTTACTGTTGTTTGGCAATATATTTGTTGTGTCACAATCAAATATTAATATTTATTCGACAAGAAAAAAGACAACTAGTAATGAGGCTTTTTCAGGGTAAGTTCCGACAAGTGACATGGCCATAAGACTCAATGAAATGGTGACAATGACATGAAGATGGGGTAAATGTCGACAGGGACATGGCCTACTCCTCAAAACGTGAAAGAAATGTGTTTGAAATGCAGACTAGGGTTAAATTTTTTAACCTAGGTTGATTCTCTGTTTCCTTTGTCTCTTAGCCGTAATTATGAATTTATATGGACTTGGAAATAATTAAATTAGGGTGTGGAGGCATGTGTGGCTGAGTGGTTAACACCTCAAACTCTGGATCTGGGGGTCCAGGGTTTAAGCCTCACCCTTTGTGTTGTTTCCTTAGACAAGGAACTTTAATCTTATTTGCCTCTCTTCACCCAGGTGTATAAATGGGTACCAGCAACATACTGCTGGGAGGTAACCCTGTGATGGACTAGCATCCCGTCCAGGGGGGAGTAGCAATACTCCTAGGCTTGCTCCATGCTACAGAAACTGGTATAAGTTCCAGCCGTGTGGGCATTTACCTTACCTTAGGAGATAACGGAAATTGAGAATCAACCTAGGTTAAAAAATTTTAACCTGAGTAAAAACTTGACCTATGACATATATGTACCCGCCCCCCCCCCCCCCCGCCTCACCCCAACCCACTAAGAGGACCTCAGGCCTCAGAGTTATCAAGTTTGTTTTCCTTTCATTCAGTCTTTCAAACTGAAAGTGAGAAAAAATGGGTTCTAGTTGTTCATCATTGGTGATACAGCACTAAAGCGAATTATTATTTTCTTTATTACGACCCCTCTTTCCTGGTGCCTTGTAAAGTATATGTTGTGATTCAATTTTATCGTTGGTTTAAATTTTATTTTGTTTTGTTTTTGCATATGGTAATTATTTGTATGGCAATGTATGATAATGAGATTGAAACAAAAGAAAACAAAATTTAAACCAAGGATAAAATTGAGCGATAACATATATAATGTTGAAAACAAAATTAAGAATAAGAGCATCTTTTTTTAATTTCATCTTTTCCTCTTTTTGTTGAAGATGGAAGTTGAAGAAGAGAAACAACATGAAGGAATCCAGCAATATTATATTACCAAGATAGAGGCACTCCAGGTATAATCAGCATTCATGAGCAATATATTGTTATACATTTTTATTCTTTTTTGTCTGTTTGTGCTGTAGTTTATATTTAAAGTTGTCCTTGGTATTATTATCATACATCTCTGATAACTGTGTTGTGGTTGTTAGTCTCAGAGAGTAATTATTGACATTTAAAACAAAACTAGATAATTATTCCAACCTCCCATTGCTAGTTTTTAGTTTTTGTCAGGTTACACAGTGAGCTGATGCACACACGCATTAGATACCATTTCTTAGCTGATTTCAATGTCACAAGACACATGTGAAACAGAAAGTGAGAGGCATATCCGGAAAACTCTAAACAAACCTTGAAGAGTTGCACTATTAACAAGCCAAAATTGTGATTATAAAACCTAAGCCATATCAGATCGCTCATTTTTTTATATACCATTGTGAATTCACTGGTGGATTTGTCAAGGGAAAGCTAAACATCGACAAATACTGCCAAATTCGAACATCAGTAGAGGTGAGAAATTACACAAAGTCTGAATCATTGTCGAAGGTTCAAGGTTGAGGAAGCTTGATTTTCTAAATATGTGTACACTTTTCGATTGATTTTCCAAATATTTATTTCCAAATATATTATTTGCTCGCCATTGTTTTTTATTCAGTCCTCTATTTATTTTGGTTAACGAAGGTGATTTCTCCTGCCCGGCGCCTATGTGTTTCTCACCCCTTTTTTGTTCATGTTTCTTTGGATACTGTTTTTAACCAAGTATGATAAAATAATGTAATAGGATGAGTAAAAGCTTGCTCAAGAAGGAGTTTCCAGTAAAAGATCGAGGATCGAATGAAACACTAGGCAGATTTCTAGATGTATCCGACACGTACATTTGATTTTAGGTTGAGGTAAATGCTTTTCAAACTGGCAGCTCAGAGCAGTCCCATAGCTGACTGTGTCCCTTTAAGCAACAGTGCAGAGTTGTATCAAAACATCAAGAATGAAAAGGAACATGGAACAGGTTCCCAAGTGACTTCTGATCTTAAGTTTAAGTCTCCCTTTGATTTTCAATCATAATGCAAGGCAAATTGGAAGGAGAATTTAGTAAGCTATTAAAAGTCATAGAAGGCTTTATTCCAGCACTTGTTTACCAGTGATGAATGCAAAAAAAAAAACACTAAGGTGATCTTGAGTGGTGAAATAATGATAGTTAAATAATAATGATAATTATTATTATTACACACTGTATGCATTCAAGGTCACAGACATAAGAAGTGATTGGTCCATCTTCTGAGCCAGAGCTCCATGATAACAATGCTCCAAAAATTCCTTTAATGTTAAAATAATCTCAAGCTTGAACTAGAAATAAGAAAAATCTTGTTAAACCTATAAAGTAAGTGTATTGTTAGTTCAGTGTCTTGTCTTCATGCTTTTTGGTTGAGTTTTATCAGCAGCTTTGTTGCTTTGTTGGTATTACACAATACAAATGACTGTTG
>OZ037995.1:38038590-38076090 GCA_964035705.1 Porites rus
AATCACCAACTTGTTGACAGAAAGAATTAAAACTGAAATGCTTTTTATGCTTTTAAATCTGAATTCAAATCTCGCACTAACCCTGGGTTATCTTCACCTAGCTTTGAACAACTCGGCCCAGTGCTCTACTAAAGTTACATTCTATCTCTTCGCTGATGGTACCAATATACTGTCTTTTTGCTGAAAAAAATTTGAAAATTCTTGAAACAGTGGTCAATACTGAATTGTGCAAACTCTATGGCTGGTTAACATCTAATAAGCTAACTCTTTTAGTAAATCCAACTTTGTAATATTTCATCCTAAACGACTGTTTCTTCCAGGGAGTATTACTGTATGGTCCACCAGGTACAGGCAAGACACTGCTTGCCCGAGCTGTAGCACACCACACTGAGTGCACATTCATTAGAGTTTCTGGATCTGAACTGGTGCAGAAATTTATTGGTGAAGGAGCTAGGATGGTCCGAGAACTGTTCGTTATGGCAAGGTAAAAAAAAATAGAGAGAAGTTGTAATGTTGCTTTGCTTTGGTAGCAAAATTCTGGATCTCAACAAACCGTGGTCCTGCAAATATGGCAGAAAAAGAAAAAACAAACAAAAAGTGGACATGTGTGACTTTTCTGTGCATAATTACACTACGGAACAAAACAGTAGCCTATACTTTTCTTCCATTGTTTTAAAATGCAGATAGCTGTTTCTATCAAGAAACACTGTTGATAGCCAGAAATTTTGTTACCATGGTGATATGACATCACACTCTTTTTCTCTGTTGAAATAGTGCATTGCTGTCTTGTTAGACAGAGCTGTCATCATGAACATTGATTAGGGTGACATCACTAACATTAACAAGAGTGACAACTTAATCACAATTATCTATCTGGTTCTTTAGTTCTTTTCTTCCACGGTGTGGCTCTTTAATGGAACAGTGTTAGTATAATGTCTGTTTTGGGCAAGTTGAAGAATCAGGGCTCGAGAGAAGTCACATCCAGTTGTCTGGGACAAGTAGATTTTCTTTCTGGGCAAGTAACATTGAAAGCTGAGTCACTTGCCAAATGGGTAAAGGACTTAAGCAAGTCATCTTGTAAATACATTGTTAACTAAGACAAGCAAGAATTGGCCCCAGAAAAGCAAGATTTGAGAGCTGCTTGCCCAAAGGACCAGCTCATGGAATTCAAGTCTCTTTTTTTTTAGCCCTGCGAATGCATGTAAAGGAATTATTTACTAGTCTCTGTTCTTCATCTTGTATTGTACCTGTGTCTTCTAACAGCTTGTGAACCTCTTCCCAATAATTGATTTTGAAATGTTGTTTTCATTAATTTTTTATAGGGAACATGCTCCCTCTATCATTTTCATGGATGAGATTGATTCTATTGGGTCTTCAAGATTAGAGGGAGGGTCAGGAGGTAAGATATGGCTGTTTGTTTGTTTGTTTGTTTGTTTTTATTTATTTACTAAATGTTACCTCTTGGTTATTACTTACATCAGCGGGAAGAGGTACTGTTCATGTAATTCCTAGGTGTTGCTGCAGGGCATTGAATATTTTTTTGTTAAGTTTAGAGTGAGAATAACGAGAATAATAGGAATAACTGGTTTTTCTGACAGCGAGAAGAAGAAAAAAATAATGATTAGTCAAATTAGTTAATCCATTTAATCATTTAGTTATCAGCAGTATACTGCCCTCAGATCTAGCCTATCGCCTTCAGATCATAATCACAGCGCTGTTGGAAAACAAGCAGTCTAATGCAGATGTTTGTGTTTTAAGCTAGTAATCTTTTTTCCCTTTCACATACAATGTAAGCTGTAGTTATCCACAAGAACTTTGCTGAGCTTGTGGAAGCCAAGTTTCTGTTTTGTAAACAACATAAGTATCCAGTTAGAAAGTTAGTGCTCATGTAGTCATTAACTGCAGAAGTGAAGAAAAAACTTTTTCCCTTTTACATATGCAGACCTGTTAAAGGCTTAGTTACTATTTTTCAGACAAATTTCCGTTTTGAAATGTTGACATTTAAGTGGATATTTGTTTGTGAAATAGGTGACAGTGAGGTGCAAAGGACCATGTTAGAGTTGCTAAATCAACTTGATGGGTTTGAAGCAACCAAGAACATCAAAGTTGTTATGGCAACAAACCGCATCGACATCTTGGATTCTGCTCTTTTGCGACCAGGACGTATTGACAGAAAGATTGAATTCCCGCCCCCAAATGAAGAGGTAAGGCTCTCAGGATCTTTGAATTTACTGCTGCATTAGTGGAACACCATGCAGTTCTGATGGTGCTTTCAGTTTTGTTAGGTGTGACTTGTGCTAGCCTGTCCAGGCTCTAAGATAGTGCAACAACAACAACACACTTTATTAAGAAACAGATATTAATTTACACTTTTAATAGTACCTACCCACAAATAGTTAACCCTTTAAGCCCCAATATCCACAAGCAAATTCTCCAAACTGATCTCTATTCAATTCTTTAAAGAATAAGTTGAGAGAGTTTGATAAAAGATCAAAGCATTTTCTCTGAGGTGATCATTAATAATTAATTCTCATAACCTAATCTCTTGACATTGTATGGATATTGTTAGGAGAAAATTGATGTAATTGTTGGTCACTAGTGGGACTTAAAGGGTTAAAACTAGTCGAGGCGGGTAGGTATGATTAAGTTAGGCTTATTACAACTAGGGTTTTTAGCACTATAAATAGTTACTGGATAGTGCAGTTGTGCAGGGAAAAGTGATGTAAAAAACGTGCAGGGGCCTCAGGTCGTACGTACCTTATTTTTGCAACGTACCTACTACCTGAGATCATGGGTGGCACAGGCTAGAGTGACTTGTGCAAACTTGTAGGCTTCATCTACAGTACATTTGCTGGATAAATTAATTTCAAAACACCACTTGTCTACTTGATGATAGGAGTGCTTGAAGTTGCATTTCCAAACTTTAAAAGTTTTTTGCTGGGACAACTTCCCCAGAGACCTTCCTAACGCTAACCCCCAGTGGAAAGGGGTAACTTGAAGTTTGTTGAGTGTCCTGAATTTTGTCCAAAGTGGGTGTTTGGCTTGAACAAATTTGAATTTTTTTTTGCATTGTTTCTTTTTTAACTAAGCAACAGAAATTCTTACTTAGTTCTTCGTGTCATTCTTCATCACTTGTACAGGCCAGATTGGATATCCTGAAGATTCACTCCAGAAAGATGAATTTAACCAGAGGTATCAATCTCAGAAAGATTGCTGAACTTATGCCTGGTTCATCAGGGGCTGAAGTCAAGGTACAAATTAATGCCACCCTTGCATATTTTTTTTTTCTGAAATCATGTAAAATGTTGAGTAGTCAGTGACTGAGACTATCTGTCTGTCTGTCTGTCTGTCAGTACGTCACTCTAGAAGTTGGTGACTCAGTTAGTGAGTGAGTTGCTGTAGTTGGTTGAAGTTGCAGCAGTTGAGATTAGAGAGTTTTAGACCCGCGTTTACCGTGAACCTCTAACCGCCGTTTGCAGTTACCTGTTTGCAGTTCAACATTCAAACATAATTCGATTTAGATTGGTTGTGGATTAAAGAAGTGGATTCTGGTTTATTTTTCCATTTAGAAATAGAAGTATAATATCAATCA
Organism: Porites rus; assembly: GCA_964035705.1. NCBI lineage: Eukaryota > Metazoa > Cnidaria > Anthozoa > Scleractinia > Poritidae > Porites > Porites rus. The sequence goes on from OZ037995.1 coordinate 38,042,183, forward strand.
GTGAAAATAAAAGAAATTTACAATAACACTTGGTTATCTAGCAGCATAGAGCTGTAAATTCTTACATTAGTTCTTCTTGCGAATTTAAGGCCGCCATTTTGCCATGAATGGCACTTGTTTTCAAGATCCAATAGGATTTATCAAATTTAGCATTTCGCCCAAATTTGTGCCTCTGTTAATGGATAAAGACTTGCTCCACAAGATTTTTGTATCATTACATGAGATAAAACAAGAATTATACGCTAAAAGCTTTCAGGTAAATGACCTACGTGAAAACCTACCTCCCCACGTTGAAAACGCACGTCGTAAACCTCAAACGTGACGCCAAAGACTTGTCACGTGACCTTCAGCGGTTAGAGGTTCGCTGTAAACTCGGATCTAAAACTCTCTATTGACTTGAGACTGACTTGTAACAAGTTTGATAAACCAAGTACAATCTTCAACCTAAAGGACCTGGATCATGAAGTTTTTTCTTCAGTATGGTGCCTTACTGCTATGTCACAGCCTAACTGGCATAAATGTGGAAGTTGTAATGTCATGTCCTCATTTCCACTGACAGTTTGTTAGGACATGGCGGTATGAGCTCATTTTCACAAATCATACACATAAAAACCAATAGTTGAACTGGCAGTTCAACTGCCAGTTCAACTGTTGGTTTTATCTGTATGATTTGTGAAAATGAGCTCATACTGCCATGTCCTATACTACTACTGACCCTCTCATGGCAACCTGTGTGGTAAGCATTTGAGAGGGAGTGGGAAAGTGGACTGTAGAGAAAAAAATGGTGCATTCTTCATGTTTTTGCCCATCCATTTTTCCCCTTTCCCCACCCATGTAGAATACTTGCCATGGATGCTCACTCCTCATGGCAGGGAGAATTTCAACAAGTTAGGTGTTGAGGGTGTTGTTGTATGATGTTGACAAATCAACATAAGGATCAACTCAATAAGTTTGTAACATTTGTACCTGAATAGCTCATTAATTCATGGTAGCGTGTTTTGTTTATGGCTAACGTTTCAGAAATGAGAATTTCAAAGTGGATCTGTGATATTTTTAGGGTGTTTGCACGGAAGCTGGTATGTATGCCCTGAGAGAAAGAAGAGTTCATGTTACACAGGAAGACTTTGAAATGGCAGTGACAAAGGTAGGCTGCCTGTGCAGTAAACCCTTACTTGATGGATCACACCAAATATTCAAATACTGCGTGCTAGTTAACGTCATCATAAACGTCTTTTGAATTTGGATAATTGCTAATACCTAAATGCATCATTCTAGTGCTGTCAGGTCCTTGAGGATATTGCGGCCTCTTCCTCGCAGAAAATTGCAGTAAACATTCACAACAGTCACGAGGCTCCAGTTGTTCAAAAGGTTGATAACGCTATCCATTGGAGAAATCTCTATCCAGTGGATAGCGCAGTTGGTTTCCCTAAGACTTATCCATTGGATAGTGATTTATCCTGTGGATAGCACTATTCAGCTTTTGAACAACTGGATCTTGTATATAAGTCTTAGAAATTCCATCCCTTTCTTACTGTAAGTACAAACCCAGAGTTATGTGTAGTTACCATGACAACCACAATGTAACCTTGACCTTTATAAAAGCAGTGGCTTCTCATAACCTATATTTTTGCCCTGGTCTGTTTTAATTGGTTCTTTGTCAATTTTACCACAACAGTGCTACAAATACATTTGTTTATGGTCAGCATGTTCTTTCATTTTGTCAAGTCTTAGCTGTATTATCTAGCACTGAGGTTAAAAGTGATCCATTTTCATGTATCCTAAACCTAAAAGTTCTTTTTTATCTTCATATTCAAAGGTGATGCAGAAAGATTCAGAGAAAAATATGTCCATCAAGAAACTCTGGAAGTAAAAATCCTGGCTTCAAGTTCTAATCATAAACCTTAAAATAACAATTGATTTTCTACACCCCACTGCCTGCTATTATTTTTAATTAGAATGTCGGTCTATCAAACACCCAGATAAAAGGCATTAGAAAAGAAATGTGACTCTGATAATCTTCACAAGGGATGGCCTGCATTTTTGGGATAGACTCCCATCAAGGATTGGTTGTACAAAATATTTAAGATAGCGTCTTTGCACACCTTTCCTAGAATCCAAGAAAAACACACTATTTTGTCATAGATTAGCATAAGAGACTTCTAAGATCTGCTAAACTGTCATTGTTGAAAAGTTCCATTTAAGATTGTAGATTACTTCTAAAGTGTGTTAAAGTTAAGGGTGCGTTTAAAATTTCCCATAAGTTTAAGGGTCTGGGACTCTTATAAGTGGAAGCATTTCGTTTTAGTAGGTAATTAGTACGCGTAGATGATTGTTAGAATCGCTTTTGCATTTTGTACATGTAGAGAATTGTCGCATGCATAATCAGAGTCAGTTAATATAATTAAACATAAAAACTCGTCTCTCTGACATAGTTATGTCAGCAACATGTTTAGCAGCCTTTGTTATTCGGTGGTCTTGTTTCCCTCCTTTTCGTGAACAATTCTCTATTTTTTGCTTGTTATTTTATTTTTCAACATACATTGACTGAAGTAGAACTGAACTCAAACTAATTGAAAAATCGGCCAGTACTCAATCACATTTGTGAAAAAAAACTGATTAAACGACTTCTTGGTAAAACAGGTCGCAAGCCTGTGACCATACTTAAGGGTACTTCGCATATGAACTATAACATGTTTTAGACATGTTGTGTATAGTATGTATATGAAAGTAAACAAGCCAATGACTGATTAATTGTAAGGAGGAATGGAAAGGTTATCACTAGGAACAAATGTGGGAACAAGTTATCCCAAGGGTAAAAAAGAGGGGGGTCAGCCCCCACGGCGTTAACTACCCTTTTCTTTAGGCCAGTGAAGTAAAAGTATGCGTTTTTCGATCTATCATAACGCAGCTTGGAACAGTTATTTCAGGAAAAGTTGCTAAGTATTAAGGAGTCTTTTTCTCGTTAATATGGCATCAATGACTTGGTAAAGTTAAGATGGCTAATACTACTAAATATTATGACAAACAACTTCCTTGTAGTTTGGTTTTAGCCTGAGAGCAAGCTATCCATTTTTGGCAAGCGAAGCGAGCCATCAGGAAACGTGCCAACGAGCTTTGCGTCTCCTATCAAGTGCTGCTGGCGAAGCTTGCTCGCAGGCTAGTTTGGTTTTACCTTAACTGCTTTGGAAAGTTTAAACTGTTTATTGGTTTACTTGCTGGTTGGCTGTAGTAGTCAAGGAAAACAAAACTGATGAATAAATGAGACTTTCTTTTACGTCGTCTGCGATCTTTCATTGGTCTCGTATTCTCCATTATGAAAATACTACGGTTGGGTTCCTTTTTGCCAACCCTTTTTCGGATTTAGACAATCCAGATTGTTTACATTTTCGTGCTAGCCGGACCAAAAATCTGATCCATACAGTAGCTGGCTGCTACACTGATCTTCGCAATTTCATCGCATCGTTTTTTCATTTCTTTGCTCTAGCGTCTTCTCGTGGAGCAATGGAAAGTAAGGCACCTCTTTAAGGAGTAACGGTTCAAACTGGGACTCGTCAACTTGATATTTGTTGGAATTTGAACCACAGCAATCTTAGAAGACAACTACGAAACCTCAAATGCTGAGAGGCACGCCCAAGACACACATTGGACCTTTTATACAGTGACAATACCCAGGCGTTTTCGCTTCTCTGTGAACAAAGTAGAGTTACAATTAACAATCTTAACGATCCAATTGCGGAGGTAGATTGTTCAGATTGCAATCTAAGATTAGTTTGGAAAATCGAACTTTTTATTTAGAATGGTCAAAAGGTACACATCCTCAGTGGATACATTAAAAGCTCCTTCGGGGTTGAGGCAGAAAAAACGTCCGGAACTGGAGCTGGCCGTTTACCTGAACGATCCTTGCCAACGGCCACTAGCAATGCAGGAGAGAGAAAAATTCCTGTTCTTGACTGGTTTGGTCATGACGTCAGTCATTTGTCGTTGGCTGACAATTTTTTCATTGTTCATTTCTCGACATTTGTATAACACCTTCCGGACGTTTGGGAAGAAATATACCACCACACTAAACTGTTCTGCAGTCCATGCCCGTTTAAATTATACTTAGTACATCCAAGCAAACCCCCAGGAGAGGTACCTACAGTAGTCCCATGTATGGGATAGATAGATAAGTATGTGCCGCCTATGGGGTATTGTTTTTGAGGGACTCGATCCTTACGAGATAAATAAGGTATCATTTTGCCCTTGTTGGCATTTTGTTCCTCATGTGATCCTTAGAATGTGTACCTAAATTGTATCTGATAAAATTCAAGTGCGTAAACGCCCAGTTAGATGAGAAAGCATCTGTTAAAACTAAACAATCCCATGGAATTTATGTCTCTGTGTTGCCATTAAATTCTTAGTTTTGTTTTTCCCTTGAGCAGGATGTCATTTTTGCGGGTTTGGGCCAATAATAGGGTATAAAACTTTCATTTGTCTCTTCCTTAAATAGTGTCAGAGCTGAAGACCGTGGGCGGCAGACACATAAACCCATGCATCCTTGAACGAACCTGTGCTCTTCCCACTTGACTTGCATCTTACTACGGTGATAAATAGTTTTTGCTAAATTTAAAATCACAAGAGAGCTACAACTGATTTTTTTTAAAAAAACATTTATTCACATTGTCATGTCATACGATTTAGCGTGCCGATTAAGTTGCACAATTGGAATATTTTAATCCGATTCACGGATACTCCTCATTTATTTCTTTATTTACCTTCGACGGTGTCTATAGAATTAGCACAGAGAGGCCGTGCGGAGGTTGAAAGAAATAAGCATAAAAGTAGTATAGTAGGGAGCGGTCACTCCTTTTTTACGGGGTGTTAGTGACGGCGGGAATATAATAGAAATGTGGTAAGGGTGGTGATGGAGAGTAAAACCAAAAGAAATGTGTGGGTGGTGGTGGTAGTGGTGAGAAAGCAATAGACATGAGGAGAAGCGAGAAGGGAGGAGGGAAAATGACATTTTTTTTTCGTGATGGGAAGAGCAAGTATGCCTTCGTCCTCATTAAATATTCAAGATTTGTGCGCCAGGGATCAGTGAACCGGACTGCAACATATTAGGGACCTTAAGATCCGAGGACGGCGACGGCAGACAAAACGTCCCTGAAAAAGTGAATTCGCGTTCTTTCACTCTTCATTGCGATTACTCCAAGTCGCTAACTTTGTCAAATGTAGGCGAACCCTCCTAAAGTTGAATTCCCAAGAACCATATCCAAGTTCAGAAAGAGAGAGGAAATTTCGACTTCGCTTGTGTGCTTCCTCTGTACATCGTGAAATTAGGTATTTTCACGTCGTAGTCGTGTAGTGACGGCAAAGATGTACAAAAAAGCGTTATGCACGTGCAAAATGGTTGTTTTGCTAATCAAACCTATTGCCTTTTTGAAGTTCTCGTTGCCGTCGCCGTCGTGGGATCTTAAGGTCCCTATTGTTGGACAATACAAGCGGCAGGAAACAAAACTTGCGTCACTGATTACGTCACGAGCTAGTGATTTAATGCAACAGGCGCAGCCTGCGTAGCTGGCGGTTTTTTGCGGTTCGCAAAGTAAGAGATGCAGCCGCGCGAAAGCTGAAACGAGGTCAGACCTGAAAACGTTAGGGGAGGGAGTAAGAGGAGAAGGCGCAGATTTTCCCTCTCTCTCTCCTTCCCTCGCCCTCTCCCCCATCGTTTTTTCGTTTGACCTCCTCGAGTCCGTGTAAATACGAACCAAAAACGAAATCACACAAAAACTGCCAGCTACGCAAGGTAACACAGGCGAGTTTACGCTTATTCCTTCGACAACATGAATCAACCAATGAATACTTTTCTTAGTTTTTAGTCAACCAATCAAAACGCAAGACATACATCAACCTAAAATAACTAAAAAACCGGTTAAACCGGTTAAATTACCTTAAAATAGTATTTGATCTTAACTTAATGAGATTCCACGTCATTTTGTTCGTGAGATAAAGACAAAAGGCTATGACGTCATGGGCGTTAGTGTATTCCCCCGCAAGTCAATGAGAGCTTCCCACAGAAAAGGAGTAACGGGTCCCAACTAGACTACTTACAAATAACAAAGTTAATTATAGACGGCAGAAATTAGAACAGTTCACTTTTTACAAGCGTGGTCGAAGAGTTGAACTCGAGAAACAACTCGTAGCTAGAAGGTCAAAGCGTGAACTGAACGCATGACCTCGGGATTAAAAGTTAAGCAGTCAGTCGGCCACGCTGTCTCCCACAAAAAACCGCGACAAATGTTTACCATTCAGCGATATATTAAGATTTGTTTGAGATGTTTTAAACCCCCTACTTGGAATCAATTTGATCATTCGGAGACGAATTGTTTAATCTTGCTAGAACTTCGTTAGCAGCTCTTTGTCCAGCCTGTACAGCACCATCCATGTAGCCTCGCCATTCTGTTGCTGATTCTGTTCCTGCCCAGTGAATTCTATCGAAAACAACGCCTTGATTAAATTAAGTATTAAATAGTAAGAAAAATGAAATGTTAACTGAGAAAGATGAAATGTTAACTGATCAAATCATGAGCTTTACAGACAAGAAAGAGTGATTTTGTCCAGAAACAAAAGTTGCAAGTAAGCATCGTATCACCGTTATTAGAAACATTCTGGGTCAGGCTTTACACAGCCTACTATTGGGCCTTTTATTTGACGTCACGACGACCATATCGGTGTTCCAAAACAATGAAAGGGACGAAAAAAAGGGACGAGGAACGGGGTTAGGCGTCGAAAAACTAGAATTAAACCCTTGGCGGAAATTAATCTGGGAGTGGGTCGGGTCTTACTAGCCATTTAAGGACACCTTACGAAAACAGATAACCGACTAAGAGATATAATAACTTTCAATGCGCAAACGTTGGTGCCACATCACTCCTGTGCCGAGCTGACAAGTTCCCGCCACGTTGCTTTGTCAACCATTGCAGCTTTACTTCTGGAACTGCTTCCAGGACAGTGTCCTTCTTCATGTTGTCAATGAAGGTAGAAAATTAAGATTACAACATTTTTGGGCCTCCGTTAGTTTCGGCACTGATTCTTGTTCCCTCTCCCTTCATATTTAGTACAGTACCTAAGAAAAGGTTCTCTTAAGCAGTCTCCATAGTTCGTAAGAGCTCCAGGAACCATTACACTGACTGGACATCCACCATTCCAAGATTCCTTTGACCAATCCTGATGAATTAAGACCACAATAAAATTACCCAAGAATAAACGAACAGATTGCCATCAGAAAGAACTTTTAGAACCGTCTTCTTCCGTTAATAGGGAGCTTAGGCAACGACGATGACGACGGCAACGAGAGCGGCAAAAAGCAATTGGTTTAGATTAGCAACACAACTACTTTGCACGTGCATCACGCCTAGGTACATATAACTTGACAATCCATCACTGAAAATCTGTTCAGCTTATCTTGGGGAAGAGCACAAAGATGAATGAAGTTATGCGATTTTAACAATTTCGATGAAATAACCCCTTAAGTTATTGGCTTCGGTGACTTCACTTTCAGTTTCTTGTGTATACAGAAGAAAGTTGCAATATGAAAGATACTTGCATTGTTCAAGAATAGTATTACGGAGACCTTTTCATTATCAATTATATTCTTAGAAAACACATATTCAGTATCATAAAATTACATGTAAAATTTTGGAAGGAAATAGTCATTTTCCTTTGGTAAAAATTACTCGCAACAAATATCTAGCAAATTATCGTAGATAAAGCCATCACCAGTTGAGGCAAACTATCGTAGCATGTCGGAGTTTACTTACTTTGAGACGAAAATCTAAAGGATGTTCAGCTTCTGGTCCAAAATACGTCTTTAACGATTTAAGAATGTCCTCTCGTTTAATTTCATCCTAGGAGAGAGAACTCTAATATCAAGGAACGTCATCAACTAACGAAAACTGGAGAAAAGTAAAGCTGAAATTTCGAAGTGCAGCCATTCAAGTAACGGATACTTTACTTTCCTTTAGATTCGAAGACGAGAACGACTACCAGTACTAGGTTTGATTTAAAGTTTTTCGCAAATTGTAGAAAATTAGACACCCCGGAATGCTTCATTGTACTTTTTTCGCCGAAAAAGTTAGCTCTGTTATCTTTATTGGAGGAGGTTAAGCCCTGCCTCGTACCCAGACGTCTCTCTTTAAAACGTGCGCGCAATACCCTTCCCATGGTCCCTTGCGGTTCATCACCAGTCACTCGTTTCGCGCTCGCCTCTGCCATGCGAAAAACGAAGCGCCTGAGGAGGAGGCTGGGTTAAGCCCTTTCCCGATCGCAAAAATGATAAAACTTTTAACATTTGATAATTTGTTTCCGCCATCAAGAGTTTACACAACAGGACGGCGGAAAGAAGGGGACGGCAAAACGTTTGTGTGAGACAAACGTGACAGGGCTATTAACTAAGTGTTTTCTCGCGATATTCACTTAACATTAACGTTTCTGGTCTTCTTTTACAAAAAAAATCTCTTAAAAGAAGGGTTATGTTTGGCGGAAAGTTTTTTCAAACGCAATTATCGTCAACGTTTGCCGTCTTCTTTACTCTCCCGTCCTCTTGCGTAAATTAGGGAGCTTTAGCAACGACGACGACGACGGCAACCAGGACGTCAAAAAAGCAATAGGTTTATTACGCAAAACAACTTTGCACGTGCATCACGCTTTTTTGTACATTTCTTTACCGTCCTTGCACGACTACGACGTGAAAATGCCTAATTGCAAGTTTTACAGAGGACGTAAACAAGCGACGACTAATCTCTTTTTCTCTCTGTAAACTTGAGTGCGGTCCTAAAGAAATCAACTCCAGGGAAATTCGCCAACACTTGCCATTTTCAGCAAATTTTGAATAAACGCGACAAAGATTGAAAAAACGAGAATTCATTTTAAAACTGACGTTTTCGCTGCCGTTGCCGTCGTCGATGCTAAAGCTCCCTATTCACTATTCTCGCTAAAACTCATGGCAGAATGACGACGGCTACCACGTTTTCCCGCCAAAATGACGCTGGTTCACGCGCAAACACTACTAAGTACTGAGAAAATCTCGTACTCGTAGTCGTCCTCGTTTTCTCGTACATTTAAGCTGTAAAGACAAGACTACAAGGTAAGGTACAAGGCCAGGTACATGGCAAGGTGGTTAAAAATTTGGAGTCTGTAGATGAAATCGTGAAGTAATCATTCAAATGAAAGCTACCGAGAAATTATTTCCTATCCGACTGTTAACACTGTACAAGGTAGTGCCAGCTAGTTTTGAGTCTGTCGATCAAATCCTATGGTGTGATCATTTCAACAGCCGTATTCTCACATCGTTCTCCATGTTTCTCGGTATTTTACAAGCTAACATTTTGTATTTTTGTCAAATTTTTCGATTTTTGCCCTCTTAGAAGTTTACGAGATATATGATATAGCCTGCTTAGCTGCCGGAATATGCCATTTCCGAGTCCCTTCGGGCCTCTGCATCAAAACGAGGTTAAGTGCTCATCTTTTGATATGGAAATGATTTTCATTCTCATGCAAATAAAACTCATTTTCACAAGAAAGGTTGGCCACTTGGCCTCATTTTGAAAGTGAGGGTTTTTGGAATTCGGAAGTGGCCTATTGTTTTTGCTGGTATGAGAGTGTTGGCGGCAAAGCCACCATTAGGGAGGTTAAGCAACGACGACGGCGACGGCAACGAGGACGGAAAAAAGCAATAGTTATTATTAGCAAAACAACAACTTTGCACGGGCATCACGCTTTTTGTAGATTTCTTTGCCGTCACTGCACGACTACAACGTGACAGTGCCTAATTTCACGTTTTGTCGAGGACGTCACATGACGTGAACATAAGAAAACCTTTCTTTTTCTTTTCCTAAACTTTGATACAGTCTTTTAGAATTCAACTACAAAAAAATTTGCCAAAATTTGACGAATTTAAACGAGATGGAATAAACGCGATAAAGTTTGAGGCAACGCGAATTCACTTTTTACGGGACGTTTTCGTAGCCGTCGCCTTCATTGTTGCTTAAGCTCTATTCTCGCAGCTTTGCCGCGAAATGCGAGCACTGAAGACGCGAGAAGCTTCTCCTGCCCATTCTCTCCCAAACTTTGCTCGCGCTAACGATCCCGCCGGCTACGCAGGCTGAATATATGATAGCATAAGAAATTACCGGTACTGAGGACCACTTGGCAGCAGTAGAAGATGTGATAAATCCTAGAATAGCTGGATTTCCATCGCTTGTTGTAGCGTCAAATGTCATTGCAATTGGATTATTATTACAAGAATCTTTACATGAACTTCTAAGTAGTTCTCCCGATAAACCATCCTTCCGCCAGAATGCTGTCCCATAAGTGGCGACAAACTTTGTCAAATGTGCCGGAGGCATGTTATAAGTAAGTCGCTGTTTGTTGTATGGTAATTCTGGAGTAAATTCAATCTGACCTAGATGAGAAAACTTTACCATGATACACAAAGCATTAAATACACTACGAACAGTCCGACCCTGCCTCGTACCTAGACGAGATGTCTCTCTTTTGATGAAAAATTGCGCGCAAAGAAAGGCGCGAAGGAGAAAACGGGCGAGAGACGCTTCGCCTATCATTTTTTTCCTTCACACTGTCCCTTGCAGTTCGCCACAAGTCACTGCTGTGTCACGCGCGTTTCGCGTTTGGCTCTGTGCGAAAAACGAAGCACATGAGGAGGAGGCAGGAACAGTCCCTCTTCTTTCTTAGTCCGTCGAGTAAAATGCACAAAACACGACAATGATCACGCGCGTGACTGAAGGCCGCCCTCGTTTCTCCCGTCTCGCAGCTTCGCCGCTCGACACTCGAGTGCACGTGCACTCTTCACGAAATCTGAAGAAAAAGGGAGACTGCTCGCGGTCTAGGCATTAAACAATAAATGGGTTAAGTTGTTTGGATCAAACAAAAAAGATACTTATAAGATTCTGGGACTAGACTTCCACCGACCCCTCCCCTAACCCAACGTTATCACCAACGTCTCACTTGGCGCAAATGTTGGATTAGGGGAGGGGTAGGTGAGAAGTATCCCAGACTCTAATAAGTAATGTTTACCTGATAGAACAAAAAAAGTGATGGCTGATTGACACACATACAAAACTATTCACAGTTAAACTGTTCACAATTCCCAAGTTTTTCGTAAGATGGTCAGGATCAAACACCTACCCTCCTAACAGACGACCATCCTGGTTTCATATCAACCTCGTCCCCAGGGCTTTTCCCTTTTTTGGTTTCATATGTACCGAGTCAGACTGGGGATAAGTATCAAATCTACTTAAAGCCGAACTTAGCGGGCTGGGGATGTGTCCCCTAAGTACATTTGAAAACAAAATGACCGCCCGTAAGGGTCGATCGTGACGATCTTAGAGACAAATGGGGCTATGAACAGTCTAATTCACAGCTTATATTTTACGGACTGGATTTAATTCCAACGGTCCAAAAAGATTGCTAAATTAATTAACTATTTTGGCTTTGGAAACTCACATTTCATAACTGACATTTGTGCGATTGTATTGACTACATTTTCTTCACTTACTTGTTAAGTGTGGTGGAATAGCAAGAATAACAAACTTGGTTTTGTATGTCTGGCCAGCAGAATTGCTTACAAAAACATGCTTATCTTCCTATAAACATGAAACAACCAACAATTAAGTTTTTTTTCTACATGAACAGCTGCGTCGTACACGTTTGTAGACACACAAAAGTGGGATCATTATACGTTACTGGGGAACTACCCACCTACCCTTCCCCTAAGCTTACATTAACACTTACTTCTCACTTAGGGCAAAATGTTGGCTTAGGGGAGGGGTAGGTGGGCAGTTTCCCAGCAGCGTATAATGATCCAGTTTGTTTATGACCACTCCCCTCTCCCCTGTACTAACAAACGTTCAACTACCTTGCTGAAAGTCTTTTTTTGGCGTCGGGCGAATCAGGTTTACACAGGGTAGAGGAGACTAGTTTGAAAGCTGGCAAACTTCAAAGTTGAGAACAAAGATTCTGCAAGTATGTGACATCCAAGCTGACCGTGCACAATCCTTGTTTTTCTGAGAAAAATATCCGCGCCCCGGTCGGCAGCAGCGATATCGATTAAACTGTTGTTGTAATTACCCCAGAATTGGTTTACACATAAAATTCACATGCAAATGTTGGGCGTTGTTGGGTTCTTTTCCAGCGGGATGGAGGTGGAAGTATGTGCTGTTGAATAGGGTCTTGGTTTCAAGGTCTTCAGTCTTAATCAACGTCTACAATTTCACTATTTAGCGTCTTGAACAGGATGTCTTTTTTAAAAGTCATTTCTTGACCCAAAATAACGTATAATTTCTGCCGCCCGAGCCAGGAGCCGGGGTAGGCTAACCTGATTATAGCCACTGGCTCGAGGTATTTTTTACTATGAAAGGAAGGAAAGACATCAGTTGTTAAACAAAGTTTCCATAGTTCCATTTGTTCTCGTTGACTAAATATAGGTCAGAAAAACATTTAAACAAACGGTGATTCTTGGAGCAAAGTCCATAGATCAAAAGGGTAAAGCTTTATGAAGTCATGACAAGAATTTAAAGAGAATGATCATCAAATAACATAAACATATTTTCAAATAAATTCTCCTATTGTACTTAAAGTACCCGCGTTTTGGGCATCATCAGTAAGTCCTTGACCATCTCATATTTGTTCTCTATTGCTAAAACGGTATCGGGGGTACAGTTGGAGGGCATCCCACCCCACCCTGGCCAATTAGGACATGAGCAGTAGTAAGTCATACCTCCCCAACACTGTTACACTAAATGAAATTTTTACCTGTTTTATTGATGCCACTGGATGATTCAAAATAACTTTATCTCTTCCTAATCTGCTAGCGAGCAGCTCTGTTACACGGTGGGCGGTTCCCTGAAAAAAGGATAAAAATTGGAAGACTGATTACAGACTGATTAAAGACTGATTACGGTGAAAGAGTAAATAAAGGAAGTGGTCAAACCAATGGTAAAGTACACAAATGATGACAGAGTGACTAATTTGCGCAAACAAAAGTGAGGAATTCGCTTATGTTAATGTAAATTTGTTTGAAAGTAACCTGAGGCCCTGTCCACACTAATGCGTTCTCAAAAGCATACGTTTTCATCAATCGATTCGCGTCCACACTACCATTTAGATGTGTTTTCGACTGTCCGGCACACTAAAACGTTAGTTGAACTCTATGCGCATGCTACAAACACACGCGCCTGCGATATTTCCGGTCATCGTTTTCGTTTTGATGCGTTTTCCACCATTTTCGACCGTCCATTCTAATAGCGGAGCCTCCGCGACCTCACAAGCTTGTAAGCTTTTATTATTATCATGTCAAAATATAGGTCTTCTTCTTCTTCTTCTCCTTCTCCGCGCACTAGAAAATGGTAACCAATGGTAACCAATCCATACGAGAAAATTTGGTTATGACGTCAGCGTACGCCCACCCGTACGAACATACGGGCTGGCAGGGAGGAACTAAGTAGACTCTGCACGGGTGGTGGGTGTAGGGCGGGGGGGGGGGGGGGCAGCATGAAACCATTTTAATTTTTTTAGTGACGTTTTCACTGCTGTTGTCGACGTGGTATGCTCACTATTTAAAAAAATAAAAGGTTTAAAGGCTTGTTTATAGTGGAAATTGCACTTAGCTTATCCACTCCACTCAAATATTTAGAAACAAATAATTCAAATACAACATAACAGGATTAAAAACCCCAACTGGCAGAGCGGGACTCGAACCCGGGACCGCCGGATTGCGTATCCGACGCGCTGACCACTCGGCCACGGTGCCTCCTTAATTTCCACACATTTCTTCGACTGGCGATGCATTCATTTTTACCTTAATTCTCCATTCTTGAGCATATCCTTTTTCATCAGCATCAACAATGACAGAGAATCCCCCTGCACAGTGTACATAGTGAAGGAAATACAGGAGGGACATCTGAGATGGTGTCACTCCAAATATCATGCCTACAGTTGCATCTAAGATCTCTTTTATACCTGCAGGAGAATAGAGAAAAACAAAAAAACAAACAAAACTTTATTCACACATACTAAAGCTACAATTGCCCCTCAAATACGCAAAATATGCTATTCGAGGCAGGGGAAAGTAAACGTATTGAAAACAATGAAAATGCTAGTCAACCTTATAATACAGAAACTGATAATTATGTGAAGTAATAGATATGATTTTATAAACAGGCATTGGTGGCAGATACGGCAAATAAAAAAATGAAGTTCGCAAATATTATCACGTCATATTATACCTATAACCTGAAAAAGATACCCCTTTCAGGTGGAGACTACCTGTATAGGCCATTGTAGGGAGTATACCCCCCCCCCCCCCCATGGGGTGTCTGCCTAAGATTGTCTGCAAATTTTTAAATTTCATGTAATGGCAATGAGTATTTTTTACTGACTCTGCAGACTCTGAAACTTTGCTTTGAAATGATGAATATATGAATTTCATATATTGAAACTGTAGAATGAAGAAATAAATGCAGACATGAGAGGATTATCATATTAATTTTAACAACGCAACTTATGCAGTAATACACTATACTAAATTTCATCAATTATTACGATTTCTTTAATTATTAATGGCTGTAGACTTACTTCTTGTCCATATTGTCTGCTGTTTCCATGTCTCTAATGTCATGCCATCCCATAATTCAGCATGAGGACATTTAGTAGGGTCTTCAATGGGAACTTCTTTGCACATGGAATCAACCTCAACATTAAAGACACAACTCAGTCATCACTGATCAGACTCTCTTACTCCATCTGCCTTCAACAAATCCCTATAATTGTCTCGGCTAATAGAGAGGAGAAGTCGTTACATCACGTTGCCACAGTAGCAAATTTTTGGATGACAACAAATCAAAACGTCACTTAAAAAGTGGATTCACACTGTTTCAATTTCATCGATCTTATTCAATTTCATTTAATTTTTCAAATGTTGGCAAAATTTTCTAGGTTGAATCTGAAAGGACCGTATCTAAGTTTAGTGTTATGCTTACCTACTTCATAAAACAGGTGTGTGAAATTAGACAGTTTCATGTCACAGTCGAGCAACAATGGCTATGAAATGTACCAAAAACCACGTTATGCACAGGCGAAGTTGTTGACTTTTACCAATCTAAACCTATTGCTTTTTTGCTGTTCGCCGTCACCTTTGCAAAAACTCCCTATTGTTGTGATCCAGAAATTTTGCTACCATGGTAACATGACGTCACACTTCTCCTCTCTATTGATTTGGGCAAAAAGGGGTTAGGTCTAGGGGAGGGGGGTTACCTGGATTATTTTTTGCCGGGTATGCGCTGCTGGCCTCTCAGAACCCCTACCCCATTACAGTCTATTCTCTCACCTATTATAGACTTTTGGCCAAATGTAATTGTCACCATCCCAATTTAGTCACTTCCTGTTTAATATGCATCTACCTTTTTTTCTCAGGAAAGTTTATTTATAAAAGCAATGGAAAACTTTTTTCCTGTATTTGCATAGCCTGATATAAACATGAGAGGGGTTGGGAGAATTCTCAAAAGTTACCGGTATGCAAACCCTCGGCTGTCAAGAGTTCTCCCAACCCCTCTCATGTTTATATCAGGATGTGCAAACACGGAAAGTGCTTTATACTCAGTGCTTAAATAGCACATTTTAACTGTCTCCTGTGTCCAGTAAAACAAGAGAAAGTGCTATATAAGGTACGTCAAAGCCAATCCTGTTGATGAACTCTATGAGATTCCTATGGATCAACTCTAATACACTCGTATGGTCCATGCATCAACTCCCATAGAACTTAAGGTAGCTTGGTACAAGGACAATATGGCAGCCATTACTAACTTGGCCAAATGTGTGTTCAGGCACTGTCTCTAAAACCATGTAACAAACTTGATTTAACATTTCCTCACACTATTCCTGTCCCTCCTCTATTCTAGTTCACCTCCACATCCCCCAAAATCAATATTTCATCTCTGTTTCTACATACCATTAACAAAGGAGAAAAAGTAGTTACCTTGTAGATAAACCACCACATGTCAAAAAGGGCTAAATAAGAAAGCGGAGGCAATGAACTTGAGTACGTCTTAATGTCGCTATTAATGTTCTGCAGGATCCTGTTACCAGTTGTCCATTGGTCATAAACTTCAACATCTAACTCTTGCAGAAGGTTCATAATGTTCTTCTGACTCCTAAACAAAAAATATGAAATAAATCTTGGACCTAAAAAATCTTTATCAAAATTTACTCACTGCAAATGTTTAGCTAAAATGAAATAATTTTAAAGGGAAAAGACACAAATGTTTCTCCATGCATGTATGTTTATATACACATATCAGTGCTATTCTTACCTTGCAACCCACTGGCCACCGACATCCCATCTGTCATTTCCGGTCGCAGTTTTCAGCTCAGCACTGTCAAGTCTACCTCCTACCCTGTCTAAATCAAGAGAAAAAATAGCATAAAGTTACGGTTATAAGTGACTGAAGGTTGAAGGTCTCAAGAACTTTTGTGTAATGTGACAGTCGACAGAGTAAAATCAGTGCAAAACTGGAAGATGGAACTCACATATTCAATAAAGGCACTGCTCTAAAACAACTTGTGGTGAACTCTTTAACTCCCAAACTACATAATGGAGGGTGTCTAGCACATACAGTGTGCGGAAAAACATAAAGATTCTTGTTGCCCAAGATCACTTGAGGCCATGGCAGCAGCAGTCTCAAAAATAAGCAGGTCAGAGTCCTCTACATGTAGTTCCTCCACAAGATCAAAGTCAAGATTGGGCACTGACTACAACAGCTGGCAGCCATACATCTGGTTTAACCCTTTAAGCCCTAAGAGTGATCAGCATCAAATTTCTCCTTGTAATATCAATGCTTTGTAAAATAGAGTGGTCATGAGAATTACAGACATGATCACACAAGATGAATTTGCTTGATATTTTATCAACTTCCCCCCACTACTTCTGTAGGAAATGAATAGGGGCAACAAATGATCTTAGGGTTTAAAGGGTTAATAAAGTTCAAGCAAAACTTGGGGAAAAGTATCAAATTCACCAAAGGGGAAGACACTGATCGGCGAGGGGTTGAGAGGAGTATTTTTTGGCCTCATTGCCCCCACTGCTATAGGCCTTAAAACCCACCCCCTTGGTACAATTGAAGCCATCTGTTACTGACAGTAAAGTACTTTTCCAATATATGATCTTATGAGGCAAAATCCATTCCAAGGGAATGTGAATGGTCTATCTCAATAACTCTCATACAGCTGCAAACATTTTAAAATTTCTGTAAGTAGGATGTAAAAAATAATACCTATGCCTGTTTTAACCTTGAATGTAAGCCCCTGTGAGAGTTATCATATGCAAGTGTCAGTTTAAAGCTTATGGTAATGTGTATTTTCATGGCTATAATAACCGCAGATTTTGCCTGCGTGCAATGCTGGTATCCACTTAGTACCCCACGGCATTACGACAAATAAGTGGCTAGAAGCCTTCAGGGAGTTCTTTTACCTATTTAAGCCAGTCATCATCCTCTGTTTTCGGTCTCTTTTGCCATAAGTAATGTCATTCTCAGCCGGATTAAAATTTTTTACCCTTTCCACCTCCCCTTCAGCATTATGTGTCCTCCCCTTTTTTCTCTACCTTACAACTCTCTGCCTTTGCAAAATCTCCCTTCTCATAACTTGGTTTCGTGAAGGCAGTGGTTCTAACAGTAGAAATGGCGTACTACTGTATAGTCACCCTTCCCCCACGTGCATTCCCCTCCAAGCAAACTTCTTCCAACATATAAAGCAAAACACAACATTTGTTTGATTTATCTTTTCCATAACCTGTCTCCTCTGTTGATATTTTTGAAACAAACCCTGAGAATCCAAAAGAGATCAGGTCACATTGAAAACAGCTGAGCATTAAATTCCATTTAGCAGACAACACAACTTCTCTCTTGTTGATGAGGTACTTTGAAATTTGCCTTTCACAGAAAAATCTGAATTTTGAGTATAACTGCAGAATACCCAGCCACTTCAAAGCTATACTCCTAAAACTATGTGGCTTCATGGCTACAACACTCACTGCTTAAAGAAAGAGGTATGTTACATTAATTTGTAGTACACTACATGGCTACGCAGCTGCTTGGCTACGCAGACTTATGACTTGAAGAATGAGGTATATTATATTAGTAAAATCCAACTAGTGGTCTACTATCAATGCTGCATTCTGATTGGCTGAGCTACTACTAGGCTATATGTTATAGCCCACTAGTAGCGAAAAGCATGGGCTTTTTGGTGGCAAAAAAGGATTGAAGTCTAGGTATAACTAGCTAAAAGTTTTTTATTCTCAATATTTTTGATCACCTAGTTGGATTTTACTAAAACACCCTCATGGCCTCTGATTCAATAGCCCATTCGGCCTTCAGCCTCATGGGCTATTGACTCAGAGCCCATTCAGTCTCTAGGAATAATTGTTAATTATTTTGCAGTGAGCTACATGGCTATGTGGCTATGCCATTACGTGGCTATGTGGTTACAGGTCAAAATTAAATTCAGGTTAAATACTTTTACCTAGGTTGATTCTCAATTTCCTTTGTCTCCTAGCCCTAATCCATGCAGGAGACAAAGCATACTGAGAATCAATCAATTAATTTTGACCTGTAACCACCGTTTTAGGGGTATAGCTTTGAAGTAGCCGGGTATTCTGCAGTTAAGCCGTGAATGTCGTTCCCAGCAGTACACTCTGAAAAATGCATTAATACACATTTATCCCCAGAGAAAAGGCCATTGACAAAAACTGGATCGGAGCGGATCAGATCACAACAGGTAACCCTATCCCTGACCTTTGGTCATTAAGTGAAATACAGGTGGTCCAATCCATATTTTGTTGATGCCTCTCAGAAAATGCACCCAATATGCATGTATAATAACTTAAATAAGTTTCTTTCCACCCCTTTTCAGAAAAACTGATCTTCAGTCCTACAACCTTCAAATATTCCTTTTTTTCGTTCACCACTTCAGAAAATCTCGTCAACCGGGGGAAGACTAGCGGAGGTGTGGATGGCCCGTAACAGGGCGAACGCTCCTGCCCCCACGACACACGGGCTTAATGGCACTTGAAGGAAAACTCGCTTTCGGCCACCATTCGCAAAATGGGTCATCATGTAACAATCAACCGCACAAATCAAACCACATGACAGTCCGTTCAATGAATATTTTGGGTTTAAGACGGAACCTTCTGTTATTTGATGAGGCTTTACCTTTGGCTTCGAGGACGACAAGTCTCGTTTTGGGACGCTTCTTCATCAATTCGTAGGCAGCAGATAACCCCGAAATTCCTGCTCCGACCACCACAACATCCACGCTCTCCGACAGGGCAGCAGCCATGAGTATTGTGAACCATATGATGATATTTTCGTGCTTTCGGCGTTAAATTAACAAACAAAAGGAACGCAGCGGCGCGGAACGGAGCAGTCATGGAAAATTTAATAAAAACGTCAACCAACCGTGAGAAGCCTGGAACTAGTCGTTTGATCTTCACGGGACACCACGGGACAAAACCACGGGACAGTTAGGGTAAACGTATTTACCAGGGTATTTACCATGTAGAGTGGAGTCACCAATCAGAGAGCGCAAAAAACGCTATCCACTGTTTTAGTAGCCTGCGAAAACATCCGTTTTTCCTCGCTCCTCGCCGCTGGGGAGCGAAGAGCGAGGAGAAACGGATATTTTCGCAGGCTACTGTTTTAGTAGATACTAATCTAAATTACCGTGGGTGCCACTGACTATTCATACGTGGTTTCCCGCTGAAACAGAAGCATACAGTCGCTAGGGAGAAAAAATCTCTGGTACCCAGGGTAAGTCTAAATAGAGAAAACTGATTTATTCGGATCATTGATACATGAAGCGAAAAATCCAATACAGCTGTTAACGTGGCAAAGCAAATCGATGTGATTGTCTCTTGAGACTGTTTTTGCTTTTCATTAGCAGCAGGGACATAGCTTCTTCTTGATCATTTTCAATGCAAGCTAGAGGAAAGAAAAACAATTGATTATTATTTGAAAATTAAAGCTAGCTAGAAAAACACGAAAAAATAACAAAACAAGAGCTTTTTTTTACTATAAAATAACAATCGGTTACACACAGATTGTGTGGGCTCCCTGTGTTTTCACAAACTTTGTGGTGTTTGATATTGTGTTCAATGAATTAAAAATTAGCTGATTTTCTTCTCAGAAAAAGTGATTTTAGAAAAAAAAAAGGCCAGTTATTTAAACGGAGTTTAGCCCGTGTTTAATACGTTGTAAGCTATTTTCCGTTTTTCCAACGCTTTCATCTAAACATTATTTATCGAATCCGCCTACATACCGGTTGGGAAGAGTTTTGTAATTAGTTATTTTTATGTTCATTCACTGTAAATGATTTACCTTGACTGTGGTGCAAATGGAGGGTTTTGGTACTCCGGACGGCAGTTTACGACGCAAGCAACAAATTAGAATGCCGAACGCCAGAAGAATCACAAATATAACACCTGCAATGCTGCAATGATAACATGGAAAATGAGTTTTAAACACTTCTATTGGTGGGCAATGAGATTATGACAAAATATTTTGGTGAAATTCAGACATAAAAGAGATAGCATTTTTTTTCATGTGGTTGTGAAGCGCTAGCCCTAAGATAAAAATTCTGGTTAAGTACGTCCACGAGCCAGCACCGAAATCCTTGGGCGCTTTCCATAAAAAAAATCTGGTTTTAATTTCACAGACCCGACCCAAGCTACCGCACGTTTGGTTATTGTACTTGCAACCTCGTCCCAGGGTCTTCCCGTTGCCACTGCCTATGGGCGTCCCCATTCCCAAAACTCTAGTTATATTAGCATCCCCTTCTCATATTATCTTAGTTAGCCATTTGAGTTAGGGTTACAGGGGATGCACATATCACTTGTTTCATGGGGATGCCCAAAACGCGGAGATGCCCATAACCATATCACCGCCAAATTGGAAAACGATTGGGGACGAGGTTGTTGTACTTGCGAAAAGCAGAAAAAGCGGTACAGGGGACAACAATTTTGTCAAAATGAAAAGGGACATTTCGGTCCAACCAACCAAAGGTGGTCCCAAATATTGCCGTTGGACGGAACCTTAATGGAAAGCGCCCCTTCTTGTGGGCCCAGGATGTGAGTAAACGCCATGGTTGGCTTGTTAAAAAAGCCCCTGTTCAACTGGGAATTCATTGAGTCTGTTCACTCCGTTGGGAGCCAAGAACAAGGCTCTCGGCGCTACTTCGCAGACGTTACTAACCGAGTTAAGATTACGTCTGGGACGTGGTTATAGAGCGCTTGACTAAAAGTAACCACAAAACCCTATTATTTTGTGACTTGTACTCACGCAATACCGACGATAGCTCCGATACTAAGGCCTCCCTTGTCGTCAGAGCTGGATTCGTACTGTATCCCCGCATTCCCCTTGACCCCTAGGGAACACTTCCCTGGGCATGCGCAGACGCTATGTAATGATGTTCTCTGCAAAGAAGGAACAAATAAACGGTTCTTGCGTTTAAGTGAGATGTCCTGGTGAGATGTTATGCAATCCTCATTTTTGAGCCACTGGACGAGTAAAAGAAATCATGTATTGTGACAGGTGTCAGTGATAGTTTTTCATTGGTACGTCAGAACATGGTTAATAAAGTGGAAGTGGTTATGAATCCTTTGTTATATGTTTTTGTTAGCTTTTTTAGACTCGACCGTGCACAACGTTCAATAGCATTCCCATCATTTTTGGCATTTTGAACTTACTGACCAATAGAAACATCGCATTAATTCATTCAGTCACTATTTGTGAACAAAAAACAAAGGTTTGTGTACGGTCAGGAAGCTTCCAACATAAACTACAGCACCGTTGCTTTCATGTTTGATGTTTGCCGGCTTTCCTAACAAGTCTCATGTACTAAAACTATGGTTAGAATGATACTAATTATCCCCTAGGACTTTGAATTTTGGAAAGTTTCGAGTAGATCTGGAATGTGCTACTCGAAACGTTTTGACCGCGCTCCTTTAGTGGACATGTGGACATGTTAACTTGTTACAAACCCTAGACTTACAGAACGTCGTAGGCGGTTTTGCGAAGATGACCATGGCTTATATCTAGGTAGGATAAACGCGGGTATAAAAAATGTTAAGAAATACCAGGAGCTGGAAAAACTGAGACACTGGAGACAAATACTCCGTTGCATCAAAAGACGTTTCCCAATTTGGCTAAGTTTCCGTTAAAGAAGATTCCTGGATGCAGCAATCCGCTTTTAGTAAATCAGTACTTACGAAAGACGAGGAATCGGAGACCATTGGGTCAACTCTTCCTTCTTCTGTGGCGCTGCAAACAAGGGCAATTGTAGTTCTGCGAGAGATGATAAACAAGAACCAATGTGACATACTTTATGAAGAAGGAGCACTTGAATTAACAAAAAATGTGAACTAAAAAATGGGACTAAATTCCCTGGGAGTACTCCCTAATATAATATAAATAGGTATATGCCGCCCGAAAGTACATGGTTTTTGTGCGCCGTTTCGTTAAGAAAACGGGTATGGTTTTCGAGGGAACTACGAAAGTGTATGAAAGAATTTGTCCTTTTTAAAAATTCCAAATGTATTACGTAACAAAGAAAGAGTAATACGAGAATTCCAAATAGATTTTAAGAAATTTTTTGGTTAGCGTTCTAGTCTAAGTAACAATAACAAAATTTCTGACAATGTAAAGGTCTGAAAAAGGGTGTAGAAAATGACCTTTTTGGTCTGAAACAGGGTCAGGATTTGGAAAACCGGGCGGCACACTACCCGTATGAATTCCCAGAAGTAGCCCCGGGGCTAGAACTCTCCCTTTTTCTCTCCCGCTCCTAAGGCTCCCTAGGGAATTTGTTAAATAAATCCAGGAGAAATCAAATATCACTTATTTACATTTTATTGCTTTCTTTCACTCCATACGTCAACTGACATTGCCCACTCTGCTCATCAAGCACACAGTCCGACATTTCTCGTGCTCCTATGTTCACGTAAGAACTCTGCCGGGAATTATCTGGCCGGGTAACTTGACAAACCTGTGTAGGTAGAACACTTATTTGGTCACAGAGTCATACGATGAATTGGCCCGCGTAATACGCGCTTGTTTTATAAGGTAAAGGAAAAAAGTTCGAAGACAAGAACGTGAACAAAAAACTCTACACTAGAAACTGCCGAGAATCTATGGATGTCTCCTTAATAAGGTTTTTTAATTAATTTAGGCGTCCCCGATTAGTAGGCTTCGTGTAACCGGCTAGAAGATTGATACATTAATAAAGTTGTCCATTCATTTATTCCTATGGGAGTATCCTGTAAGAAATCCCTGTATAATATGATTAATACAAATGTACATATGTCGATAAGTTCTGATCCGGAGTAGAATTTCCTTTTCATAGAAAACAATCGTATTGCTTAACGAACAGGTGTTATTTTTCCTCTGGTTTAAGGGAGCTTTAACGAACGACGACCGCGACAGCGGCGGCAACGGCAGCGGAAACGTGAAACAAAAACTTCGTGGAGCACACTTGTTGGTACATTTTTTCCGTCACTGCACGACAACGACACTTCACGTTTTGTAGAGGACGTGAAGGGAAAATCTTTTTGTTCTTTTCCTGACCTTTGATGTGTAGCCTGTGTACAGACGACCCATCCCCTAAAACAAATAGAGGAGAGAGACTCTCTCTCTCTCTCTCTCTCTCCCTCTCTTCCTGATTTTTTTTTTCTTTTTTTTGAGGGAAGGGGGCGTCTGCGGGCTATCGATGTGGCTTTTAAAAATTCAACTCCTGAAAAATTCGCTGACATTTGACAAATTGAAAGAGGCGTAATATAGCGATGAAATTTAAAACAGCGCGAATTCACTTTTTAAACGAAGTTTCCACTGCCGTCGCGTCCTGGTGGTGGCTTGGGCTCTTTTTTCACGCCCAAAGCGAGGACAAAGTTCTACTTACAGCGGCATCTTCACATGGGTGGCCCTGAGCTGTCCACGCACTACAGGTGTTCCATTGGTAGAAAGTCGAGGAAGAAGAGGAACTTGAAATGTTAAATCTGTTGGTTAAATCAGTAGAGATTTTAAAAAATTAAAGGTTGCATGCAACGAGACTGTCTCTCGCCTAAGCTGTTCCCGACCTTCTAGTCTTCGAGACTCCGTAAGGGAGGTTTTGTGAGCCCGCGACACTGAGCAACCCCCACAAACCCTTGTTTTCACTAAAACCGCTGGACACAAAACCTCCCCTGGGTCGATGTTACATGGTCAACTTCGAGACTCAACCTCGTTCCCAGGGCCCTCTCCTACTCGAGAGGACCCTGGGAGCGAGCTTGATGACAAGGGATTTATTGAACGAAAACGCAAGGGGGTAGGGGAAGGGAAATTGGAAAAAGAGAAATAGAAAATAGAAAAACGAAAAACGTCTGTGACAGGCTACCTCTCGCCAGTTGTGCCTGTCGTCTTCTCCAGAGAAAACAGCTGGTAGTAATAGAAATGATGCTGTTTAACGCTCTTTCCCCTCTCTGTGATCTGTAAGCCTTCAAGTCTAACGCCCCCATCTACACGAATCCGGATATTTTTGAAACCACACATTTTTTTACACGAATCGGACTTTCGTCCACACGAATCACCGAAACTGCATCTTTTTATCATGTTTAAACCGCTCTCCAGAGTTAACCTCAGTGAGATCAGGCCCAATTTTAACGGTTCTCATCAGTCTCTCTAACGGCTACCGCTAAAACCGATTTTAGTTTCGCCTTGCCCGTCGGAATGTTATTTTCAAAGCGAAACGAAAATAGAGCCTGATCTCTGGTGGTTAGGTTACCCCAGGGTACTTTAAGGCCCCATTGTGTCGCCTTTTTCTCGCGTGGGGTGATTTTCACGCGCGCTCGCGTTCCGCTCGCTCTACTATCCCTGAGGAAAAATGAGGGACTACTCGTAGTCTAGCCCCATCGACACCTACGCGCCGGATTAAAAATATGCGGTTTCAAAATGTCCGGATTCGCTTTTTGGCATGGGTGGAAAGAAGCGACGACCGGAAATACGCCTGTGTCCGCAGGCTATGTGGAGAAGGCCTAATGCAGAAAGAAGGCCGCAGTTTCGTCGTATTTACTATTCGCGCTCGTATTAACATAAAGCTAACGGAACAATGGGACAGGTGGTCTATCAAAGCCACGCTACGAGTACTTTGTTGGACGCAGACAAATTAAGAAGACTAAAAGAAGAATACGTTTATCTGGACATAATAAAACAACGTAACGGCAACGGATGCCAAGAAAAGTCGACTCTTCAAGGAATAATTGTTTATAGAAATTTCATTGAAACCTGGCTTACAATGATCTAGATAAAACTTTTAGAAAAAGACGTTCTTCATTCCTCTTAAAAGTTTTGTAGAAAGAAGTTTCGGAATACTGAAAATGAGATGCAAATAAGTGTCGGGCATTCTAGCCACAGGTTGCTAAAAAGCGGCCAATAGAATAGATAAATATTGATAAGGCTTTCTTTAGGACTAGCTTTCGACTTTGTGAATATTGAACGGTAATAGGGATGCGCTGTGAATTAAAAAAATTCCCTTATAAAACTTTAACATGCTACAATATATATCCTATCGGCCAATGTGCTCAGTTGAATTTTAAAAACAGCGGATCGGAAGTTAGCCCGAAATTCATCCGATTGCTTCGAGTGATCTCTTGGAAATAAATACTACAATACACATTTTAATCAGTCTTCCAAGTCAGGTATTTAAAGGATTAACGGATACGCCGGATTAACTAGCGAAATTATGAAGAGCATTTTAAAAATTCCTTCAGTGTTTTCTACGCGTCGCGCGAGACTAGCGTGTTCAGGGCTTACGCTGTGAATTCGCGGGAAGAAGTGATGATATTTTTCCAGAAAGCCAGCTTTCTCTCGAATAGCTGAAGAGTGAAGATTAACATTGCACGTGTGAAAAAGAAATGATACTCTACGCTAAACTAAGATATTGTTTTGATTATTTTGTGGCGCGATATTTACTAAGTAAAAGTAAAAAGCCCACACCAAGCTCTCATTTTTACTTCCCAGGTTTCTCTCGGATAGCTAAACCAAAGAGCAAAGAGATCAGAGGTTACATGCGGTGTACATTCGACCGTTGATCACGGAAGGATCAGTCATGCCCCTTTCTTCGCTCCACAAATAAGCGCAGCGAAACCATGAGAATAAAGCTATGATTTCACGACGAAAGAAACGTAAAAACTGTTACTGTTCCGCTCCTGAAACCTTGTGGTGCAAACAAAATGTGAGCCAGACTACGGTCAATGGTCGAAGAACATTTCCAATAATTATTGTTATAATATATAGCTGTGGAAGTATTTCTTGAAATTCTTAGATCTAAACAAAGCCAGTCTCGTTGTAATTTTCTAACTTCGTATCCGAATTACGCCTTACTAGTAGTGAAATAAAGTTATTAACAAATCACATTTTACAGCCTTATTTTCAGTAAATGGGATGGTTTACCTTGCACGATTCGGCGGCGTCTGTCCTGCAAGACTCCAGAGGCTTATTTCTCCTTCATCGGTTAAACAACGACAGGTATCGATCTTTTCGCATTTCTTTACTCCTTGAACGGGAGCTAAAGCAAAAAGAGCAAGGACAAGAGCGAAGATGCCGGCATTCATTTTCGGGGACGAATGACTAAAACGTGAAATTACGCCTGGAAAAACGCAGTAATTCTATACCAAATCACACCCACAGCCTCTTACTCGCAAAATTATAAACCTTGGATCACGGACTCCCATAATCCATATTTCAGGACGTTCTAAAATTAGAGAAATCATACTTTCTCTCCCAGTAGAGCGTACCAATTGAAAGATAAATCAATTATTATTGATCTCGTAGCAAAAGAAAACACTATCTAGTGGACCCTTTTAACACAAAACTCCAATCCAGGTTATTGAAAAATCCACAGTCCAGTCCACGGCTTATTATTATACGTTTCAGCAATTGCATAACGCACTATGCAAATTATGATGATACGCGACAGAACACAAAGAAAAAAGTATAGAAATATTGAGCGCGACCTGCAAGCGAACTGAAATCTGAATAAATATATCCTAAGAAAAGGAAGGTGCACTTAATGTATATTCACAAAATTGGAGAGACAGACCATTTTACCTTGGCTGTTAATATCGTGAATTATTTTGGATGAAGCCACGTGTACTGGAACTTGAAAGTGTGACAAAAATTTTGCCCTTTGTCTTTGTCACGGAACACAGTATCATGTTGTACGAAAACAAACATTCCGTCAACGGGCTGTGCAAGCTGTCAATATTTCAAGCTGTGTTGTGTCCAATGAAGCCTGCTCGTTTTTCTATAAAGAACGACATGTCTGAACTGTTTATCGGGGAGAGAGACTCTCACAGATTAGGGATGACTGTACACAGATTACACATAATCGGGATTCGAGCAAGCCTTCCCGGCGCGAAGCCAGAGAGCGAGAAAAAATAAGGAGGAAGAGAGGAAAGGGAAAGAGGAGGAAACGCCTGTGGGAATGTAGATCTCACCCGTACATTTTCAGTATTTTCCTGGCCATATCTCATGCTTTGGGTCCCCACAACTAGCCTTCCACTCAGTAGTCTGACTCCCCCACCTCAACCCCCGTCCTCCCACCCCGCCCCCATGGCCCAACGGGCGCCGAGGCCTTGTCAGACTACCCACGCTTTCCTTTCGATGGAGATGATTGCGTGACGAGCCAAAAGTATGGGCTAGGATATTTTGTTTGCCTTAAATTATGAGCGCCATTACTTTCGCTATTGCTGCAACTCTCTTTCACTTAGCCCCCGTTCAAATGGTGAAGAAATGCGAAAAGATAGACGCATGTCGCTGTTCAACCGATGAAGGGGAGATTAATCTATGGAGTCTTGGGTCAGAGTCACCAGGCCAACCAAGGTATGTTTCTTCTGCAGCTCGTTGGGTTTCTACAGGTTTCTACAAGCACAAAACCAGCAAAGCCAAGGGAAATGATAAACGTGGCGTTCCAAGGGAGGGTACTGGCGTCGTTTGCCGCTTGTCGTCGCCCGTCGCCTGTTTCGTTGAGCAGAACGTCGAAACGTCGCTATCGCGGGCCGATAAATAAGTCGACACCCCCTGTAAGATACATAAGCCTCGTAATTTTAAGTCGCTGACTTAAATTCTTCTGATACAATACCGTTGCCATACATAGTAAACCTGTATTAATTAATTACCGTACTCCCTTATGACGTGTGGAACTGACTTAGGCGCGTATGCACACTGGTTTCCACCGTTTTACGAAACTCGGTCAGTTTTTAAATAAATAAATATATTTAACTTGACGTTTCGTATGTTCCAACATACATCTTCAGAAGTATGTTAAACCGTTGAATAACAACAGAAATTTTAAAAATGTAGAACAAGCAACTAATTAAAGAAACAAAAGATAACATATAGCTAAAAAATTTGCATATAAAAGAAAAAGCATGCTGACATTTTCATTTAGGGGAGGTTGTAAGTCCCTAATCAGCAGTCAGTCTCCTTTATCTTGCAGTGGGTGTCTGACCGTCCTCTTTGCCAAAATTTCGAAATGGTCCCATTTATAACGTGACATTGTCGGCAATAGCAGGAGTGATTGCCACTCGTAATAGCCTGCATGCATCGGTGGCGGGATTAGCGTGGGAGTGCTGTATTGTTTTGGCAGCGGGGCTGTGAGAAGAGTGGGTATTCAGCAAGAGAGGATAAAGGGAACAGAGAAGGCATCCCCTATACACACCCTATTCCATAGGTAATTCGTCACGAGTTATTTTTAGAATCGGGATAAAGGTACCTCGCGCGCTGTGTGGATGTTTCGTGGAGGTTTTGCATGACTAAACACCGTGCAAAACATGTTGGGGGAAAGGCAATGAAAGGGTAAAGAGATCGAGAGCATTCCTGAATATTGAAGCGAAATGAGTCGGCGCTCACCTGGGGAAGGGGAATCGCTGGACTCTTTGACAACCCATGAAATCAGTTTAACTCAAAGTTGTCGTAACCTCAGTGCTTTAATAAAATGAGAAATTTTGCCGGTCTATTGAAACCGGTCGTTTGTACAATAAAGGAAGTAGCAAGTAATATTCATATACATGTAATTAGTTTTACAAATTTGAATTTTATTGTAGTTTTTTTAAGTTGTTAAGCGCTGTTGATCAGTGAATGTAAATAGCGCTCTAGAAGTTATTAAATTATTATTATTATTATCATTATAGGACGCCAAGTGTTATTTTTGCTGAATAATAAAAGACTAATAAAAGAATAAATATCAAACCAGAAATTGCTCTCTTCAAACTGTAAATTATAAATGATCCTGAGAGAATATTCAGTGTGTTAAGGATTTCCATGCTGTACTGTTAGCTCTATACAAGAGAGGAAGGGCAATTCTTTTTGAATTTCCGTTTCGCTGACACAGCTTTAGCAGAAATCTCTCTTTAGTCGTTTTCGTTGACAAAACGAATAGCAATATCGCTCTCCACGTCTTCGGCCATTGTTTTCTGCCTCAATTCGTGAAGGATGTGTGGCTCTGAGCGTGGGTCATCCACGCGGAACACATTCGTGCTATGTGTTTGGCTGTTGTCTAATCCCCCTTGGGATCTGTGGTCTTAAAAATAACTCGAGACGAATTACCTATGGAATAGGGTGTGTACAGAGGATGCCTTCTCTGTCCCCTTTATCCTCTCTTGGTATTCAGGTGGGTATTCCCTTGCAGATAAACACTTCGTAGTGCTGTTTAGAATTCATTTCTAGAGATCTAAAAGTACTCTGAATAGCCGAAAAAGTGTTTTCAATGCATTTAGGGACTGTGCAATAATTACCTGGTGGGGTGGGGGGGGGGGCTGGGAAATGGGTGAAGTCATACCCCCCTCTCATTAAGCAAAAATTAATTTCAAGCCCCCCTCACATAATGATAATATTAAGGCTAATCCCCCCCCCTGAAAAAAGTCTCCTCCCATTGAGTCATGTGAAGAGTCATCAGAATCACTGGACTCTGAGCTTGTGTTGTCTTTGCATGAATTGATTGGGAGATTTGTCATCTTCTACAACATCTCTGGCACTAAGGTGCACTAAGGTGAGAAATCAGGAATTCCTGTCTGATTGAGCTTTTTTTTGTGAAGCTCAATTTAATCAAACTGTGTTTTATTTACCATACTTTAAATTTGTATTGCTATTAAAATTCAACAGTTGGGTTTGTTATGTTCTGCTAAATTATGATGCCATGTGTGCTAACACTGGCATCTTTCTTTTTCATTGAATAACATTTTAGTGCTACTTTTGCAACTTTTAATTAAAGTTTCCTGTTTTATTAAATCCCAGAGCAAATAAAGTAGCACTGTGTTAACATATATAACAGAGGCATTCCTTTCCTACTGCATGACAGATAGGAAAACAGTAGTATTTAGTATAAATATTTGAACTCTAATATCTCTTCCGCTACTTTTCCAGTTTGCAAAAAGGAATGAAAAAGTAATACCCCCCCCCCCTGTATGTGTTAAATTTCACTTCCAATCCCCCTCTCTCTTGTTGTCATTTTCTCCTATGCCCCCCTCTAATTTTCCAAACCCCCCCCCCCCCCCCCAGGTAATTATTACACAGTCCCTTATGAGGAAACCGTCATTAGGTGCCACTGATTTGAGAACGGGTGAGTCTGTCTTTGTAGGCAAAAAAAGACTTAACACGATGTGTGCTTTGGAAAACAACTAGAAGGACAAAGAAGCCGTAGAATTTATTGATGCAAGCCTTCACTTGTTTTGTGAGGATTCTGCTTTGTAACCCTAAATAAGGTAGAGTAAATTTCCGGGCTTCCGGTCCCCCTTCACTTCATGTAACATTACTCAATATGTACCGGCCCCGAGGGGTACTCCTGGAAATTCTTCGTGGGGGTGTGCCGCCCGGTTCTTCAAATCCTGACCCGATTTCAGACCAAAAAATGTAATTGTCACCAGAACGTTTCTCTAAAAGCCTCGAGGCGAGGTTGTTTGTTATTTTTTAAAGTTTCTGCCATTGTGTGTGTACAGACTAATAACTGATTTATGTCTTTCCTGGTTTAACAGATTTAACTTTGCAGAAGCGTCTACAGCGAACATTTCTGGCCAGACAAAAGATTCCTATCAGTGGAACCCTTGCTATTCATGGACAGCTCAAACCTTACCCAAGGAGGATGCTAAAAATCACTGCAAAAACGTGGCGGTATATTGTTCTATTGATGGCAGCTACGTTTTGGAGCGACGCACATCAACCGGAAGTGAGCGTTTTTCTCTTTTAATATATCTTGGCGCTAACAAGTTTGTATTGCTAAGAGTCTTAACTCTTAAAGAGAGGTTTTGCCCAAGAAATTGTTCAAAATCACGGCTGAAGAGTGCAAAAAGTCCACTTCAGTTGACGTGCGATGCTCAGAAACGTCGTTGCATAAACTCCCTACTGTGTAGCATGAATTACAGCAACATAAATTCTCTCTGAGGCCCTGTGTCCACACGTATCAGGGTGTTTTTGAAAACCGAGAGTTTTTTCTCCGTTTTCAAGGAAATACGCGTCCACAAGTAGCACATTTGACTGATTTGAATAAAACGGTATAATTACGATAGCATTGTGTGGACGGAGTGCTAAAACGGAGGCAAAATCCTCGTTTTCAAAAATATCTGGATACGTTATATCTCCTGCATCACGTTTTCAAAAAAATCTGCGTCCACACGCGGCGTTTTTGGATCGTTTTTGCCCGTTCACACAAAAGCACAATATTGACTGGAAACGGTACCATCTTTAATTGGGGCATGGACATTTACTGGTATCTGAGCCCGTGACGTAATCGTTTTCAAATACCTCCTCATGTTTCACTCATCCCCACGATTGAGGTAAAACTGCGTTTTCAAAAATTTCCGCTCTCGAGAGCGTTTTTGAAAAGATGCGTCTTCGGTGACCTTTTTAACCCGCTCAAGAGGACGGTAGGCCAAAACGGAGAAAACAAATCTCCATTTTCATACAAGAACAGATACGTTCGGACAGGGCCTACAATAGCTGAATGGCTTCCAGAAGCGCGTTTTAAACCGTAGGGTAAATTTCAATCCCTGATGTAAATATTTGATTGAATGAAAGTTGAAAGCTGTATTACAATTTTACAGCAATGAAGTAGAAGATAAAGTTTGTGTTCATTGTTGCAAAAGGAAAAAGTGCAATGAAATTTGACGCGCACAGTGTTGGGTTTGATAAGGACCTTATCCACGGGCTTTCATGTAGTTGGCAACTTTATTGTTCCTATTACATGGCAGTAATCTATAGCCAAAATAATTAATTAAGCGCGAACTTCAGACAGTCACATATCAAACAACCGGCTCAAGAAGAGATCTTGTTGCTTTTCAGGTATGTTTGACTCGAAAAACCTCCCTTTATGGAACTTTCCGAGTGAATATTGGTGAACAGAATTTATCTGACTGTGTCTATGATGTGGAAAATGGACGATGTCTCTTGACATACAGAGTCCAAAGTGACAAACAAAAGTAAAATTATCTGAGTGTAATCTATTTTTATAGTGGTTCCGATTGATTAGCTTAATAGCTTTTTAGGCAATGTGATTAATAATACTGTAATATCGTAGAAGTATTTTCACCAACAGCGTGTGCTCTCATTGGCTACTTTGAGGTCACATGACATCTGACGATAAATCTGTTTCACGCCAAAAGTCTATGCGGACAGCATTTCAAAATTTATGACTTCAGAGGGTTACGAACGCTACCCGCGAAAGTTGACCATTCCCTGATATTTGCACACGTAAAAGTTTTCCCTTTAGGGCTGTACAACAAACCACGTAATGACTCGTCCCTCGGGTAACTGTATGACATTGTTTCCCACGAGTTTCAATGTTTCCCTCGTCTTCTTTCCTTAAAAGATGAAGTTGCTTTAGTTGAAAATTGGTGGTACAGTATTAGATCAATAACACAAGAATTAGTGCTAGCTTGCGAATATTTCACTCGCATGTATTGTGTGGTGGTCAATATCATTCTCTCTTGGTGGTGGTGGATCTCTTGTTAAGGTGATCAGTATAAATTGCTGTTGCATATAGACGGCAATCTGATCCTGACGCCAACGCATGAAGAAGTAAACAAAAGATGACGAAACGGTTAAAAAAAATTAAAATGTAACTCAGCTATTTGTTGAAATATATATTTTCTACGTTTTTATCATATTTTGTTTAGTTTCTCATCGCTTTCCCGTCGGTATCAGGGTCTTAAATGGGGGGGAGGCCTGGTCCCGAATTCGCGCGCCTTTTTCATGACAATCCCGCATGCCGAACACCTGTCATCTCTAATCCTAATACCATTTTCTTTCCCAATTCCGCTTCTTGTGCCAAAATTTTAGCGAATCCTGCCTCTCGAGTGACGGTCAATTCCCGTATACCGTCAATAAATTTCGCGTTTTCCCGAATCCCGCACTATATTTCGAGTCAAATCCCGCAGGTCGAGAAACCCCTTTCAGACTCTGCAGGATGTGATTGGCGTCTATATTTGTATTCATGCAAAAGGCCAGTGCGCTGAAAGGCATTTGAGCATATTGAGATACAGTCCCTTTAATTTGTTCCATTTATCATGGTGACAGAAAAACTTCAATTGATCTTATTTGTAAAGACACAGAAGAAGGAAGAGTGGACGTTATGAAAACATTTGGCTCGTTGTATGTAAGTGCATTATTAGTCTCAACAACAACATTCTTTCTTTGCATCAGACCATATAAGTACATACATCATTGCAAAAGCTATTTTAAGAACCAAAATTACATCAAAGGGCAATTAGGGACTGTGCAATAATTATCTGGAGGGGGGGGGGGTTCTAAAATTAGCAAAGTAGGCCTTAAAATAAAGTTGCACCCCCC
>OZ037995.1:38081090-38096090 GCA_964035705.1 Porites rus
TTTGGTTGTTGTTGTTGTTTTGTTTCCTTTTGCGTACTAATTCCTAGTACAGGTTTCTTGGGCATTTTTTTTTTTTTACACTGTGAGGATATCTTCTTATAGAATGGTCAAAACCTTATCATGAACGTAAAAAGGTAAAGAGAATTCAGTCACCGTTAAGAGTGAAAGAAGTGCAAAAAGAGTTGCCCAGTCAATTTTACTGCTGGAAATATACTTTTTAGGCCCCGTTATTCTTCAAAATATTTGTCCGAGAAATGATGTCCAATTCCCGCTTTCACCATGAAAGGCCTGAAAACAGTTGCCATGGAAGCAAAACATCAATGCCCCATTATGGAAACTGTCACGCAATGTGCTTTTTAGGTCGCAACACCATGACCTAAAACTAGTCTGACTATTTACAACAAGGTAAGTTGGTAACAATACATCACCCTAATTTGGGCCATGTTAATTTCCCTTTAAAGGCTCCCTTCTTTGAAATACTAGTTCAGTGATCTAGTTAACTGGCTGAAATGCATGCCCATCGAGAAACAGCAGTGTGAAATTTCCGGCTCCCTCTTGTAAAACTTATAAGATCTGCTCAAAAAATTTTCAAACCTCCAGGTCAAAATTGATTTTGTTGAGAGGGAGAGGAAAAATAACCTATATTAGATGGAAAGACCCAAACGGCTGAAACAAAATAGATCAGACCATCTCATCAAGGTCATCTAAAATTACTACCGTTTTCCAAGATGTACCATTACAAATGCAGTACAGTTAATTTCTTTTTATAAGTAACCAAGTTTCATGCTCAGGACAACTGCAAGAAGTCTAAGCTTGACAGCACAGAGCGACTTACGATAAAGAGCAGGTTTCATCAAAATCAAGAAATGTTATCTTTACCGATCTCATTCTTTATTCTCAATACGGTTTTGTTTGATTTAGCACTGATTTTTGAGGAGAAGTTACACGCTGATCACAGGTACAGCTTAAAGGGTTAAGGAACACACCCTGTCATGCCAATGAGGAAGTTTTATATTAAGAACTTTGAAGCTACAAACAACTTTATCTTTTGATTTTCTATTCTCTGCAACTACTTTGTACAGGATATGGAACCGGGGAGGGGGGGGACTCTGCATATGAAAGGGGTGGGGATGCTTGTTGGAAATTTTGAATTAAACCCCTAAAGGAGACCGATCTGGGCTTGGCCCAAGCTTTTTTTGACCCCTAAAAGAGACCATGACAAACAAATGACAGACAAATGAGATTGGATTATATGAATGGAGTGAATAAAACGAATTAAAAATATACATATCAAATATACATTTTTATATTTTTTCGCGTGCAACCCTAAACGAGACCTTCATGGCTAAATATGATGGCGTTTTGCCCAGAACACCCTAAATGAGACCAAAATCTGAAATTTACACCCCTAAGCGAGACGACGAGCATCCCCACCCCTTTCATATGCGGAGTCCCCCTCCCCCGGATATGAAACAATCAGTCATTTCCTTTTCATCTAAAAAGTAAGGCATTAGGAAGGGAACCAAAGGGGGAAAGAGTCAGTGAGCAAGTTGAATGAAAGAGTGAAATGACTGAATGGAAATGAAGAACACTGATACAATAGATCGCAGAACCAACATAAAGGAGTATGTGCAAGGCATGAAAATGAAAAGCAGCAATCAGTGGAACAGGGAAACAGCATAACCAACAGAGGAGATAGGAGAAACAGGGAAGAGACAAAAAAATTTACAGGAGAGTGGCAAATGTGGAGAGTTTTCATCAGAATATCTAGATCTATACTTATTTCAAAAAAGTGGATGGTAAAATTATGCTGTGGTCTACCATGTTTTTGCTGGTTTAAAAAGGTAACATAATGAAGGGTCAATGTTTTGGAATAATGGCAAAGTAAAAGAAGAACGATTCTGTACGTAAAGAATAATAGAATATGGACGTACGAATGATTACGGAAAAAAAGGATAAGAAGAAAGAGAGAATTATTTACCTACATTTTTAACTCTCAAAGAAATACGACACACTGAAACCTTACAAGAAAACATTCAAAGGAAAAGACTGATTGCTCCACTATGGAAAAATAATATATACCATTTTCTATATAATTTTTTTACATTAATTATTAAGATGTTGTGACACAACTTATGATGTCTTTTGCCTTTTTCTTGGAGGTCCTATTAAGGGAGTCTGTGTTGAAGCTAGAAATGCCTTGAAAACTTGATCTATTAAGTGAGGGTGATCCCTTACAAGTGTTTTCCATCCATTTGATTCCATGACATCTGTTGTTCGACTGCGGAAATAAAAACATAAACAGCCTGATTTTCAGATGCTATGAATGAAATTTCCTTTGGTGGTGGGGCTATGAATAATATTTTTCTGAAACCACACTTTTCATTAATGGTGAGCTGTGCTAAAAGTTGGATCACTCCAGTTTTGCAGTTGTTTTTTTTTTTTCAGTTTTTTTGTCTGAAAATTACTTTCGAGTAGGTTATCCATTGGACAAACATCTTTTCGAATCTAGGCAGTAAGGCACCCAAGGTGATTTCTGGTCACCATACAATGAAAGTCATGCTTGGCAGGTTTTCCACCACGACTGAAATTTTTAAAGCCAAGAGTTTGGTTGGGCCTCCAAGGCTAAGTTTCTGGCACTGAATCTCTTATCACTCTTCTGAATCATTTAACAAATGGACTATTTATCAACCCTTTGAGCCCCAAATAATTATATCCACTTACAAATTCTCCAAACTGATCCCCATACAATTCCTTAAAGAATTAGTTGAGAGAATTTGATAAAAGATCACGGTATTTTCTATGAGGTGATCATTTTATTAAATCTCATAACCTTTTTGTTTTGATAATGTACTAATATTGTGAGGAGCAAATTAATTTTGGTCACTCTCGGGACTTAAAGGGGTTAAACTGTACCATTTCATATGCAGAAATTTCAACCTAAGATTACAATTTTGGGGGCTAACAACTGTCCATAACTGCAAGAGGCTGGCAGCTTGAATTATGGTCATCCACTGAGCAACCACATTCTGAAAATTGGTTGTTTCTACATGTATTTAAATCTCATCATTTCTGACAACTGGAAGGCCTAAAATTCCACACCCAGTTTTGGTGACAAACAAGTAAAATCTTGCAGAAGAGGTCTGTAACAGCTATTCTAACCTGTTAATGTAGTCCAGAGCCTGGGTCTTTAGTTGAGTTGCACTGTGCATGTCAGCTAGTATAAGTACGTCACATACATTGTCTACTGTTAAATTTGAACATAATGCTTCCTCACACATAACTTTTAATCTGTCCAAGTCATACTGCAAAAAAGGAACACATGTAAAGGTTCAAGTAAATTATTGAAAACTGAGACACTATAGTGTTTTTCATGTCTTAAGACCACTAGAAAATTTTAGTGTGATTTGTACTAGTCACGCTGGTTTACAAATGTAGCACAAGCATAAATCCAAGAAACATACAATGTACTGCATACACAGAGTATGACACCTGTGCCAAGTATGCCCCTGAATAAACCTACCACAACCAGTAATCTGATTACTTTCAGGCACCCTAATTAAAGCTTAGTCCAGAACACATTAAATTTTAGCCCCCTCCCCCTCCCCATTTAATAGTCCATCCTGTACATGTTATAACTTCAACATTCTGCTAGCAAAGCAATACTACTTTTTTGACACACAGTACTCATACTTTCTGGTAGTTTCTAGCATCAAGAATAAGGATCAAACTCCAGCAACCATGAGTAGGATTGAAATGTGTAACTTTTATGTTGTAGTTAATTTTTTTATTTCAAGTAACATATACAACATATGCTTTTGTTTCAACTTCAATAGCATACATTACCATACCCAAAGACAAAAGGAAAACAAAAATTAACCACAGCATACTGTATATGTTACGGTTCAATTTTGTCCTTGGTTCAAATTTTATTTTTCTTTGTTTTTTGGGTATGGTGAAATAAATGATGAGTTTGTAAAAAAGGAAAATAAAATTTGAACCAAGGATAAAATTTAAACAAAACATATACATGTACACAATCACTAACGACCATAGCAGTGCTACTAACTTTGACATCTAGCTTGAGCAGATATGAATCATTATTAACACTGACATAACATTATTGCAGTGAATATAATTAGAGACTGAAGTTGTCAGTCTGCAGTTGTACCTGCTAATTCTACAAACCATATTTACTTGAAATCATAAGCCCTTATCTGAGGATGGGGCTCACTTGAGAGTGGTGTTTAGTTGAAAGAATTGTTATAACTACAGTATTGTTATTTTTGTATTAAATTAACAGAATTAACATCTGATTTTGATTTTATTGCCACTGAGGCACTACTTTGGAGGTGGGGAGTAGCACTTGTTAACGTTTTGTCTAAAATGCACTTTAAATGCTTCCTTGATTGAGTCCAACCACATTTTTGGTTTTGTCCAGCCAAAATAGTGTCCTTTGTGTGTTTTTACG
The DNA here is from genome assembly GCA_964035705.1 of Porites rus. Lineage (NCBI taxonomy): Eukaryota > Metazoa > Cnidaria > Anthozoa > Scleractinia > Poritidae > Porites > Porites rus. The sequence goes on from OZ037995.1 coordinate 38,085,562, forward strand.
AGCAGCAAAGATTAATGACTGACAACAATAACTCAAGTTTTTTCTTCATGTACAGTGTAGCCGGCAGTACAAAACACGTCTAACATATACCAGTATAGTATAGATATGCAGGTCGAGAAACTAAAACTTCTGATTTTTTAAAGACCCAACCTTGTCTGCAGCAGCTAGAAGATCATCTGCCATTCCTTGAAGCTGTGGTGTGCTACCAGTGTAAACAAACTTTAGCATTTCATGAAACACATCGGGATCTATGTCACTTATCTCCACACGACCTTTTCTACTTTCTTCCATTTCATGTTCAAACATGGCCCCAAAAACAGGGGAGCGTGCAGATAATATAGCTTTATGAGCCTTAAATTCTCGGCCCCTTGTGCATAATGTAACATCACTAAAGGTGCCAGAGTCTAAAAGAGATCCCATGTGTCTTGAAAGCTTGCATTCAGGAACCTTAAGTGCCGCAGTATGAGAAGAACCCGATACATTAACTGAATCACCTTCAACGCTGACCTGAAATAATGTAGCACAAATGTCAGACATATACAGTACCACCATTTTTCATTATTACAAAAACACATCAAAACTACTGAAATACTCTGGTATAAGGGCTGTCAATAAGGGCTGGGAGCTGGGGATTTCCCCCAGCTGCTATGAGCATGTTCACTGGCAATCTTTTAGACTGCAAAACAGTCCGTATTCCTGCGTATTCAAGTATGCGCAAACAGTCAAGCAAAAGGTCTGGAGCAAGGCTGCAAACAGAGAGCAAGTTTCACTCTCACTTTGTGCATGTGGGACCCTGATGCTATTCTTATGCTACATTCAGGCTTTTCATTAAGAATTCTGCTAGCAGGAGAAAGGTATAACCTTACAAGAGATTATTTTGAAAGGGGATCCACATCTGGATAGAAAATAGTCACAGAATACCAAAGGTTAGCCAGAGAATTCTGCATCGTAAACAGAGAATTCTCCGATCTATGGTGCCTAATGAACACCGTGTACGCTAAACTGATTTTGAGAAAAAAACCTACTGTTTTGCAGACTAGACAACTTTCAATAATAGTAAACACTCCAGTGTGGGAGTGAGGTGCGAAATCTTCCTGGCAGCCCTGTGATGTGACTAAAACTTACAAAGACTGTGGGTAAAACTTCATTATACATTGAATTTTTATTCAAAGTAAAAAAGGAGGATTCACTCTTACAAACACACATTTAAGCCCTGCATCAGAAGGGCATATGGGTAAATGTAAATGTGACAACAGCAGAGGTTCAGAGTTCCTTTTTACAAAGCTGGCCTGCGATTCTAGATCACTATAGTGATCAATCTAGAGCCTTAAATCACTGCCTTAATAATTTATGTAGGCTAGACATACCCATCTGAACTCCCTGAATTAAAGATTGTATCTTATTGTTGAAAGCAAACACTCTAGTGCTCAGCTTCTAATCAGCACCAGACATACTGTTACAAAAAAATTGTCTAGCACTTCAATCATTGCTATCACAATCAACTTCTCTTTTTTAAATTAATTTTATTCTATTTATTGCATGTAAATTTTACTTTCAAATTTTGTGAGTGGTTGGTGTGTTGCCTAACCGGCTTTCACCAATCTAATCATGATGATGATGATGGCTTGCATTTAACCTTATCAAACATAGTAATTTTAATCAAACCACAAGTTTTCTATCCTAGATAATGAGTGCTTTTTGGCAGGTTGTACAAGTACATGTATCATGTTCATGGTGCCTTACCTCACAAAACAGAGTGAGTGTGTCATTGGGTAATAAACCATTAGCTTCATCCATGAGAAAGTCTCTTCTTATAAACTTTTTAAATCCCCAGTCTTTTCCTTGTACAAATCTATAAGCCCTTTGGCTCTCTGAGAAAACAGAAACATTTAATTTTAGACATGTCATTAATAGTGTGTGTTATTAATTTAACAGTGTTGATAACAAGCAAGTAGTATTTTAATAACCTCTACTATTTTGAACATATGTACATGTTGTGGTTCGATTTTATCCTTGGTTTAAATTTTCTTTTCTTTTGTTTCAAACTTGTTATCATGTCATGATCATACATTGCCATACCCAAAAACAAAAGAAAATACAATTTACGCTAAGATAAAATTGAACCCCAGCATACACACTGCCAGGGAAATTTCACATGTACTTTCCATTCATAAGGCTCACAATAATAAATATCTAAGTTCACACTTTGTCTAACTGCATTTTTTCGACAGTGTACAAATACCCGCCACATTTCAAAGCACCTTTTAAGAAAATGCAGACTGTTATAATATTGCACACCTCACACTAGACATACATAACCATCAAGTCAATCTGTCACTGTCACTGCCACTGTCGTAACTGATGAACAGTTATCAATGACAAATAGACATTTTGAGCAACAACAATTTGCTGTCTGTCCCCTTTGAATTGTTGGACAAAGATGTCTGATTCTTGGAGAGCTGTAAGAAGAATGTAGATGTATACTTTCCCAGCCCCTCTTCTGCAGGTATATTCAGTCTTAATAAAATATCTTAATCATGGAGAACACAAGAGGTGTTTCTTGGTATTGTGGAAACTATTGTTGGATAGCTATTGTTTTGTGGTTTGGGTATCATTTTGAGTGTCTTTTCAATCTGCTTTATTATGTCATTTGGTGTTCGCAGCCATCTGCAACACCAAGAATTAAGAAACAACATGTACTAACACAAGTTGGGATGAAAAACTTGCTCGCAAAAAAATTGATACCTATATGAATATCGCAGTGAAACTACACCTTTGACCTTTAACACTCTTCTAGACTCATGAACGGAATGGATTCATGCAAATGAGATGACAAAACTAAAATGAAAAATGTTAACACAGATACAAAGTACATACCCATAGCTTTAGTTTCTTCTCTGTTAGCATTAAGGATTGAAAATTTGAATTTTGCTCTGACTTCACTCTTGTTACAAGCAAGCAATAGTAGATATAGTGATAAATAGTCTTTGCTTTCTTCATCTAAGCCTCTTGGATTTACTCTTAGGCACCTACACATGTGATGAAATAAAAAGTATCACAGATTCAGAAATGCTAATTCCTTTTACATGTGTCAAGGTCCAATTTCAAGACAGGGTCTAGATCGGAATCATTAAAGAGATTTAAAATCATGTTTTTGGCAAACATTAAATTCAAGTTGACCATTTCTCCAAAATAGAAAATGAACAGATAAAACTGTGCAAACTATTAAATTCCTCTGGATAAAACTAGGGTGAAACTGATATTTTTTGTAGTATAATGAGCAGTACATGACTGGTAAAGGAAAAACTTGGCCACGTCATACAAATGTTATTGATATTTGTCGTTTAGCTGTAAAATGTTGTTCTAGATCCATCTACTGTACATAATATCTCCAACTTTCCTGTACACCCACCTTGGAGAGAGAGGTAAGTAAGTAGCTGCTGCAAAGAGGTGGTCACTATTTGGGGTGAACTGAGGGAGTGGAGGGGGGTTAATGTGAACACTTATTTTCTAGGACACATCAATATTACATACATGTAACACCATCAAAAATGAGCCCAGATGTCATTTCAACTAGCCCCAAAAATTTTTTGACTGACAGAATTGATTTTACAGTTCTTCTGTTATTCGAATTCCTCAAAAAAAATCACTTGCCCATCGGGCAAGTTAAAAACAGAATTTACTAGCTCGATAGCAAAATCCACTAGTCCCAAGCTATCGGACACTACTTTCTTTGCACGCTGATGCCTGATGAAGACCTGTCAAAACATAGCAATGAATATCTAAGTGACAATTGTGAGACAAACAATAAATGAAACCCTTTAAACATCAGTAGAAATGTTTCCACAGTCAAGTTATACAGTGTAGCTGGGTCCATAAATGCAAGACATGTACAAACACAATACCTACCACTTCATCTTGTCATTAGCACCAGCAGAAAATGTGGAACTTTTTAATGTTTCCCCCATCTCCTCTCGGCAGAAGCTGAAGTTATTTATTGTCCACATGTAGGAGAACTTTATGACTTTGATTTGAGTGTAACACCAGTTCTCCGCCACTGGCGATGAAGAGGACATCTTAGATGACTCGCAACAAGATATTGCAGCCAGGGTGGATGGTCTGAAAGGAAAATTCATAGAGTTAACACCTACTCTGTGACAAAGCCTCCAAGAACATGCCACATGTAAAAAAATCAAAACATTTTAATCTAGTGAACTGAAAGAATGAATGAACTTTATCTGCCACATTATTCAAACAGGTAACACTGACTTGCATTGATGCAACAAATTGTAACAGAAAGAAACAAGAATCACCATCAAAACATACATCATGTATCCCTCTGAAACAAATGCAGTTCAAAGATTATACTACAAAAAGTTATTCATAAAATTTATTTACATGTATTCTTTTCCCTCCTTGTATGGAGAGACTGTTACAAGTAATTATTGTGGGGACAATATTATTAACCACTGCAGGGCTGTCAACCCCCCAAATCTTCAAGCATTAAGAATTGATAGGAAACTAAGGAAAGGGATAATAGATGATGTCATAACGCACGGCACATGACGTCATATGTGCAAAAAATACTTGTTGACTCCGATTGCCACAAAATTTGCGATGACACAAAGCACGTGAAAAAGATGTTGTTGGCATAATAACATTTGACCTGATTGGTTTACTTCCCACCAATCACATTATTACAAAGTTAGAACGACATTGCAGAGTTTATGATTAAAACAGCTCTTGAAAACAAAGCAAAATAGTTGAAATTTTTAGTATTGTCGGAAAGCCAGATCTACTGACATAAAGAAATGACAAACTTTGGCGACTATCCGGGAGATTTCATACTCTAATCTGGAGACTGGAAGATACGATCCAAAATCTGGAGTCTCCCAGATTATCTGGGAGAGTTGACAGTACTGCAATGGCAAGGGCAGAAGACAGTCTCAGAGACCCTAGCAGAGGACGCTGAGGGGTCAAAAGGAATCCATTAGGTGACTGTTTAATTTGCAGGCATGGCTGGGAATGAAGGTGGTACAAGGCTTTGCTCTAAGGAAAATTGAAGAGAGCCCAGTGCTCTGAACCTGTAAAATCTAGAGTGCCCAGCTTATGATTTGTATGAAAGATCTTTGATTTTCCAGTCGCCCAAGAGCAAAAGTTGGGCACTACAGACCACCGGGCTCCACCAGAGCACAGCCCTGGTGGTAGAACTGTATGTAGCATTAGGATTCAAGTTTAAGTCACATCAGTTATTCGATGCACCTGAAAATTGAGCAGTCTGTTGGACATTACTGCAGGATAATACACCACACAGGTTTGACAATAATGTTATTAGGCGGATTTACCAAAAACATAACGTGACATCAAATGAGAGTGCAAAAGCACATGCAGAAAGGACTAAACACAATTTCCACTCAATACAACGCATTGTCATTGGTCCGTCTGGTTTTTAGCCCTGTGCATACCATCATCACTGGTATTGCGCTGTCTTTGCTGTCTATCAGTTATTCATCACTAAACAATGACTGTAGCTTTTTTACAAACTCTGAACATGACTCTCATAATTATTTGTCACCCTTACAAAGAGTCCTTTTCAGACTACACTCACTCAAACAACCATATTATTTTAACCTGCTGGGCAAATAGCTTCTTGGTTCAAATTATTTACTGATGAAATATTGTGAATATTGAATAGGCACTATCTAAAGACTGAGCGATTTTTTTCCTGGGTGCTCCTTCCCATGTGACGATTTTGGCAAAACAACTTGCCACAAAATGCCCTCCTTGCACAAAATACTTCGGTCAATTCAAATTTTCCAGCTGTGGAGCAGTGAATCAAATACCTTCAGGTAATGCAACAGAGTGATAAGAATGAAGAGTTTACTGTGAATCTGACGTTTTGTTGTGGTAAGAAATGTGGCATAAATGCTAAGACTCACATTAGAGGTACGCAGCATGGACTCAGCATTTGGGTGACTTTTGAAGAAGTAATTTCGTGTGATAACATACGAGTTAAAAGCCAGACCACAGTCATACTATAGTATGCAATTCTTTAATAATTTTTTAAAAACCTTTGTCCTGATTTAAATAAGCCATTCGTTTGAAACGAATGCCAAACTATTTCTATTATTTTTTCCTAAATAAAAACACTCTCAAACCGTTTAAGTGCTTGAATCGATATAATAACTGTGTATAAAACCTCGGGTAATTTCCCAAATATAAAAAGCCTCGGTCAGTCAAATATTGTTTCACTTACACCAAGGAAATTCATCGCGATGTTATGGTTTCAAGGAGTCATATCGCTGTGCATGCATGTGCGACTGTGTGAATGCTATAAGCAGCCCCTTTCAGGCAGAGACGGTCGCTAGAAATAGGAGAATACTTTGGATCGATTCAATGATTTGCATTCACTGAAACATGCATGCAGCAGCAAACTTCATTAAGTTTAACGCAGTGAGCCAAAGCGAGAACAAGAAAACACAAAAAAGTCAATAGTTACACGGAAAAATAACCCCGAAATCTGCAAAATGTGAGTGTCCCACGCGAACTGAACGAATAAATAACTGAATTAAGACATACACCGCCAGTTCACTGCGAACATACGGCCGAAAACTGTTGGCTTTGTAATACCGGAACTCATTCACCGCGACAACTGGAGGCATCTAACGAACTAAAAGCACCTTAATTTTCCATGTACGCGCTCGGAAACACGAAAAAAAAAAATTCGTGTTTAGCTTACCTTGTTTTAACCGCCACAGGAACAAATAATGAACAGTATTTATTGCAAGGGGTCCAAAAGATTTCAAATCCTTTACCTCGAGTAACTACTTTTGTCGGTTTTGTGACTCGTTTCAAGTCCTCTCTTGTTGTATCCGGGAATGTTGAACAGTCCGCGCCATTGTTTATGCGCGCACGGAAATCATGACACTAAAATCTAACGCGTGTTCTGATTGGACAGCTGAGCAGCAATGTTTACGTCTTCTACCAGTCTTGTTTACTGGGATATTTCGTCCATGATACCTGTAATATTAAATACAACGAAATTCCTGTGAGAATAAGAGTTACACTGTTGAAAGCGCCACTAGGCCACAAAGGGCCACTAGTACAAATTGGTCACAAAATCATAATAAACAACTTTATTGACTTTATCTTCGACATGAAGATTTCAGTACCGAAACAAACAATATAACAACAAATGAAACAAGTAAAATAAAAGTTAAAATGTAAGTGTTACCATGAATCAAGAGCCATTATGGCTCATGCCTGAACTTGTTTCCTTTCAAACTGCGCGCTTGTTGTTGCGCTTTTTAGTAAGGAGCAAGAGTATTAAGGCACCTTTATTCAAAATGTTGAGATAATCTTTCTTGCGTCTTTCTAGTTCTCGAGCTCGTCCCAATACGCTTTTCAAAGTAAAAGAATGCAACGCAAATTACAAAAGTAATACCACTTTTTTAAACAAACCGCGTGTCCTCGCTCTTCAGCGAACCCCAAACGAGTGATGAAAAAGCCATCACATGTCTCTTTCTACCACCCAGGGCCGGGTGGTTCAAAGTGGCTGTCGGAGCAGGGGTTAAGATAACCCTCCTAGTGCGAAATGAAAGCTTACTGAAAAATCAAATGCAGTTTTGAAATTCTTTCTGTCTACAATTTGGTGATTGGATGTCCTGAAAAGAATAGCGAAAATTATCCGAGAAAATGCTTTTGAACAAGAGGATTGAAATTTACTGGTTAGCACTATAAATCCGGCGGCTTATGAACACTGACTGGGCCCTGAACTGTAAGCTAGACTGTAAACGTGTGTAAACTTTCGATCATTTTCAAACAGCTTTATGTTGGTAATACTAGGAGAACTCTATTAACAGGAAATTCTTCAATCTCCGGGTTTTCCTACAACCCGTCTCTCCTAACATAAGTTTGTTTCCGCCACTGGACAAGGTAAAAGCCGGCACTTTTCAGACTTTTAGCTCATTAGCACTACTAACTAGGGTCACCCAACGAGGAATATAGTTCAAAACCACTTAAACATAGCATTGTTGAACGTATTTTAGTATTTAAACGGTAGATATGGGCATATTTTTATCCCCTAAAAATTTTTTATCTGTTCGGATTTCCTAGCTGAAAGTCTAGTGATCCGAAAATTATAGGGATTAAAACTTACCTTTTCGAAAATTTCAGCCAGAAAAAAGGCTCTCTAAAATTCTAGGTGACCTTTTTAGGGTAAAATCCGTTAAAAATGGGCAATTATACCATTTTTAGATGTTCGAAACTCCTAGGAGAGGGAGACAAGCAAGAAATTTTGGAAAAAATGTTCCGAAAATTCTAGATCTCAAATTGTCTTCCGAACAGACATTTTCCGAAAATTGTCGTTGGCTGCCCCTGACTACTGACCCATTAATTTAAGTGACCGACCTACCGCCAGTAAAAGACGAAAATCAAGTGCAGTGACTTTTACTTGTCAATAGCAGCTGCTGTTTCCTGCAGAAAAATATAGTGATTTCTTGTGGTATTTAAAAAGGGCGGAATACCCGGTCAGTAAGTTTTTGAAACTAAAAAAGAGCATCCGAAAAGTAGCAAGGCTCAGTGATGAACAAAAATTATATTTGTAATTCAGGTGCTAATTTCGTGACAAGAAGCAAACTTTGTTTGACAAGACTATACAATTTTTTTGCGGAATTTGCATGAAAAAAGAGGTCAGTTCTCAGCTGAGGAAAATGCTTTTGTTCTCAAGCAAATAGCCGCAGTGACGTCGGCTGCGAACGGCACTGTAGTTCTTTTTCGACACTGTATACGGTTACGTCTTGCATTATTCAACTTTTGAGAGAATTTATCGGCACAAACGAACAATGATGCCAGGATACAATTTTTCGCGTTCAAAGTGAACCCCTTTACTACGATGAATAAAAAGACGACAAAGCTCTCTCTTCACCCTCTCTTTGATGAATAAATAACGTACCGCGTGAATTTGGCCCTCCCCCTCCCCTCCCATCATCGCTTTGATAAGCGGCTTTCTAAAAATATCATGGATTGGTCACATTCATGAGTGACGTCACTCGAGGAGCAGCAGCCATCTTGGATTGGACTTAGTACCATGTGAGGTCAAAGCTTCCGGGAATTCTCCTGGCGTTTTTTATAATTTTACACAAAATGGGAATAACAGGCTCTTCTATGACGTTCAGATGCTATAAGCTGGGGCTTATATTCTTGAATATCATTTATATGGTAAGTTGGAGTTAAGGTAGTTTATAAGCTTACTTCTGAACTGAAGCTCAAGCTTAATAAGTAAGCTTACATCAATTGAATGGCTGTGTGCTTTTTACATGTAAGATTCAAATATGTCATTTAGAAGATCTAACACAACCTTCCTTATTCGTTACAATTTATGTTTGTCTAATTTGTTCACGAAATTTATACCGTAAACGTAGCTCTATGCTTAGCTAACTTTTTATGAAGAGTCAGACCTCTTTGCCCTTGATCGACTTTCTACTTTTGACCATCATGTGGTTAATTCGAACACGTTCTGAGTCGGTATTGACAGTAGTAGTGGAGTTATTATGCAGTAAAAGAAAAAAAGATTGACACAATCACACATCATAGCTGAAAAAAAAATCCTCAATTAAAAAACAAATGCAGTTTCCCTAAATGAAATCACCTCTTTGATCCATTTTCTTTGGTCAATTTTTTACTTCTTCACCGTCTTGAACAATTGCCAGAACTTGTGCAATTAAAGCACCTCCTCTCCCCTCTTACGGCTGAGTGTCAATTAATACTATTGGCCGATATTGTGCACAGTTGACGAGTTGGCTGGCATGTCAACTTATACCAGTCAGCAGACTATCGCTTGACATGTTGGCAAATTCTTGTTTGATATGTGGGTTGACATAAATCAGTAGATATGTCAACCACCAGATGGGTGGCATGTTAATCACGCATCAGCCGAAATGTAGATGGATAAATAATCAGTCAACATATTGATCATATTGATCACAAACAATTAGCAGATACTTTACAGATACTTGGTTAACTCTGTTTCTGAAGTCATATTTCTTGACTACCATATTTACTAGTGTATAATGCACACTTTTTCACCAAAACTTGTTTCAAAATTTTAGGGTGCATATTATACTCAGAATCCTTTGTTTCATGAACAAGTGTTAAAAAATAGTATTAAATGCCATACAAAACCAAACATTCAGTTGTAACCAGTGGAGTAAAGCGCGTCTCTGCATAGCCTTTATAGCAATTCTCATGAACTCGCACAAAAACGCTTGCTATGCAGGCTATTTTCAGCACAAGTTTCTTTTTCAAATGTTACTCTGTGTACCATAATGGTAACATTGCACACTTTAGCACTATGCCAAAAGAAAATATGGAAATTTATACAACAGTTGACCAATATGCTAACAAAAGTCAACAGATGTGCCGCCGATAGCTGCTCATTGTAACGTAACATTAGTGGTATCGGCCAAGTGTCAACATTAACTCCTTAAAATATGCTGTGTAAGAGTAAACAAACTACTTAACCCACCTAA
>OZ037995.1:38098590-38171090 GCA_964035705.1 Porites rus
TAGACTGATCAGCTCTTTCCTTGCAACACAATAATATGCCAGAAATTTTACTCGTGTTCAAGGTTTTGTACATTTCAAAGTAAATTTCCTGGCTAATTCTTAATAACCAGCTACATGTAGTATGTACCAAATTTGGATGTTGTGTACTGTTTACTTTACCATTGATGTTGATCATAAAATATCCAGTCAAAAGAGGGAGTAAATAATGTCATGCAAAGACAATGGCATGGGAGTAAAGTAAGCTGTTTTGATGAGGAAGTGGTGGAAGATTGCAAACATAATGCAAAGGCAAAATAGCCAAATCACTGCCTCAAAAACAGCAAGATTACACATAATTACCACTTGAAGGATAACTACTGCTTTTAAGATAATACCTGCCTGAAAAAACCATCACACTGCCAAGGAACCGGCAGATGTTTTGTAGACTGGAATTTATAATTATCATACTCAGCCTCATCCAATAATATTTTTATTTTATTGTTGATTGTTTCACTAATATTTTCAGCTTCCATGTTGCACGAATCACACCATTAGTTGCCCAGATCAGTGTCCCACATGTTATGATTACCTTACAAACACAGGACTCAAAACAGTTAAGAATGATGTGGGAGGTATTGGACTCTTCTTTAGTTTTACACTGGTATGTAAAAATTATAGAAATAACTAATAACAATAATAATTATTATTATCATTTAATTATGTTTTCAAGCTTTATTTTAATACCAGGCCCATTTTCAACAGGAACTATGCCGTACATCAGAGGAACCTCTGAAACTATCATGCCTATACTACAACCTTACAATGGTTGCATGCATTGCATACAAACTGATGACCACTTTAGACAACTGCTTACAAAATTTCAGGGACAGACACAGACTAGAGGACAGACAGGGTACAGTATGCAAGTTGTTGCAACTGCCAGGCCACTTACATTGGTGAGACTATAAGAAACCTTAGCATTCGACTGACTGAACATGCACAATCAACAAGAAATGGTGAACACCATTTACAGATGAAACATCAAATTGACTGGGACAGTACAATGTGTGTTACATATTGTGTATACTAATTACTTCAATCATCAACTCATCCTAGAAAGCTGGTTTTCTAACAAACCACCACCATACAAATGACTTATTGATAGACTCAAGCAAAACTGACAACAATAGAATGACTAGACAATGGACAATTTGACTAATAATAAACGGCTGTTTTACTGTCACAAAAGACAGATCGAAACACACCAATGGCATTTAGAGGCTTCATAGTCAATATTTTAACAGCTTAAATAACTGACAGACCATCAATAACAATAACATCGCAACTCAATTGACCAGTCAGGTCAATTACCATAGTTAAATGCCATCCACTGATGTGATATAATTCGCTTTGACTCTGAAGATGACTACCGCACACGTCGCCAAAATGTCAGTCACTGTCAAGAACAGTCGTGACTACACTCACTCAGACATTCATATTCCACCTATGAAATCACTCCTGGTTTCAAACCTTTCACAAAATGTTTATACATGTAATTACAGTAGTTATATTACTTCATGAGAAATTTCTGCAATTTGATTGGCTTAGAGCAGTGGTATTTCAGCTTAATTTGAAATACCTACATGTGAAAATTACAAACCTTTTGTGGGTAGCAGTATAAACAAATAATAGCATGTTTTGTACGTGATATTTGGCATAAATACCACTTGCGATATTTCAAAATTGTCTCAAATTTCACTCGCCTAACAGCTCTTGAAATTACTTATAACAATTTTGAAATATCACTCATGGTATTTATGCCAAATATCACTACAAATCATCCTATTACCTATACAAATTGGTTATGAAGTCAAACCCTGCTTACCCTGCTTAATACGGACAGTTTGCTTTGTCCCCAGGGAGAGAAAGCTCTCACATTAATATTTCTCTAAATTCAACCCGCTTGAGATGGACACCCCGTTAACATAATATGCACACTTTCTAAGGCCCCCTCAGTGTCTGTATTAACGAGATTGGAATGTACTATAAAATTAAAAAAGTAGTGGTCCCTCCAAAAGAAACAGCTCACCTTAAGTAACGTGTAAATTTTGACCTTCCTATTGAACCCCCAAGAGTAGAAGCCCTTTTCATGAGCCAAACGTAATTCAAATTAAGGCTGACCCGAATTATCTTTAGACTGGCTGAATTGATTCAGAGGCTAATCTTAATTTATTGCAGCTGAAGTTAATTCAAAAGGAGAAGACTGATTCTCATTTAGGTCAAACTGCTTACAAAATTACATAATAATTTATGCATTGGGTTCGGTACATAAAAAGTTCGGTATCTGAATCAAAGCCGTTCCAAAGTCGAAATTCCCAGCCGGGCTAAGCAGAAAGAATGGCTTAGCCATTCCAAATTGACGTAGGCATTCCTAATTGATTCAGACACCAAACTTTTCATGCACTTAATTCAGTGTATTAGGTTAAGCTCATGAACAGTTTGGTGTTTGAACAGAGCCTTACTGTAAATGGTGAATGAAGTATTTGTTTAAGATAACTTATAGAATGATAATGTAGAAATGATATCTCAAAAAGTGTCACAAGTGGTAGTAAACACCGTGTATAACCCTTTTTTAGTCTAAGAGAAATCATCAAACTACACATTATGATATTGAGATGAAAAGTAAAGGCATGTGTGCTGTAGTTAATTTTTTATCTCAGATAATATTTATTTTTCCTTTGTTTCAGCTTCATTAGCATACATTATGATACTCAAAAACAAAAGAAAACCAAAATTGCCTGAGATAAAAAATTAACCACAACATGTACATTTACTTGTTAATAGTCGCACATGCATAAGACAGGTTAGTATAAGTAACACTTCAAATGAAGCTGAAATTGATGTTGAATTTTAGTCCATTCAGCTGAACAGTTCCAAGCTTGAAAATGATTCCTATTTCACATTCCTTTTTTTGGATGTTTGTTTCATTGCATAAAACCATACCAGGACATCAGAAATGCTGTGACCCGGCATTTCAACTCTGTGGGTCACAGTATTGATGCTATTAAAGTTTAACATAAGATACTGGAATATGAAATGTATGACTCCTCTTTCTTATTCAGTGTGCAAAGTTCCAGCAGGCTTGCGACATTGGCTGCAGCCATACTTAGCAAGTTGACTGCATTAGTTTTTTCAATAACCTGTTCAAAAGTTTTTCTAAACGAACGGTAACCCGGTTAAAAGGGAAGTTGCATTTTTTTAGCCGGGTAATTTTAATTAGTTATTATCGGAGGTAACTCTGTTAAGTACCCTAGTATGGCTGGAGCCATTGCGTCCCCCCTCCCCCCTCCCCCCGCCCTGTTATGTATTTTTGTTCAGTTTATGGATGTTGTATTAACCCTTTAAGCCCCAATATCCATATACAAATTCTCCAAACTGATCTCCATACATCTCCTTTAACAATTAGTTGAGAGAATTTGATAAAAGATCAAAGCATTTTCCCTTAGGTGATCATTTTTTTAATTCTCACAACCTAATCTCTTGACATTGTATGGATATTGTTAGGCGAAAATTGTTGTTGGTCACTATTGGGACTTAAAGGGTTAAAGCATGTAATAATCAGTGGACTCTAGTATCCTTGCTATATCATAAGTTGAAAAAATTTAATTGCCATAATGCAAAAGGAACAGCCTGAGTACTGGACTAAACAATGTGCAGAATCATTTTGTTATTTTAAGCGTAACTTAATTGAAGCTTGCTGGCGATTGTGATTTAAAAGCTCCACATTATTTAATACTTCTCATATTTTTCTTCCTTCTAGTTCCTTGGAGTTTACATAGCATTCCGTTATCGTCATCTCAAAGACCCAAGAGCAAATCCAAGTGCTTTTCTATGACATTAACCATCACTGGGTGTCCAGGTAATGCCAGTGTCCTGCCCAGAAAAACTGAGGTGGCAGCTACCATGATCTTGATGCTACTCATAACTTTGTCAATAAAATGATCTCATTTGTCAGATCAGAGATCACTGCCTTGTTAGTGTGGGAATTTGTGACTTTTACATTGATGACATCTAGATGGACAAAATTAATTGTGATTGTTTGCAAAATTTCAGGTTTCCAGTGCTGTGGTGGTCGACAGAGCTCACATTTATTCTTCCAAAGGACTGAGGACTGGTTTTTGAAACAGAGTGTAGACAGGGTTTATCAAACGGTGCTCTTAGCCATTTTCAATTTTCCAACCTTACTTTCAACCCTGTTTCAACACTCCTTGCTGTTAAAACCATTTGTTTACTTTAAATAAGCCACAAGTTAACACACTTTTTGGGCCACTGATTTTATTAAACTGCAACGGTTAGACTTTGTTTTAATATGTGTCCCTGAGGTTAAGTAATGTAAATGACTACTGTAATCAATCACTCTTTGTTAACGAGGGTTGCCAACTGATGGTTTGACTTGGGAAAATTGTACCTTGAATAGATCAGTCTTGTCCCCAGGCCAGTTGGCACCATGCGAGTGAGTGAAAGGCTTGGAACCAAACAGCAAGCTTGATCAGTGATGTCTTACTCAACTTCGGGAACAAGGGTGTGAATAGAATGTTGCTTATATGAGGTGCTTGACTCACTGCAGTAATTTTCAATTGTAGCCTTTATGATTAGTATTAGTAAGCTTACATGTACCATGAAGAATGTAAATGACTTAAAACCCTTTCCTTATATAAACAAAATAATGTACATAGAGAGAGAGTTGTTTTCCCCAACCTGGAACCAGTTTGAAATTAATATTATTTTATGACTAAATAAATTGTTAATAATCCTTGTAGTTTTGTTGATTTATATTGCTCTTTGTCTCTGATAAATCTGGTACAAAGGAAAATAAAGAAATTGTAACTAAGATTGATTTTAAACTTTAACATCATTTCTAGAGGAACTTAACCGCTATTTTATTTTGTTAAAATAAAAGGGGAAAACGTTACGGTCAACGCCTTCTTAGATGGACACCGCTGGGACTAGCACTGCTTGTGCATCTGAAGGAGGTGTCTGTCTTATAGAGTGTCAAAGAACAAAACTGAAGAAGATCGGGGACCAACTGTAGCTGTCCTTTGTAGAGAGATGTCAGCCCATATGGTGTTGCAAAATATGACACCAACAGTATTGGACCAACACTGATTATCGATTTTAAGGAGGTGTTCATCTAAATTGCCACCTTACCAAAACAGACACCTAGCGCCAGTGCCAATGGTAGCCTGATAGTAATGTACATAGATCATTAAAACTGAAGGGACACCTGACGCGCAGGGGCTTGGCTTGTTTTCACGACGTCTCTAGGCGTACTATCTGAGAGCCTGACACAGGCTAGTGCCATTGGTGGCCATCTTGTAGAGTAGGTATATATCCGACCAGTTAAGGGATAAGAATGGGCGCAAGCATATATTTTTTACTTTAAAGCATGGCTTATCGGTTACCGGTCGTTTTGATACAAAGTTGTTTGGATACAAGTTTATTCATTCGAGGTGTGAATAGTTCCACGTACTTGGCTTAAAGAACGAAGATATTCGCCCAAATGTTTTTTTGTTCACTCGCAAACTATACTTAAAGTGAACAAAATTTTTGTGCAATTTCACTGCTTGAGTTAGTATCTAAACGAACGGTTTCCATGACTTCTAGCCTGTAAAGATAAGGTGACTTTCGAGAAATGGGCCTCTAGAACTAGAAGAAAACCACAAATCAGGTCCTCGTATGATTACAGACCGAATAGGATCTACTCCAATGCTAATACCATCGGATAGATCGTGAAATATATGACGCCCATTAATACTTCAGGTCTGATGTGACATGAGAAGTAACGAAGGAATTGGGCATTAGAATTTTTTAGTCTCGGACAGTGAAAGACGGCAGCTGAAAAGAACTAAAGAGCTAGTCTTTGCTCCCCCCTCGGCGGTGGGGGAGGGTACTTCTATAATGCTTGATGTAACCTGTGAGCATGCTCTCCCGAGGCAGAGTTTGTAGGCTTTGAGGTGTTCATTTTCTGAAAATGGAATCTTTTTTGAATTAATAATTCTTCGATAAGGTACATTTAAACTGTATTGGCTAAATCGCAGAACATAAACTCCTGCGCGTTAAAGTATAGATAAAAATAGTTAAGTCCAGTTCTCACAATCTTACTCTGCCCGTTTTCCTTTATTAACATAGGCCGTCACTATTCCGATTTTGAGCGTAAGGTATCTTAAATAGGATAACGATTTAGTTATTCCGGTTATACAATAACTTAAAAAGTCTATTCGAGCAAATGTTTTACGATGTAAACTGCAGCTTGCGGACAAATAGTTCAGCTGCTTCTAGAATATATCCAAAACAAAAACAATATTTGTGCATTTCTGATTCCATAAGCTACTTAATGAACTAAGCAAAACCTCTTACGTACCAATGCAATCTGTTTTCTTTTTTTGTTTTGGTTTCTATAACCCTCACGCCATTTCCTTAACAAAAATGTAACATTAAAGAATTTTGACTTTCGCTTAAACTTTCAACTTTAACTTTTATAATATTAGCATTGAGAAAACTAGCCTACTTTTCATCCTTAATCGTGTCGACAACAGATGCCTATTTGCAGGTCGCCGGTTTGATATAGAGAACGTGCTACTATGTGTAAAGGAATTCAAGATTAAACGACAATTTTTTTCCCACGCAAAAATATGTATACTAACCAGTGTGGATAAATATAAATACCACTCAACCAATCTTAAATTTAAGATCGCTTCTATTAACGGGGCATTCAGTATGACTTGCACGCAATTTTTTATTACCATATTATACTTTTGATGCTTTTTTGACATGGCTCTTTTTTCTGCTCGCAACATTTACGATTTTCACATTACACATAATACTCAGTTTTTATTCCCCAAAATTGTGCGTAAGCATTCGCCAGTTTGCACATCTCCCATAACACACGTTGTTTGCTCCCCAAAATTTTGCATAACCTCTGTTTTTCATTTCTCCTGGGTATTACAGCCGTCCCAAGAGTAATTGAAAACAATGTTAAAGCAAAATTTTACGGGGCAAACAAGGTGCATTTTGTATTTTGGGAGTGATGAATTGTCTTCAATTTCTCTTGCATGAGACGACTGTAAAACCCAAGAGAAACAAGGTGCAGTATTATGTGGAATGTGAAAATGGGAAATTGTCTAATATAAATAATCGGTGTAATACGGTCTTTTATCCCCGTTGTGAGAAAGGAAATAAGAAAACATTGTGGTAGGATTTGATCATAATCTTGTATTTGCGGGTTCATTCGCCCATGTTCACCAGGGCCGATTATCCGCCCTGATGTACACGCTACTTCAGTAAACACCAGGCCCACTTGTATAAACGCATTACGCCCCCCTAAATTTGTTTTGTTTTGTTTAAAATGTTTTTCTTCCTCTCTTAATCTCGTGTTTATTCAGATGATAACAAAATGTAAGAAGATTCATGTTAAATGACGCATAATTGCCTTTTTTTTTTGGCAAATATTGTCGGTTGAGTCTCGTTCGTTAATAGGGACTTTAAGATCCAATGACGCAGACGACAACGAGAACGTCAAGAAAACAATAGCTGAAATCCCAAAGGCTTAGTATTGTTCTGTCTTTTGTTTTCTTTAGAGTGGTTTTCGTTTGAGTGTCGTAAAACCAAAACCAAAGTAATTACTCTGGCCAATCACATAGGACACAGACAATTCATTGAACCAATCAAAACTCGAAGTAATTACATGTGGCTGACGCAAAGCGCGGGAAAATGCATGCGAGCGCGTCACAATTGGCTTTGGTTTTACTTCTGATTGGATGAAAAGGTGGCGCGAATCTTTTAAGCCAATCGCATCGTGTAGAAAGTGCAAAACCAATTACTTTTCGACACTCAAATGAAAACCGCTCTAAACAATGAATGTATGCATAATTAATGCTGGGGTTATACGGAGTCTTGCCGAGAGGGTTCGCCTACATTTGACAAAGTAAGTGAGTAGGAATAATCGCTATAAAGACTGAAAAAACTTCAAATTCACTTTTTAAACGACGTTCTTGTCGCCGTCGCGTCGTTGGATCTTAAAGTCCCTAATAACTCTCAGAGAAAGAGCTGTAGAACTTGTCAGACTGTGTAAAGTAATATGCCTGCATGTGCGGGTGACATAGCCGAAACATTCTTGATGATTAGCCTCCTTATAATTTCAGGTCAAACGAGGCGGCGCAATTTCCACACTAACTCAAAATTAAGTCTCGACAAATTTACACATCACCTCTATAAATTCGCGTCTCGATACCATTATCATATCTGATAGAATGCAGATGATAGAATGGGCAGCCTGCGAACCGCAGACGTATCTCCGGAAATACGTTAGCCTGCGTAGCAAGCGATTCCGTGCAGTTTAGGAGCAAGGAACGAGAGTCAAAGACTCTTGTTTCATTTCTCGCGCGGCCAAAACCGAGAATCCCGTTCCTCGGTCTTTCTTTGCTACAAAACCAAACGGAAACGCTTGCTACGCAGGCTAGAAACACGTCTGCCGTTTGCAGGCTAAGAAATGGGCCGCACAAGGCGTTTTAGCTGGAGCAAGGACTACGGCGACGACAATGAGAAGTAGGTTTAGACAAGCAAAATAACAACTTTGCACGTGAATCAGGCTTTTCTGTACGTGATTTCTTTGCCGTCACTGTGCACGATTGCGGCGTGAAAATACCTCATTTCACGTTTTAAGAAGGACGTAAATAAGCGACGACGAATTTTTCTTTTCATTCTTAAATGCGGTCCTCAAGGAATCAACCCCAGGGATATTTGCGTACATTTGACATTTTTCGGCGAAGTGGAATAGAATAAACTTGACAAAGTTTAAAAAACGCGAATTCATTTTCAAAGTGACGTTTTCGCTACCGTCGAAGATCCAACGACGCGACGGCGACGAGAACGTCGCCCCTGAAAGTGAATTTGCGTAATTCTTTCAGTCTTTGTCGCGATGATTGCTACCCACCCACTAACTTCACATGCAGGCGAACCCTCCTGAAGTTGATTCCAAGGGACCATATTTAAGTTCAGAAAGAGAAATAAAATTCCGTCGTTGCTTGTTTACGTTCTCCATGAAACGCGAAATTAGCCATTTTTACGTCGTAGTCTAGCAAAAAGGGCAAAGAAATGTACAAAAAAGTGTGATGCACGTGCAAAGGATGTTGCTTTTCTTATTAAATTTTATTTTTTTGACGTTGTCGTCGTGGTCGCGTTGTTGGATCTTAAAGTCCCCTGGGGGGTGCTTGGGTTAATTTTTGCTGGGTATGTTCCGCTGACCTCCCGCAGAACCCCTACCCCATGCATTATAGTCTATTCTGTGGCCAAAAATAGACTCCATCTTAGTCACTTTCGGGAAAACGTAATTTTCGCGATCCCAACTTAGGTAACTTGCTGTTTATGCATCTACGTTACGTTACCTAGGTCATCCTGAAATAAATTGCCACATGAAGAAGAAGAAGAAGAAGAAGAATACTTTATTTATCCACGGTTGTCTCATCAGGCATATCTATAATAATTAATTAAAATTTAAAATTTAAAATTACAACTAATTTTATGTATTACTACTTTACTTATTTACAAATATAAAATATAAAATATAAAACCCTGCTTTCCACGAAAGCCGTGCATTACTAATCTAAAAACTATAACTAATTGTAGTAAAATGACCCGACTACCGCAGCCCGGCTTTGAAGCTTTCTAGTGTTTTTGCTTGCCGTAACCCAACTGGCAGACTATTCCAAATGTTTAACTTAATGAAGTAAAAATCGTCCCATTTTTAAATTGTCCAATATTTCGATTAGACAAAACTAGCCTTCATCATGGGCTGGAAAAGCTAAGTGAGAATAGAATAAATGGTTACGGTATATAAAAAATACAAAAATAAAAAATAAAATGTGATTGGTGGATCCCCATTAGCCTAGTCATAGTAAGTCCCCCCCCCACCACCACCCCTTCGCCGGGCTAATGCACCAAGAAATGCGTTTCCTTAGATGTAAATATAAAATGCGATAAAAAGAGGCAAGTTTGCCGCCGGAGTGAAACATATATTGGAAAATGATAACAAGAGCCGGGGAAATACCCTTAGGCAAGGTCTCAACCTTGTCATTCTTCAGCCACGTTTTTAATACAATGGAGAGATCCAGGGCCGGGTTGTTCAAAGCTGAGTTAAGATAACCTAGGGTTAGTGCGAAATTTGAATTCAGATATGAAAGGTTAAAACGTAAATTCAGCTTAATTCTTTTTGTCAGCAATTTGATAATTGGATGCCCTTAAAAATAATAGAGAAAATTATCCGAGAAAATGTTTTTGAGCGAAAGAAAAAGAAACCCGGGTTAAATTTAACCCTGGGTTAAGCGCTAATCGGCCTTCGAACAACTGGGCCCAGAACAATATTCCTTCGCCTGTGTTACCTCATTTTACCGCAAATTTTATAACTTTAATATATTAATGAATAGATGAGCCAAGAATTGACTATAGTTTTTCCACTATCTGACCGAATGCTTTGGCATCAGTTCAATATCAAAAGGTCCTTTAGTGTTGCCATAAAAAAATTTTACTAATCTTGCAGCGATGATATGTCAAGATACCAGATATTCGTCCCATACAAGGGAGTAATCGAAGACAAGATTCCGGATTCCTCACTCTGGATCTGGATTCCTGGTCAGTGAATTTGGATTCCGGATTGTAATCTTTAGCGAGACAGGCGGATTCTTTGAGTTGAATTCGGGATGCCAAAGCCCAGGATTCCACATTCCACCGGGAAAACTTCTCACATATTCAGGAATTCGCTCACCCCGACCTTTGAGAGCTCTCAGTTATGAATGTAGCAATCTCACGACTTTTTTTAAATCAAGAATCTTAACTATCATGCTTCAGACGTCAGTGGGCTATTTTGAGAGCAAAACCCTTGATCCTCAGCTCGATAACAATTCAGTGAAATATTAATAGTGAATCAAGTTAGTTGCAATTGGCGTATATTGACCGATATCTACACCCGTCACTGAGTTGAGGTCAATTGGAAGTTATATTCTGTGCCGATGTTGTAGTTTTCATCACAAAATGTTGCTAAACTGAGCTAAATTGATAACTATAAATCAAAACATGGAGCAATTCGCGACTGTAAAAGATCCGTTCGCCTATAGTACATCCTCAGAACAAGATTCACTAATTGCCGTGCACGTCAATTTTTTAACATCTTGGCCTACACCTTTCCATTTCTCCAGTGCCGTAGATTTTAACCCTGAAAAAACGCTTTAGAAAAATAATCCCCAGATAACGAGGTTGAGTTTCTGCTGTGAAATATGTTGAGAAAAGTGCTAAAAACTGAATATAAACGTTTCAGAGCTTCTACTAAAACTGAACTCTTCTCTTGAGGGATAGTCCGTAAAACCCCCTAAATGATCAGTTAGGCAGCATCGCTGATGGCAGATTTTGTCGCGTATCTGCCAAACGTTTGGCAATTATGACCATGTTTTCATTAATTCTCAGGAAACTTCGTGACAAAGCCCTGCATGCTTATGGCAGCAAGTTGATAGGACTCAAACTAAGCTATGCATTGGATTAACTAATGGCACGGCATTTATCATCTCACGCAGTTTACGAGACGCATTGGGGAATCTTTAATTTTCGACCCTTTAGTAATACAAGGAGCAACTTCTCGTATAATTATCGTCCCTCTTCGCCTGCCGGGTTTATTTATAAATCAATTTCGAGCCACCCCTACCATCCAAATGATCCAAACAGTAAGCTCCAGGCTTCGTTTAATGGTTTTTTTTTTATTTCTATTCCTGTCCATCAGCAACGAATGTAAGTTAGACTGAGGCCCCCTTTTGCAACAATTTACCACTGGAATGTACTAAAAACAACTTTCTGCTTTTGAACGTCATGACACTTGACGAATTAACCACAGACTCTAAAGAAAAAAACCGCATTACTTTGTGGCTTTTTTTGTGTCGGAAATCGTCGGTAGACTTCGGAAACCTTCTGAAATAATCCGAAATTGTCGTAAAATGGCCGAAAACTCCTTTATCAGAGACACTAAACAGAATAATATTGGCCTTTTTGAAGCCGTTTTTGCTTTTTTCTGGAAAAAATTTACTGCTTCAAAGAATTTTTTACTGTTAGTTTAAAAATGCCTAAAATTTAACCGTTTCATGTTATATCGAGGTACCCCCATTCAGCCCCTCCTGCCTTGTGATACTTTCTAAATAAATACTGCATAATGAACAGTATCCGGAGAGAGATTGACTCAATAGCTTTCACTTGAATGGTCACAAATGTTTTTTTACGGAACTCAAGCGTTCTTTTGACTTTTGTGTCCACCGAAATCAGCTCGTTACAGTCGACTCCCGCTTGACGCCCAAACCCTCCTCAAAATGGACACCGGATCCAGAGTTGCCTTTTTGCAGTTAGTCAGACATTTCCTTTGACCGGACTTTAAGGCGAGAGAACCTTTCGATTTACTTTTTGACCAGAATGTCCGGAAATTTTAGCACAATGGAAAGTACCAGAGAATAAGTAAAGAACTTGGCCTTAGATCTAGGGAGTTAAGGCTCAACTTCACTCTCAACAGTTACGTGTCGATACGCGTTCTTGTAAGGTTAATGTTTGCATAAATACAGTTACTGACCCTGAGGACTGATTTATCCTAAGAAAACTGTTGTTATTAGCCGAGGAATTGGCAGAAATGACGCGACACCATGGCTTCAGTTCGCTGCACAAGTTATTAGTTTTAGCTAGAGGTATTATTAAGTAATAGATCTTAGATCAGATAGAATATGACACCCAAATTATTTTTTTCAAAACACACACTTATTTTCATATCCTTTGGCTATTCACCCGTGTCTTCGAAGATAATTTTAGTATTTTAGCCCTTCAACGCTTAAAAATATTATTCTCGATAGACAATTAACTTTAATTTTATAAGGTTCTTTTTCTGCTTAAAATCAGTATCGTAGTGTTAAGACATCATATAGAGACCTCGTATCAGCATTTTGATCAACCACGATTATTATGTATCAGTTAGTGTAGAAACAGTCAAGCTTTTAAATACAAATTAACAACTCTTAGGTCTCTAATGGTAAATTACATTTTTATAGCTTACCGCTGAGACTGCGAGAAAGTCGAATAAAATGTTAAAGACGTTTTTATAGCTCAGAGTTAGATTTAAAGTTCTCTGGGCCTCTGGCAACCTATGTATCGATTATTGTCCCCAAGCCAAAAATACGCGCTGACATCTTCGCTCATTTGAGAAGATACAATGTAATTGATAGTAAAAAGTTAATTCTACACTAGTATATTCGTAAAGCATTTTCATCACCGTGATTTTACAAGGCTTGTTATCTTAAAGGATCAAATATTTTTTAACAATTAATCATAAGTTAAGATTCTGCTTTTGTGCGAATGCAAAGCCGGAAAGCCAGGTGACGCCAAATGACGAATACTGTTGGAAATGTACGATTATTTTGCTTATCTAAAATCAGTTTAATCTTACAGCATATGGAGAGGCTTAAAATTTGCCTCAGGAAAAATCAGTACGTGTGAAGTCTAAATTCAACAAAAACAGATGAAAGGCCTTATAA
Organism: Porites rus; assembly: GCA_964035705.1. NCBI lineage: Eukaryota > Metazoa > Cnidaria > Anthozoa > Scleractinia > Poritidae > Porites > Porites rus. Next base: position 38,112,177 of record OZ037995.1, read on the forward strand.
ACAGTGAGGTTAAAAAATAAAGAAATTCATTTCTTCAAAAAGGAAAGCATGCAGTGAATTTAAGTAACAATTTATTCCCCAGAAACTGCTCGCCACAAGCTAAAACCCTTAACCGTTTCCGCTCCTCCTCGTTCACAAAACAGGATGTATTAGTGTTAGACATGGAATAAGCAGAGATCACTATGTCCATAAATCTTTATTATTATCATTATTAGTTTCTCGCGATATTGGAAGCTATTTCAAGTATTTTTTGCTCACAGTGAAATCGTCCCAAGGCTTAAAATCGCTTTTTTGCTTGGTATTGCTGCTTTGATTGAAAAAAAAAAAAAACGCAAAATTTTTCTCATTCCTACTTTTGTTTATTCCTGGAGGTTTGATTCTTAAGCTAGCGTTTAACGATCGATTATCTGCCGTTTTTGGACTGAGGAGCTTAAAACATAAGTTAAAAAGGGGCTCGGCGTTAATTATTTTGTTATGCAAGGGAGCGTTAAGCGTGTTTCACAGTGAAAAAATAATGCTATTAAAAATAACGCTAAAAATGCTAGTCAAAACACATGACAACTCGATTTTGAGCAAATAGATAAACATCATTAAGACTTATAGTGCTCTTAGCCTCTCATTAATTTACTGTCCTTTTATAAAAACGACCGGCGGCTGATTCCGCTATGTTAAAAGTCTAGCTAGAGAACATTAACATACAGAAAAAGATGTTGACATTTTCAATGAGTGTCTCTAAGCGATTACGTAAAACTACACTAATCAGTAAAAAAAAAAAGGCAATAACTCATGTCAGGAAATGAAGGTCTTTTTATTTTGACCCGTTATCTTTGAAGATGCAAGAGACTCTTTTTCTCATTTATTGTATTCTGTGTTGGCCCATGAGGTGTGAAGAGTCTTGTTTTTGTGCTATGTTAATTTTCTTGCTGATGAACAGATATGAAACTTCATCAATTGAGTCCGAAATTAGCTTCAAACATTTTAATTGTTATCGTCTATGTCTTTTCAGTCCAAGACAAGCCCTCACTCTGGGAAACATCACATGATTCAAATTTGAATTTATGCCCCACCAGGCTGGCCACAAAGTACTTATATTTGCTACTGACACACAAGAGGTTCGGTATTCGAATGACCTTTTAAGCCTTCTTTTGCGAGCTACTTACAAATGACGAAATGCTTGATCGTGTTCCAAATACTGAGATGGCCTCTTTGGTTCTAGGTGCTCTATATTTACCTTTCGTATTAGGTATAAAAAGCCGATAACAGAGGTATTCGTCGTAAATTGCTCTCCGGTTATACAAGAGGTCACAATTCACTCCGGAAAAGCTCCGACTCGCTTTTCCTAGCTACATATTTCATTGGCATCACATTTTCTAGAAGGAAGCCAGCCTCTGTGTATACAAGGTAAGTTATATTTCATCCTTGCTTGTGCTTTGTTCGATTGTTTTGAGCTGACATGTCTACCCCGCCCCGTTTGAAGCTTACAACTTAAACGTGCACTTTTCTGATGATTTTGCAGTGCGGGACCTTTGAAAGACGGTTGCAGTTAGCAAAGGAATTCCGTTTGCCTCAGTTTCTTTCATTAAGTGATCTTTCAACAGCCGCTGTAAAGCTTCCGAAGCGAGAATTAAGAAGGCAGGTTGATCTGTTTGAACCGGATTTCGAAAAGACACCTGACTTACACTGCGACCGAAGACGATGGTCGTTCCACGCTTCGCAACTTTGATGGGAGTTCTTGTTTTGTTTACAAGCAGCGAAATCGATTTTGTCAAGTGCACAAATGAGAAGCCTTTAGTCGAGACAAGCTACGGAAAAATAGAGGGAATGAGACGCAACTTTCCCCACATGAACATGCCAATAACATCTGTAAACAAATTTCTAGGGATCCCGTATGCAGCGCCACCGATCGGAAAACTACGGTTTCAACCTCCATCGAAACCTTCCACTTGGAAACCAGAGGTTTACAACGCCTCCTTCTTTAGAAACATCTGTATTCAACCTCCCGAGTATAACGAATTTTTTTGGCCAAATTTTTCTCATCCTGAAAGCGAGGACTGTCTTTATCTGAACGTCTACACCCCCCTGAGTAATACCAGCTCAGCAAGGAATTTGTTTCCGGTTATGGTGTATATTCACGGGGGAGGATACGAGGTCGGCACCCCTGTCGTATCACCCGGGGACATAATCCCCTTGTGGGGTGTTGTGCTTGTCACAATACAGTATCGCTTAGGACCTTTTGGATTTGTTACCACTGGAGATGCAGAGGCCCCAGGAAATTATGGGATGTTAGATCAGATCGAGGCTCTTAAGTGGGTTCAAGAGAACATCGAGGCTTTTGGAGGGGATCCTTCTAAAGTTACAATATTTGGCGAAAGCGCCGGTGGATCTAGCGTGGGACTTTTGTTGATGTCTCCGCTGTCTAAGGGCCTTTTTCTTCGTGCTATTCCCATGAGTGGAGTCGAACTGTCACCTTTTGCAATCGGCGCCAAAGCCAACGCTTTATCGCATACAAAAGAACTGGCATCAAGACTAGGTTGCCCCGTTAAAGAAAGCGAGGCAACTATCAAGTGCCTTCGGTCAATTGACGCTCCCAAGCTTGTAAAGATATATGACGATGCAAATATCTGGAGACCCGTAGTTGATGGGAATTTTCTCACGGACACACCCGAGAATCTCCGAAGAACAGGAAAATTCCATCATTTAGACCTCATGTCCGGATTTACGAGTCAGGAAGGCGCTTACTTCTTTCCTTCTCTCATCAGTGAAGTAACGTCCAATACTTTTCGCCATAATATTAAAGTTGCCATTTCCTATATTATCAACAATTATGGACAGGCTCATACACCAAGTTATAAAATACCAGAAAAACTGTTAGATGCAATTGTGTTTATGTATACACCTTGGCCATACATCCACAATGCCACCAAATTCAAAGTTGGTTTCGCAGATGCCGTGACTGATTCGTGCGTGGCGGAGCCCACGCACGCGAGTTTGCTTTCCCATAGTGCTCAGAGTCCTGTGTATATGTACGAATTCGCGTTCCGCTCTAAACTAAACCCTGCAGCTGATTGGCTGGGAGTGAGACACAAAGATGACACACCTTACCAGTTTGGTTTTCCGCTGATGAACCTTACAGTTCTTCAAAATTACACCGAAGAAGACCGCAACGTGAGCAAATTGATCATTACCTTATTCACAAATTTTGCTAAATATGGTAATCCGACTCCCCAATCTTTGAGAGGAGTGACATGGGAGCAGTTTAATGCAACTTATCGAGCCTACCTTCGCATTAAAGAACAGCCCGAAATGGCGATTAACTTCTTCCCGACACGAATGGCATTCTGGGACGAGTATTATAAGACGTTTTTAATGGAGAAAGAATGCCCTGTCGAAGCCAGAGCAAGCCGGGGGACGCATGCGTATGGCAAGGGGACATTTAGTTATTTCTTTACCCTCATTCTTATTATAATCGCGTTTTCGGTGTTTTCAAATGCCATTGAATTGTAAGAATTTATGCACTTTATAAAAAAAAACAACGTAAATTTCCCTTTCTGGCAAAAATGTAGTCTGCTACACAGCCGTTTTTAGAGTCGTCACTAAAAACGGCTGTGTAGCAGACCAGCAAAAATGGGGTTTCATTCACGTCTTTGCGCTCGCTATCTTTTGCGCTTGTGCGTTGAGGCTAGATGCATGATGTAATAATCTTCTTGATCTATAAGATAAACAAACAGCAATACCCTGACAGCAGGAATTATACAATAGGGAAAGATAATTAGAAATTATCGGAGCGAGCGAAATTCAGAAGATTTCGTTTAAACCCTCGAATTTGAATGCTAGGATCCTTGTATAATATAATGAAACTTCAAACAGAAAAGAACTGTATGTACTGAAACCCAGAACACGGAAGAAGAGCTGCCCAGAACATCTCAAGCGTAAACTACAAGGTAAAAGTCTATCAGTTCTACGTCGGTAATTAGTTACAGTACACATCACACAGACAGACCTGAGGCCAACAGTACGCCCATTTTACCTCTCTCTCCGTCAGTTCCCCGTCTCCGTTTAATAGGGAGCTTTAGCAACGACGACGGCGACGGCAAATAGGACGTCAGAAAAGCAATAGGTTTATTACGCGAAACAACAACTTTGCACGTGCATCACGCTTTTTTGTACATTTCTTTACCGTCCTTGCACGACTACGACGTGAAAATGCCTAATTGCAAGTTTTATGGAGGACGTAAACAAGCGACGACGAATCTCTTTTTCTCTCTCTAAACTTGAGTGCAGTCCTCAAGAAATCAGCTCCAGGGAAATTCGCCTACACTTGCCATTTTCAGCAAACTGGAATAAACGCCACAAAGATTGAAAAAAAGGGAATTCATTTTAAAACTGACGTTTTCGCTGCAGTTGCCGTCGTCGATGCCAAAGCTCCCTAATGGCCGAAGGGGAGTGGGTGGGGGGGGGGGGGCGCCCGAAAGGGGTGCCTTTTTAGGCTTCAGGTATATAAACGTTACGGGTTTCACTAGTTGAAGTATATAAAAGGGTGGGCAAATCTGTTATTGGGGTCTGTTAAGGGGCTTAAAAGAGCTAAAAAAAAATGAATGTTATGGCTTTATAAAGTCGAGAAAACGTTCTATTTTTTTTATTGATTCCTATTTAAAAGACAGTGCATTTACAGCAGTTAAAAGGGATGCAAAGTTCTAAACAAGGTATGTGTAAGGGGTACCATTTGTCAATAAAAGATATACGAAAGAGTTACCTTTTTCGTGAAAAATGGTATATAAAAGGGTAAGGGGTTGGACCTCGGAGCGAAGCCTCCCCGTATAAACATTCGTTGAGTCCCCCCCCCCCCCCCCCACCCCATTTAATGGGTATTTAAAGCTACTTAAAAACTACACGAAAAGGAAAGAAGTCTTACATTTGAGGTCACACCGATAAGAAACGAACTCGCCTCCTTAGGAGGCCGTTAAATAGTTAGGGTTAGGGTTCTTGTGTTCTTACCAGTTGCCAGGTTTTTTCGGGGGTGTTACGGCCGGAGTGTCCCTGTGTTCAGTTGATCCGGGTTATGCAAAATCATAAGCCCTTTGCTCCCAGCACTTTCAAGTGGGTTGTGTTGCGCCGGTCAACTAAAGCCCCATTCACACCAAAGCTGAAAGCACACATGGAAGCTGTTTAGTTAAGAACGTTTAAAATTGTTTCCTTCATAAAAGCTGCTTGTTGCAAATTACAAAATGCATGAATTTGATTTGAATCCTGTGTGAAAACCTGTACGTGTTCCAGTTTTCTGTGACGGAGTCTGTTTTTCATTTTTTAAAACCTGGTTTAATTCAACATGTTTAGTTGGTGTGAATGGGGCATAACACTAAGTTCGCTTTTTGCTTTTATTACGCAACACGAATTATAGGTAAAATAAGGAATAGGTTTTTTAAACAATTACAGCCCGCACAAATATATTAGTTTTTTTAATTTCTTCTTCTTTTTTTTTATAAAACAGACGTAATAATCAGTACCGCGATAGGTTCAATTGAACGGAATTAAAAAATTTTTATCAACACTCTCATATTGTATAGCGTAAAATTCAACATGTATAATCATTAAGAAGACGAGTATATTCTAATCATAGAGCGGTTTTCATTTGAGTGTCGAAAAGTAATTGGTTTTGCACTTTCTACACGATGCGATTGGCTTAAAAGATTCGCGCCACCTTTTCATCCAATCAGAAGTAAAACCAAAGCCAACTGTGACGCGCTCGCATGCATTTTCCCGCGCTTTGCGTCCGCCACATGTAATTACTTCGAGTTTTGATTGGTTCAATGTATTGTCTGTGTCCTATGTGATTGGCCAGAGTAATTACTTTGGTTTTGGTTTTACGACACTCAAACGAAAACCACTCTATTGGTGCTGCCTATCGTCGCACATACTGTACGTCCTGTACCGACAGTTTCATATTCAAGCCTACATTTTAATCTAGTAACGATTTTAATAAAATAACATATAAAAAATCTCTTGTTTTATCAACCAAATATTTTCTACAATATACCAGATAACTTTTTGTGTCGACTCGAAAAGCTGTCCGGGATAGAATGAACGCCAACGGCCAGAGACTCAGTAGAACAAGTTCATGGACATTGAAGATCTTTAATTGCCGGAGCGTTTGGTGCACTTGCCTCCCAGTCCTCACTCCTGAATATTCACTTCCGTCTCATTGAGTTCCAGGCCTCACTCCAGCTCATTAACTTCCGCTAAGGTCCGAATTCACGTTCACACTGCGACGAAGAGTGGCAGAAACCGACTCACAGCGATATGTGACGGTCCACTTTCAAGATCTGCGCGGTCTAGCTTCGCTCCGTTACAGAACCCGCGCCGAAATCACCGTTCCGTATGTGTGAACGGAATTAAGCGCTATCTGGTAGTGTGAACATAACTTCAGTGGTGTTACTAGTATGACTTCCAATGAACGTACCCCTCCAACCGTATCAGACGGGACCGGGTCGCCTCTTTGATATAAAATGATTTTCATTATCATGTCATTTTCACATGTTCAACCTTACATGCAGTTTAATAATTCCCGTTTTCTCTAACTGCCCTTGTAGGGGGCTATTAACTGAGCATGAAGTATTAGGAATTGAAGATACTTTGTCTATTTTTATTTCCATTCCGTACTGGGAGTTACATATGGAAGAGTGTGGAACCGTTTCTCATAAAAATATTTTAAAATTACTCTTCTGTTGCATAATCTTCAGCAATGTAGTGGTAGACTTCATAAAGTTCGAATAAATTGGGTGTGCTTTAACAAGAGCTAAGAAAATTGACGTGACGACTTGGGGTGCGTTCGAATCAGTGATCGTATTCCAGAATAAGAATGCACAGAAATTTGCGACAAATCTTTTCGATCGCAAAGTTTTGGACCTTTGGAATGCTACATTCATCTAATTTATTAATTCCCACCAGAGTTCCGGATTTTACCAAACACGCGATGAACGCTGTAACTATATGGCCGGTAACCGGTCAAGGTTTTAAAAAACACTAAATGACAGGCAGTCCGGTATTTTCAATAAATTTATCTAAGAATCCCAACCAATCCAAACTATCATGATATGTCAATTGAGAAAAGTCAAGCGATCCTGAAATGCTTTATAGATCTCAAGTCTAGCGTTTGGTTTACGCTGGGCTCAGAAAACGAAACCATGTTTTGTGACACTTAAAAACTTTTTTCAGGTCTACTGCCGGTCAAGGTTTTTAAAACCCTAAATGACCGGCAGTCTTGTATTCTCAATAAGTCTGACAAATCGAAAAAATTCATTTAATCTAAACTATCACATGTCGATTAAGAAAAGTCAAGCGATCCTGAAACGCTTTATAGATCTCAAGTTTAGCCTTTGGTTTACGCTGGGCTCAGAAAACGAAACCAAGTTTGTGATACTTAGAACTTTTTTAGCTTCCGCTTTCCTCTTTCCTGGGCAGTCGACCTGAAAAAAGGTTGTCACAAAACATGGTTTCGTTTTCTGAGCCCAGCGTAAGCCAAACGCTAGACTTGAGATCTGTAAAGCATTTCAGGATTGCTTGGTTGGGATTCTTAGATCATGAGTCAAATCTATTGAAAATACCGGACTGCCGGTCATTTAGTGTTTTGAAAACCTTGACCGGTTACAGGCCATATAGCCACAGCGAACAATGAAAGCCTAAACTAGTAATTTTTTAGGTTTTTTTTTTTGAGTATTCTTACTGCTGAATACGGTCAACCGAACGCGCCCTCCTGAGGTAAGCAAAAAATAAAACTGCTTTTACTATGCCCATTCTTCTTGATTTCATTAAGAGCCTGTTTACATCGAGGTGGGGGACCCCAGACATGTGGCGGGTCACCCCACCTATCATGTAAACGTGATCAAATTGACATGAGAAATTGTATGGACAGGTGGGTTACCCCACCAAAGCGGGTTACCTCACCTACCTGGGGTCCCCACCTCCATTTAAACAGGCCCTAAGATCAAAGGAAGTGAGATGGCAAAGGCTTCCAAGACGGTCATCTTGCCTATATAGGGTCTGAAAAGAGGGGTTTCTAAACCCGCATTTCCACTCCCTTTTCACGAGAAATCCCGCATCGCGACTTCTTTCATCACTATCCCGAATATCATTTTCGTTTCAACCTCATCCATGCTTAAGTTTTGGCGAATTCCGCTACCCCGGGGTAGCAGTCAAATCCCGTATCCCGTCACCTTTTTTCCCGAATCCCGCACTTTACTTTGGTCAAATCCCAGATCCCGGGAATACCCTTACAGACCTTCTTGCCTTATGTGTTTTGTGAGGTCTACGATAAAATAACCAATCAATAGAGGGCGTTGAAATTTCCCGCGTATTTGACGCATTGTACAGGTACCACAAGAAACTCTCACATCCGCCGATTAGATTATACAATATTTTAATAAAGCGCGGAATGCATTTTCGGTCATTTTGAATTATTCGGTGGTCTGAAACCAGCCGCTCATATCTTTATATCTCTCGGCAAGCGATCGAACCTAACAATGACCACTAAGTTTCTAAGATGTGTGTTTCAACACACGCTTTTGTGATTTCCATTCTGTGTCGTTACGTCGGTAGTGTGAGTGTGTGTGTATGACCTTCTAGGTAATAATTATAAACCGAAGTACAGTCGAACCTCTTTGAACCGCCCTTTTCTTGTCCCAGTGAACTGTTGAGTCCATACATTTACGCTTTCTTTGTTACCACTCTACAACGGTCCTACAATGGTAACGGCGACTAAGATGCATCCTAACAGCCCTTGCAATAACCTCTAATCAATCGCCATTCGATTCATAAGCGAATAATGTACAAAGAGGTCTACAAACTGATGCACTCACTGGCTTACTCGTTTTGTTCTGAACTTAAAGTTTCAATATATATTTGATTCAGTAAATGCTTTAATTATGATACTAATTGATATGCTATAATAAGCATTTTTAACAAAAAAAATATACCAGATGTTCTAGCTGTTCCCTTAAACAACAGGTGTCAGTAGTAGCTCCCTACATTCTGTACCCAGAGTGCCAGAGGCTTTTCATGCACGGTTTCCGGTTGCGGTTAAGTGAATCATCCCGCCCCACGAGAGAACAAAAAAAAAGTCTGGTATCCAGGGTATATCTTCCCATAACGGTCACCCCTTTGTAGCAACAAGTCACTGTCTGTTCGAAAGGTGACCGTTCTGGGGATTCGTATAGACCATGGCTTCTCCAAAAAATTTAAATGTGGCCGAAACTTACAGAAAAGAGACACACTCCGCACACAAAACAAAATAAATCTAAACTTATTACATCAGATTCTCCGGATTGAGATTTACAAGTTTTGGGCTCCTCTTTCAACATATTTTCATAGTACCCATTCCAGAAGGCCATCCTGGTTGGTTGGAAGTTAATGGCCATTTCTGGGACAGAGTGGATGCGAAGGTAAGCCTTGCGACTGGAATTAAATTCTTCCCATGAGACACCGCGCACTGGCTGTGGTGTTGGGTTTCCATATTTGGCAAAGTTCGTGAACAGTGTTATTACCATGTCGCTTACATTTCGGTCAATGTCGTCGTACTTCTGTAGAACAGTCAGGTTCATAAATGGAAAACCGAACTGATATGGGGTGTCATCCTTATGAGCGGTTCCTTTCCAGAGGGGGCTTGGATTGAGTCCTGAACGATAACCAAACTCATACATGTACGCAGAGGCCTTTTGACTGTGAAAGAGCAAGCCTTTGTGAGTAGGGGCTGTCATTGTGAAGTCTCCTACTTCATCGGCAATCCCCTTTCTGACCTTATCTGTATCACTTTTGTTAACCCATGGCATGTATAAGAGTTCTATCGTGTCAAGAAGTGGCTTTGGAAGATCCTCGTCCATCATTTGTCCGTATTTGTTGCCAATGTTGTAAAATATTGTCTCTGTATCATAACGAAAATCTTCAGGTGTAGCATTGGCAAGTATATTAGGGAAAAAATACGAACCCTCGCGGCTCGTGAATCCAGCCATATATGGTACCCTATGAAACTTCCCAGCTTCCCTTAGGTTTTCTGGTGTATCTGGCAAAAAGTCTCCATCTACTATCGGTCTCCACACGTTCACTTCATTGACTGGGAACCTCTTTGCATCAACTGATCGCAGACACTTTATCATTTCACGGTTGTCGCTCGAAGAACAACCAAGCTGTTTGGCAACTTTTCTAGTCTGTTTTGCCACTTCTGTCGAGGAGCCAATCGCAAATGGAGAAAGATCCACTCCGCTTATAGAAATAGCACGGTGGAAAAGGCCCTTGGATCGAGGAGACAACAACTGGAGTCCCACGCTTGACCCTCCAGCGCTTTCACCAAATATCGTTACAGAAGAAGCATCTCCTCCAAAGTCTTTTATGTTCTCCTGTACCCACTTCAGAGCCTCGATCTGATCTAGCATCCCAGAATTCCCCGGAGCCTGAGAGTCTCTAGTGGTTGCGAATCCAAGCACACCCAGCCGATACTGTATCGTGACTAGCACAACACCCCACAGGGGGATAACATCCCCGGGACTTACCGCAGGGGTCCCAGCATCGTATCCCCCACCGTGAATGTACACCATGACGGGGTAGAGTTCGCTTGGTGGCAAATTTTGATTCGGCGCGTAAACGTTCAAGTACAAACAGTCTTCGCTTTGAGCAAGTGAGAAGTTAGGCCAGAAGAAATTGTTATACTCAGGATCTTGGAGGCAAATGTTCCGAAAATAGGAGGCGTTATAAACGGCAGGTTTCCATGAGAAAGGCTCCTGTGGAGGCTGAAATCTCCGATCTCCTGTTGGAGGCGTTGCGTAAGGAATTCCCAGAAATTTTTTCACTCCTTTTATTGGCTTGTCCATGTCGGGGAAATGGCGAGTCAGTCCCTGTATTGTTCCATATTTCGTAGTCACCTTAACCCCTTCACCATCAGATGAAACGAAGCAGAGTTTAACTGGTATCAAGAGATAGATTGGTACAATGATCTTCAACAATTCCATCGTTGACGAGTTGTTTTTCCTTCCCTGGCACGCGTTCTGATAGTCTAGCTCCGCAGGAATGACAGTGAATTGGATTAACGTCTCTCGAACTCGATTGACTATTTGATTTAAACCACAGACCAATAACAGGAAAAGTCACCCAATAGTTTCAGTATTCTCTCTCCAGTGAATCTGTTTATCGACAGATCGTTTCAGTTGCACTTCAGGTCACCTCAATCAACCATGTGATGATTCACTGTTGCTTTTGCTTGAATAAGCAAGCAGAAATATCTTTGAACCTGACCCCGTATCACTCCAAATAAACTGCCCCCAGTCGTTTATTTAAGGAAGTTGAGGACTTAATGGCCGAAACATAAACAATGAGCACTCTAGTAACAGAGCATCATCTATTACAGCTTCCCTTTTTAAAGACTAAATGAATAAGCAATTAAGGCTAAAGTTTTGTGCTGCAGTTAACCAACTTAACGATGGCTCGAAGCTTGTAGTAAACCATTTCCATTAACTGTGTAATGAAACAAGATCTGTTATTGTGGTGGTTGAAGAAAATCAGCAGTTACCATCAATTATCGTGAACTTTGAAGTAGGTGGCCTGTTTGCCCTAACTTACTTTTAAAAACAGATGACGAAATTAAGACGTGTGGGAAAATTAAGTGATCGCATGCATCCGCCTACGTGGGCAATGAAGAGGGGGGGTGGGGGTGCTACTTTTTGTGCAGGATGGATGTGGCGAAAAAAAGACTGTACTACACAAGGTAAATGGTTAGCTTTAACAGTTAGCCAAAACATTTTGGCTTAATTAACAAAAAATTGTCTTTTAGTTATTATTTTATAGTTCATAGCAATTTGAAACCTTTAAGCTCCTCTTAGAGTGACTTTTTTTGAGCCATAGGTTTCGGTTAACTTTGCCATTTATCGTCACCCTCCAAAACACTTCTAAAGTGTATAACATGGATGTTTCTGGCTTTTTTTTGCTTCACTCCTTTTACAGAACTCCATTTGAGCTCAAACTTTCAGCACTAATACGCGGTTATTTTCTTAACTTTGTTATCTTTCCATATCAGAGTAACTCTACCAAATAAGAAATAACATCGCTCCCTTCCCCTAATATTTTCTTTCTATCACCTCGTAACCCCCCTTCATCAAAAGGCCCATTCAAAAACTTTCTCAGAGTTGATGGGTTGTTGACTGCATTGGTAGGATTCCAAGGTCTGCTTGTTCTAGCTCGTAGTGGCTAGAATATAAATTTATAAACTTCGAAATTCCTCTGCTAAAAGAGAAAAAAATATTACCATCTGAAAGGATTAATTTGAGTGGACACACCATGAGGATTTTATCCACCGTCCTAAAAGTTAGAACTACACACCAAATAAAAAGTACTATGTGAAAGTATTGCTGAAGAGAGGTTTTACTTGAATGGACACACGTCATTCATTTCATGCTGAGGGCAAAAAGGTTAATTGGATTTTCAATATAAACGGATAAGTATAATAGGCTTTTTATATTACACTTAGTAGATAGTTCCTTGATATGCTCTTTGCTGATTTTAAGTTTCACGCAATGGTTTCAGTTGAAGTTACGTCGTGCTTACTTGACATAGGATCGATTAAAAGTCCTCGCTGTATTATAAGCACATTTTTTCTTCTTTTATAAAGAGACGTGGCGTCGAGGTTTTTGCCTGACCTGCCAAACGTAATTGCGACAAGCGTATCAAGTTTTACTTACTCTTATATTGTATAACGGACGGGATCCAATATTTCCGCAGCCTTTAGCTATAAATGGATCAATATACAGGATGTCATAGCTCGCTGGAAAAAAAAGTCGCACGAATTTTCTCGAATAAGCGCCTGATTTCGGCCAAAATGTTGCTGTGGGAGGGAGGTGTAGCGGGCCTTTTTTGAAGGTGGTTATTGGTTTCTTTATTCAACGAATCATGACTTTATTTTGACCTTATTTTCACATTGCAGAAATTGTATACTAGAGGTCATAAGAACAAAGGAAAATAAAATCAGTGAAATCAAAGCAAAGAGCAAGTACGCAAAAGCTAAGTGAAATTAGTACTCAATTCATTTTCTGTTTCTTCTCGTGCGAGGCAACTAAGCTTAAACTTGGAGGCATTCCTACTCTTCGACGAGACTCTTGCCTTGATGAGAAACACTGTGTTTAAATTCCGTTGGTAACTCACTACTTCGAGAGGACTTCTAGCCGGATAAGGTTCACCCAGAGTTAGTCAGCCACTGATTGAACTGAACCGTTCGCTCGCCATCTTCTACTGTAGGTCTAGAAAAGAACAGCGTGTGTATTTGGTATAAAGTTTTGGAGTATAAGAAATGACGGAATTCATTCTTGTGATCACTGAGCTTTACACCGAATACAGATGGTTTTCCTCACCGTGTTTAAGGCAGCCATGTGCTCTGGTTTAGTCCGCTGACCTATTTTACGCATATTCATATCTTGCGTATGCGCTGTATGCGCGAGAGGACGATTTGCGTCAGAAAAAAAACCAAGCCCAATCTTTTGCTCGGCCGTTCCCATGGAAACGCCCGAGCAATGAAGCAATGGCACTGTCCTTTATCCTGATCGATGGATCAAGTCATAAAATATTTTTAAAAAGTGAATTTAGATACAAGGCTGACTATCACTGGAATACAGTAGCATTAATAGAAATGCCAGTGATATATTCACAGCTGTATAGTCAGTTGCTCTTAAATTTGTGAGACATATGAAACCTTGAAAGCTTAGGGTAATCCCATACCTTGTCCAAAAAAGAATGCCTCGCAAAAACTTTCTGTTTCTTTTGTTCATGATCTCAATAAGAACAACGTATACCGCGTGATCAAACTATAAACCATACGAAAATCAATGTTATTGACGCAGATGTCGATCTTGGTACTAATGCTACTACCTGGGTACCACTCATTTCAGTTGTACATATTCAATGATTTGTGACAATTGTTCAGAAACCCGGCACTTTTAAAATAGTCTTCCTAATCCTAGGCTGTATAAAATAACCTTTTAGGGTGAACGATAAACGGAACGTTTTGTTATTCTATCTGCTGGATAGGCATATTCAATTGCAAATAACAGGTGACTTTTTCGGCGCGAAAATACCTTCGACTCTGCGGGATCGCTGAGAGAGGGGTGTGGCGGTTGATGTCGTTGTTTTAAGCACTTTTTGGAATACACATATTTTTCGAGATTGGTAAAGGTAATTATTTGGATATTACAACCATTTTTATCTTTTTCTTTCATGTTATTATCTTCTAACGAACTTTTTTCGTATCATGAGCTTAAAAACACTGACATCGACCTAAGAGTTGGAAGTACATCTTTAGGATGTGTTTGCTACATAAGACCAATTTTTTTTCCTGACACTTTATCCACTAGTAATCTATTCGGTGAGCAGTAACAATAACAATTCCTTTGGTAAGTTTTGCAGGCATAGCAATAAAACTTGAAAAAGGTTGGCCCAATTTTTTCAAGTCTTCATCCATGTCCATCCTTGCCATCCGTTGCCACAGAAGACAGGAAACAGTTTCAATGCCTAACATCTTGAATAACAAAACTGGACGGTTATTTTTGAAATGCAATTGACGCAAAAAAAAAGAGCAAAAGAAAAGAAAAGTCCTAGCTTTTATAAAGATGGCAGATAGTGTGATAGTAGCCCCTTTAATTGAATCCCACTGGTATCACGGATCTGTTCGCAGAAGAGAGGATAAATCAAGCTAAAAAGACCTTTAATGTTTAGCCTTATGTTATAATCAGCAATAGCTACTTAGAAAAAAAATATTATGAGTTACATCATGCTATACCTTTCCGCTCACAATAACATTGGGAAAGAAACCTAATTTACTAGATTTGAATAAATGAGGACATGGCATAAAGCAAGGTCTCAGTAAACCATAAAAACCATCATTGAAAATACAACTTGAAAAACAGTTCCTATCATCCCATGGTAACAATAGCCTTTGCACCGCTGACCACCTCTTAATTGGCACGGAACTTCTGCTGCACCAATTTAGGATAGTAATCATTCCAGAAAGACATTCGGCGAGGATTAAATGACGCCTTCAACTCGGGACTTGTGTCCACTTGAAGGTAAGCTCTGTGAGTCGTGTTGTATTTCTCCCACGCGACACCGCTGACTGAAGGATCACCGGACCGGGCAAAGTTTGCGTACATGGTCATAATAAACAAACTGACAATTCTGTCACCGGGACTATAAAATTGCAAAAACATTGGAATCAAAGGAACTCCGAAATCAAAGGGAACATTTTCACTATGGACCACGCCCATCCAATCAGCACCCATACTTGTTTGTGCCCGTTGAGCAAATTCATACATGTAAACAGGAGCGACCTGACTGTGAACATCAGCAACCTCGTGACTGGGAGCAAAAAATAAGTAATCTCCAAGAAGATCAACAAGTTGGCTTCTTAATGCGTATTTATTACTTTTGTCAGGCCAAGGGGTGTACATGAACTCCAACGCATCTGCGATGAGACGAGCAGTCTTCCTTCTGAAAAAAAAAGTGACGGATAAAAACAATTATTGCAAAAGCCAGTTTAAAGCAATCCGTGGTACCTGCCTCACTCGTTTTTTTTTGAAGGGGGAAGCAAAACACTGCTTGCAATTAAACAACAAGCAAACAAATAAATAAATGTGCATTGTCGGTGGCCTGTGGAAACGAGCGTCTCTACAGCACCTTTTCTCCTCCTTGACTGAGGAGGAGAAAAGAAGGTTGGATCTGAATCACATTAAGCCTTTGAGGTTACCGCAGCCCAAACTTCTGGACTAGTCACTGATTTTGCTTTCCCTTCTCAAACTGGTTTTTCCAAGAGCGATTATCCGTTTATTGATTGAACTGATGGTCATTAACGAGCCCGCTGTAGCAAGCGCGTGCATTATTAGGCCCGAAAGGTATTAGGTCTCGAAAGACCCGGAAACTTTTCGGGCCCGAAGGCAAATTTTAAAATCAAAACCTGCTGAATAGTATCACAGTTCCTAGCCCACACACCAGTCAATTTTTCTTCGTTAACTGATGGGTTCATTGTATTATTTTCAAAATTATCGAAACTTTGATCTTGAATGCCAGCACAACAAACACAAAACAGCTTTCTGAGCCCGAAAAGTTATCGAGACTTTCGAGAAATCGGCCGCTGGTCCGAAACCATATCTTAGCAACATCCTGCGCATGCTCAACAAAGATCTTATTCGATTCATGCAGCAGAGTTTCCCTGGAAACGAGCAAGCCAAAAGCGAGCGACCAAAGAAAAGGCTCTGCTGCATGGCAGGGTGCTGTACACCAAAATCTCCACTGTCTTTTGGCTGTTGTTAACTCTTCCATTAAGATGTAGTTATTAATCGCTTTCCAGAGGTTAAAGACCTGGGGCCCCTTTTCACGAAAGTCGCGGTTAATTTACGAGCCCGAAAACAAATATTCAGATCACCAAAGAAAAACAGCGTTCTATTTTGTTTTGTTAGCTGTTAGTTTTACAATTTTATCTGTAAAACTCTCGCAACTTCCGAATCCTCTATCTTAAATTTAAGGTAAACAACGACTACTTTCCGGGACCGTTAAATAACGGGACCTTCTAAAAACGGGCCTCTGGTACCGTGTATCTATGGGCTCCAAAAAAGGCCCAATTATCTTGCAGCAGCCTAATGTGGAAGCGAAGTCCCTGTGGAGCCACCCGAGGTTCTACAGCAATGGGATCAGTGCTAATGTGCACAAAATCATCCCAATTTTCCACTTCAGTGATAAGAAAAAACAAACTGTTTTTATAAAAATTTGCATACAAGAATCTAGAACACCAAACCTAATACTTAAATAACCCTCCCACCAACACTACAACCCTACAAAAAAAAACGTTTTCATATCAAAGATATAGACTAGATCAGAATGGGATTTGGGTCTATAAAAGAACATTTTATTGTCGAATAAAGGATGAGTAACACCCCAAATATGTAGGTCATGGTTATTATCTCAGTCATAATTTTTTTGCTGGGTACGATCCTGTAAGCTCGCGTTAAACGTGAGTGGAATAGTAATAACAGGCTGCAGTTATGTATTAACACTTTATTTAAAAATGGAAAAGAAAGACGCTTTTGCTTTCCATTTATGAGCCAACGAATAAGTTTCAAAAGTGTCACTACATCATTAAAGCTACTGAGCAAACATTCGTAAAATCTTAACGGAACTTACCTACAGTCTTGAGCTTGAGCAAACATGGTTAGAAATGATTTGAACACAGTCGGACTGACTCCATTGTCCACGTTCTCCATCAGCCCAAAAGAATCGTTGACCATGTCTCCGAGAAAACTCGCACCCTCGTGACTTGTGAAGGCGATGATAAGTGGTACTTGCTTGAATTCTCCTTTTTTCCTCAAAACTTGGGGTGTATCATGAAGAAAGTTTTTATCTACGACTGGTGCCCAGTTGATAACATTAATGAAACTAAATCTGATTGACTCGGCGGCTTTTTGCATGTCTGACGCTGTTTTGCTGCGCATACAAGAAACCATTGCAGAATGGTCACTGGAACCACAATTCAGTTTTTGTGCAAGCTCTTTCGTGAAACGGAGACCAAAAGACGTTGGCTGAATCGCAAAGGGAGTTAAATCTACACCGCTCTCTGGAATGGCTTGATGGAAGAGATCACGTGATAGAGGCGATAGAAGATGGAGCCCCACGCTAGTTCCTCCAGCACTCTGTCCAAATATGGTCACTTTGCTGGGATTCCCGCCAAAATTCGCAATGTTTTCTTTGACCCATTTCAGTGCTTCCACTTGATCCAACATTCCATAGTTACCAGGCGCCGCTGAGTCACCGGTCGTCAAGAAACCAAAGGGACCTAGACGATACTGGACTATGACTACCACCACTCCCTGGAGAGCCAAAATATCGCTGGGAGACACTATCGCTGTTCCTCTGGTGTAACCTCCACCGTGAATGTAAACCATCACTGGCAAACTGAGGCTGGTATTCGGGCTGAAGACGTTGAGATACAAGCAATCCTCGCTGTAGGTGAAATTTGGAGTTACTGACTGGATAAAGAATTCAAGACTAGGGTCTCTTGACTGTAAACAGATGGCTCCGTGTGTTTTAGCCGAATAAACTTTTGGTTTCCACGCTTTTGGCGGTTTGGGGGCTTTAAACCTTAGCTCTTTAGTTGGTGGAGCGGCAAAAGGAACGCCAAGAAACTTGCTGACGGACTTGAAAGGACCAGAGGCAGTCGGATACGGAGTCAAGAAACCCTCGATATCTCCATACTTAGTTGACACTGTTTCTGCTCGAACATGAAGCCAACATACACAAAAGAGAAATATCTTTGCTAGTTGCATCTTCGAACAGTTCTTCTTGTGGAGCTGTTCGTTTTACCAAGATCAAAACGCAGCAGGTCTTGACTTTTCGACACTAACCAAATGAATGCGAAATGAGCCATTTAAATTACTTTTCATCTCGCAGAAGCTGCTGACGTCATTCAAACAACATACAATATTTTAAGAGCCCTTAATGGCTTTTGGTTGACCATGCAATCTGACTAAAGAAATATATTTAGTAAAATGTTACAAGATAATTTACTACTAAAACTGTAAAAAAAAAAATTAGAAACTAAAGTAGTGTAAGCATCTTATGTTAACCGTGAACTATCTACAGTGTACCTTGGAAAACCTCTTTACTGACATCTTTACTTTAACTGGGTGATCATGAACGCGCGTGGGATTCGATGACTGCGCAATTAAGAGAACAACAGGAAACTGACGTATGAATACAGTATATCACGACAGATCATGCAATAATTGCAAAATCACTGAACCGCCCTTAACCACGTCGTCGCAATCATTTTTACACTAGCAGTTTTTTTCCAGTAGTCGTGCTTCTGAATTATTCTGCATGCAATTGACGGCAATAAAGCTGTTGTACTACTTATGTTAGATTTATCTGCTGCATTTGATACTGTGTCTCATGCCGGGGGGGGAGGGGGCGACTCTATTGTTTTCCAGTTACGTTTATTGACCCATTCCGCGCGCCAGTGTGACGTGACATAGCAACGGGTGAGCGCTTCGCGTCGCTTTTGCAGATTAGCGTGGGACGCCATCGAGGAGAGAACAACAGAGGTCAAGAAAGACAAAACGCTAGGCTAATATCGCTATCGTTCGCTAATTTGATCGTAAGTGTACGTGCTTTATTGTTGCTTTTATCTGTTTTGCAAACCTCTAGAGGTTTTGTGTGCGTAATTGTGTAATTTTTCCGCTTTGTGCCGGGCGCCGTTTGGCGGGACCGCCATCTTTTCTGTGAGATCAGTCAGATCATCATCGATGAGTCACCTTTTTTATCCAAATTACGCAACGGATAGCCTTCAGGATAGGAGGTTTTATTCATTGATTACACTCCTTTAAAATCGAGTTTGCCTAATGGTCGTGGGTCGTGGGTCGTGGGTATATGTCGTGGGTCGTGGGTGTGGGTAAAAGTCGTGGGTGTGGGTAATGATTAATAATTAACAATGTTACTAATTTTTGTTAAATATTAATAAGGGGTGACAGACCGCACATCTATACTATATTTTAGCTCTAACGAGCATGTCCTTTAGGGATTTTCCTTTCTTGTAGAAAATGCTAGGTGGTTCTTTAAAAATTTGGCGAAGTAACGGTTGGTTTTGTATAAGATTCCATTTTTTCATTAAAACTGCTTATAAAGTAGACACTGAGGGCTGGTACTGTGTCACGGAAGGCAATATTTCTTTTTCCTCTTTGTTGTTTTGTTTCAGGAGAGCAGACTCCCTCTCCGTGAACTTTATATCTGATAGAAGGTTTTCTATCATAGTTTGTTGGTAGCCTCTGTCAATCAAGCATTTTTTGAAATTTGAAATATTTTCCTCCAACATAGTTTTTGGGGAGTTTGTTCGTAGGATTCTCAAGGCCTCTTCTTTGAGAAATTCTTTTTTAACACTCGGCGGGTGACAAGAGGTGAAATGTGTGTACTGGAAGGTTTCCGTTTTTTAAAAATGTGTCTTTACATCAAAGATAGATTTTTCCTTGAATCTTGTGCCTTTGTATACAACCGTGTCTAAAAACATACATGTAGTCTCAGTGTCAGATATTTCGGCCGTGAATTTGATAGTTGCATGGGTGATGTAAGTTCGCTTGCTCGATGAAGGCTTCGATGTCTGGTTTACTGATGTCCCATACAGAAAAGATATCGTCAATTCAGCTTTTCTAAACTGTAGGTTTAAAAACGATTCTGCTTAGAATTGTTGTTTCAATATGTGCCATGAAAATATTGGCAAAAGAAACTGCCGTCTTTGTACCCATTGCAGTACCATGGGTTTGCAGGTAGTGTTTTCCATTGAACTGGAAAGAATTTTCTTTGAGGATTAGTCTTAGCATTTCCCGCAGGTAATGTGTAGGAATAGGAGGGTTGTCTTTGTAGAAGTTTTCATATGCTTTACAGACAATTTCAATGCCCTCGTTTTGTGGTATATTTGTGTAAAGACTTGTGACGTCCACCGAAACAAGAAATGTCCGTTTTTTCAATTTTGTGTTTTTTTGATTTTGCATAATGACACGCCTGGCGAGCGGACGTGTATTTTTCAGCTCCGTCAATTTGTAACGTTTTTCCTCTTTGCATTTCTTCTACAGGGGCACCCAACGACAATTTTCGGAAAAATATCTGTTCGGAAGACGATTTGAGATCTAGAATTTTCGGAACATTTGTTGTAAAATTTCTTGCTTGCCTGCCTCTCCTAGGATTTTCGAACATCTAAGAAATGGTAAAATTGCCCATTTTCAACGGATTTTTACCCTAAAAAGGTCTCCTAGAATTTTCGGGAGCCTTTTCTCTGGCTGAAATTTTCGAACACGTAAGTTTTGATCCCTATAATTTTCGGATCACTAGACTTTCAGCTAGGAAATCCGAACAGATGAAAAATTTATAGGGGATAAAAATATGCCCATATCCACCGTTTGAATACTAAAACAGGTTTAACAATGCTATGTTTAAGTGGTTTTGAACTATATTCTCGTTGGGTGCCCCTGCTTCTACTGGATTTTTGTCTTAGCTTAAACATTTCTATTAGCATTTTGTCTTAGTTTAAACATTTACAGAGGAATTATTTTCACGGGGAAATCAAAGAAACATCAATCGTCTGATGCTGCAGAGGACGAATTGAACTTGGAAACTCTTAAAGATGAAGGAGAATTGGTCTCCATTGCTACACTGAAGCAAATGCTTGATGTTCAGCAGTCCATGCTTAAAACGCTTTTCGATTCCTTTATCTCCACTGTCAATGCAAGAGTCGATAAGTTGGCAGACTCAGTCGCGTCTCTCAAAGCAAGCCTTGAATTTACACAAAAGGATGTCGGAGATTTGTCGTCCTTAAAATCGAAGCTCGTGGGCGCCGAAAAGGATATTGTTGAAATCAAAAACACTGTGGAGCTTCAGGGAAACAAAATAGAGTACCAGGAAAACCAAAGCAGACGGAACAACATCAGAGTATTCGGTATACCAGAATCGGCTGGCGAGACTTGGGAAATGGCTGAAACGAAAGTGAAGGACGCCATCAAGGAGAAGCTCAACAGTGAAGTTGACATCGAGCGCGCTCACCGTGTTGAGCGTAGAAAGTCTGGAGGAATCAATCAACACCAAGCTGATGCAAAGCCTAGAGTTATTGTGTGCCGACTGAGTAGTTGGAAGCAGAAAGAAGCTGTAGTAAGAAAGGCAAGAAAGGGAAAACCAGAAGGACTGTTTATTTGCGAAGATCTTTCGCAAGCGACGCTTGAAAAGAGGAAACCTCATCTGGAGAAACTCAAGGCGGCCAAGCAAGCAGGAAAATCAGCATATTTTATCTTAGATCGTTTGATCATTCGTGATAAGCCCTCCGGTTCTTCAAATGATTAAGATAAGTATATTGCAAAATGTTTTTTGTTCGACTCATTAATGGAAGAATTACCGTTTATTCATTTAAACGAAGAAGACTTTCGTTTGGCTATATTTGAGCAGTTAAATGGACCTATACGTTACGATCCCGATAGGTTAGCTAGCCTCAGGTTTAATCCTTTATTATCTGAAACCTATAAAAAATTTAGCCTTTCTAGCCATCATGATCCTGATGCTAATTTCTTCACGGAGTTAGTTGACTGCGAATATTATACCGAAGAAAACTTCAATGAAATGTTGCATCAGAAAAATATATTAGAAGTCAATAATTGTTTATCGCTTCTGCATCTTAATATTCGTAGCCTTCATCGTAATTTGGATAGCTTAACCACTTTGCTAAAGAATCTAGAGTTGAGGTTCTCTTTTATTGGTATAACTGAGACCTGGCTTCGAGACTCATCGCATCATACCGATATCTCAGGTTATAATTTTGTCCACAATCCACGTAAAGATAGGACAGGTGGAGGTGTTAGTAGGTCTATACTTAGTGGACAATTTTGATTTTAAATGTCCACCTGACTTAGTTTTTTCTGGCACTGAATGTGCTGAGTCTTTGTTTGTGGAAATCAATAGGCCGAAAGAGAAAAATATAATTGTAGGTGTGGTTTACTGGCCACGAAATTCAAATTTACGAGATTTTATGAATAGACTGGATTCGTTGCTTGCGAGTATCTCTGAGGAAAACAAGATTTGCTATGTTTTAGGAGACTGGAATCTAGACTTAATCAACCACCATTGTCACGACACAACTGGAGAATTGTTAGAAACTATGTATTCAAGAATGTTTTTTCCATTGATCGCACGTCCGACAAGAATAACTTCTAACACGACTACGCTAATTGATGATATTTTCACGAATAATTTAAACAACTTATCTGTTAGCGGGCTGATGTTTTGTGATATATCTGATCATCTTCCGATTTTCACACTGCTTCTTGATCAAAACAAGAACTTAAATAAAACTTCTTGGCTTTCTTTTCGTGACAAAAGTGGAAATAATGTCGCTAAGTTTAAAGATAGGCTTGCAAACGTTCATTAGGATGAATTATCTGAATGGAAAGATACTGATTGCGCTTATCGGTGTTTTCTTGATAAATACACTACCATTTACAATGACTGCTTTCCTCTCAAAAAAGTGAAAGTAAAGAATGTTACTTTGAGCAAGCCATGGATAACTAAAGGTCTTCTTAAATCGGTAGGAAAAAAGAATTTATTATACAAGCGTTTCCTTGCTAACCCAACTCCATATCGTAAGAAACTTTACAAGAGTTATAAAAACAAATTGACACATTCCCTTCGCGTTGCTAAACGTCTCTAGTACAATAAAAAGTTAGATGAATATAAATCAAATGCAAAATCAACTTGGAAATTACTCAACGATCTTATTAACAAGAAGAAAATTAAGTGTAAGTTGCCTTCCATCTTCAAATCTAATGAAGAAGAAATATGTAATCCTACTCATATAGCAAACCGTTTTTGCGAGTATTTTACGAATATTGGACCTAACTTAGCTAAATCAATTCCGGCGTCTGACAAATCTCATCGTTCTTTTCTGAATGGAGGCTTTATTAATTCATTTTTTCTTCAATCGGCATCAGAACAAGAAGTCACTGAGATTTGTAGCAGCTTTCGATCCGGTACTGCTCCAGGATATGATAGTATTTCAATGAATGTTGTTAAAGAGTCTTTTAACTTAATCTGCGCACCATTGACGTATATAATTAACTTGTCTCTTAATTCTGGAGTTGTACCCCAAGAGATGAAAATTTGCACGAGTTATTCCATTGTTTAAATCTGGTGATAAATCTTTGTTCACAAATTACAGACCCGTATCAGTGTTACCAGTTTTCTCTAAATTCCTAGAGAGAATCGTCTACAATCGCCTCATTAATTTTTAAAATAAATATGATATTCTTTCCCGGAATCAGTATGGATTCAGAAAAAATTATTCTACTGCACATGCTTTAATCCAATTGTATGACAAGATCTCAAATGCTTTCTAATCCAATTGTGTGATAAGATCTCAAATGCTTTCTCTCGCTTTTTTTTTAGCCTAGAACTATGATTAGTACGACTATCTAATATACTTATTTTAAGATTTACTGTAGCTCTGCCATTGATTTTCCCATGTGTAATTATGATAATATTTTGTTCTAATTATCTAACTGAGGGAGCCCATTCCTTATAAGCCCGGTGGCTTCTCTTGGGCTTCCTCGCCATAAGAGTTTAAGTAATTAGATTTTATTTGATTTGTACAATTTTTTGGCAAACAAAACAATAAACAATAAACAATATTGTAAAGCGCCTAGAACAGTTAATGATATAGACGCTATATAAATAAAGTTTATTATTTATTATTATAATTAAAAGGCTCAACTTTTGGTCAATAGTTGATTCAAACGTCGAACTGTTTGCCCATTTTTGTCTGGAATCGGGTATGGTTTTCGAGGAAATAAAGTGTTTATCGTTTCAATTCCAAACGAGTAAGAAAGAAGAGAAATATGCGTATTCGAAATGGATTTGAACAATTTTTTTGGTCTGATATTAGGTCAGGATTTGAAGAACCGGGCGGCACACCTCCACCAAGAATTTCCAGGAGTAATCCCCCCCCTCCCCCTCAAAGGGTTCGAAAGCTGTTTTGGGAAAGGAGTTCGAGCGGAGGTTTTTTAATTTCTACTAAAATAGTTAGCCACGTATCAGAAAATACCAAGAAAACGACAAAATTTGGCTGGAAGGTGTTAACTGATTGGTGTCACGCGACCTTCGATATCTCCATACTTAGTCAACACTATTTCGGATCGAACATGATGCCAACATGCTCAAAAAGGCAATGACGTTGCTGGGGTTGCATCTTCGAACACTTCGTCATCAGTGGAGTTGCTCGATTTTTCAATATCAAACAACAACCGAGCTTGACTTGTTGACACTTAGCAAATGAAGGGCAAGTCAACAATTTAAATCACTTTTCATCTCCCGGCGAGCCTTTTTAATCCTGACGTCATTCGGAAACCACCAAGAGAGAATGACCACGATATGAACTGAAGCACACACTACCAAACTTCACGGTATGGCCAGTACTTTAAGCATGTGCACAACGATAGCACGCCCGGCTGTGGCAACTGGTTATCATTAGATCCCATCGACCGCAGCCCCTTCGGACACCTCATGAAATTTACACAACGTAGTTTTCCCCTTTATTGATTAAGGTTAAGCACTGCCTTTTACAGCAGGGTTAAGCACTGCCTTTACAGATTAGGGTTAAGCACTGCCTCCAGTGATTAGGGTTAAGCACTGCCTTTACCTATTAGAGCTAAGCACTGTTTCGAAACTGGTTAGGTTCTTTTTTTGGGTTGGGGTTGATGCTATATGTACTTAAATTATTTCACCTCCATCCAGCATATCCTTAGTGGTCTAGTGGTTAACGTAGTATAGTGGACCATCTTGGGCGTGGAATCGAATCCCACTGTCTTACGTATCAAATTTTTTTTCTTCCAAATTGGAAAGAATTGCACTTTCATGAACACTTCCTGCTTGAAATATCATCTAAGTGTGATATGAAAGCAGAAAACTGTTGTACCTTGTGTAAATTCATGAGGAGAGAAAGGGGCTACGGCCGATGGGATCTAATGCTGACCGTGGCAGCTATGGACAGCTGTTTTGTCCTTGTTAGGACTCATCAGCATGGCATAACAAGCACGGTCTCACTTACGATCACAGACCCTTCCTACTGCCGAGGCGAGTGCAAAGCCAGCTCAACCTTGTGATAGTACCACAGTACGGTTCCGGTAAAATTACAGTAATTTTCTAGGGTAAAAAAGCGATCCTACAATTTGTAGGAAATACTAATAAAGGTCTCTAAACCACCACATGTACACACTTTGGGGTCTGACAGTCTTTATTACAAACATAAACGCGTAAACCTAGTAGATCTATTGAAAAATACTTATTCTAACTTATAATCAAAGTCCTAAAATAGAAACAGCCCAAACCCAAGTGAAGTGATATGAGTTTGAAGATTAGGTGGAGTGAGATAAAATGGATTTACAAAGCATGTTAGCTGTTTTGAGTCTGATAGTAAGAGGCATGGTTAGATAGATGAGGATGGTATCCGAGCGCCAGTCGCCTGATGCTTTAATAAGTTCTATCGGAACGCCAGACTGATAGGCAAAAGACGCCCCCCCCCCCCCCCCTCCCGCGACGAAAAGAGTGACCCGCATTTAACTTAGGATCGATACCAATAAGGGAAAGGTGGTCCCTTAGCTTACGTAGAAATAATGCATAGGTAAAAATCTGTGGGTCGGATGAAGGGGTTGGGACCCAGTTGAAGGCTTGGCTGTCTGGGGTAGAAGGGGTGAAGCTAAAGGCATGAATAATGGCGGTGGTCGGGCATAACCTGCTGCGGGGAATACATGGTAAGGGTATTTCCACCACCCGTTCCCGAAATTGAATAGTTTTACTCCAGCGAATAGTGATGAGTGTACCCCAGGGAAAAACCCGAAAGTCGGCTTTGGTAAGCTGCTTGCTAGAATCAAACTTGCCCGAGGAAATAGGTAACAAGTGCGCCTGACGAAACATGCCAAAAAATACGACTAAACAGATCGCCCAAAATGAAGCATCGAAGCTGAGGGTAAAATTTAACGTAGAATAGAGACGCAAAAGTATAGCCTCAGTAATAGGTAGTTTTTGATTAGGCGGGGCACCTACGGCGCGCTTAATACCAGTGAGCAAAGATTTTAGAGGCCAGTTGTCGATCAAAGGATTGGGGAAGCCAAACTCCTTATGTAAAATACCAATAATGTACAGGTAGCCACGAAGAGATTGTGGCTACCTGAACAAAAAAGGCGCCAAAAAGGCGGCATATTGAAGAAGATGTGGTGTTTGCACAGGAACAGGTGTGTAGCCCATGTGATTGCAGAAGCGAAAGTAGGTGTTGCGGTGGGTTTTGTAGGTCGCTTTGGTAGACGTGGCGAAGAGCTGGGAACGATAGTACTGAACTTCCTCTGTGAGCTGTGCTGCTAGGGTAGGAACCCGTGGACCTGAAAGAAAAGGTAGTTAACGCTGTAAACAGACATATGCGCAGCCAACGGGACTGAGTTAGCAGAAACGGTAGAAAATTTACTACAAAAAAAGGCGTAAAAGTTATGAAGGCCGGTAGTCTCATGCATGCGCGAGATAGAATCTGCGAGGGCGTTGTCAGTGCCTGCCAAATAAACTGCAGTGATGTGAAAATTGTAAAGAGCCGAAAGCCAAAATAGCGTGCGCAAGGCGTTCATGACAACAGGACTGGCGGTGGTTCCTTTGTTGATTATCTGCACAGCAGCTTGATTGTCGCTATGGATAACCACGCGTTGATGGGACCATGATGGACCCCAGCGTTGTGCGGCGAGTACAATTGCCAGGGTCTCCTTGTGGTTTATGTGAAGGTTCTGCCATTCTGGGGAGTCCAGCGAGAAATGATGATAGAACCAATCACCTCTGAAATAGCCACCAGCTGCAACGGGACATGCATCAGTGGACACGTCGACTGTCGCTAACTGATCTAGAAACATCCTAGTGCCATTAAAGATGCGTAGAAAATTCACCCACCAGGCGATATCGCTGCGAAAAGAGGAGTCTAATCTGAATTTCCCAGAAGGGCTCAACGCATTCATGGTATCAAGAATACGGCGGAGAAAAGTACGGCCCCCATAAACGACACGACATGCCCAATTTAATTTGCCGGCTAACCGTTGCAGCTGTTTTTTGCTCGCACGATGTTTGTTTTGAAATTCGGGGACGACGGTTTGTAACTCTGCCAGTATCCGCCGGTAAGGTCATAGTGCCAGCCATTGTGTCGAGTTCCACACCTAAAAAGGTTAAGCGCTGAGTAGGCGGCACCAGTTTATGTTCACTGAGGGTAAAACCAAGGTCGACCAACAGTTGAAAAAGCGTGTCGTATGCAAGCTGGCATTCTTCTCGTGTGGCGCCAATCACTGAGAAATCGTCAAGGTAAACGATGATGTTAGGGAACCCTCGTCTGGCCATCATACGGCGGACCGATTGCGTTATGCGATGAAAGATTTCCGGTGAGGTTTTGGCTCCGAAAGGCAGGCGAGTATCGTAAAAATAAGTATAGCTATGATCACCAAGAAATTTCCACTTGCACCCGGTTGCTTTATAATTGTCGGGGTGAATGGAAACAGAGCGGTATGCATGCCGGAGGTCAATTTTTGCCATATAATAGTTTGGCCGCAGTAATGTTGTCAAGAGTTTGAAATTTAAACGAATTAGTAGTGATGTAGTCGTTTACAGCCTGTCCGTGCGGACGAGAGCAATCATGGATGAGGCGAATTTCAGGGGAATTGGGTTTAGGAATAACTCCTAAAGCACTTACGATGCACGGTTTAGTAGGCGAGACTACATAATTGCCTAATGCTATTTCTTGACGAATAGTTTGTTCCACCATGGGTCTGTTGACAGGATTAGTCGCAGATTTATAATTATCCATGTCAACATCAGAAAAGCGAGTGCCTGGTTCAACCAGTTTAAAACCATTGCATATGCCGTCGCTGAGGAAAGCGTTATCCTCGTCATACTTTAATTCTAACAGCCAAAGATTGCGGTTAAGGGGACTATTACTTAATTTACGTAGGGGTAGTCATTGCGGTGTTTGCGCGCTTGGAGGGTCGGCAACTTTGTGAGAGAACCCGGGGTGAGACATGGCACAAGCCTTCCCTGCAATCTTGTGACTACTGCTGGGTTGTAGTAATTTTACTAAACTGGTGTACTTTACCTATGACCAAAAAGACCCGCCAGGCCCCCCGTGCGAACGTCGGTCGGTGGTCTAGATTTATATTAATACAAGTATCAATATCCAAATGAAACTTACTCCGCAATGAATTGTTTTTGTATTTAATGCTCAAACGAATTTTTGTGATAATTTGCTCAAATTCACCCTCCATACAATATAATACACAAGGTAAGATGCATCTCGGCCGCCATGCTCCCTTTCCAATAAAACGTTTACCACGAAATTCTACCCCTAACGGTAAGTAAACGTGCTAGGATCGTAGAAATAGGATAGCATCAGATATAAAAACCAAAGAAGCGTTTCCAGCAGCTAGAGAAACGAATTCCCGGCGCAGACTTTGATAAACTTAAAGGATGTAAAATAGAAAGGGCGAAAGTTCGGCGAAGTGCACCGTAATTTTTAGGGAGTTATTATAACTCCAAAAATGGAGTAAAAATTTTAGGTACAGGATAACCCCTTTTTTGGGGTTATTTTAACTCCTAATTTAACTCCGAATTTGGGGTCATTTTTACTCCTGAAAGAGAGTTCTTTTTACTCCCACACTGGAGTTAAAATTACTCCGAAATGGGGTTATTTGTACTCCTTACATGGGTTGTTTTTACTCTTTCTGGAGTTAATTTAACTCTGAAAGTGGAGTAAAAATTTTAGGTACAGGATAACTCCGTTTTTGGAGTTATTTTAACTCCTCAATATCTGGGGTCACTTTTACTCCTGAAAAAGAGTTCTTTAAACTCCTTTTTGGAGTTAAAGTAACTCCACGAAAAATAACTCCACTGTAAGGAGTTAAATTAGCCCCACTAGAGGAGTTATTATTACTCCCTGAAAATTACAGTGTGGCCAGGCCAGATCAACGCACGGCCAAGCAAATGAGGCCTGGGCACTGTACAAATCAAATCCATCCCGGGGGTGACCTTTCTAGAGAACCACACATAGCTTTGCCAAAGTTATGTTCGATTGTTCATTATTGAATGCAATTTCAAAAGACTGAAGTTCAAGCTAGATGCTTACTTGAGCAGGGACAGCACTCACTGTTTTGCTAATAGCCCGAGCAACGGCTTCGGAACACATCAGGTCTTAGTCTTAGTCAACCATGAAAATCGGACTCGTCTCGGAATTCAAGCCATTTCCTTCGAATGAATTACCGTTTTGGCGCCCTGGTGTGTCATAAATTAGTTAAGTGCCATGAAGCAAAATACAGTCTTTACAAATACACTCGGCGAGGTGAAACTTCAAGATATATAAATAATGGGTTTACCCTCCAGGGCCGAGTTGCTCAAAGCTGGGTTAAGATTACCCAGGGTTAGTGCGAGATTTGAATTCAGATTTGAAAGCTTATAGGAAGCTCTAAAAATAACAGAAGATTATCCGAGAAAATGTTTTTGAACACAAGAAATAGAAACTCGGGTTAAATTATACCCCGGGTTAAGCGCTAATCGACCTTCGAACAGCTGGGCCCAGGTAAAACCAAAATGTTTTGACCAGGATTGTAGTTGGATTTTACTAAAACAATTATTCCTCTTGCCCTCATGGCCTCTGAGTCAATAGCTCAATTCTGCCTTCGGCCTCATGGGCTATCGACTCAGAGCCCATTGAGGCTCGAGGAATAATTGTTAAATAACTTCTTTAAATTAAGACTGGTATTATATAGATATCAGGTTTTGCCAACAAATGACGATTTTCATATCATTTGGTGAATAGTTGTTCCTTTTTTTTTCTAAATAAACTTTCTATGGCTGACTATTATTTACAAATAATAACAAAAAAGGAATGTATTTGTTTTAAATATTTTTTTCCACAAACGGCGCCCTATAGTGCTCTCGTCATTCAAACGTCATAGTGAAAAAGTGCTGATATATTGTGGACACAACTGGATCAAGAAACAGAGAAAAAACCGAGAAAAGTCCTAGCTTTTTTAAAAGTTGGCAGGTAGTGTGATAGTAGTCCAATAATAAAATCCCACCGGTATCACAGATCTATCCGCACAAGAGAGGGAAAATCAAGCTGAAAAGACCTTTAATGTAAATAACCAAATGTAATCTATAAGGAACTACATCGATTTTGATTGTTTGAGAGATGATTTTTATTATTTAATGAAAAGGTTGGTAATAAAGTCGTTTTATCATCGTCATCATCATTACCAGCCCAAATGTATAGAACTATACATCTTCGGCCCAAATATTAGGAGATAGATATCCATTCTTTATAACAATGTTGAATTTGGCGTTATGAATGCGGGTTTTATGACTAACTACTTTAAAGTGTGCCGAGGAGTTCGCCAAGGGTCTCCATTGAGCCCTCTTCTATTTGTATGCTAGCCCTTGATAGTACGCCAGAATCAACTTAGTCGAAGAATGGAGCTCCCAAATGGACAAAATGCTAAGATTTCATATGTTGCAGATGACACCACACTCATTCTCGTAAAAACCAGGGCACTAAGAAATGCGAATAGTGAATTCATTTAAAGCATGTCCGCCTTTGTGGATCGGTACTCAGACGAGCAAAAACAAGACCAAACCTTTAGATTTGAGTGTCCGAAAGACCCAATCAAATCTCTTGGAACATTCTTTCCCATGATGAAACTGGATAAGATAACAACAATTTTCATATCAAAATAAGAAAAATGGAAGCAAAGCTCAGTATTTGTCCTAACGCTGTTGGAGGAAGAACTTTGCTTGCGAAATCTCTCGGTTTATCCTAGTTAATCAACTCCGGCATCTATATGCTTTCTCTTCCAGAAACAGTTATTCTGCAGACGCAAAAAAACTATTTGCATTTCTTTGGAAGAATAAAACAGATAAGATCAAAAGACTGGTTTTGTTCCGCCCATTATCCAAAGGTGGATTGAACTTCCGTTGCTTCAGGACTACCGTCAAAGCGCTTCGCCTTAGTTGGATAAGCAGACTTTTAAGTAACTCCAATGATAATTGGACGGCAATCCCCAACCACCACTTTGAAAAATATGGTGGACTGTTGTTTCTACTTAATTGTAACCATAGTACTAACAAATTAGACAAGAAAATTCCTCTGTTTTACTGAGAACTGCTTGAACATTTTCAAGAACTGCGTAGCAATTATAAAGATCCATTGAAACGCGAATTTATTTAAATTTGTGGAATAACAGAGACGTAAATATTGAAAAAAATCGGTCTATTGGAAGGCTTAGCGGGACAAGAATGTTATGTTCATACAGGACTTGCCGAACGATCAGGGCAATGACCCTTCCCCTCAAGAAGTTGGTGTCAAATACAACATTAAAGTCAACGTTTTGCATTACTATCAGCTCATTTCAGCCCTTCCCACACATCTTAAAAGCGAGGCATCTGCTCATACGGACCTTGGGAATCTTAATTTAGTTGGTGTAAGATTAGATTTTCATCTAGCTAAAGATTTAACTGTAAACTGAAAGAAAACCTCCTGCAAGCAATTTGATAAATCGTTTGCTGAGAAAATTTATACCGAAGCGACTACCATCAAACGTGGCGGAACCATTGCCCTGAAGTTGCTGACAATATTGGATGCACTGCATGCAAAGTAACTATAAAATCACTCGGGATAATAAGTTAAGGTAATCTTATTTTGAACTTTTGCACAGAATAGTATAAAGACGGAATTGAAACGCTTTGGGATATCTGATTGCAGGAAATGTGTTATATGTAGCGAGAATCATGATGACTCTATGGAACATGTATTCTTTGAATGTCAGTCTTAAGAAATTTTGTAACGAGTCCCTTCAGTGGTTCAACAACTTGCACAATACAAACCTTAGCCTTACTTCGCCACAGATTTTTCTCAACCTACCAACTGTAACTTTGCCTGCGTAGCAGGCGCTTGGAAGTAGTGGGTGTAAGAGAGAACGAGCGCGCGCGAGGGAGACACGCGAGGGGTGCCTTCCCTCGCGTGTCTCCTTCTCGCGCGCTCGTTTTTTCTTGTGCAAACTACTTCCAAGCGCCTGCTACACAGGCTAACTGTAACTATATCAGTCTATCTGATAAACAGATAAAGGACTTGCTTCTTCTTCTGTTATATGTAAAACAGTACCACTACAATGCAAAAGAAGGCTACCACATCCGACTTTATATCCAAGTTGATTATTCAGCTTAAAATAGACTCTAAGCTTGATGTGACTGCGTTCCCCTCATCCAAAATTAAAATGCTTTTTAGGCGGCTCAAGCAAATCTTCTCTATTCAGTAAAACTTTCTACTGTACCTTTGTCTGTGTGCACAATATTTAAACGTTTTTTTTTCTTTTCTTTTTTTGGGGGATCCCTTTCTACTTCTTTGTGTATTGTTATAAGTGTATTTAGCTGTCCGTTGTTGCTTACATGTAGTGTATACATTCCTTAAGTTTCTTTTTTTACGTCTAATAAAGTTGAATTTAAAAAAAGCATCATTACCATTATCATTATTGTTATTAATTTTATTATTATTTCAAAAGTAGATTGAGTTTGATCGTCCAGGTGAACGTAGTCGTGAATAGGACTCACAGTTGTTGTTGACAGTGACTGACGTTTCGACAACCTGTGCGGCAGTCATCTTCAGAGTCAAAGTGAGTTGTATCACGTCAGTTGATGGTATTATAGTCTGGCTATTAATCTGATTGGTCAATTACGTCGCGATGTTATTGGTCGTCTGTCAGTTAAGCCGTGATGTTATTGGCTATGAAGACTCGTAATCAGCAATTGGTGTGTTTCGATCCGTCTATTGTCACAGTTAAACAGTCGTCTATTGCTAGTCAAATAGTCAGTTCTCCAGTCGTTCTCTCGTAGTTAGTTTTGCTTGATCTCATCAATAAGTCGTTTGTACGGTGCTGGTAACTGTTGGCTACGATTCAGTGGCGTTTGTTCTAAGTTAGTAAACCAGCTTTCTAAAGTAAGACGTTGATAGTAGTCTGTAGAACACGTTATACATGTCACAGAGTCCCAGTCAGTTGAAAGTAGCCAAGGCAGGTTATATGATCACTGTGTGATCACGGCAGTTACAATGAAGCAAGACCCTCACATAGAAGGGGTTCATTGGGCTGCCGACTGCGTGAAGCAGTGGTTTATTATTTTGGGAAGTATAGGTTATAATTACACTTTTTACCGGCTTGAGGGCATAGCTACTCCTCCTATTCCGCGGAATGGAATAGAGCTAGCCTTTTGAAGCAAGAAGCGATTGGCATTATTTTTACTTGGGACATTTCAACAACTCACCCCTTCCCTAGCCTGTGTACAGACCGCTCCTCCTTTCATCTCCGGAGTCGTAATCATCCAAACCTTGCTTGGAACTGTGGCCAGTGATGTTTTTAAGCTCACATTTTGGAATGCCGGAGCTCTTCAATTTCTTGACAACCGTTTTTCTGGCGCTGTGGTTGGTAAGCTTCTTGTCTGGGCAGGTAACTTTCAGGGATGAGTTTTTCTTCATTGTTTTCATGATGTTATTTATGGTGTTTTTCCTTATGGATGTCTTTTTGTACCACACGCTGGTTTTTGGGTTTTCAATAACAGCATAGCCTGCGAAAACAGCCGTTTCTCATCACTCCTCATCGCTGGGGACGTTTCGCAAGGAGGAACGTCTGCGACGCCGCGACAGAAATTCCATACTAATGACGTAAAATCTGTCCAGAATCCGCTCATAAGCGCTGATTGGACGACGGAGTAGTAACATTGTTTTAGCTATTGCCGTGCGAATGACAGACAAAAATCCGAAAGGCTACAAAGGTCAAATGAAAACGCCATGAATCTATAACAAAACAGTCAGTATTTGTGGAATATATTCTTCTCTAGAAGAAGCATTTGACTCAGTTAAACGGATAAGTATAATTGGCTTTACTTTAGGTTTTACTTGAATGGGCACACGTCATCACAGTAATATATCCACAGACTTGACTACGCTTAATGCTGAGGGCAAAAAGGTTAATTGGATTTTCAGTATAAACGGATAAGTATAATTGGCTTTTTATGTTACATTTAATAGATAGCTCTTGATATGCTCTTTGATGATTTTAAGTTTCACGCGATGGTTTCAGTTGAAGTTACGTCGTGCTTACTTGACATAGGATCGATTAAAAGTCCTCGCTGTATTATTAGCACATTTTTTTCTTTTATAAAGAGACGTGGCGTCGAAGTTTTTGCCTGACCTGCCAAACGTAACTGCGACAAGCGTATCGAGTTTTACTTACTCTTATCTTGTATAACGGGCGGGATCCCAATATTTTCGCAGACTTTAGCTATA
Organism: Porites rus; assembly: GCA_964035705.1. Taxonomy (NCBI): domain Eukaryota; kingdom Metazoa; phylum Cnidaria; class Anthozoa; order Scleractinia; family Poritidae; genus Porites; species Porites rus. The sequence continues at coordinate 38,147,110 of OZ037995.1, forward strand.
AACTCACGGATCAATATACGGGATGTCATAGCTCGCTGGAAAAAAATGGTACGAATTTACTCGAATAAGCGCCTGATTTCGGCCAAAATGTTGGTGTGGGAGGAGGGTGTGTTGTGGGGCTTTTTTGAAGGTGGTTATTGAGTTCTTCATTCAACGAATCATTACTTTATTTTGACCTTATTTTTAGATTACAGAAATTGTATACTAGAGGTCATAAGAACAAAGGAAGCTAAAATCAGTGACATCAAAGCAAAGAGGAAGGACGCAAAAGCTAAGTGAAGTTAGTACTGTCTGTTTCTTCTCCTGCAAGGCAACTATTCTTAAACTTGGAGGCATTCCTACTCTTCGACAAGACTTATGCCTTGATGAGAAACACTGTGTTTAAATTCCGTTGGTAGCTCACTACTTCGAGAGGACTTCTAGATAAGGTTCACCCAGAGTTAGTTAGTCACTGATTGAACTGAACCGTTCGCTCGCGGTGGTGTACTGTAGGTCTAGCAAAAAACGGCGTGTGCATTTGGTATAAAGTTTTCGAGTATAACAGAATTCATTCTTGTGATCACTGAGATTTACATACCGAATACAGATGACTTTGCTCTCTTGCTCACCGTGTTTAAGGCAGCCATGTGCTTTGTTTTAGTCCGCTCACCTATTTTACGCATACTCATATCTTGCGTATGCGCTGTATGCGCGAGAGGACGATTTGCGCCAGAAAAAAACCAAGCCCACTCTTTTGCTCGCCCTTTACCATGGAAACGCCCGACCAATGAAAACGGCACGGTGCTTTATCCTGATGGATCAAGTCATAAAATATTTTTTAAAAGTGAATTTAGATACAGGGCTGACTATCACTGGAATACAGTAGCATTATAAGAAATGACAGGTATATATTCATAGTTGTATAATCAGTTGTTCTTAAATTTGTAAGACATATTGAAAGCAATGGCAATGAGAAGCGTCGTATACTTTTTTAGCGCACAAAGAGATCAAACCATGCGTCAAGTGGTCGCTTACAAAAGGGTCCGGTAAAGAGAGGTAGTCGTTTATATGAGTCCAACTATAGTAATTTGACTGGGAAGGTTTGGGGTTTTGGATAGTTGGTCACTTATGGAAGCTTGTCGCTTACGAGAGGTAGTCGCAACTGATAAAGGTCCGACTTTATCAAGCATAAACCTGGTAAACCAATATATGTTTTGCTTAACATCAGCCAACGCAATTTAGATAAAATGCAATGCTGCATGGGAAAATGAATTAAACCTGATCTTGAATCCTAGCTAAACGAAGTTCATGTTAAGGTGTTACTAACAGCGTAACCCAGTAACGAGTAACGAGTAACGGACTAACGAGAAAACGAGTAACTGGATAGAAATTCAAGAGGTTAAAAAAATAAATAAATAAATCCTAATGAAAGAAAAAACAAAAAATGGTTGTAACATCCTAATGATGATCTTTACCAATCTCGGAAAATATGTGTATTCCAAAAAGTGCTTAAAACAACGACGTCAACCCCCACCCCTCCCATCAGCAAAGTCGAAGGTATTTTCGCGCCGAAAAAGTCACCTGGCTACGGCTGTTATAGGGGGCCGACCTGTACCCATTCCAAGCAAGGTTTGTGATTGGCTGGGAAAACAATGGGGATGGTGACATAACAATACCTCTATCCCTGAAAACAATAGGTAGTGCAGGTTACAGGGACCAATGAAATAAGAGGTTTGGATGGGTGTGGGTCAAATGGTTATTTTCTCACAGCCACGAGTAGACCAAGGAGCAATCATGCATGGAGGAAGGTGAGGTACAGATTTTCTTTCTGATTACCACAATTATTTCCTTTCTTAGAAGAAGAAGGTCTGTCAGGTAAATCAAACTCGTTGGACCCTTTATTACGGTTACCAACTAACCAATTAAAAGTACTCGATTGCCAAGGTTTAGAAACAGTTTGTTCGTTTATTACTCCCGGGGTAGCTCGGGGTTATTACCTTTCCTGCTCAACTTTCAATGTCTAGCTAATGTCTTTTCACTTTTCTCGAAAATACGGGATTCGCCTTAATACTACGTTCCAAAATTTAATTATAGTGAACTTTTCTACCGGTTTAAAAGGAATTATAAATCATGTTTAAAAATAACCTCCCGATGTAAAGACTATGAAATCTGAATATTGACGGCAAAATAGAGTGCAGAGCGAGACTAGTTTTTAGATCGATTTTCAATTAAAGTAAAGCAAAGAAACATTCAAATGGATTGGTTTGCTCGAAGTTGAATGCAGAATAACCGAAACATTGTTACTGCCAGGGCATGAAATTATTCATTATCATTATCATCATCATCATCATCATCATCATCATCATCATCATCATCATCATCATCATCATTATCATCATTATCATCATTATTATTATTATTATTATTGTTATTATCATTAGGTTATTTGCCCTACAATCTCACTTAATCTCCCACAGGTAACAAACGAGGGCAAAAGAGGGGAAATAATGTAGAGGCCGTTGCTTTTGCTGAGAATCAAGTATTGGAGTGACATCACCTCTTCTTTTGTTAATTAAACGGGCCTAACTTCATATCATTCCTTTCGAGTGTGGGCCTCTGTTGATCTCCTAATTCTCCACCAAATCCAGTAAAGCTGGTTCGATCGATTATTTACATCGAGTCGGCCCGTTGAACCCGAAATAATGCGAAATAGCTTTGAAATACGCGCTTAAGCTGCTAATTTTCCTCAAATGTATATTTGAATTCATGATAAATACAGCTCCACCGGCTTCAAACAGCGTCTATGGCAGAGAAAAATTGTTTTGATATGACAAAATTGATTTTCAAGTCATGTGTGGTGCAGATAAACGGGGTTCAACTCTCGGCTGTGCCGTTTTCTATTTCTTTGTACCTTTTTTTTTCTTTGTTTGGTCTTTTTTTTAAACACTATTTTTTCTTTTGGCCTTTTTTTCATTTTTCTTACTGCTGACCCTGCTGGTCATGCACTTAGATCAATATATATTTTAAGCTTAAGTCCGGAGTTTTATTTTGGAAAAGGGATTTTAAAAGCTCTTGATCTGCATACTGGCCAAGCTTACGACCAGAAAAAAACCATAAGCTATCAAGACATGTCCCTTCTCTCAAACAGCTGAATTTTTTTCAATGTTAGTTTACATCATGACAAACAACACACAGTACACCACAAACTGTACTAATTTACACCTAACACCCACAAGTGACCCACTGGCGAAAGTTAAACCAGTGCCTTCGTACATCGTCATCATCAATCAGTATTATTACCCTAAACTCCACTGGGTTAGTTTTCCCCAAAAACTAATTAAACGAAACCTTTTATTGGTTTTCGGGATTTAATTACAGAATTACAGGTGTATGGCCAATACAGTATTAAAATGCGGTAAAGCAACAAGATTCAATGCTCACAGTCTCTCACAAATACCTGTCATTTAGCGTCCTCTTTCAACGCTACAGCTAAGCAAACTTTGAGAGGAAATGATATGGGGTTCCACTAGCTCTGAAGAGCTGAAAATACGCACAATGTTAAGTATAATACATCCTTTGATGAACCTACTATTGCTGTGTATAAACTCCTCAATCTAGCTTTGCACTGGCCCTCAAAAGTGTGACCGGTCGGTGTAATTGCCCGTAAAATTTTCTCGACGATAGAAAGGAATCTTTAAAATTCATTACACCACTGGACATTTCATTCCAAAAAAAGCACTTAATTCTAGTTTTCTATGACAATATAAACCTTAAAATCTCCAAATCCAATAAATCGGAACAGTATTTCCGTGATAAAATCTAAATTTTGATCCGTCTCTTCGATGAACACTTTGCTCGCCATTTTGAAAGTTACTGAGGCGAGACGTGACGTTATAATGGCAGGCGGACTGTACCACAGATTTCCTTGGAGACACCTCCCCCCCACCCCCACCCCCCAGTTGTGGAAGGAGAGGTTTGGCTACTTTAGAGCAAATACAAATAGAAAGTTACCAAAACGTAGAACTCGATATAGAATAATCAGCAATAACTACTTAGAAAAAAAATATTACGAGTTACATCATGCTATACCTTCCCGCTCACAATAACATTGGGAAAGAAACCTAATTCACTAGATTTGAATAAATGAGGACATGGCATAAAGCAAGGTCTCAGTAAAACATAAAAACCATCATTGAAAATACAACTTGAAAAGCAGTTCCGATCATCCCCATGGTAACAATAGCCTTTGCACCGTTGACCACTTCTTTATTGGCATCGAACTTCTGCTGCACCAATTTAGGATAGTAATCATTCCAGAAAGACATTCTGCGAGGATTAAATGACGCCTTCAACTCGGGACTTGTGTCCACTTTAAGGTAAGCTCTGTGAGTCGTGTTGTATTTCTCCCACGCGACACCGCTGACTGAAGGATCACCGGACCGGGCAAAGTTTGCGTACATGGTCATAATAAACAAACTGACATTTCTGTCACCGGGACTATATAATGGAAAAAACATTGGAAAAAAAGGAACTCCGAAATCAAAGGGAACATTTTCAGCATGAACAACGCCCATCCACTCTGCATCCGCAAAACTGAACTTTGCCCGTTGAGCAAATTCATACATGTAAACAGGAGCGACCTGACTGTGAACATCAGCAACCTCGTGACTGGGAGCGAAAAATACGTAATCTCCAAGAAGATCAACAAGTTGGCTTCTTAATGCGTATTTATTACATTTGTCAGGCCAAGGGGTGTACATGAACTCCAACGCATCTGCGATGAGATGAGCAGTCTTGTTTCTGAAAAACAAAAGTGACGGATAAAAACAATTATTGCAAAGGCCATAGCCGTGCCCAGTTTAAAGCAACAACAACAACACCAAAAGCTTTATTTGCATGACCATAAAGGAATTACAGTATTGCAAAAGCTATTAGTCTAAATTTGAGTACTAATTCAACTAATTAGTACGTGCAAAACATTACAAAACGCAAAGCAATCCGAGGTACTTGCCTCACTCGTTTTATTTTAAAGGGGAAAGCAAAACACTGCTTGCAATTAAAGAACAAGCAAACAAATAAATAAATGTGAATTGTTGGTGGCCTGTGGAGACAAGCGTCTCTACAGCACCTTGCGAGCAGAAGCTACACGTAGCTGAGCCTCCGTTTAACTGAGGAGGAGAAAAGAAGGTTGGATCTGAATCACATTAAGCCTTTGAGGTTGCCGCAGCCCAAACTTCTGGGCTAGTCACTGATTTTGCTTTCCCTCCTCAAACTGTTTTTTTTCAAGAGCGAGTATCCGTTTAGTATAGGTAATCACATGATTTCGAGTGCAATTTGGAATAAATATGCACTTTGTGATCTTTGAAAGTACTTATTTACTCTAAATTGCACGAGAAAAATTATGTGATTACTTGTATATTATTATTGATTGAACTGATGGTCATTAACGAGCCCGCTGTAGCAAGCGCCCAAGGGTCCGTTTCTCGAAAGACCCGGAAACTTTTCGGGCCCGAAGGCAAATTTTAAAATCAAAACCTGTTGAATAGTATCACAGTTCCTAGCCCACGCTCCAGTCAATTTTTTCTTCGTTAACTAATAGGTTCATTGTATTATTTTCAAAATTATTGAAACTTTGATCTTGAATGCAAACACAACAAACACAAAACAGCTTTCTGAGCCCGAAAAGTTATGGAGACTTTCGAGAAATAGGCCCCAGGTCCGAAACCATATCTTAGCAACATCCTGCGCATGCTCAACAAAGATCTTATTCGATTCATGCAGCAGAGTTTCCCTGGAAACGAGCAAGCCAAAAGCGAGCGACCAAAGAAAAGGCTCTGCTGCATGGCAGGGTGCTGTACCCCAACATCTCCACTGTCTTTCGGCTGTTGTTAACTCTTCCATTAAGATGTAGTTATTACAGTCAAGCCAGGTCAAGCGTACCCCCCAAGATCCTGTTGGTAGTTGTAGTTTTCAAATTCGTCTATGCATTCTTGCATGCGAAATGAGCCGTGAATTCACACGCGATTCAGTTACGAAATTTCTACCAGCTCAGTTTCCCTGAATTTGATGTAAATTTCTTCCAGGAAATTTCATCCATTCAAAGATTTTCAATCTGACGAAATACAGAGAAGTTCTCGTAAAATATTCACTGCTCATTACTCGTACAGGAATGCCGACTTGAATTTGACACTAGTTTCGGAAACGACTAACGCATTCATTTTTCAAAAAATCAATTCATTAATAGAATCTTGTGGGGTACGCTTGACCGGCCTTGACTGTAATCGCTTTGCAGAGGTTAAAGACCTGGGGCCATTTTCACGAAAGTTCCGGTTAATTTACGAGCCCGAAAACAAATATTCAGATCACCAAAGAAAAACAAGGCTCCATTTTGTTTTGTTAACTGTCGGTTTTACAATATTATCAGCAAAACTATCGCAACCTCCGAATCCTCTATCTTAAATTTAAGGTAAACAACGACTACTTTCCGGGACCATTAAATGACGGGACTTTCTAAAAACGGGCCTCTGGTACCGTGTGTCTATGGGCTCCAAAAAAGGCCCAATTGTCTTGCAGCAGTTTCATGTACAATCAAAGTCCCTGTGGAGCCACGCAAAGTTCCACAGCACTGGGATCAGTACAGTGGGATCAGTGCTAATGTGCACAAAATCATCCCGATTTGCCACTTTAGTGATATGGAGAAACAAACTGTTTTTATAAAAATCCGTATACAAGAACCTAGAACACCAAACCTAATACTTAAATCACCCTCCCACCAACACCACAACCCTACAAAAAAAGCGTTTTCATATCAAAGATATAGAGTAGATCAGAATGGGCTTTGGGGCTATAAAAGGACATTTTATTGTCGAATAAAGGATGAGTAACACCCCAAATATGTAGGTCACGGTCATTGTCTCAGTCATAATTTTTTTGCTGGCTACGATCCTGTAAGCTCGCGTTAAACGTGAGTGGAATCGTAATAACAGGCTGCAGTTATGTATTAACACTTCATTTAGAAATGGAAAAGAAAGACGCTTTTGCTTTCCATTTATGAGCAAACGAATAAGTTCCAAAAGTGTCACTACATCTATTAAAGCTACTGAGCAAACATTCGTAAAATCTTAACGGAACTTACCTACTGTCTTGAGCTTGAGCAAACTTGGTTAGAAATGATTTGAACAAAGTCGGACTGACTCCATTGCCCACGTTCTCCATCAGCCCAAACGAATTGTTGACCATGTTTCCGAGAAAACTCGCACCCTCGTGACTTGTGAAGGCGATGATAAGTGGCACTTGCTTGAATTCTCCTTTTTTCCTCAAAACTTGGGGTGTATCATGAAGAAAGTTTTTATCTACGACTGGTGCCCAGTTGATATAATTAATGAAACTAAATTTGAATGACTCTACGGCTTTTTGCATGTCTGACGCTGTTTTGCTGCGCATACAAGAAACCATTGCAGAATGGTCACTATATCCACAATTCAGTTTTTGTGCAAGCTCTTTAGTGAAACGGAGACCATAAGACGTTGGCTGAATCGCAAAGGGACTTAAATCTACACCGCTCTCTGTAATGGCTTGATGAAAGAGATCACGTGATAGAGGCGAAAGAAGATGGAGCCCCACGCTAGTTCCTCCAGCACTCTCTCCAAATATGGTCACTTTGCTGGGATTCCCGCCAAAGTTTTCGATGTTTTCTTTGACCCACTTCAGTGCTTCCACTTGATCCAACATCCCATAGTTACCAGGCGCCGCTGAGTCACCGGTCGTCAAGAAACCAAAGGGACCTAGACGATACTGGACTATGACTACCACCACTCCCTGGAGAGCCAAAAAATCGCTAGGAGAAGTGATCGCTGTTCCTCCGGCGTAACCTCCACCGTGAATGTAAACCATCACTGGCAAACTGAGGCTGGTGTTCGGGCTGAAGATGTTAAGATACAAGCAATCCTCGCTGTAGGTGAAATTTGGAGTTACTGACTTGATAAGGATTTCAAGACTAGGGTCTTTTAACTGTAAACAGATGGCCTTGTGTGTTTTAGCCGAATAAACGTTTGGTTTCCACGCTTTTGGCGGTTTGGGGGCTTTAAACCTTAGCTCTTCAGTTGGTGGAGCGGCAAAAGGAACGCCAAGAAACTTGCTGACGGACTTGAAAGGACCAGAGGCAGTCGGATACGGAGTCAAGAAACCATCGATATCTCCATACTTAGTTGACACTGTTTCTGCTCGAACATGAAGCCAACATGCACAAAAGAGAAATATCTTTGCTAGTTGCATCTTCGAACAGTTCTTCTTGTGGAGCTGTTCGTTTTACCAAGATCAAAACGCAGCAGGGCTTTACTTTTCGACACTAACCAAATGAATGCCAAATGAGCAATTTTAAATTACTTTTCATCTCGCAGAAGCTGCTGACGTCATTCGAATAACATACACTATTTTAAGGCCCCTTAATCGCTTTTGGTTGACCATGGAATTTGACTAAAGAAATACATTTAGTAAAATGTTACAAGATAATTTACTACTGAAACTGTAAAAAAAAAAATTAGAAACTAAAGTACTGTAAGCATCTTATGTTAACCGTGAACTATCGACAGTGTACCTTGGAAAACCTCTTTACTCACATCTTTACTTTAACTGCGTGATCATGAACGTGCGTCGGATTCGATGACTGCGCAATTTACAGCACAATAGAAAAACTGACTTATGAATACAAAATATCACAACAGATCATGCAATAATTGCAAAATCACTGAACCGCCCTTAGCCACGTCGTCGCAATCATTTTTACGCTAGCAGTTTTTTTTTCCAGTAGTCGTGCTTCTGAAGTATTCTGCATGCAATTGACGGCAATAAAGCTGTTGTACTAATTATGTTATATTTATCTGCTACATTTGATACTGTGTCTCATGAAATACTTCTGGATAGGCTGTCTCAACGTTATAGTATTACAGGGTCGTCTGTACAAGAATGGTTCGCATCCTACCTTTCATCTCGTGCACAATTTGCTCAAATTGAATGTTTAAGATCTTCTTTACGTGAACTCAATTGTGGTGTACCGCAGGGGTCTGTTATGGGCCTCTGTTATATGTTTTGTACACCGTTCACCAGTGGCTGATATCATAAAGAGACACAATCCTACGTACCATCTCTAGGCTGATGACACTCAGCTCTATGTGTCATTTAAATTAGGTAGTGGTGATCTTGTCTCCTCAGCATGGGGTTGAAATATGTGTACAGGAAGTCAACAATTGGATGATTCTTAATGGTCTTAAGCTAAATTAGGAAAAAGCCGAGCTGCTTTTACTCAGTTCACGGTATCGGCCCAGTGCTGATATGGAAGACCACATTTAAAAGATATGCAAGACATGTCATTTCCGTTTAACTAATATTAGTAAGATAAAAACATACCGTAAAATTCCGAAAATAAGCCCCGGGGCTTATATTTTTCAAAGGCCCTTTTTGAGGGGCTTATTTTTGGAAGGGCTTATATCGGAGGGGCTTACCTACGGAGGGAAATTTGCGTTTCAAAATCGATTGGGCTAGCCGTATAGTTAGAAGTAAATTTACCGTTTTTGCTTTGTTTTACTTTGTATTTGAGGGCAATTTTCCATGTACAAGCCCCCCGGGGGGGGGGGGCTTATATTTGGAGGGGCGATTTAACGGACGGTTTTTTGCGTTACCGAATTGAGGGGCTTATATTTGGAGGGGCTTATACATGGAGGGGCTTATTTTCGGAATTTTACGGCATTTGGATCGTCAATCTACTGAAGCAATTATTCATGCTTTTGAGACTATCCAACTTCAATTAACTGTAATGCGATTCTATATGGACTACCTAAAGTTCTCTTAAACCGCCTACAGCTAGTTCAGAATAGAGCAGCGCGCATCGTAACTTTCACAAAGCAGCATGAATATATAACACCCAGCTTAACAGACTTACATTGGTTGTCTGTTGAATACCGTAGTTATATAATGTTGTTGTTAGTATATAAGGCTATCAATGGACTTTCACCAAGTTACATATCCAATTTGCTCAGTTTTTGTAGCAGCTCCTACTTCTTGCGCTCTTGCTCGAATAAGTTACTTCAAGTCCCGAGATCTAAGCTAAAGTCTTATGGTGATCGAAGATTTTCTATTGCAGGACCTAAATTATGGAACAGCATACCCGCATCTTTAAGAAATGCCGATTCCTTGAATTCTTTCAAAAAACACTTAAAGACATTTATTACACCAAGTTTTTCTTAATTTATAAATAGATTTTTATTTAATTTTCATACTTATATATGTAGTTGTAAGATTTTTTTTTTAATTTAGAGTTTTAATACATTTTTTTTGTGATATTGTAAAGCGCGTAGAACAGTTAATGATATAGACGCTATATAAATAAAGTTTATTATTTATTATCACAATTAAAAGGCTCAACTTTTGGTCAATAGTTAATTCAAACGTCGAACTGTTTGCCCATTTTGGTCCTGATGTCATACGGAAATTAAGAATTTGTTCATGCTTAGCGTGCGTATATCGAGTTATGGATGCACGCGGGAAGTTTGGAGAGCGCGAAAGATGCGTAAGAGTTGCACGAGGCGATAGCCGAGTGCAACTCTAGCTTCTCTAGTGCTCTCCAAACTTCCCAAGTGCATCCATAACTCGATATACGCACAGCTAAAAGCATGAGCAAATTCTTTTATAACATAGCTGACAAAAATGCTTGCTTTTTTATTAACTACAAAATTCTCGTAACGCGCTACACAATAACAAACGGTTCTATTGGCTGATTACGAACACGCCACATTCGTCTAGTTTGAATGAAAATGTTCTTTCTGTAAAACTGAGAAAGAAAATTTGTTTCTTTATTCGTTAACGATCAATGGAAACTAAGCAGAAACAAAGGTAAAAGAGTCTCAAAGTTCACCTAAAGTTAAAATACTATAACATGTTCGTAAGAAGTCGTGGAGTATGGTTTGGATTTGCTGAAAAGATGGTTACGTTTTGCTCGGCGAAATCCAGAAAACATGTTTTTAGCGAAGACGACTGTCATCCTTCTTTAAACTTATATTCATTTACGAGCATTGGCTGGTCATTACGGCTTCTTGAGAAGACCTGGCAGCAGTTGTTTTTGTGAGTAATAAATTTATGTCTTCTTGTGTAATTTGTGTTGTTATTGCGAGAGAAATTTTCCTGCTTCAGTCGGATCGTTCGGAGATAACAAAAGTGCGTAACAAAGTTAAAAACAACAATAAAAACGGAAATTTTACCCTTAAATGTTGTTGATGACCAGTTGGTGTCTGTTCTGTTCCCAGTGAATGTCTTTTGGCCAAAATTTGCTGCAGCTGGTCTTCCGACAAATTTTCGAAACGCGCAACTTGCGAGTTTTTTTAATTCGGCTTTATTTTTGCTGCTTGTTGGATCAGGACCTAAAAGGTCAATGCCGATACAAAAATTGGGCAGTTTTTCGCTGGTTTCGTCCATATTTTAAAGAGAAGGAAAACTGCATTGCACTGCATCTTAAAAGAAGACAACTGTACTTTGCAGCCAGATAAAAAAAAAATGCTCACGTCATCTTATTTACGCACGGGCGTGCGTAAATAAAGATTTTGTTCATAGCGCCTCAATAGGACTTATATAAGGCAAGCACGCGCGCTATGTTATAATCACTTATTGCCAACGAGCGCACAGGTAACCCAGGCTCTGTGATAAGATATGGATATGAACTGAAGCACACACTACCAAACTCCACGGTATGGCCACTACCTTACGAATGCGCACAACCATATCACCGCCGACTTTGGCAGCAATAGACAGCTGTTTTGTCTTTGTTAGGACTCATCAGCATGGCATATCCAGCACGGTCTAACTTACGATCACAGACCCTGCCTCTCGCCTTAAAAGCACTTTTTTAAGCTCCAGCTCCACCTTGTAATAGTACCACAGTACGGGTAATTCCAGTAAAATTACAGTAAATTTCTAGGGTAAAAAACGATCCTAAAATTTGTAGGAAATACTAATAAAAGTCAATGAAACTTTCTCTGCAATGAATTGTTGTTGTATTTAATGCTCAAACGGTTTTGTACTTTTGTATAGGTAATAGCACGATTTGTAGTGATATTTGGTATAAATACCACGAGCGATATTTCGAAATTGTTATACGTAATTTCACGAGCCGTTAGGCGAGTGAAATTTGAGACAATTTTGAAATATCACGAGTGATATTTATGCAAAATATCATGTACAAATCATGCTATTACCTACACAAAATCGTTTGAGCATCGTCATCATCACTACCATCACAAGTGTGTTGAACTCAGTACATCTACGGCCCAAATATTAGGAGATGCATATCCATTCTTTATAACAATGTTGAATTTGGCGTTATGAATGCGGGTTTTATGGCTATATATGGTTAGTTATGGTTATATAAGTAGTTAGTCTATATATAGTTTCTATATATGGCTGGATTTACTTTCCTTTGAGGTGACACAAGAAGGAATGTATAAACTTTTGTGGAGGGAGAGAGCGGTTCAAGACTTTAGAGCAAATACAAATTAAAAAACTGCCAAAAATTGGACCTTAAATAAGAATAATCAGTAAAAAATACAAACTTAGTAGCGGAGCACCATGGATAAGAAAATTTGGTTATCTATAAACCTAAGAAGTTAAGTCCGTTTTGGTTCTGAGAAAATCGGCCCGTGCGTACGTCCACTCCTTCATGTAAGCCGGGGTGAAATTTTGCATTTCAAGTACCCGCCCGTTTCCAAGGTAAATCTCATAGCCACCCGGACTTTTAGAGATATAAACAACCTGACAACAAAGCCGATTCTTTCTTTCACATGGCTTAATTTTAATGTCTACTTTGACGTGGATAACAGAGAAAGAGGTAGGGCGAGAGATAAAAAAAAAAAGAGGAGACCAATTTCGTTTATGGCGGCGGTGAGAAAATGAGAAAAGCTAGAGGCCACCAAGGCGTAAATGAGGGGCAGCGACAAAAAAGTGAACTGGAACACATACAACTTTTCTTCCATCAAACGTGTAACTAGGAAGTTTCTGGAAAAATCCCGTTGTGGTCGTGCAAAACAACGGCAAAGAAATGCATGAGAAAGTGTGTTGCACGTGCAAAGTTGTTCAGTTTTTTTGCTAATTAGAGCTACTGATTTTTTTTGCCAGTTTTCGTTGCCTTCGCCGCTTAGCATTACACGATTTTCTATTTTGCTTGAGTAAACAACAGACATTAACGAGACTTTCGCTTTTAGCTCTGGCTAAATCTATATGATATGACTACATATAAATAACATCATGCTCTGCTTCTCACTTTGGAGAAGAGACCTGTACAGTCCCCGAAATGATCCCGACCCCGAAATGATCCCCAAATCGACCCCAAAATGTTACCGACCACGAGATGATCCCCATTTCTCTTCACGTCGACCTCGAAATGATCCCCAATTAATTTTTGGAATGGAATGGTATTCCGCCACGGAATTGTTACAAGTCTGTTGCAGCGTTTACGCTCTTGAACCGCATTTAACATTTCACTACAGTTTATGTCATTTTTAGCGCTTTTGTCATCTAATCACCTTTATGTCTATTTCGCATCTTCAACATTATTATAAAATTCACTATACAAGACATGCAGTTTTAACATCATTTTTAGAATTTAAAATCCATGAGGTTTTCTTTACAACCCGGGCTATAATCACCAAAGTAATTATAAAATATGGTATGTTTCTTGATGTTATTAGTTGCTGTTCATGGTGTTACTAAAAATATATTAAACTTTGTGTATTAAAAAATATTTTCAATTAATCCACTTCAAAGCGTAATCCTAAATTAATGTCATTAACTGGGGATTATTTCGAGGTCGACGTGAAGAGAAATGGGGATCATTTCGGGGTCGGGATCATTTCTGGGTCAATTTGGAGATCATTTCAGGGTTGGGGATCATTTCGGGGGCTGTGTATACCTTACCTAATCTACTTGTAGTAGATATGAATGAATGAGGACATGGTTTAAACAAAGTCCTAGTAAGTCATAAATACTATCAATACAAATGCAACTTGAAAAACAGCTTCGATCGTTCCCATGGTAACAACAGTCGCTGCACTGCTGACCTTCTTTTTGTTGGTATCAAACTTCAGCTGCACCAATTTAGGATAGTAGTCATTCCAAAAAGACATTCGGCGAGGATTAAATGACGCCATCATTTTGGGACTTGTGTCCACTCTTAGGTAAGCTCTGTGACTCGAGTTGTATTTCTCCCACGCGACACCGCTGACTGAAGGATCGCCGGATCGGGCGAAGTTTGCGTACATAGCCATAATAAACAAACTGACATTTCTGTCAGCGGAACTATAAAATGGCAAAAAAAATGGAAGGAAAGGAACTCCGAAATCAAAGGGAATGTTTTCAGCATGAACAACACCCATCCAATCAGCACCCATACTTGTTTTTGCCCGATGAGCAAACTCATACATGTAAACAGGAGCGACCTGGCTTTGAACATCAGCGACCTTGTGACTGGGGGCAACGAAAATATTATCACCGAGAAGATCAACAAGTCCACTTCTTAATGCGTATTTATTACTGTTGTCAGGCCAAGGGGTGTACATGAACTCTAAGGCATCGGTGATGAGATCAGCGGTCTTGTTTCTGCAAAAAGAGACAGATATTAAAAATTAATTCCACAAGCACAAGTTGGATATGAGATGATAAATAGCAATTATCGATCTCTGACTCTAAAGCGCCGGAGGTTTACAGTCAAAACGCCACTAAGTGACCCTCTCAAAAAACATTTTAGGACTTAGTGGCCGCTTATGGGAGTTGGTGCTAACAAGACTCGGACCACAGAGGTTCTTTTTGCTAGTAGAGTCTTCAAAGAGAATTTACTGTGTACATTTTCTAAGTATGAGAAATGACGTGTTGTCACCGAAAGTTCTAAGTTTATTTTGTGTAGCACTGTACTATATTACGTGAAGCGAACATACAGATCAGACTATGGGTCAATTCCGGTCCCTTAAAAGAGGTTAAAACAATAGAGAATTATAAAATCGTCATCCCAAAAAGTTGTCGCGACCACCTCCGAGAGGTGCTCGTTTACGAGGGTTTGGACTATAGGCCTTTGACTGGGAAGGTTTGGTGGTCGCTTAATTATGGGAGGTGGTCGCACCTGAAGGTTTATCTGTAAAGGCCAAATATAGTGGGTTACGTAATAAAAACGTTCTTTCAAAAAACGAAAAAGAAAGAGACCTCACACTTTCCACGTTATGAACTGTAATCAGCCCCGAACCTAAGAATTAATTCCAACATATTATAGCTACTAAGCAAAAAGTTACCTTATTTCGCATTTTAACCGACTCAAAGTCCCTCCACATCGTGCCTCCACTGAGACCGCCATTTTTTTTTCTTTTAATCCGCCTAGTTTTGGCGCACTAAATTGTGAAAAAGAGTCATTCGGAAGTCAACCGGTCCACCGAAAACTGTAATGTCCGCATGGTTTCTAAAAATAACTTATCTCTAATCAAGATATCCCAGCCGACGCCCCGAGACTCCCTCTTTGTCCTATCACGCCCCTGGTATTACAATTTCTTACCTACTGTCTTGACCTTGAGCAAGCTTGCTTAAAAATGCTTTGAACAAAGTCGGACTGACTCCGTTGTCCAAGCTCTCCATCAGCCCAAAAGAATTGTTGACCATATCTACAAGAGATGTCGCCCCCTCGTGACTTGTAAAGGCGATGATAAGTGGCACTTGCTTGAAATCTTTCTTTTTCCTCAAACTTTGGGGTGTATCAAGAAGGAAGTACTTGTCTACAACCGGTACCCAGTAGAGATAATTAGAGAAGTCAAGTTTGATTGACTCTGAGGCTTTCTGTATGTCTGAAGCTCTTTTGTTGTGTATGCAGGAAACCATTGCGTTGTGGTCGCTTGCACCACAGTTTAGTTTTTGCGCAAGCTCCTTAGCGACTCGAAGACCAAAAGACGTTGGCTGAACCGCAAAGGAACTTAAATCTACACCGCTCTCTGCAATGGCTTGATGAAAGAGATCACGTGACAGAGGTGATAGAAGATGGAGACTCACGCTGGATCCGCCAGCGCTCTCTCCAAATATCGTGACCTTGCTGGGATTCCCACCAAAATTCATAATGTTTTCATTGATCCACTTCAATGCTTCCACTTGATCCAACATTCCATAGTTACCAGGCGCCGCTGAGTCACCGGTCGTCAAGAAACCAAAGGGACCTAGACGATACTGGATTATGACTACAACCACACCCTGAAGAGCCATAAAATCGCTGGAGAAGTGATCGCTGTTCCTATAATGTAGCCTCCACCGTGAATGTAAACCATCACTGGCAAACTAAGTCTGATGTTCGGGCTGTAGATATCAAGATATAAGCAATCCTCGGTGAAAGTGAAATTTGAAGTAAAAGGCTTGATAAAGTGTTCGGAAAGTTTGGACTGTAAGCAGACGCTTCCATGTGTCTTAGCCGAATAGACGTTTGGTTTCCATTCTTTTGGCGGTTTGGGGGCTTTAAACCTTAGCTCTCCAGTTGGTGGAGCGGCGAAAGGAACGCCAAGAAATTTGCTGACAGATTTGAACGGACCAGAGGCATTCGGATACGAAGTCAGGAGACCCTCGATATCTCCATACTTAGTTAACACTGTTTCTGGTCGAACATGAAGCCAACATGCACAAAAGAGCAATAACGTTGCTAGTTGTATCCTCGAACACTTTTTCTTGTGGAGCTGTTTATTTTACCAAGATCAAAAAGCAGCAGGCCTTGACTTGTTGACACTAGCTATTATGAAGGTCAAATGAGCAATTTTAAATTACTTTTCATCTCGCAGCAGCGGACCTTTTTAATCCTGACGTCATTCGAACAACATGTTTACCATGCAATATGACTTACGAAACATATTTCGCAAAATGTTAGAAACTGATTTACTACAAACTGTAAAAAAAGATCAGAAACTAAAGTAGTGCAAGCATCTTACCTTAACCGTGAATTACCTACAGTATACCTTCTAAAACCTCTTTACTTTAATTAGTTTACTGCGTGATCGCCGATCGAGCGCGCGTCGGATTCGATGACTGCGCAATTTAGAGAACAATGGCAAGTTGACATGCGTCTGAATGATACAATTCATCAAGTGGGTAGTTTAATTAGGAATAAAACTCGTATGAATACAGTATATCACGACCGATCATGCAATCAGCAAAACCACTGAACCACCCACAACTGACATCATCGCCATCATTTTTACGCTAGCCGTTTTTTTTCAGAAGTCGTGCTTCTGAAGTATCGAGTTAACAGAATTAATACGTTCTACTTTTGCTTAATAGTTCATTCAAACGTCGAACTTAATTTAATCGTGCTTGACGAGAAGGTCCATTATTCTTGACAGTATGATATAACATATGATGGCAGCCATCAATAAAACCTGGATTTCTGTGATCGCATCAATTCCTGAAGTCTCAAAATGACATAAGTTTAGGGCTACGGTTACAGGGCTCGTGGTACCTCATAGCGAATAATAATAGATCCCAATCAAATACATTTTAATATAATTTACTTGGCAAGCAAAGATATGATTAAAACGTCGCGCAAGCGTCAAGCTAAGTTAAGGTTAAATTGAAGTGGGTTCGTCCAAGGCTGGTTTGCACCCTCGGGGGTGGGTACTGACACATATGGGCTACATAGGTATGTGCGTCTGTGAAGGGTATGGTTTTCAAGCAGTTTACTCTAGGATAGGGTATATAAATCGGAGAGTTTGGGTCTAGAATTGGGTATCGTTTTGCATGAAACACATCAGTTGGTTGAAGATTTTAGTCTAGACTAGGGAAACCGTGAATTGCCTCTCAAAAATAAAAATTAAAAAATCAAATCGGCGAGTTCAAATTTATGCAACTCAGCCTAAAAGGTACTCTAGGATAGGGGGGATTTGGGGAGTTTAGTCTGGTATAGGACAGCAAAATTCAGCTGAACTAGCTCTGGTGTAGGCTAAGGGTTCCCAGCGGCACATCCCCACAATGACAAAAGTTTGGGCTCGGGCCAACGGTTACAGGGGTTGGTACTCAAAGCGAGTACAGTAGAACCCCGATAACTCGAACTCGGATAATTCGAACTCCCTGCTAACCCGATCAAAAATTCACTGAAATTTTACCCGATAACTCGAATTCTGGTTCTTTTAACTAAACTCGGATGTCATCCCATTAGCTCTTCTTGTTGTAAAGGGTCTGAAAACACTAAAATTAACACTGGTCACTATTAAAGGCAATTTGATTTAAAGTGGTAAAACGAACAGATCACGTTTTATCATAAAATTGCCTAATCATGTTATCGTACCGTTTCTGATGAAATAATTAAATTTGTGCTCCACCATACACTGAAGTACTGAGAAAATCAGTAAATATCAATTTCTAACATGGCATATTGAAGTTTTCAATCAACCCGATAACTCGAACCCTCGCTAGTTCAAAATGTTGTTCGTTTCCTCTCAGAGTTCGAGTTACCGGGATTCTACTGTTCTTAGAATACTTACTAGTCATTAAAAATTGGTAGAAACCAGTCGAGGAGGGTGACAAGCGCGTGGACTGAGATTTTCACACTATCCTCGCTCAATTCGCTCACTTTGCTTTCTCTGAGGAAAACGAGGGAATACTCGAGTCTATGAATCTACGGTCTGTCCGTCCGAAAAAGTGGATGTATCTTTGTAGACAGGTTGTGACTGCAATGCGATCAGCTGAAATTGCAATAGTAATTAAATGCTCGGCCAAATACAATGAAGACTGCCGAAACTTAAAGATGTAAAATTAGGATTTAATGGAGCCCAAAACAATTGTAGAATTGTACGAAGCTTAGGCATCCTCTACCGATGAATGGTTATAATTGCCGGAGCAACAAACATTTTAAGTCTGTACCCTATTAATTCAATAATCAGTATTATTTATTCAATCCTCTATCTGTATATTAATTCGTCGTATCATTCTCAGTTTCATTCAATAACAGTCATGAACTTTTTAGCAAAAACTGAAATCGCTCTTTTTCTTTACCGACCTTTTTTAGTTGATTCGGCGACATACATCATGCTCTACTTTCCGCTCATAAACATTAACGAAAATGTTAGTCTTATCCACTTCTAAAAAACTTGAATGAATAAGTAGAAAACAAAGTAAGGTCTTAGTAAATCAAGTATACTATTAAAGCAAATACAGCGTGAAGAGCAGTTCTCATGGTAACAACATCCTTTGCACCGCTGACCACCTCTTTATTGACATCGAACTTGACCTGCTCCAATTTAGGATAGTAATTATTCCAAAACGACATTCGGCGAGAATTAAATGACGTCTTCAGTTTGGGACTTGTGTCCACTTTTAGGTAAGCTCTGTGACTCGAGTTGTATTTCTCCCACGCGACACCGTTGACTGAAGGATCGCCGGACCGGGCAAAGTTTGCGTACATGGTTATGATAAACAGACTGACATTTCTGTCAGCCTGACTATAATGTGGCGAAAATTTGGGAAGGAAAGGAACTCCGAAATCAAAGGGAATGTTTTCAGCATGAACAACACCCATCCACTCTGCACGTAACGCCAAATTTGGCTTTCCCCGATGAGCAAACTCATACATGTAAACAGGAGCGATCTGACTGTGAACATCAGCGACCTTGTGACTGGGGGCAACGAAAAGGTTATCTCCAATAACATCAACAAGTCCACTTCTTAATGCGTATGGGTTACTGTTGTCAGGCCAGGGGGTGTACATGAACTCCAAGGCATCGGCGAGAAGATCAGCATTCTTCTTCCTAAAAAAAGGACCGATATTTAGCAATTATTCCACAGACCAGAGCCGTGCCCAGAGTGAAGCAATCCGAGGGGAAAGTAAAACACTGCTTGCAAATAAATTTGAATGTAACACAAGAGAGAAACATGGTCGGTGGCCTGTTATGACCCCGCGGGGGTACTAGGTTATATGACCTATAAGGGGATTTGCCTCTGGACAGGGTGTGGTTTTTGACCGCTCTGTCCCAAACAGGGTATGTAATTTCATCCGAGCCTATCCTAATTTTAAACAGGATGAAATTTGTTTCTATTCCAACTATACAGAAGCAATGACTATAAAGTGAATTTGCTCTATCGCAGTTGCTAATAAATGGCTTAAAAACAAGACGGCGTGCATTTTTTCTTGTGTCTTAAACGTCGGCCCCTGACAGGGTATGTGTTTTAGAATTTTGTTGTACTAAACGGGATCAGGGTTTCAAACCTCAGCGGCTCATCTATACCCAAATATTGTCCCCCCCCCGGATTATGACGTGCGTCTCCACCCCAACATCTCCACTATTTTTCAGCCGAAATCAAATCGTCAATTCAAAATTAAATCTCAAGAAAAAGAGTGCTAACGAGCCAGTCCATTTTGTTTTATTAACTGATAGTTTTACAACGTTATCTGCAAAACTATCGAAACCTCTATCTTAAAGGTAAAACGCCCCTTCTTCAAACGTGTATCTATGGGCTCCAAGAGGCTTAATTGCCCTGCAGCAGCCTAATGTAGAAGCGAAGTCCCTGTGAAGCCACGCAAAGGTCTAAAACGCTGGGTGCTATTGTGCTGAGAATCCACGTTTATGAGCCATTCAAAAAATTCCAAAAGTGTGGCTACATCTACAGTAGAACCCCAGTAACTCGAACTCAGAAGACAAACGAAAAACAGTTCAGAGAATTAGCGAGGATTCAAGTTATTGGGGTCGATTGAAAAATTCAATATGCCATGTTAGAAATTGATATTTACTGATTTCTCAGTACTTCAGTGTAAGGTGCACTTATTTCATCAGAAACGGTAACATGATTAGGCACTTTTATGATAAAACATGATCTGTTCGTTTCACCAATTTAAATCAAATTGCCTTTAATAGTGACCAGTGTTAGTTTTAGTGATTTCAGGCCCTTTACAACAAGAAGAGCTAATGGGATGACATCCGAGTGTAGTTAAAAGAACCAGAATTCGAGTTATCGGGGTAAATTTCACTGACTTTTTTTTGATCAGGGGAAAGGAGTTTTAGTTCGAGTTAGCGGGGAATTCGAGTTATCCGAGTTCGAGTTATCGGGGTTTTGCTGTACTTTAAAAACTACTGAGCAAATATTTAATCTTCACTGATCTTACCTACTGTTTTGAACTTGATTAATAAGAAATGATTTGAACAAAGTCGGACTGACTCCATTGTCCACGCTCTGCATCAGCCCTAAAGAATTGTTGACCATGTCTCCAAGAAAAGCCGACCCCTCGTGACTTGTGGAGGTGATGATAAGCAGCACTTGCTTAAATTCTCCTTTTTTCCTCAAAACTTGGGGTGTATCATGAAGAAAGTTTTTATCTACGACTGATGCCCAGTAAACATAATTAACGAAACCAAATTTGATCGACTCTGCGGCTTTAGGCATGTCTGACGCTGTTTTACTGCGCATACAAGAAACCATTGCATAATGGTCACTGGAACCACAATTTAGTTTTTGTGCAAGCTCTTTTGTGAAACGGAGACCAACGAATAAGTTCCAAAAGTGTCACTACATCAATTAAAACTACTGAGCAAACATTCGTAAAACTTAACGGAACTTACCTACGGTCTAGAGCTTGAGCAAACTTGGTTAGAAATGATTTGAACAAAGTCGGACTGACTCCATTGTCCACGTTCTCCATCAGCCCAAAAGAATTGTTGACCATGTCTCCGAGAAAACTCGCCCCCTTGTGACTTGTGAAGGTGATGATAAGCGGCACTTGCTTGAATTCTCCTTTTTTCCTCAAAACTTGGGGTGTATCATGAAGAAAGTTTTTATCTACGACTGGTGCCCAGGAGATATAATTAATGACATTAAATTTGATTGACTCGGCGGCCTTCTGCATGTCTAAAGCTGATTTGCTGCGCATACAAGAAACCATTGCAGAATGGTCACTGGAACCACAATTCAGTTTTTGTGCAAGCTCTTTTGTGAAACGGAGACCAAAAGACGTTGGCTGAATCGCAAAGGGACTTAAATCTACACCGCTCTCTGGAATGGCTTGATGAAAGAGGTCACGTGATAGAGGCGATAGAAGGTGGAGTCCCACGCTGGATCCTCCAGCGCTCACGCCAAATATGGTCACTTTGCTTGGATTCCCGCCAAAATTTTCGATGTTTTCTTTGACCCACTTCAGTGCTTCCACTTGATCCAACATCCCATAGTTACCAGGCGCCGCTGAATCACCGGTCGTCAAGAAACCAAAGGGACCTAGACGATACTGGATTATGACCACCACCACCCCCTGGAGAGCCAAGATATCGCTGGGATAAGTGATCGCTGTTCCTAAAACGTAACCTCCACCGTGAATGTAAACCATCACTGGCAAACTGAGGCTGATGTTCGGGCTGTAGATATCAAGATATAAGCAATCCTCGCTGAAAGTGAAATTTGAAGTAAAAAGCTTGATTAAGTTTTCGGAAAGTTTGAACTGTAAGCAGACGCTCCCATGGGTTTTAGCCGAATAAACCTTTGGTTTCCACTCTTTTGGCGGTTGTGGTGCTTTAAACCTTAGCTCTCCAGTTGGTGGAGCCGCGAAAGGAACGCCAAGAAATTTGCTGACGGATTTGAAAGGACCAGAGACATTTGGATATAAAGTCACGAGTCCTTCGATATCTCCATACTTCGTTGACACTATTTCTGCTCGAACATGAAGCCAAAAAGCATGAAGCCAAAAGATAAAAAACGTTGCTAGCAGCATCCTTGAACACTTCTTCTTGTGGAGCTGTTTCTTTCACTAATATCAAACAACGACCTACAATGTAGCTTGAATTGCTGACACTAGCCAAATGAAGGTTAAGTCAACAGTTTTAAGATACCTTTCAACTCGCAGCGAGTCTGTTTATGGAATTTTTTTAAAATCGTTGACGTCAATCAAACTGGATACATGTACATGTGATGGTGAAAGAGTGCCGATATTTTACATGAACTCAAATTGAGCACCCCTCATGGTCCTTATTGACGTTTTACTGACTATGTAATCTGGTTGATAAAAATTTATTTCTATAAAGGTTACGCGACACCGGTAATCAACCCTTACACTTATCCATACGGGACTTGTCAGAAATTAGCAGGGGGGGGGGGGGGTGGAAACAGAGGAAGGGTCACAAGTTTTTGAGACTGCAGAAAGGGGAGGGGTCATGAAAAATGGGCCGTTAAAAGGGGGAGGGTCATACAAATATGTGTCCGTGATCATGTAGAGGTTCACCCACAGAAGAAAAAAGAAGTTCTTTATTTGGTGAAAAAATCCTGGGAGAAATAGGAGAGTCGAGTGATCAGCTGTCAGAATCAGAGTCGGACTCTAAATGCTCTCATCTAAAATGTATGTATATGGCATTACCAAGAACAGATTAGAAATATATTTTGAGCTTTCATAATACTGACTCATTCTAGTGTATTGCAAGAACAAGATTTTATCATCTGTACAAGAGGGAGAGGATTATGATATTTTAGGCCAAGTTCAAGGGGAGGGTTGGCAAATTTCACTCCGTTGCAGGGATGGGTCACCTCATTTCCGAACCCAAATTTAAAATTCCCACCCCCCTCCCTCCTGCTTATTTCTGACAAGTCCCTAAGATAGTAATCTTCTCGGTGGATAGCACTATCCACTTTTCAGGGGCACCCATCGTCAATTTTCGGAAGATATCTATTCGGAAGACGATTTGAGATCTAGAATTTTCGGAACATTTGTTGTAAAATTTCTTGCTTGCCTGTCTCTCCGATGATTTTCGAACATCTAAATAATAGTATAATAATGAATGATTTTCCAGTAATCGGAGACCCATGTTTTGCGCACAGGACTCTGGGATCGCCAGGGGGCAAACATTGCAAGTGAAGTGAAATTTGAACTAAAAGGCTCGATTAGGTTTTCGAAAAGTTTGGGCTGTAAGCAAACGCTCCCATGGGTTTTAGCCGAATAAACCTTTGGTTTCCACTCTTTTGGTGGTTGTGGAGCTTTAAACCTT
>OZ037995.1:38176090-38203590 GCA_964035705.1 Porites rus
CAGCTTATGGTAGAAAAACAGCAAGATATTTGTAGAGGTAACCATCCAAGTAAAAAGTCACCTTAACCAGGACAATTGTAAACTGACAGAACGAAAAAAAATGGCTTTAATATGGTGATACAAAACTTGCCAGTTTTTTTGTAGGATACCTGAGGTCACTATAACTTAGTTTTGTTATACCCGATAACGAGTTGAAGTATGATTGATTTTCTCCGGACAATATTTGCTCCTGAGTGATTTTACATTTGGCAATATACTAATTAGTTTTACTAGCATTATCCCTATGAGCAAATAGACTGCGTTATATAAAGTTGTTATTACATATATATTTACTTCAATGTTTTTTTGAAAGTAAACACATAAGAGCAAAATGGGACATGGGTGTTAGAGAATAAAGAGCAGAAATTATATCGTGACAAGTTCTCTTCTTAGTCTGCAACCATTTGTTAAAATGAAAATCATTTCCTTTTCGTTGGAGAGTCGTCCAAATTTGTATTTACCTTTGTACTGTTTGGCTCAGTATCATCCCTTGAAATCAATTCTTTCCTTTTCCAACTGTGCATGTCTCGGACAAATGAAGCATTTAGAGGGCACTCAGGCCCGCGGACAGAATTTTTACGATACTTGGATTCTCTCACGGGGAATATCCCCTTGAATACACTGTAAGCCACATAGGGTATGTGCCACCCAAAAGGATATGGTTTTTGCGCTTTTTCGGTCTAAATACGGGTATACACTTTGCTCATTTTGGTTTGGAATTGGGTATGGTTTTCGAGGGAAAAACGCCGTAAAAGAACGTATTTGTCGTTTCAATTCCAAATTAATGAATAAGAAAGAAAAAGAAATATTTGCTTATTCTTTGACATAATTTCTGCCCAGAGGCCAGGACTAAAAAGAGGGTCATAATGGGGTTAACCGATAGGCGTAAAACGGCCAAAAATTTAGTCGATAGCCGTAAGAATTGAAAAATTTTAACCGTTAGCCGTAAAAAGGGGAAAAAAAAAAGTTAACCGTAAAAGAAATTATTCCCTAGATTTGCTACTTTTAAGGAAGGTACTAAACTCACTTATGGTTGCGTTTTTTATTTCGTTGCTAGTTTGGCTCCGCATGCACGTTAGGTAAAGCGCCTTTTAGGTGAAGACCAAGACCCATTTCCATTTCGGTCGTTCTCTCGGGGAACTTATTTTTTTTTCTATAGCGAAAGTGTGGCTTCTTGCTGGGCATTAATATTTGCGATTTTCAGGAGGTCGTGCCCTTAAACACTAGTGAAACAACACGAAGAGATCACACTGTTTGTAAAACAAGTTGCCGATAAACAACATTTCCCTGTTTTTCTCTGACGCTACGGTAGACATTGCCATGCCTAGTCCCTGTACGGCGTCTTCCCACGCAATTTCGGTCAAGGCATTTCGGTGGCGAACTCGCTCAAACCACGTGACCCGAAACGCATTAGCCGCGCGAAATAATAAGGCCTACGGACAAGGCAAAACGGCTGACAGTGGTTCCGTACAGTCCTTCGCTACCATTAAAAACACTGGACACGGGAATTTTGTTATTGGCCGTTTTCACACTAGAGCTAGAAACGGATTATCCGTCTGAGACTAGCCTGTGTACAGTCGCCCCCTTCCCGACAGACACCCCCTCTCCGATTTTTTTCCTGAGGGTAAGGGGCGGTTGTACACAGGCTATCTGGAACGGATACCGTCTTCAAACTGTCCATCGAAGTTGAAGGATAAAGTCAGGAGGATTGTTCATGCAAAATTAAAACTATTCCATTTTCAAATTAAGACGTATTACCTATCTGACGCTAATCATCAAACAGATAACCCGTCTCACACAAATAATCCGTCTTTAGTGTGAAAACGGCCATTTCTGTTGTAATGAATGTCGCGCCCCGGCCTTGAGTTAGGCATTCGCGTGCGTGCTTTGCTTTTTCACAAAGACTTTTTTTAAATTGACTATTGACATTTTTATGTGAAAAAAAATATTAGAAGTGGAATAGTTTATAAAAAGTATGATCTATCAAATGTTAAAATTGTTCAAAAGAATAGCTTATTTCATATCCCGAGATGATCCTGAGACCTTTATTCTGCTTTAAAGATACAAAAAAATACAGGTTAATTAATATTTAACTTTTTGAAACAAAAGAAGTTAATTTTTAACTTTTTTGTTAACCGTAACTGAAAAAAATTAGCCGATAGCCGTAAAAGAGCCAAAATTTTAGCCGATAACCGTAAATGCCACCACCCCATTGAGACCCTCTAAAAAAAGGCGTGGAAAATGTCATTTTTTTTGGTCTGAAATAAGGCCAGGAGTTTAAAGAACAGGGCGGCTCGAACCCCCACCAAGAAATCCCAGGAGCCCCCCCCCCCCCCCAGAGATTTTCTTCAAGTAATAAATGATGCAAAAAACGGTCAAGGTTTACATACTAGGGCTACACGGGAAAAACGTGCGGACCGATTACGAAATGATTCTAAAACGCAAGTGCCTGCTGTAACAACACCTCCGGCTCCGGCCCTTAGCTTACCACCATCATTCTCTTTCCTTGCAATTCTTACGACTTACTTCAATGAATTTACGACTATATATCTTTCTCAGTCCAACACATAAGCCAAAAACAAATTTCCTCGCTTTGAGTTAGATAATCAATAAAGGGTTAGGAATTATGTATTAGCTAAGGAAACACGGCTTTTGTTAGGTAATCACTGATTTCAAAAACCTGTTACGATAAAATTTTGACTGCCAGATAAAGAGTATTTCAAACAAATCGTATCCAACTTCTTCTTTAAAGAGTTCTTTGTTATGCTTTAACTATTGTTTTTGTCTTGTTCACTTATGTAGGCGCACAATCTAACAGAAGTACAGTCGTTAATTGCTAAGTGCGGACCCAACTAAATCGGAGGATTTTTAAAACGGTAAGTACTTGTAACAACTCGCATCCCGATCTTTTGTTAGTGACTTTGTGAACTGACTACTCAGGATCTCAGACTACAGACTTTGCAAAATGGCTCATTTGGTAACTCTTTTCGTCTTTACTTTTTACGCAGTCATCCATGCGAACTCAAAATCAGTCAAAATCGCTGAAAATACCTTTTTGAAGGCAAAAAGACAACAATATATATTAGGTAAGGTAGTACACTGTTTATTTAACATTAATCTATATACATAGTTGGCGATATATTGCTACTGTAGCTTACTGTAAAGATGAATTCGAAGCAAACTCATTTACCAACAAGCAGATTGTGTGGCATCCTCGGAGACCCAGGGGCAGTTAGTCGGGTCGATAAAATGTTCGCGGTGAAGGTAAACTTTCACCACGAACGGTTTATCGACGCGACTAACTGCCCCTGGGTCTCCGAGGATGATTGTGTGGGTAACCTGTGGTATAAACCACGAAGGAAGTCCTCGTCCCAGGGTCTACCGGTGTCCCGGCCAATATGGCGGCGTGGAGCTGTTAGTTTGGATCTTCCATCACTCACAGAGTCAGTCATCAGTGTAGCAGTCCAAACCTAAGTTAAGCTTAATCGTACCTACAAAAATTTCAAGTAAGGACTCTGCAATATAAAAACCAAAATACCAAAGAAGTCAATAGAATTAGAAGAAAAAGGTATACATATTTACAGGGGGCACCCAACGAAGATTTCCTCCTAATTGCGTTGAAATTATGAAAGAGTTCTCCTTATCGAGTAGATGGCTAGGATGTAAAGGTAGGCGGTGATTTCAGGCTTTATCTTTCGCACCTTCCTGTAGTTCCCAAAGTAGGCGGCTCAAAACTCGAAGTAGCCAGTTTTTAGCCGGCTGCCGCCACTTAATGAGAACCTAATGTAGACTACAGTACTTTTAAATCTCTAGAAGTGCATTCTAAGCGGGGCTATAAAATTTGTATCTGTTCGGTCATCGTAGGGGAACTTGAGGCTTTTCGAAATTACAAGGGCTTCAGTTTTATTTTCGAGAAAGTATGAGACCGTAAGTTAATTAAGTTCATTTCTTTATCACCTAGAGATATGCCAAGAGATCAGTCAGGCACAATTTAAAAGATTTGACCAACAAGAAAGGTAAATACAATATTAAAATAATTTTATTCTATTTATATACATTAAGCAGTCAAGATAGCAACACAGTGTAGAAGATACCAGAATTCAAGGTCAAAACAAACTAGACTGTAAAATTCAAACTGCATGATAAATGGCATAAGACATAATGCTGCCCCTCTCAAACATGCAAAGGAATACTCCAGTTTTAAACCTGTGAGAGCAACAATTAGGATGCCAGGGAATTATGTTTGGTGCCCTATGATATATTCTAACTTTTACATAAAAACTTTGATTAAACAATAATATATACTTAGGGGTCAACTGGGATTCGAACCTAGCAAAGAAATGGGATGCACATTTCTCCCTGAACTATAACGTGCAAAGTCAGTCTATAAGAAAATATACACCAACTCAACTGTTATTCATACTCAGCAAAGAATTGGGAGGCAGCAGCTTTCTGAACAATTGAATACAAACTTTAATTAGTTTTACGAGCATTATCCTAATGAGCAAATAGACTAAAATGGGACATGGGTGTTCGAGAATAGAAAGTAGAAATAATATTGTGACATGCTGTCTTCTTAGACTGCATCCACTTACTAAAATTTAAAAAATTATTCCCTTTTTCGTTAACTGAAGAGAGTCGTACAACTTTTTATTTAAGCGCCTTTGAACTGTTTTGGTTTAATATCAACCCTTCAAACCAATTCTTTCCTTTTCAAAGTGCCTCGACCAAATGAAGCATTTAAAGACACCCAGGCCCGTGTACAGAACTTTTAAGATACATGGATTTTCTCCTGGGGAGTAATCCCCCTTATATAAGCCAACTAGGTATGTGCCACCCCAAAGGGTATGGTTTTTGCACCTTTTTGGTCTAAAAACGGTCAGGACTTGGAGAACCGGGGGGCACACTCCTGGGATTTCAGTCACTTTTGTAAATAACACAAATAAGCAGCCACGGTTTAAATACTAGGGCTACGCGTGAATCCCCGAGAGAGAGAGTTAGCTTCCTTTTTTATTGGGTACTTTGTTTTGCTCTGTGCATAAGTTTTGATTACTCTTTTTAGATAACTCAATCTAAGAGAAGTAAAGGTATATTAAAGTTGTTTCAAACGTGCGGGCTCCAAAAACAAAATGATTTGAAAGGTCTTAATTATGTGCCAGTAATTTTCCTTGCTTTAAATTAGATAAATAAATCCAGTCATGGTTAGGGATATTATGTACTAGCTAAGGCTAGAGAACCTAACTTGTGATAGGTAATCACTGATTTCAAAAACCTATCACAATAAAATTGTGACTGCCAGATAAAGAGTATTTCAACAAATCATATCTGACATCATCATTTTGTTATGCTTTTACTAATTTTTTTTTGTCTTCTTCACTCATGTAGGTAACAATCTAAAGACAATCTAACAGAAGTACAGTCATTAATTGTACAGTGCTGACCCAACTAAACCAGGATATTTTCAAAATGGTAAGAGCTTGGAACTTGTAACAACCCCAATCCCGATCTTTATTTAGTGACTTAATAAATTATGGCTCCTAAGGACCTTCCTTGAAGTATTAGAATAAATAAAAATTCTGATATTTATAAAAAGCAATTTACATTTACAACTGGGATTCCAACTCACCAAAAATGGGAGACAGCTGCTCCCTAAACTATGACATAATACATAATATTTATATAAAGTTAATAACCTCTCCCCATTGGCAGTAGTTTTGCATAAACGTTTTATGCCAGATAACACTATGGAAACACACAAAAAGTAATGCTCCTCCCTGGACTAATACCTTAGTCTATAATAGATGGCACTTACTATTTTTAACTTACGATTTTTAAAAACACTAGATAACCTGGCATTTCCAACCCAGCAAGCAAGGGAGACAGGAGCTCCCTGGACTGAAACTTCAGTCTATGATAGTTACAACTTACCATTAAAACTGTGTAGATAAACTGGGATTCCAACCCAGCAAGCAAGGTAGACAGGAGCTCCCTGGACTGAAACTTCAGTCTTTAATACTTATTACTTACTATTAAACTTAGATAAACTGGGATTCCAACCCAGCAAGCAAGGGAGACAGCAGCTCCCTGGACTGATACTTCAGTCGTTAATAGTTATTACTTACTATTAAACTTAGATAAACTGGGATTCCAACCCAGCAAGCAAGGGAGACAGGAGCTCCCTGGACTGTTACTTCAGTCTTTAATACTGTTATTACTTACTATTGAAATTAGATAAACGGGGATTCCAACCCAGCAAGCAAGCGAGACAGGAGCTCCCTGGACTGATACCTCCATCTTTAATAGTTATTACTTACTATTAAAATTAGATAAACTGGGATTCCAACCTTTCAAGCAAGCGACACAGGAGCTCCCTAGACTGATACTTCAGTCTATAATAGTGTTATTACTTACTATTAAAATTAGATAAACTGGGATTCCAACCTAGCAAGCAAGGAAGACAGGAACTCCCTGGACTGATACTTCAATCTTTAATAGTGTTATTACTTACTATTAAAATTAGATAAACTGGGATTCCAACCCAGCAAGCAAGCGAGACAGGAGCTCCCTGGACTGATACTTCAGTCTTTAATACTGTTATTACTTACTATTAAAATTAGATAAACTGGGATTCCAACCCAGCAAGCAAGGGAGACAAGAGCTCCCTGGACTGATACTTCAGTCAATAATAGATAAAACTTACTATTAAAACTAGGTAAACTGAGATTCCAACCCAGCAAGCAAGGGAGACAGGAGCTCCCTGGACTGATACTTCAGTCAATAATAGGTGAAACTTACTATTAAAAGTAGATAAACTGGGATTCCAACCCAGGAAGCAAGGGAGACAGCAGCTCCCTGGACTGATACTTCAGTCAATAATAGATGAAACTTACTATTAAAACTAGATAAACTGGGATTCCAACCCAGCAAGCAAGGGAGACAGGAGCTCCCTGGACTGATACTTCAGTCAATAATAGATAAAACGTACTATTAAAACTAGATAAACTGGGATTCCAATGCTGCAAGCAAGGGAGACAGGAGCTCCATGGACTGATACTTCAGTCAATGAGAGATGAAACTTACTGTTAAAAAGAAGCATTTACTGGGATTCCAATGCAGCAAACTAGATAAGTAATACCTGGAGTGATACTAGAGTCTATTATACATGTAGTTGAACCTTTAATACCCTAATTCTAGAACTAAATGAGGTGCATTACACCTTAGCTTTAATTATTATTGATAGTATTATACTGTTTGAGCAGCAGCAATTCTTTCAATAAATTTAATAGCAGCCATAAGTAGAAAAAGGGGATTCCAAAAACAAAGTTGGCTTATTGTTGCCAATACAGTGGCCTCAAGCCAGGTGGAGGGTTTCGTGCGTTCCACAGGGTGCTTGTCTACTTATGCGGTGAGAGTGGTACTGAGCCATCAGTTACACCGAGGTCTGGGTGGTCGCCTCTGACCGACAGGTGATGTATTGGGCGCCTGATAAGAAAACGGCCGTTGCACTCAAGTGCTTATCGACTCATTCTGCAGTGGTGCAGAGCTTTACGAGTGATACTGCACGGGCCGTAGCGGTGTACCGCTCATCGGGTCATGCCATATCTCAGCTTCTGTCACGAAACAAGTCTGTTGTAAGCGCTCATGCCCAGGTGTCCCGGTTTGGACGCAAGCGGAGGTCCCCCAATTTATATGGCCGTTGCACTCACGTGCGTCTCGGATACTGCACAGGCCATACACCCTTTTCTTTAGGTCATGCCATATCTCAGCTTCTGTAACAAAACGGGTTTTTTCGAGCCTTTAAATTTTTTTTTTTTGTTTTTGTTTAAATAAAAAAAATCTCAGTTATTTTAGGTATAATTTCAGATTTTCTTGGAAAGAGTTGTTGCTCTAAGAAGATTATCACTGATTTTCAAAGTAATATGCACTTAGGGTAACTGGGATTCCAGCCCAGCAACCAAGGGAGACAGGAGCTCCCGGACTGATACTTTAGTCAAGAATAGATAAAACTTACTATTAAAATTAGATAAACGGGGATTTCAACCCAGCAAGCAAGCGAGACAGGAGCTCCCTGGACTGATACTTCAGTCTATAATATTGTTATTACTTACTATTAAAAGTAGATAAACTGGGATTCCAACGAAGCAAGCAAGGGAGACACAACCTCCCTGGACTGATACTTCAGTCTTTAATAGTGTTATTACTTACTATTAAAATTAGATAAACTGGGATTCCAACCCAGCAAGCGAGGGAGACAGGAGCTCCCAGGACTGATACCTCCATCTTTAATAGTTATTACTTACTATTAAAATTAGATAAACTGGGATTCCAACCCAGC
This sequence comes from Porites rus, assembly GCA_964035705.1. Lineage (NCBI taxonomy): Eukaryota > Metazoa > Cnidaria > Anthozoa > Scleractinia > Poritidae > Porites > Porites rus. Next base: position 38,184,465 of record OZ037995.1, read on the forward strand.
AAGCAAGCGAGACAGGAGCTCCCTGGACTGATACTTCAGTCTATAATAGTGTTAGTACTTACTGTTAAAATTAGATATACTGGGATTCCAACCCAGCAAGTAAAGGAGACAGGAGCTCCCTCGACTTATACTTCAGTCTTTAATAGTGTTATTACTTACTATTAAAAGAAGATAAACTGGGATTCCAACCCTGCAAGCAAGTGAGACAGGAGCTCCCTGGACTGATACTTCAGTCTATAATATTGTTATTACTTACTATTAAAATTAGATAAACTGGGATTCCAACCCAGCAAGCAAGGTAGACAGGAGCTCCCTGGACTGAAATTTCAGTCTTTAATACTTATTACTTACTATTAAACTTAGATAAACTGGGATTCCAACCCAGCAAGCAAGGGAGACAGCAGCTCCCTGGACTGATACTTCAGTCGTTAATAGTTATTACTTACTATTAAACTTAGATAAACTGGGATTCCAACCCAGCAAGCAAGGGAGACAGGAGCTCCCTGGACTGTTACTTCAGTCTTTAATACTGTTATTACTTACTATTGAAATTAGATAAACGGGGATTCCAACCCAGCAAGCAAGCGAGACAGGAGCTCCCTGGACTGATACCTCCATCTTTAATAGTTATTACTTACTATTAAAATTAGATAAACTGGGATTCCAACCTTTCAAGCAAGCGACACAGGAGCTCCCTAGACTGATACTTCAGTCTATAATAGTGTTATTACTTACTATTAAAATTAGATAAACTGGGATTCCAACCTAGCAAGCAAGGAAGACAGGAACTCCCTGGACTGATACTTCAGTCTTTAATAGTGTTATTACTTACTATTAAAATTAGATAAACTGGGATTCCAACCCAGCAAGCAAGCGAGACAGGAGCTCCCTGGACTGATACTTCAGTCTTTAATACTGTTATTACTTACTATTAAAATTAGATAAACTGGGATTCCAACCCAGCAAGCAAGGGAGACAAGAGCTCCCTGGACTGATACTTCAGTCAATAATAGATAAAACTTACTATTAAAACTAGGTAAACTGTGATTCCAACCCAGCAAGCAAGGGAGACAGGAGCTCCCTGGACTGATACTTCAGTCAATAATAGGTGAAACTTACTATTAAAAGTAGATAAACTGGGATTCCAACCCAGGAAGCAAGGGAGACAGCAGCTCCCTGGACTGATACTTCAGTCAATAATAGATGAAACTTACTATTAAAACTAGATAAACTGGGATTCCAACCCAGCAAGCAAGGGAGACAGGAGCTCCCTGGACTGATACTTCAGTCAATAATAGATAAAACGTACTATTAAAACTAGATAAACTGGGATTCCAATGCTGCAAGCAAGGGAGACAGGAGCTCCATGGACTGATACTTCAGTCAATGAGAGATGAAACTTACTGTTAAAAAGAAGCATTTACTGGGATTCCAATGCAGCAAACTAGATAAGTAATACCTGGAGTGATACTAGAGTCTATTATACATGTAGTTGAACCTTTAATACCCTAATTCTAGAACTAAATGAGGTGCATTACACCTTAGCTTTAATTATTATTGATAGTATTATACTGTTCGAGCAGCAGCAATTCTTTCAATAAATTTAATAGCAGCCATAAGTAGGAAAAGGGGATTCCAAAAACAAAGTTGGCTTATTGTTGCCAATACAGTGGCCTCAAGCCAGGTGGAGGGTTTCGTGCGTTCCACAGGGTGCTTGTCTACTTATGCGGTGAGAGTGGTACTGAGCCATCAGTTACACCGAGGTCTGGGTGGTCGCCTCTGACCGACAGGTGATGTATTGGGCGCCTGATAACAAAACGGCCGTTGCACTCAAGTGCTTATCGACTCATTCTGCAGTGGTGCAGAGCTTTACGAGTGATACTGCACGGGCCGTAGCGGTGTACCGCTCATCGGGTCATGCCATATCTCAGCTTCTGTCACGAAACAAGTCTGTTGTAAGCGCTCATGCCCAGGTGTCCCGGTTTGGACGCAAGCGGAGGTCCCCCAATTTATATGGCCGTTGCACTCACGTGCGTCTCAGATACTGCACAGGCCATACACCCTTTTCTTTAGGTCATGCCATATCTCAGCTTCTGTAACAAAACGGGTTTTTTCGAGCCTTTAAATTTTTTTTTTTTGTTTTTGTTTAAATAAAAAAAATCTCAGTTATTTTAGGTATAATTTCAGATTTTCTTGGAAAGAGTTGTTGCTCTAAGAAGATTATCACTGATTTTCAAAGTAATATGCACTTAGGGTAACTGGGATTCCAGCCCAGCAACCAAGGGAGACAGGAGCTCCCGGACTGATACTTTAGTCAAGAATAGATAAAACTTACTATTAAAATTAGATAAACGGGGATTTCAACCCAGCAAGCAAGCGAGACAGGAGCTCCCTGGACTGATACTTCAGTCTATAATATTGTTATTACTTACTATTAAAAGTAGATAAACTGGGATTCCAACGAAGCAAGCAAGGGAGACACAACCTCCCTGGACTGATACTTCAGTCTTTAATAATGTTATTACTTACTATTAAAATTAGATAAACTGGGATTCCAACCCAGCAAGCGAGGGAGACAGGAGCTCCCAGGACTGATACCTCCATCTTTAATAGTTATTACTTACTATTAAAATTAGATAAACTGGGATTCCAACCCAGCAAGCAAGCGAGACAGGAGCTCCCTGGACTGATACTTCAGTCTATAATAGTGTTAGTACTTACTGTTAAAATTAGATATACTGGGATTCCAACCCAGCAAGTAAAGGAGACAGGAGCTCCCTCGACTTATACTTCAGTCTTTAATAGTGTTATTACTTACTATTAAAAGAAGATAAACTGGGATTCCAACCCTGCAAGCAAGTGAGACAGGAGCTCCCTGGACTGATACTTCAGTCTATAATATTGTTATTACTTACTATTAAAATTAGATAAACTGGGATTCCAACCCAGCAAGCAAGGAAGACACGAGCTCCTTGGACTGTTACTTTAGTCTTTAATAGTGTGATTACTTACTATTAAAATTAGATAAACTGGGATTCCAACCCAGCAAGCAAGGGAGACAAGAGCTCCCTGGACTGATACTTCAGTCAATAATAGATAAAACTTACTATTAAAACTAGATAAACTAAGATTCCAACCCAGCAAGCAAGGGAGATAGCAGCTCCCTGGACTGATACTTCAGTCAATAATAGATGAAACTTACTATTAAAACTAGATAAACTAGGATTCCAACCCAGCAAGCAAGGGAGACAGGAGCTCCCAGGACTGATACCTCCATCTTTAATAGTTATTACTTACTATTAAAATTAGATAAACTGGGATTCCAACCCAGCAAGCAAGCGAGACAGGAGCTCCCTGGACTGATACTTCAGTCTATAATAGTGTTAGTACTTACTGTTAAAATTAGATATACTGGGATTCCAACCCAGCAAGTAAAGGAGACAGGAGCTCCCTCGACTTATACTTCAGTCTTTAATAGTGTTATTACTTACTATTAAAAGAAGATAAACTGGGATTCCAACCCTGCAAGCAAGTGAGACAGGAGCTCCCTGGACTGATACTTCAGTCTATAATATTGTTATTACTTACTATTAAAATTAGATAAACTGGGATTCCAACCCAGCAAGCAAGGTAGACAGGAGCTCCCTGGACTGAAATTTCAGTCTTTAATACTTATTACTTACTATTAAACTTAGATAAACTGGGATTCCAACCCAGCAAGCAAGGGAGACAGCAGCTCCCTGGACTGATACTTCAGTCGTTAATAGTTATTACTTACTATTAAACTTAGATAAACTGGGATTCCAACCCAGCAAGCAAGCGAGACAGGAGCTCCCTGGACTGTTACTTCAGTCTTTAATACTGTTATTACTTACTATTGAAATTAGATAAACGGGGATTCCAACCCAGCAAGCAAGCGAGACAGGAGCTCCCTGGACTGATACCTCCATCTTTAATAGTTATTACTTACTATTAAAATTAGATAAACTGGGATTCCAACCTTTCAAGCAAGCGACACAGGAGCTCCCTAGACTGATACTTCAGTCTATAATAGTGTTATTACTTACTATTAAAATTAGATAAACTGGGATTCCAACCTAGCAAGCAAGGAAGACAGGAACTCCCTGGACTGATACTTCAGTCTTTAATAGTGTTATTACTTACTATTAAAATTAGATAAACTGGGATTCCAACCCAGCAAGCAAGCGAGACAGGAGCTCCCTGGACTGATACTTCAGTCTTTAATACTGTTATTACTTACTATTAAAATTAGATAAACTGGGATTCCAACCCAGCAAGCAAGGGAGACAAGAGCTCCCTGGACTGATACTTCAGTCAATAATAGATAAAACTTACTATTAAAACTAGGTAAACTGAGATTCCAACCCAGCAAGCAAGGGAGACAGGAGCTCCCTGGACTGATACTTCAGTCAATAATAGGTGAAACTTACTATTAAAAGTAGATAAACTGGGATTCCAACCCAGGAAGCAAGGGAGACAGCAGCTCCCTGGACTGATACTTCAGTCAATAATAGATGAAACTTACTATTAAAACTAGATAAACTGGGATTCCAACCCAGCAAGCAAGGGAGACAGGAGCTCCCTGGACTGATACTTCAGTCAATAATAGATAAAACGTACTATTAAAACTAGATAAACTGGGATTCCAATGCTGGAAGCAAGGGAGACAGGAGCTCCATGGACTGATACTTCAGTCAATGAGAGATGAAACTTACTGTTAAAAAGAAGCATTTACTGGGATTCCAATGCAGCAAACTAGATAAGTAATACCTGGAGTGATACTAGAGTCTATTATACATGTAGTTGAACCTTTAATACCCTAATTCTAGAACTAAATGAGGTGCATTACACCTTAGCTTTAATTATTATTGATAGTATTATACTGTTTGAGCAGCAGCAATTCTTTCAATAAATTTAATAGCAGCCATAAGTAGAAAAAGGGGATTCCAAAAACAAAGTTGGCTTATTGTTGCCAATACAGTGGCCTCAAGCCAGGTGGAGGGTTTCGTGCGTTCCACAGGGTGCTTGTCTACTTATGCGGTGAGAGTGGTACTGAGCCATCAGTTACACCGAGGTCTGGGTGGTCGCCTCTGACCGACAGGTGATGTATTGGGCGCCTGATAACAAAACGGCCGTTGCACTCAAGTGCTTATCGACTCATTCTGCAGTGGTGCAGAGCTTTACGAGTGATACTGCACGGGCCGTAGCGGTGTACCGCTCATCGGGTCATGCCATATCTCAGCTTCTGTCACGAAACAAGTCTGTTGTAAGCGCTCATGCCCAGGTGTCCCGGTTTGGACGCAAGCGGAGGTCCCCCAATTTATATGGCCGTTGCACTCACGTGCGTCTCGGATACTGCACAGGCCATACACCCTTTTCTTTAGGTCATGCCATATCTCAGCTTCTGTAACAAAACGGGTTTTTTCGAGCCTTTAAATTTTTTTTTTTTGTTTTTGTTTAAATAAAAAAAATCTCAGTTATTTTAGGTATAATTTCAGATTTTCTTGGAAAGAGTTGTTGCTCTAAGAAGATTATCACTGATTTTCAAAGTAATATGCACTTAGGGTAACTGGGATTCCAGCCCAGCAACCAAGGGAGACAGGAGCTCCCGGACTGATACTTTAGTCAAGAATAGATAAAACTTACTATTAAAATTAGATAAACGGGGATTTCAACCCAGCAAGCAAGCGAGACAGGAGCTCCCTGGACTGATACTTCAGTCTATAATATTGTTATTACTTACTATTAAAAGTAGATAAACTGGGATTCCAACGAAGCAAGCAAGGGAGACACAACCTCCCTGGACTGATACTTCAGTCTTTAATAGTGTTATTACTTACTATTAAAATTAGATAAACTGGGATTCCAACCCAGCAAGCGAGGGAGACAGGAGCTCCCAGGACTGATACCTCCATCTTTAATAGTTATTACTTACTATTAAAATTAGATAAACTGGGATTCCAACCCAGCAAGCAAGCGAGACAGGAGCTCCCTGGACTGATACTTCAGTCTATAATAGTGTTAGTACTTACTGTTAAAATTAGATATACTGGGATTCCAACCCAGCAAGTAAAGGAGACAGGAGCTCCCTCGACTTATACTTCAGTCTTTAATAGTGTTATTACTTACTATTAAAAGAAGATAAACTGGGATTCCAACCCTGCAAGCAAGTGAGACAGGAGCTCCCTGGACTGATACTTCAGTCTATAATATTGTTATTACTTACTATTAAAATTAGATAAACTGGGATTCCAACCCAGCAAGCAAGGAAGACACGAGCTCCTTGGACTGTTACTTTAGTCTTTAATAGTGTGATTACTTACTATTAAAATTAGATAAACTGGGATTCCAACCCAGCAAGCAAGGGAGACAAGAGCTCCCTGGACTGATACTTCAGTCAATAATAGATAAAACTTACTATTAAAACTAGATAAACTAAGATTCCAACCCAGCAAGCAAGGGAGATAGCAGCTCCCTGGACTGATACTTCAGTCAATAATAGATGAAACTTACTATTAAAACTAGATAAACTAGGATTCCAACCCAGCAAGCAAGGGAGACAGGAGCTCCCAGGACTGATACTTCAGTCAAAAATAGATGAAACTTATTACTATTAAAACTAGATAAACTGGGATTCCAACCCAGCAAGCAAGGGAGACAGCAGCTTCCTGGACTGATACTTCAGTCATTAATAGATGAAACTTACTATTAAAACTAGATAAATTGGGATTCCAACCCAGCAAGCAAGGGAGACAGCAGCTCCCTGGACTGATACTTCAGTCAATAATAGATGAAACTTACTATTAAAACTAGATAAACTGGGATTCCAACCCAGCAAGCAAGGGAGACAGGAGCTCCCAGACTGATACTTCAGTCAATAATAGATGAAACTTACTCTTAAAACTAGATAAACTGGGATTCCAACCCAGCAAGCAAGGGAGACAGGAGCTCTCTGGACTGATACTTCAGTCAATAATAGATAAAATTAATATTAAAACTAGATAAACTGGGATTCCAACCCAGCAAGCAAGGGAGACAGGAGCTCCCTGGACTGACACTTCAGTCAATAACAGATGAAACTTAATAATAATAATAATAATTTACCAATTTATGTAGCGCGTATTTACATGTGCTGATCAATAGCGCTTTACAATCATATGTTTAAAAGAAAACGGAAATACATTACCGTGAGAATAAAATAAGCTAAGTTACAAACTATAAAAATACTTCTTAAAAAGATAGGTTTTAAGTCGAGATTTAAAACTGTTAAGTGATGTTGCTTGACGAAGCTCCACAGGTAGCTCATTCCAGAGTTTTGGAGCTGCTGCTGAGAATGATCTTGCTCCCAATGTTGTAAGCATCTTTCCCTTGGGATGGTCCAATAAGAGCTTACCAGTAGACCTAAGATTATATAATGAATTCGATTTTATACTAATAAGATCGCTAAGATAAGTTGGCGCTAGGCCATAAATACATTTGAAAGTCAAAAGTAAAAGTAGGTAAACAGGGATTCCAACCCAGCAAGCAAGGGAGACAGGAGCTCCCTGGACTGATTCTTCAGTCAATAATAGATAAAACTTACTATTAAAACTAGATAAAATGGGATTCCAACCCAGCAAGCAAGGGAGACAGGAGCTCCCTCGACTTATACTTCAGTCTTTAATAGTGTTATTACTTACTATTAAAAGAAGATAAACTGGGATTCCAACCCTGCAAGCAAGTGAGACAGGAGCTCCCTGGACTGATACTACAGTCTATAATATTGTTATTACTTACTATTAAAATTAGATAAACTGGGATTCCAACCCAGCAAGCAAGGAAGACACGAGCTCCTTGGACTGTTACTTCAGTCTTTAATAGTGTTATTACTTACTATTAAAATTAGATAAACTGGGATTCCAACCCAGCAAGCAAGGGAGACAAGAGCTCCCTGGACTGATACTTCAGTTAATAATAGATAAAACTTACTATTAAATTTAGATAAACTGAGATTCCAACCCAGCAAGCAAGGGAGATAGGAGCTCCCTGGTCTGATACTTCAGTCAATAATAGATGAAACTTACTATTAAAACTAGATAAACTAGGATTCCAACCCAGCAAGCAAGGGAGACAGGAGCTCCCAGGACTGATACTTCAGTCAATAATAGATGAAACTTATTACCATTAAAACTAGATAAACTGGGATTCCAACCCAGCAAGCAAGGGAGACAGGAGCTTCCTGGACTGATACTTCAGTCATTAATAGATGAAACTTACTATTAAAACTAGATAAACTGGGATTCCAACCCAGCAAGCAAGGGAGACAGCAGCTCCCTGGACTGATACTTCAGTCAATAATAGATGAAACTTACTCTTAAAACTAGATAAACCGGGATTCCAACCCAGCAAGCAAGGGAGACAGGAGCTCTCTGGACTGATACTTCAGTCAATAATAGATAAAATTAATATTAAAACTAGATAAACTGGGATTCCAACCCAGCAAGCAAGGGAGACAGGAGCTCCCTGGACTGATTCTTCAGTCAATAATAGATAAAACTTACTATTAAAACTAGTTAAAATGGGATTCCAACCCAGCAAGCAAGGGACACAGCAGCTCCCTGGACTGATACTTCAGTCAATAATAGGTGAAACTTACTATTAAAACTAGATAAACTGGGATTCCAACCCAGCAAGCAAGGGAGACAGGAGCTCCCTGGACTGATACTTCAGTCAATAATAGATAAAACGTACTATTAAAACTAGATAAACTGGGATTCCAACGCTGCAAGCAAGGGAGACAGGAGCTCCCTGGACTGATACTTCAGTCAATGAGAGATGAAACTTACTGTTAAAAGAAAGCATTTACTGGGATTCCAATGCAGCAAGCTAGATAAATAATACCTGGAGTGACACTAGAGTCTATTATACATGTAGTTGAACCTTTAATACCCTAATTCTAGAACTAAATGAGGTGCATTACACCTTAGCTTTAATTATTATTGATAGTATTATACTGTTCGAGCAGCAGCAATTCTTTCAATAAATTTAATAGCAGCCATAAGTAGGAAAAGGGGATTCCAAAAACAAAGTTGGCTTATTGTTGCCAATACAGTGGCCTCAAGCCAGGTGGAGGGTTTCGTGCGTTCCACAGGGTGCTTGTCTACTTATGCGGTGAGAGTGGTACTGAGCCATCAGTTACACCGAGGTCTGGGTGGTCGCCTCTGACCGACAGGTGATGTATTGGGCGCCTGATAAGAAAACGGCCGTTGCACTCAAGTGCTTATCGACTCATTCTGCAGTGGTGCAGAGCTTTACGAGTGATACTGCACGGGCCGTAGCGGTGTACCGCTCATCGGGTCATGCCATATCTCAGCTTCTGTCACGAAACAAGTCTGTTGTAAGCGCTCATGCCCAGGTGTCCCGGTTTGGACGCAAGCGGAGGTCCCCCAATTTATATGGCCGTTGCACTCACGTGCGTCTCGGATACTGCACAGGCCATACACCCTTTTCTTTAGGTCATGCCATATCTCAGCTCCTGTAACGAAACGGGTTTTTTCGAGCCTTTAAATTTTTTTTTTGTTTTTTGTTTAAATAAAAAAAATCTCAGTTATTTTAGGTATAATTTCAGATTTTCTTGGAAAGAGTTGTTGCTCTAAGACGATTATCACTGATTTTCAAAGTAATATGCACTTAGGGTAACTGGGATTCCAGCCCAGCAACCAAGGGAGACAGGAGCTCCCGGACTGATACTTCAGTCAAGAATAGATAAAACTTACTATTAAAACTAGATAAACTGGGATTTCAACCCAGTAAGCAAGGGAGACAGAAGCTCCCTGCACTGATACTTCAGTCAATAATAGATGAAACTTTTTATTAAAACTAGATAAACAGGGATTCCAACCCAGCAAGAAAGGGAGACAAGTGCTTCCTGGGCTGACACTTTAGTCAATAATAGATGAAACTAATACTATTAAAACTAGATAAACTGGGATTCTAGCCCAGCAAGCAAGGGAGAGAGGAGCCCCCTGGACTGATACTTTAGTCAATAATAGATGAAACTTACTATTAAAACTAGATAAAGTGGTATTCCAACCCAGCAAGCAAGGGATTCAGGGGCTTCCTGGACTGATACTTCAGTCTATCATAGTTATTACTTAGTATGAAAATTAGATAAACTGGGACTCCAACCCAGCAAGCAATGGAGTGAGGAGTTCCCTGGACTGATACTTCAGTCGATCGTAGTTATTACTTACTATTAAAATTAGATAAACTGGGATTCCAACCCAGCAATCAAGGGAGACTGGAGCTCCTTAGTCTGAGAAGAAGAACACCCAATTGCATTTGCCTGAAATCTGCTGTTAATTAGGACCAATGAGATATACCCTTAGAAAGTTTCCACTTGAGAAGATATGAGAACTCCCGTAATGTCTTTGCCTGATATCTGCTCTTAACTAGGGCCAATGGGATTTGCAGTCACTATCATTTTATTTTAGGAGAGGACTGTTTTCACTTTAATTTAATTTATTTTTAATTGCGTATAATTTCATTTAACATGGAAGAGACACTTCATGGATCTGTTAATAAACTTTTAATAGAATTATTACTATTATTATAATTGTTATTGTTATTATTATTATTATTACTGATATACCATTAGATGATTAGATACCATAAAAAGATAATAACTGTAATGATTCAAATTGTATATTTCACTTAGTAAACATAGATTTGAACCTGGAAATTATTTAAGTGTTTGACTCTCCACTGTTATGTCTTTGCAGGTTATAACAAGGCTTTTGCTGGACGCTTTAAATATATCTAAGTGGAGACGTCGGAAATGAATTTATTGTATTTACAGTGTAACTTTACGATTTTGCGCAGTTGTTGTTACAGGGAAAAAGCTATTTGAGGGTACAGTGAGAGTCGACTTGTCTTTATTGATATGATTTTTTATTTCTCGGCCCACTAAGAATATCTGCTGATGGTCAGATATTTTTAGTGGGCGTTAAACTTCATTTCTTATCTATATCCCTTATCGGTGCAAATCAAAATAGGTTGTATTAGTTCAATTTACGTCTGTTGGTAACATCCTCTAAGCGCTTGTGTTTTTTTTCTTTAGCTTTTTTATTTTCTAGATTGAATCTACCCGGTTATTTTTGTTCATCACGTGGGGAGGCGTTTTCTACACTTCAGGTATAATGGATATGTTTCTTTGCATTAATCCCCGGTTTTCTCCTTAGGCCTAGAGGTCGAGCACCACGAGGAGCTCGAGGAGTTCGGATTGATATACTCTAGAATAAGAGCACAACATCGTATGTGTAGTACCCGGCGTCGTTTGCTAGTGAGAGAATAGAGAACAAAGAAGTGAACGACTGAAATGAACTCATTTATCCCTATAGCAAACGGGAGCCAGAAAAATAAGTTTCTTATATGTGCTTATTGCAAAAAGTACGTTTAAACCCGAAAATGGTGTTAGGTTTGGCAGAAGTACCTGAACTTTTTGTCGTTGAGATTCTTTATATATATTTTGCTAACAGATACTTACTTTGGTCGTTATATTTACTGAGTTCAGGTTCCTTTTTTAAATTGCACTTTTATAGTTTACAAAGATTGAAAAATCGTCATCTGGTGGAACCTGTAAGGTACAATGAAAACAACAATGAAAGGTACGTTATCTCTTGAGAAGAATTGAATAACCCCAGTTTTTACAACAGGGTTCGAACAGGGGCGGTCCAAAAAATAACGGGCTGTTAGACTGTAAATCACTTAAATAACTAACCAACGCGAAAAACAAGAGCACAAAATAACCAGTACTCAAATTTCTCTATTTCTACAGTCTACTGATAAACATTGCACTTTCTTCTGTTTTAGGACGTGTTTCTCAAGTTGGACATCTGAAGAAATGCCTGCGTGTTACGATACAGCTAAAGTGAAGATGTAGCGATCAAGATGAAATACTTTAGAAAATTAATCTAACAATTTTTTTTTTCCAGTAATATAAAAGCTAAATAAAACTTTGTAGAATTCTGCTACAGTGGCAGTCAACATTTTCGAAGGAGGACTTTCCTTCTTACGGAAACAACTGCTACTGGGCAACAATGGCTTTTTTTTGTGTGTTCTGAAATTATTAAGGATAGGTCTATTCAAAATATCTTTAATGTTAATCTTCGTGTTCCTAAACACTTAAATGATTGTAATGAACACTCTCGCCATTTTTCGGGGGTACTCGTTGACTACTTTGGCTTGCGTTAATCTTCATATACTAGACCTACCATAACTTCGAACACGCGCTATGGTAAACGCTTACAGTAATGCCTTTACAAAATTGCGTTAATTGAAATGAACACTGTCCCCATCTTTCGGGGATACTTTCGGCAACTTTTGACCACTATCTTTGACTTCTTCGGCCTGCGTTAAGTCTTCATGTTTACTTACCATTTCTACGAACCGGCGCTATCGTAAATGGCTATATGCCTTTGTCAAAATGGATACTCTTGCCATCCTTCGGGGTACTTTCGGTAACTTTCGACCACTATCATTGACTACTTCGACTTGCGTCAGTCTTCATAGAACCTTATGAGTACCATTACTTCGAACGCGCGCTATCGCCAACTTGTGAACACTAAAATGTTAATGAACACCCTTCGGGGTACTTTCGGTAACTTTCGACCAGTATCGTTGACTACTTCGACTTGCATAAATCTTCATAGAGACTTATACCATTACTTGGAACGCGCGCTATCGCCAACTTGTGAACACTAAAATGTTAATGAACACCCTTCGGGGTACTTTCGGTAACTTTCGACCAGTATCGTTGACTACTTCGACTTGCATCAATCTTCATAGAGACTTATACCATTACTTGGAACGCGCGCTATCGCCAACTTGTGAACACTATAATGTTAATGAACACCCTCGCAATCCTTCAGGGTACTTTCGGTAACTTTCGACCACTATTGTTGACTACTTCGGCTTGCGTTAATATTCATTATAAACTTACTACTGATTACTTCGAACGCGCGCTATAGCAAACATTTAAATGTCTTTGCGAGCTTCGCGCAAAACCGGCCTCCTGTAAATCTAAAAAGGGCCTCTAGCTGTCACCATAATGTTTTAAACCAAATTTATACCGACTTGTTTAAAGGTGTATCTTCTTTTTAACACTATGTATTTACATGAATGTTTTTGCGCTCTTGTTAACCTTCTGTCGCCGTTATCAATTATTTTATGCTTTGTTGTGTATAGAGTGCTTTAGTAACCTTTATTTCCATAACTAATACGCTTTCGATCGCGCGATTCCGTACACTTGGCGAACGTGCATCAACTTCGTTAACTTCACGTAGTGTTACCCGATCTTGTAACTTTTCATTCTCGATCCTCAACTGTGGTCTCGGTTGCCTTGAGGGTAGAGGGTAGAGATTTGCTTTGCGTTTAAAGTGAATGAGATTTGGTTAATGTATATAACGTTATACATAATAAGCCCAATATGTAATGTAAAGGAGTTGACAATGGATAAGCCACATAAAGAATGTGGAATAGTGGGTTGTAAGCTATTGATTCTATAAATTTATACCAAGCTGCAACTGTTGAGTTAATCAAGGGATTGACTTTTAAAGAAACTGTAGTGATAAACTGGTGGGAAAATTAAATAAAAATTGTTTTAATCTGAATTTAAGCTTGTAAAATAATTTTACCACAGTAATGAGAATGAAAAGGTTGCTTCTCGAGCGCTATCCATTTTGTGCCCGCAGGTAGCTGAGAAATAGATGATTCACTCGATTGAAGCTTATTTTTCTGGTTTGCTTTCGAACCACAATGGGTTTATGCGGTTTTAATTCAGTAGCTCCTCTAGATCTCGTTACTATCGAATTTCGCGTAAAAATGCCTTTACAAAATTGCGTTCAGTGAAATGAACACTGTCCCCATCTTTCGGGGTTACTTTCGACAACTTTTGACCACTATCGTTGACTTCTTCGGCCTGCGTTAAATCTTCATGTTTACTTGCCATTTCAAAGAACCGGCGCTATCGTAAACTCTCGCCATCTTTCGGGGGTACTTTAGGTAACTTTCGACCACTATCATTGACTACCTCGACTGGCGTCAATCTTCACAGAGACTTATACCATTACTTGGAACGCGCGCTAACGCCAACTTGTGAATGAACACCCTCGCAATCCTTCGGGGTACTTTCGGTAACTTTCGACCACTATCATTGACTACTTCGGCTTGCGTTAATCTTCATTATAAACTTACTACTGATTACTTCGAACGCGCGCTATAGCAAACACTTAAATGTCTTTGCGAGCTTCGCGCAAAACCGACCTCCTGTAAATCTAAAAACGGAATGTAGCTGTCACCATGATGTTGTAAACCAAATTTATACCGACTTGTTTAAAGGTGTATCTTCGTTTTAACACTAAGTATTCACATGAATGTTTTTGCTCTCTTGTTAACCTTCCGTCGCCGTTATCAATTATTTTATGCTTTGTTATGTATAGAGTGCTTTAGTAACCTTTGTTTCCATGACTAATACGCTTTCGATCGCGCGATTCCGTACACTTGCCGAATGTGCATCAACTTCGTTAACTCCACGTAGTGTTACCCGATCTTGTAACTTTTCATTCTCGATCCTCAACTGTGGTCTCGGTTGCCTTGAGGGTAGAGGGTAGAGATTTGCTTTGCGTTTAACGTGAATGGTATTTGGTTAATGTACATAACGTTATACATAATAAGCCCAATATGTAATATAAAGGAGTTGATAATGGATAAGCCACATAAAGAATGTGGAATAGTGGGTTGTAAGCTATTGATTCTATAAATTTATACCAAGCTGCAACTGTTGAGTTAATCAAGGGATTGACTTTTAAAGAAACTGTAGTGATAAACTGGTGAGAAAATTAAATAACAATTGTTTTAATCTGAATTTAAGCTTGTAAAATAATTTTACCACAGTAATGAGAATTAAAAGGTTGCTTCTTGAGCGCTATCCATTTTTTGCCCGCAGGAGTCTAAGAAAAATAGAAAGAAACTGATAGAGCTGAGAAATAGATGGTTCACTCGATTGAAGCTTATTATTCTGGTTTGCTTTCGAACCACAATGGCTTTATGCGGTTTTATAATTCAATAGCTTCTCTAGATCTCGTTACTATCGAATTTTCGCGTCCGCTCACTGGCGTCTTCTTCGGCCTTCATGTTCGCTCCACCAGATCCAGTTCGCCTCGACAGCAATGCAAGCGCATGGAATTCTTATGACATGCAGTTACAATATTTTAATATTAACTCCCAACGGTTTAACTCCAGATTAGGCAGCTGGCAATCAGCATCTTGTTTTTTCTCGTTATTAAAGTATCGTTGCTTGTCTCAGTCTTCTTATTTCCTTATTTCCTTGGAAATCATCCCAAACAATGCACGTTCTTAAAGGGGGAGGTAAGGGGGAGGTTTTTGATAAACGCTGTCTGAAGTGTTTATCTGAATTTCTTCAAAAATTAACATCATTTTAAATTTATTGCAAAGTAGATATAACTCGGTTAAGTCGACAACCTGTATTTAATATTATCTATCCAATACTGTGTATTTAACAATTCCTGTCTTAAATTGTAATAAAATCAAAATTGTAATGAGTGTGTTAGCGTAAGTAATACTTTGTCTAATAACGTATTAGTTTGTGTAATGGGTACTAAGCTGTTACATCGCACGCGATTTAAATTCAACGGCGATTTCACATAGTACAATATGTAATTCTGAAGATGACAAATGTACCATCAAAAAATGTTTGGTAAATTAAAGAAAGTTGTTTTGTTTATGCGACTATCGAAATTTTTGGGTCTGAAATAGGGTAAAGGTTTGTCCTGTCTACAGCTTTCTCTACTAGAACCAAGGTCGTCTCTTTTACTGTTCATCTTTTAAGAATAGTTTGAAATAGGATGATGTGCCACTAGCCCACCCAAATTTCCTATCGTATCCCTCCACGTATCATCTCTAGCTGGAAGATGAGGCATTTTCCTACTAGCCTATGAGCAGACTCACTTGTGAAATTTCGGGGAAATTCCTTCCCCATTATTTTACTCGCCCATTTCCTCGCCTTATTATTCTCCCCGGCTGACGCTGCCTGTCGTCTCCACGGCAAACATTTTCCCCGAAATCGCACCACAGGTGGCCCAAGCGTAATATGGGCCACCTGTGGCGTAATACGAGAGTTTGTATGGGAAAAATAGAGTTTGAAACTTACATGAAATAAATGAAGTAAAAGCGATAAAAGCTATCAATAAAGTGTAAATATTGTTACCTGGAGTCGTTGTCTTTGTTTTTACGAAGTTTCAGCGCGATTTGAGTACTTTTACATCATCTTACCTGACAATGTAATAATAAGAGACAATATTTACACTTTATTGATAACTTTTATCGCTTTTACTTCTTATTTCATCTAAGTTTCAAACTCTATTTTTCCCATACAAACTCTCATATTACGCCACAGGTGGCCCACATTACGCTTGGGCCACCTGTGATCGCTCGAGTGAGCCTGCTCGTGGGCTATATATTTTTCCCACAAGCCACCTTTAAACCTACCAACGTTATTTGTCTGTTGAAATCAGACAGTGTGCTTTCCACTTCCATTTTGCAGGGTCCTTACTTCATTTTTTCCCTCTTATTTTTCACATAACTTCTTTCTAGTCGAAAAATTTCACCCACATCAGATACAATCTTATCAGAATACACGGCCACTGTCAAAGCAACAACGATTTCGTACAATCGTCGCTTCTTGGTAGCAAAGAACAATATCGATTCCCATCGATTTTCCTCCCCGTCTCTAATGCATAGAAATTCCGAGACAATGCTGTTTTCTAAGGAAACTAACGATTTTTAAAACTCTAAACTACGACCTTTTTTTCAATAATTACAGCAAAAAGATAACCATCACATATTGTTATTTATTATATGGAGGAGAGTGTTTTACTGGGAACTAAACCACTCGTAGATTCCATACGCCACTTCATCCGGGACCCGAGAGACGTATTTTCCGTATGTCACCTTTGTGAGTGTCGTATCGTTCAATGACGTCACGATTCCCGCCTTTTGCTTTTGTTGAATTGGTTTCTCCATATAATAAAAAGAACATTACACGTTGGCTCGAAGATATGAATTTTATGTTCAAGTGGCAAGAACAATATCTCACTCGTTCGCTTCGCTCACTCGTGAGATATTGTTCTTGCCACTCGAACATAAAATTCATATCTTCTCGCCACCGTGTAATATCCTCTATATTTTTTTATTACGTACCTATTAAGATTTTGCAAGCAAGGTTTGACTAGGTTGGAAACTAATGATATTAAGGGTTGGCGAAATTGACGAAGGTCGGTTGAGCTGCCATTGGCTGGTGCTGACAAAAAATTGTTTTTAACATTTGAAAACAAACCACTCTCCAGCAGAGTCTTGGTCTAAGATAAATGTAATATCAAAAATGTAACTTTAGACGCCGGCCATGTGTTCTTCATTATTCACTTGGTTTCTTCTTTTCAAAGTTTTACTGTCAGTACTTGCTGAGACAGCTTATACACAAGGTCAGTTTTGCTTGATTATCTCAGTTCCTATTATTGTTATGAGGTTGTTATTTTTCAGGCATTTTTAACGGCCACAACAAGTTTGTGTCAGTAACTTTTCAGTTTTTTGTATTCTGTGTAGTGCACAACAAAACTAGGCAATACATCGGATAACAAAAGGAGTCTAAAGGCGTCTAAGAACAAACATTATTAAACTATTTTCAGTCGATATTCATGATAAAAGTGATACCTAGAAACCGAATTTGATTCAAGAGATGCGTGATATTTAAGCTAATAAATTCTCCGAGTGATTTTTGCTTCGAAAGTATACCGAATGGAACGAAGGCGGTTTTGCTTATGGTTTTCATACACGTACCATGCTGGAGCCCAAAAAAGATTCTTTTTGCTGGTTGTATTGCCACTTTTCTTTGTCGCTCAAATTGAAATAACAAATCTGAAAACACAATTTTTTAATAACGTGGTTTTCTTTGCTAAATTAAATTGAATTAATTTTATAAAAATTTTAGGAATTAATTTTAAAAATCTTGTCCTGGTGTTTTTAAGTTTCCACAAAACACTAATATTAACTTCTTTTTAGATTTAAAACATTTTGCGCTATAAAGGCGTTTTTGCTTTGAAAATATATTTTAATAACTTTCAGCGTTTTCGATACTCTGCTGTTTTTCGAATTTTTTTAAATACTGTCCTTTCTACAGGTTTGGACTCCGGGTTTCGCCAAGATTTTTTCATGCAAGACGATCATCACTATGTAAATGTTCCTAGACTTGAAACATTCACTGTCTCCGACAAGCTTGCCTGCAACATTAATTGCTTGAGAAATCCTTCTTGCTTGTCTGTTAATCTGGCCGCCATCGAAACTGCAGCCGATGAAAAGATTTGGTGCGAGTTGTTGTCCTCTGAAAAGAACAGCAACCCCGAGAAGTATAAAAGAAACAAGACCTCCCATCATTTAAGTTCCTTCTTGAAGGTAGTTGTAAATTCAGTGATAATCTACTCTAAATAACTGATCTGTTTTTGTAGAAAATGTTCGATGATATTTCGAAATATTACTATTTCAGACCTCTTGCGTTTCCTCGCCGTGCCGCAATGGAGGTACGTGTGTGTCAAGCTTCAACCATCACACTTTTTATTGCAATTGCAGAGAAGGTTTTGTTGGAGTATCTTGCGAAGTAGGTAATAAACGTTAAGTTACGCTTTTGTGAAAAAAAAACACACACACACAGTTTGCACGGTCGGCAAATCCTGCAAAAGTCTGCGTAGTCTTTGCAGTCAAAACAGTCCGCTTCATAGTCTCCAGTCTGGACAGTCTTCGCAGTCTGAACAATCAACAGTCTTCGTTGTCTGCAGTCTGAGCAGTCTGTGGTCTGCACAGGCTGCGCAGTCTGCCGTCCAGATAGTCTGCACAGTTTGGACAGTCTGTAAGGTCTGCAAAGTCTGCAGTCTGAACAGGCTGCAGTCTAGCGGTGCGAAGTCTGCACAGCCTACACTCTGCAGTCTGCACAATCAGGACAGTCTGCAGTGTCTGCACAGTCTGCAATCAGCAGCCTGCGTTTCCGCATGACCGCGAC
>OZ037995.1:38211090-38358590 GCA_964035705.1 Porites rus
ACATAGTTCCAATGATTATCCTTGATCCCAAGGTATAATAAGTTTACTAAGGTCCTGATCCGTGTTCCATCCAGAAGTCCAATCCATGCCAAAAGCGAGTCGTAGATCGACGAGGACAATATTTTCGCGATTTCACCGTCAATCGTCAAGGGTACGAGTTGAAATTTACGCTGTTTAACCTCCCATCGTCAAGGTGTTTTCGATAATAAAAGAAAAAAACTGAACTCTAGCTGTGCTCGGCAAAAACTGGCGAACTCCGAATAGAAAAATATATCGGAAATCATGGCACGCGACCAGACGCTACAAAAACCTTATGAAAAAGCTAGACCTAAACAAAAAAGAATCATGAAGGGAAGAAATAATTTGGCTTAGGTCGCCTTTTGTGACTTGCCAGTATCTCGAAGGATTTCGCTGGTTAACAAGCCATCCTAAACCACGAGTGGGAAAGCTCAAGGGCGACAAATTTGGCAAGGAACGTTCTGATTTCTTCAGAGGAAGCAAATCGATTAAAAATCGATACAGATTTAGTGCAATCTGATTGGTCGGCTTGGAAGAAGAGATAATCGATAAAGATTTTAGGCAATCCTATTGGCTGGCTTTGCAATTTTGGGTACAACCGAACCGGATTTTTACCGTGGGAGTGCCACAGGCATCCCACGGAATAATAGTCATTGGAAGGAAAGTGTTGCTGGGGAAAAGATAATTCAGGGTGTCAGAGGGGATTTGAAGTCTAGAATAGCTGCTACGGGTTACTTGTATGAGTTACTTACCACTCAAGATCTGAATTGTGCCGTATGAAACTTCCCAGTAAGTCAGGTTGCAGGTTGTAAGGTTGCTGGCTGGGAACTCTTCCATCAGTCTTGCTGGGAGTGAGGAACAGATAATTTTTTTCCAGCAATCTCCCAAAATGCTTAAAATAGTCTCAGAAAACTTTATTCACGCTTTGTTGTTGTTTTTAGGTCTTTTTCTCAAAATTTCCCGTTGGGTGCCCCTGAAATACTAAAATAAGTTTAACAATGCCATGTTTAAGTGGTTTTGAACTATATTCTCGTTGGGTGCCCCTGACCTTTTTACCAACCGTAGTCAGGACCATAAATGGGGAGCAAATGTTAAGCAAGTCACGTCTTTCTATCACACTCTTCAATCTCAATGAATTAAGGAATTTATACCTACGTTTAATACTTGAAATCATATAGCATGTGCAAGCTTTCTTTCACTAGCTTAATTTGTTGATAGAGACAATATCCAAGGCTTAACGTATTCAGGACCTATCAAAAAACATATCGAATGGCAATGGCGAAAGTCAGATCACAAAACAATATTTTTTTTCTCTCACAGAAGGTCACATTTCTTGCGACAGAAACAGGTATTGTTCATTCGCTGCCTGTTTATTCCGTTGGCAGTTTTAGCAACACATCCCGGGGGGTACTACTGTGAATTCTTGGTGGGGGTGTGCCTCCCCCGTTCTCCAAATCCTGACCCTATTTCAGACCAAAAAATGTAGTTCCACACCCGTTTTCAGACCTGGTCTTTAGGCAGAAATTAAGTCATCATTACTTACATTAGAGCGCAAAAACAAACTGAAAATTCTTCAAATCCATTTCTTCGAATTCCCATATTTTTCTTTCTTTCTTAGCACTCATCTGGAATTGAAACGATAAAGACGTTCATACAATCCCACAGTTCCCTCAAAAAACATACTCGATTCCAGACCATGAAGAGGGTTTTTTCATTTGTGAATTATAACAATGTTTACGGTCGGTGAATCACCACCCAATATCCCAGGCAAATACAAGAGAACAGCAAACTCAACAACAGTGGATTCAACAAGTGCCAGTCCTCACTGGGAAAGATCTACAAACAAAACTCCGCAGGGCCGAGAAAGTCGACTTTAAATTCAGGGCGAGCAACGGCACAGCGAAGGCAAACGCTGTCAACTAAAGACAGAGGATATAAAGGGGCAGCAACCAAATAGAACAATTACACTGCAAACAAAGCCGACGAAGACCGACTGCCGACGTTTCAGCAAAATGCCGTCAACAGAATTCGCAACGAAACCGTGGAGGAATCATCGAGAGGCAAGCTTACCGTCAAAATTATCTTCTTCGATGCAACGATAGGTAGCAAGAATTACACCATCTGTAAAATCGACATGAGGAGTATCTTTCTGACGGACTGAGGACAGCCAATCAGCCTTCTCACCGTTTTACAGGAAGCTTTATTTTACAATGAACAGTTTAAAATTGCGGCATACGGAGCTCACTGTGGTGATTTGCTCAAGTGACCATCAAACAGTAGCTTCCCAGTGCGCAGCTGCCCAACTTCATTGAATCAGATCAGTATGGTGTTGGATTTTAAATTGCCGTGAGTCACGGGACCATAATGTAATGACTGTTGTCGACTTGCAGAGAAAGTTCAACCTTATTTTCCTGAGCACACAAAAATAGGCAAAAGTAAATGCTAATAAAGTAAAAAACGTAACAAATGCAAGACTGCCAGATCTGATACCTTTCCAAAACCTGTTTCCCTTATGTAGTTCATTTATATTACTTCATGCTCTACTTCCCACCGAGAGAGATTGGGGAACAGATCTAATCCTATATGCACTTGTAATCTACTAGAATAATTGAATACATAATGCGAAGCAAAGTCTTAAGCCCACTTAACATTTCTTAGCAAGGGTCAATTTCGTGTTCTTAAGAAGTGCCACGGGAAATTTGACTGCCTCGTTTACGAAATGCTATTCATCGAACTGAACTGAGGGCTGGCCTTTTAACGCTCAGAGTGACTCCATGAGTGCGAAACTCTTTGTTTAACTTGTAACATATTTGTATATGTTACTTTTCTTTTTAATGAACTATTGTTCTTCTTTTATTTATAGAACATTCATACTGTATTTTTTTTTTATTGATAATGACGTCCTAGAACGTCGAAACGTACATTTTTTAACTTTCTAAAAAACTCTTAAATGTTGTTAAGAACAGTTTTTTTGCAATTTTTTTACAGCTAAATGTTTTAAAAAGTCTCTTCTTTTTAATCTATTATAGACGCCAAGAAGGTACTGCTAATGTTTTCAATGCGCTACTACATCATATCAGGAACTCCACAGAATTTTGTTATTTCAAGAGTCAGTTGACAATTCACCTTTAAACTAAGGCGAAGGGCAAGGCTGGATTCTTAGTGACTTTTTCATAAGTATTTTTTTTCACTAGTTTTTCTTGAATTTTGGAACTTATCGTTTTATTATCATTTCACTCTTCATAGTCTTGTAGTAATGATAATTTATAACCAATTGATGAGTAGATTAGTACTAGGTTAGAAGAGCTATATTTTTTGTTTATCGATGTAAATACTGTGAATAAACATAATAATGATAAACCATTATAATTATAATAATAATAATAATTATTATTATTATTATTATTATTATTATTATTATTATTATTATTATTATTATTATTATTTTGCTTCCCTCTCAATCAAAGAAGGTGGATTGAAGACTTTTAGACGAAAAAGCGAGATCCTAGAATTACCGGGTAACGGCGAAATGCGAGCAAACTATACTCTGTAGTCACGACCTGCACGAAACAACTCAACAACACAACGTAGCAGCAGGACTACACTCGAAAAATGAACAGTCACATGCTTGGTAATGACTATGCGCAGTACCGAACATGTTTACTAATGGTAGAAATCCGTAGTCGTCGAAACTTAAAGTCTCTGATCCTACAGCTCCGCCTGCTGAAGTGAATTCCATCTTACTGCAATCATATAAGCATTAAAAAGGAGGAGCAATAGGCATTAAAAATCATCTAAAAATAAACAGCGTTCTCTTGTTCAAAGATTTAAAATCAGTGGCTTTTGGCTTCCATCGTAAAGCATTTGAAAGAACATAGGTTATCGGTTCATAAAGATAAGAGTAACATTTTTTACAGTCAGTGATAATTACTCCATGTTATGCTTGTTTTGGCTTTTGCTTGCACAATCCTGGCTAGATCCTAATACATCAGCAAAACAACAACAAATGAAACCAGAAAAACTTTTCCCATGGCAACATTAACAATAGCATTAGCACCGCCGATCACTTTGTCTTTAATGATATCAAACTTCAGCTGCATCAGTTTAGGGTAATAATCATTCCAGAAAGACATTCGGCGAGGATGAAATGACGCCTCCATCCGAGG
Source organism: Porites rus (assembly GCA_964035705.1). Taxonomy (NCBI): domain Eukaryota; kingdom Metazoa; phylum Cnidaria; class Anthozoa; order Scleractinia; family Poritidae; genus Porites; species Porites rus. The sequence goes on from OZ037995.1 coordinate 38,215,275, forward strand.
TTTTACGCCAACTCGCATGTACTGGATCTGTGACTTGAATTATATTTGTCCCACGCAACACCTCTGACTGTAGGATCGCCGGACCGGGCAAAGTCTGCGTACATGGTCATAATAAGCAAACTGACATTTCTGTCAGCGGGACTATAAAGAGATAAAAATTTCGGGAGCAAAGGAACTCCGAAATCAAAGGGAACATTTTCGCTATAGACCACGCCCATCCAATCAGCACCCATAATTGTTTTTGCCCGATGAGCAAACTCATACATGTAAACAGGAGCGACCTGACTGTGAACATCAGCGACTTTGTGACTAGGAGCAAAGTAAAGGTTATCACCAATAAGATCAACAAGTTGACTTCTTAATGCGTATTTATTACTGTTGTCAGGCCAAGGGGTGTACATGAACTCCAATGCATGTGTGATGAGATCAGCGCTTTTATCGCTGGAAAAAAAGAGAATACTTGTTTTTAATGAAATTATACTTGTACTTAATCGGCCATTTGAGGTTGCGTCTGAGACCTATTGACAGACACTACGTCTGGGCCGCCTGTGCTACAAGGTGGCTCTAACGACAGATTCTATAAGTTGTGACCAGTCTCATAAAATTCTGCTGAATTATCAGATAGTATACGTCATGGGGAGCATATGTGATAAGGGCCAGACGGCCCCACAAGCTCGCTGTAAAACTCCTACGTACAACGTGCTTAGAAAACGATCAAAAACCACGAGTTTGATCCGTTATAAGAGGGGCATCAATAACAATATAATGCAATGCAAGAGGTACCCCCCGCCTCTTAAGCTACGGTCACGCTTGCAATACTTTAACATCTGGAATAACAAACTCTATGGCATTCTCCAACTCATATCTTTTCGGCTACTCCGTTTCTTTCTGACTTTCGTTTTTTTCTGACTATTCTTCGCCGCTTCGCGACTCTTCCTCCCTCACGCGAAGAAAAATCAAGAGAAACCTCTGGGACCAGGGTACTCTTCGTCCTTGTGATTGAAGAAGTCGGGGGATTAGGTAGATCTCCAAGTTTGTTAAGGGAAGGCCTCTATACAACTTACCTACTGGTTTGAGCACGAGCAAATTTGGATAGTGATGCTTTGAATAAAGTCGGATTCACTCCATTGTCCACGTTTTTTTTTTTTTTTTTACTTCCTATTGTAATTTCCCCTGAGTCTAATATAATACTGTAACAATGTGCCTGTAACGCTATAACGCTCTCTTCACAATATTGCGCATCAATAAACGAGATGCGCACTCCCAACTCTATGTTTGGAATTATTTCAATTCGTGACAAAATATTTTATGATCGTTTCAGCGTGATTAGAGTATAATTGATTATTTTAAGAGCAAACGCGAAGGAGTGAATCTAACCCTCCCCAGAGTGAATGATACAGTCGAGTGTACAGTCGAATCTCCCGTAAGCGACCACCCAAACGCAAAGATCAAAAACACGTTTGGGTTTAAACACCTCTCTTACACTCAAGCAAGTATTTTGTGGGGACGACTCCTTCCTGAGTGAAGTGTACCTCAATAGAGGGAGTCTTGAGAAGTTGTAAAAAGTCTATAAATAGATGCCTATAACATGAATCCGAGCATGCAAAAAGCAGATAAGTTACTAACTGGTAATTCTTTCGAATGATTTATCAAAAAGTGGCTTTCGAAATGTTTTTTTTTCTGCGAAGGGGTTGACTGATCTCTTGTGAAGATTTTAAAGGAGCTGTTTCACAAAATGTATCAAAATTCAAACAGTGGGATGCGTCACCAAACATAAAAATAACTTCTCAAATCTTGAAACAAGCATGAAGAAGCTAAGACTGAAACACTTGCAATTGTGGTTTTTAAAAACTTGTTAGCCTAAACGTTTTTCAAAGTTCAGTTTTCTCGTTTGCAACGTTTGGTATAATGTTTGTTTGACACAAAGCTGTAATTTTGTCATTCACAAGGAATTTTTTTATTATTATTCGCTACGCAACAATAGGAAATGAACTACAAATAATATAGGATAAGTAGGAAAAAGAAGTGGCGAAGAGACATAACGGAAACCATAGAAGCTTGTGAGAGGTTAGGCCTCCTCGAATTACAGGCTAGAGCTGTTTTCATCAATTCAAGAAAAGATGGCGAAAAGTTGAAGATGGAAAGATTTATGAACTGCTTTCGTATTTATAATTATAATTTAATCTTCAGTATTTTCTTAAAGGAGGAAAGGGATTGAAAGTTGATGACCTCGTTGTCAAGTGAATTATTAAACTTAGCGGGTCCTTGAAAAAAGGCGAGAACTTCTTAGTGTTTGTTCGACAATACGGTAGACGGTAGACCTGGGAATTTCTTGTATTGTAAGAGAGGAATTGATTGCTTTGGTAGAAATTACCAAGTTCGATAGCGAAAAAGGGCTCATAACTGACATTATAAACAAAATGAACTTACAGCTGTGACACCGGGCCCCTTAAAGACGCTTGTTAAAAGGAATCTCTCCCCGGCCGGCGCGTTTGATTTGACTCTTGTGTATAAAACGTGCAAAGTAACTGGCCTTTCGACAGTTTTTGAATTACTTTAATTAGTTTACTGCGTGGTCGCCGATCGAGCGCGCGTCGGATTCGATGACTGCGCAATTTAAAGAACAATAGCAGGCTCACATGGGTCTAAATGACACAATTCATTAAGTGGGCAGATTAATTAGAAATAAAACTCATATGAATACAGTATATCACGAAAGATCATGCAATCAGCAAAATCACTGAACCACATCATCGATCGCCATCATTTTTACGCTGGCCGTTTTTTTTTTCAGAAGTCGTGCTTCTGAAGTATCGAGTTAACAGGATTATATACTCTACTTTGGCTCAACAGTTCATTCAAACGTCGAACTTAATTTAAACGTGCTTGACCAGAAGGTCCATTATTCTTGACAGTGAGATATAACATATGATGGCAGCCATCAACAAAACCTGGATTTCTGAGATCGCATCAATCCGTGAAGTCTCTAAATGACATAAGTTTAGGGCTACGGTTACAGGGCTCGTGGTACCTCATAGCGAATAATAATAGTAGATCCCAATGAAACACATTTTAATTAAAATTTACTTGGCAAGCAAAGACAAGTTGAAGTGGGTTCGACCAAGGCTGTTTTGGAATCCCGGGGGGTGGGTACTGCCACATATGGGCTACATAGGTATGTGCGTCTGTAAAGGGTATGGTTTTCAAGCAGTTTACTCTGGGAGAGGGTATATAAATCAGAGAGTTTGGGTCTAGAATAGGGTATCATTTTCCATGAAACAGATCAGTTGGTTGAAAATTTTAGTCTAGACTAGGAAAATCGGGAATTGCCTTCCAAAAATAAAAAAAATTAAATCGGTAAGTTTAAATTTACGCAACTCAGCCTAAAAGGTACTCTACGGTAGGAGGGATGTGGGGAGTTTAGTCTAGTATAGGGCAGCAAAATTCAGCTGGGGTTCAGGGTTCCAGAGTCCCTGCGGCACATCCCCACGATGACATAAGTTTACTCGGACCTACGGTTACAGGATTGGAACTCAAAGCGAATACAGTAGAACCCCGATAACTCGAACTCCCTGCTAAGCCGATCAAAAAGTTACTGAAATTTTCCCGATAACTCGAATTCTGGTTCTTTTACCACCCCATTAGCTCTTCTTGTTGTAAAGGGTCTGAAAACACTATAATTAACACTGGTCACTATTAAAGGCAATTTGATTTTAACTGGAGAAACGAACAGATCACGTTTTATCATAAAAGTTGCTAATCATGTTATCGTACCATTTCTGATGAAATAATTAAATTTGCCCTGCACCATACAATGAAGTACTGAGAAATCAGTAAACATCAATTTCTAACATGGCATATTTAATTTTTCAATCGACCCTGATAACTCGAACCCTTGCTAATTCGAACTGTTTTTCGTTTCCTTTCAGAGTTCGAGTTATCGGGGTTCTACTGTACTTAGAATACTTATATAGACTCTTACATAGACACTTATATAGACACTTATATAGACCCATGACCTTTGTAGGGAGGTTCGACTCAGTAGTTTATTCAGAGCAGCTAAAATTGCAATAGTAATTAAATGCTCGACCAAATACAATGAAGACTACTGCCAAAAATTGGGATTTAACGGAACCCAAAACAATTGTAGAATTGTACGAACTTTAGGCATCCTAGCGATGAATGCATGGTTATAATTGTAGGAGCAACAAACATTTTAAGTCTGTACCCTGTTAATTCACTAATCAGTATAATTATTAAATCCTCTATCTGCATAATTCCTCGTATCATTCTCAGCCTCATTCAATAACAGTTATGAACTTTTTAGCAAAAACTGAAATCGCCCTATTTCTTTACTGACTTTTTTTATGAGTTGATTCGGCTACATACATAATGCTCTACTTTCCGTCCTTTCCGCTCAAAAACATTAAAGAAAATGCTAGTCTTATCCACTTCTAATTAATAAACTTGAATGAATGAGTAAAAAACAAAGCAAGGTCTTAGTAACTCAAGTATAGTGTTAAAGCAAATACAACTTGAAGAGCAGTTCCGATGGTAACAATATCCTTTGCACCGCTGACCACCTCTTTATTGACATCGAACTTCACCTGCTCCAATTTAGGATAGTAATTATTCCAAAAAGACATTCGGCGAGAATTAAATGACGTCTTCAGTTTGGGACTTGTGTCCACTTTAAGGTAAGCCCTGTGACTCGAGTTGTATTTCTCCCACGCGACACCGCTGACTGAAGGATCGCCGGACCGGGCAAAGTTTGCGTACATGGTCATGATAAACAGACTGACATTTCTGTCAGCCTGACTATAATGTGGCGAAAATTTGGGAAGGAAAGGAACTCCAAAATCAAAGGGAATGTTTTCGTCATGAACAACGCCCATCCACTCTGCACGTACCGCCAAACTTGACCTTGCCCGATGAGCAAATTCATACATGTAAACAGGAGCGACCTGACTGTGAACATCAGCGACCTTGTGACTGGGGGCAGCGAAAATTTTATCTCCAATAACATCAACAAGTCCACTTCTTAATGCGTATGTGTTACTGTTGTCAGGCCAAGGGGTGTACATGAACTCCAAGGCATCGGCGAGAAGATCAGCATTCTTCTTCCTAAAAAAAAGTGACGGATATTTAACAATTATTCCACAGACCAGAGCCGTGCCCAGTATGAAGCAATCCGAGGAACTTGCCTCACTAGTTTTTTTTTTAAGGGAAAAGTAAAACACTGCGCACAAATATAACACAAGGAAATAAATCAATAAATGCAAAAAGGGAATAATGAGACACAGAGGGAAACACCTTGTCTAGCCCTTGGGATATGTGAATTTCACCAAAGTTATTTTGATACCGTAAACGCTTGAGTTAATCGGAGGATGGTATCCACAGAGAAACAGCAGTCGCTATTACTCTCTCTTGATAAATGTTAATGCAACATGGTTGGTGGCATGTTATTACCCCGGGAGGTTACTTGCCTAGGTTATATGACCTGTACGGGGATGTGGTGCCGCTGGACAGGGTGTGGTTCTTGGCCTTTGTGTCCTAAACAGGGTACATAATAACCTAGGACTGCGTATATTCCGGTAATGGTTACGTTGTAGAGGATCAGTGTACAGTGTATTCTAGTTTTTGGAGCGAAAATGTATACAAGAACACCCGGGAACAATAAGACTACATCGCCATATTACAACTTTATCCTTTATTCAACCTCCTCAATCACAGAGTGAATGATATGCTTCATTAAATAGTTTTTTTTAACTTTACAACGTCCCTTGTAGGTAACACCGCAGGCAATCACACTGGCACGTTCAGACCTCCTCCACGTTTGTGTCTGCCACGTGAAAGCAGCGATACAGTAAAACAACGGCACCCAACGACAATTTTCGGAAAATATCTGTTCGGAAGACGATTTGAGATCTACAATTTTCGGAACATTTGTTGTAAAATTTCTTGCTTGCCTGCCTCTCCTAGGATTTTCGAACACCTAAATAATGGTATAATTGCCTATTTTTAACGGATTTTTACCCTGAAAAGGTCACCTAGAATTTTCGGGAGCCTTTTTCTGGCTGGAATTTTCGAAAAGGTAAGTTTTGATCCCTATAATTTTCGAAACTTTAGACTTTCAGCTAGGAAATCCAAACAGATGAAAAATTTTTAGGGGATAAAAATATGCCTATATCTACCGTTTAAATACTAAAATACGTTCAACAATGCTATGTTTAAGTGGTTTTGAACTATATTCTCGTTAGGTGCCCCTGAGAGTTTGCGGGGAGTTGGAGTTAACGGGGTTCTGCTGCGTTGAAACTACTGAGCAAATATTTAATTTTCATTGATCTTACCTAGTGTTTTCAACTTGTGCGAACTTAATAAGAAATGATTTGAACAAAGTCGGACTGACTCCATTGTCCACCCTCTCCATCAGCCCTAAAGAATTGTTGACGATGTCTCCGAGAAAAGTCGCCCCCTCCTTACTTGTGAAGGTGATGATAAGCGGCAATGGCTTGAATTCTCCTTTTTTCCTCAAAACCTGGGGTGTATCATGAAGAAAGTTTTTATCTACGACTGGTGCCCAGTCAACGAAACCAAATTTGATTGACTCTGCGGCTCTTTGCATGTCTGACGCTGTTTTGCTGCGCATACAAGAAACCATTGCAGAATGGTCACTGGAACCACAGTTCAGTTTTTGTGCAAGCTTTTTAGTGAAACGGAAGCCGAAAGACGTTGGCTGAATCGCAATGGGACTTAAATCTACACCGCTCTCTAGGATGGCTGTATGAAAGAGATCACGTGATAGAGGCGATAGAAGATGGAGCCCCACGCTGAATCCGCCAGCGCTCTGTCCAAATATGGTCACTTTGCTGGGATTCCCGCCAAAATTCTGAATGTTTTCTTTGACCCACTTCAGTGCTTCCACTTGATCCAACATTCCATAGTTACCAGGTGCCGCCGAATCACCCGTCGTCAGGAAACCAAAGGGACCTAGACGATACTGGATAATGACCACCACCACCCCCTGGAGAGCCAAGATATCGCTTGGAAAAGTGATTGCTGATCCTAGAAGGTAAAATCCACCGTGAATGTAAACCATCACTGGCAAACTGAGGCTGATATTTGGGCTGTAGATATCAAGATATAAGCAATCCTCGCTGAAGGTGAAATTTGAAGTGAAAGGCTCGATTGAGTTTTCGAAAAGTTTGGCGGGCTGTAAGCAGACGCTCCCATGGGTTTTAGCCGAATAAACCTTTGGTTTCCATCCTTTTGGCGGTTGTGGGGCTTTAAACCTTAGCTCTCCAGTTGGTGGAGCGGCGAAAGGAACGCCAAGAAATTTGCTGACGGATTTGAAAGGACCAGAGGCATTCGGATACGAAGTCACGAGTCCATCGATATCTCCATACTTCGTTGACACTATTTCTGCTCGAACATGAAGCCAACATGCACAAAAGATAAAAAACGTTGCTAGCAGCATCTTTGAACACTTCTTTGTGTGGAGCTGTTTCTTTCTCTAATATGAAACAACGACCGAGCTTGACTTGTTGACAATAGCCAATGAAGGTTTTAAGTTTTAAGTTACCTTTCAACTCGCAGCGAGTCTTTTTATGGAATTTTTTTAAAATCCTGGCCGTCAATCAAACTTGATACATGTCCATGTGATGGTGAAAGAGTGCTGATATTTTACAGGAACACAATTTGAGTACCCCTCATTTTCCTTATTGGCGTTTTACTGACTATCTAATCTAGCTGATAAAAATATATTTCTAAAAAGGTTACAAGAAAATTTATTACAAACTATGAGAAAAATCTGGATCAGCTCACGCATCTTCACTCTGAATGATCGATCTGGGCCCAACACATACAACTCAAATTGTCTTTAGTCTTACTGCATGAGCGAGAGCACGTTGGATTCGCTGACTGTACATTTTAAAGAACAAAAGGAAATTGGTATTGTTCATGGCTCTCTGCTTTTTTTTAAGGATATTATTCAGTGACCTGGCGGTTTTAATACTGACAAACAAAGGTCTTTTGAAAAGTATATCATGACACATCATGGAATTAATATTAGGAAAATTCCAAGAAACGGAACTAATATCGTCCGATATATCGACTTTAGTGACGGAAGTGGGTCTTTAGGGTCCTTAAATACGTGTATAGCATGGATAAAAATGTTACGAAATTCACGTCTTGTTATCACACTCTTTCAATCTCAATGAATTGAGGAATTTTCCTACTTTTAATCATATCGAATGGCAACTGCGAAAGTCGTCAGTACACAAAACAATATATTTTTTTCTCACGAAAGACCACATTTTTTGCTACAGAAACTGGTATTGCTATTTGCTGCCGGTTTATTGGGGTTGGCAGTTTTAACAACACATATGAGTTTTATGCACATATCATAAACAGATCATGCAATTGATAAAAGCAAAATGGCTGAAATGAACATTAGAATGTGTCATTGGTTTGAGTATTCAGGAAAATATCTGTTATCCAGACCACCAGATAAACGCAGTTTGTTTTTCCACACACCAACCCACCGAAGAGAAATCTATCCGCGGATAGCGCTATTCAACTTAAAAAAACTGGGGCCAACATCCGGGGAGGAGTACTTTCTTGGGCCTATACGGGTGAGCCGCTGAAAGCATGGTTTTCAGGGTCTTGAGTTCTTAAGAGGGAAAACAATTTCGCCATTTAGCGACTTCAACAGGGTGTCTTATTGGATTAGAATTCTTTAAAAGAGTGTGAAGGTTAGTGATAAGCGGCCTTCAAAACTCTTTTGATAGCTGATAAAAGGGAACAAGGACAAAAATAAATAAAATACAAATAAGTTTATTTTGATCTTAATCAGGGTAAATAAATTGCTACACTTAAAAATTATTCTTTGAAATCGAGGTGAATAGTTGCTATTATTTACCGAGCAGCGAAGCGGTGAGGTAAATATTCCTAAAGTCACTATTCAGCGAGAAAAGAAAAATTGTTTTAGTACATACACACGAAGTGATCTCTTTCAAAAACAGAGAGGAAACCATTCAAAAGTACGATTTCATTGACGGATCAAATCACGCGGAATTTTAAAAATGATCTTTGCAGAATTTTCAAACATGGCAATTCACAAGTTTATCACTTCGCAAACAACAGCGTAATGGCTTAAACGGAACCGTTAAAAGTTTGAATTGTTTCCTTACCCGAGAAGAAAAGTAGAGCTTTGTTGTTTTCTGTTGACTCGCCAAGTTTATAGCCAAAAGGGTTTGTGTCGTTCTTCGCATGAAGTGTTGATAAAAATGGCGGCTCGGTTGTTCGGGGAGGTAAGACGTCGTCTTCCTGTACCATTCTTTTTCCAATTTGCTTGAAACGTAGAATCTTTGCAAACATTTGCTTTCAGATTTGTTTGTCATAAATAAACTTCGATAAATGCCTTCTTCTACGCGAATAAACGGGAGTTGTAAACAATTCATCGAGCACAAACCTCAGCTACAGTTAATGGAAAAACGACGTTTTGAATCCTTTCAAGTCTTTTCTTGCCTTAAAAAAAGTCAACGCTAGGATTTTGTCGACTTTTAAAAGATCGTTCTCTGAAAACGGGGAAGGCAAAAATAACAATTAGAATTAATTAAACAGGCGACCGTTATAGGAAGGGATGAAATAAACCTCTTTATTATATCGAGCCGAATTTTTGAAAACATACCTCAAAACGGGCCAGAATATCCGAACAGGAACCTGGCGATTTATTCTGCGGTTAGAATAAACATAGGGGGCTTGCCGTCGTGGTTGGTCTCATTCTAAAGCTCAGTCCTTGAGCTAACTTGGCATGGGTTGGGAAGAAGCCTCCACGTCAATCCCTAGGGGGGTGCTGCAAAAGCGTGGTACTGCCTGATAGTCTTGCTGTGGTAGAGTCAGTGCACTCGTCATGTCTGCCTTAAGTTCTTGTAATGTTTGAGGCCCATTTGCCAATGAAAGCATTCCCCTCAAGTACCTGCTAGCCTGGGGTGGGGGAAAAAGTCAGCGGGAGTGATGTGGCCTTGAATTCTCTGCCTAGAACTTGCTTAAGTCTCAAGCATCCTCTGTCATTTAGAGCCTTCAAGCAGCTAAAGTGTATGGCCAAGTCCAGAGTGTCTATTTGATGGACTTTGAATGTTTCTTCGCTAATCAGGAACCAAGAAGAGAGTCACCTTAAGAGAACCATGGGTAAGAACTGAGTTTCTTGCGAATATTTACTTTAGTTGAGTCGGTTTAAGGTGTGTGGCCTCGAGGAGCCAGCCAGTGCGGTTTTCATAAATCCGGCTAGATATACACACTGAGAAATACTCACCAAAAAGCTATGTCGTAAATTTTCATACGCAAATTAGTTCAAGCCAATGAAAGGAGCGAACGATGGTTTTAACACGTGAAAAAAATGATACGTCCAATAAGAATCGCGAACGATGTTTTTTCAAATGATCTTTTCTCTCGCTTTGCTGTCTCTAAGGAAAACGAGGGAATACTCGAGTCTATGAACAGAAAACGTGGAGGTTGTAAACCCGTGACCTTTGTAGAGAGGTTTGACCGTACTTTATTCAGAGCAGTGCGATCAGCTAAAATTGCAATAGTAAATTAAATGCTCGGTCAAATACAAGGAAGACTGCCAGAACTTAAAGATGTAAAATTAGGATTTAATGGAGCCCAAAACAATTGTAGAATTGTACGAACCTTAGACATCCTCTACCGATGTATGGTTATCTGAATTGCAGGAGCAACACTCATTTTAAGTCTGTACCCTATTAATTCAATGACCACTATAATTATTTAATCCTCTATCTGTATAATTCCTCGTATCATTCTCAGCTTCATTCAATAACAGTTATGAACTTTTTAGCTAAAACTGACATCGCCCTTTTTTCTGTACTGATCTTTTTTAGTTGATTCGGCTACATACATCATGCTCTACTTTCCGCTCATAAACATTAAAGAAAATGTTAGTCTTATCCACTTCTAATAAACTTGAATCAATGAGTAAAAAACAAAATAAGGTCTTAGTAAATCAAGTATACTATTAAAGCAAATACAACTTGAAGAGCAGTTCCGATGGTAACAACATCCTTTGCACCGCTGACCACCTCTTTATTGACATCAAACTTCACCTGCTTCAATTTAGGATAATAATTATTCCAAAAAGACATTCGGCGAGAATTAAATGACGCCTTCAGTTTGGGACTTGTGTCCACTTTAAGGTAAGCTCTGTGACTCGAGTTGTATTTCTCCCACGTGACACCGCTGACTGAAGGATCGCCGGACCAGGCAAAGTTTGCGTACATGGTCATGATAAACAGACTGACATTTCTGTCAGCGGGACTATAATGTGGCGAAAATTTGGGAAGGAAAGGAACTCCGAAATCAAAGGGAATGTTTTCAGCATGAACAACGCCCATCCACTCTGCACGTACCACCAAACTTGACTTTCCCCGATGAGCAAATTCATACATGTAAACAGGAGCGACCTGACTGTGAACATCAGCGACTTTGTGACTGGGGGCAACGAAAAGGTTATCTCCAATAACATCAACAAGTCCACTTCTTAATGCGTATGTGTTACTGTTGTCAGGCCAAGGGGTGTACATGAACTCCAAGGCATCGGCGAGGAGATCAGCATTCTTCTTCCTAAAAAAAATGACGGATATTTAACAATTATTCCACAGACCAGAAACGTGCCCAGTGTGAAGCAATCCGAGGCACTTGCCTCACTAGTTTTATTTTGAAGGGAAAAGTAAAACACTGCGTGCAAATAAAACACAAACAAATAAATAAATACTGAAATGAATAAATAAATGCAAAAAGGGAATAATGAGACACAGAGGGAAACGCCCTGTCTAGCCCTGGGGATATGTGAATTTCACCAAAGTTAATTTGATACCGATAAACGCTTGAATTAATCGGAGGATGGTCTCCAGAGAGAAACAGCAGTCACTATTACTCTCTCTTGATAAATGTTAATGCAACATGGTTGGTGGCCTGTTATGACCCCGGGAGGTTACTTGCTTAGGTTATATGACCTATAAGGGAATGTGCCGCTGGACAGGGTGTGGTTCTTGACCTTTCTGTCCTAAACAGGGTACATAATAAACTACGACTGAGTATATTCCGGTAGTGGTTACGTTGTAGCGGATCGGTGTACGGTGTAGTTTAATTTTTGGAGCGATAATATATACAAGAACAACCCGGAACAATAAGACTACATAGCCATATTACAACTTTATCCTTGAATCGACCTCCTCAATCACAGAGTGAATGATATGCTTCATTAAAGAGTTTTTTTAACTTTACAACGTCCCTTGTATGTAACGCCGCAGCCAGACGCACCGGCACGTTCAGAGTTCCTCCACGTTTGTGTCTGCAACGTGAAAGCAGCGCTACAGTAAAACAAAGCGATCACGCGAATTCAATAAACCTGGAACATTTACTCCTCACGATCTCAGTTGATTTGGTTGTTTTATCGCTTTGTTCTTGTCTATTTTGAGTGTTGGTTTAGAACGCTTGATTAAGTTCGATTGCTTCGATTAAGTTCAAAAATCGAACTTAATCGAACTCTCGTGGTTCGCTTGTGTTCGATTACCGAACTTAATCGAACCCAATCGTTCGATTAAGTTCCATTACCGAACAGTTCGAGTGGTCACGCCGGGATTTACCGGGGTCGATTGAAAAATTAATTTCAGTGTATGGTGCAGTACAAGTTTACTTATTTCATCAGACACGGTAACATGATTAGGCACTTTTATGATAAAACGTCATCTGTTCGTTTCACCAATTAAAATGAAATTGCCTTTAACAGTGACTAATGTCAGTTTTAGTGTTTCACGCCCTCATACAACAAGAAGAGCTACTGGGATTAGTTAGTTTATAGATTAGTTTAGTAGTTAAAAGAACCAGAATTCGAGTTATCGGGGTACATTTCAGAGACTTTTTTTATCAGGGGAGGAGAAAAGGTGTTTTAGTTCGAGTTAGCGGAGAATTCGAGTTTTCCGAGTTGGAGTTAACCGAGTAAAAATGACAGAAAAGCGTGTTGAAATCCAAGGGAAATTGAATTTAGTCAGAGTTGGCGGGAAGTTGGAGTTAACGGGGTTCTGCTGCATTGAAACTACTGAGCAAATATTTAATTTTTGCTGATCTTACCTACTGTTTTGAACTTGAGCGAACTTAGTAAGAAATGATTAAACAAGGTCGGACTGACTCCATTGTCAACGCTCTCCATCAGCCCTAAAGAATTGTTGACCATGTCTCCAAGAAAAGTCGCCCCCTCGTTACTTGTGAAGGTGATGATAAGCGGCACTTGCTTGAATTCTCCTTTTTTCCTCAAAACCTGGGGTGTATCATGAAGAAAGTTTTTATCTACGACTGGTGCCCAGTAAATATAATTAACGAAACCAAATTTGATTGACTCTGCGGCTCTTTGCATGTCTGACGCTGTTTTTCTGCGCATACAAGAAACCATTGCAGAATGGTCACTGGATCCACAATTCAGTTTTCGTGCAAGCTCTTTAGTGAAACGGAGACCAAAAGACGTTGGCTGAATCGCAAAGGGACTTAAATCAACACCGCTCTCTGGAATAGCTTGATGAAAGAGATCACGTGATAGAGGCGATAGAAGATGGAGCCCCACGCTAGTTCCTCCAGCGCTCTCTCCAAATATGGTCACTTTGCTGGGATTCCCGCCAAAGTTCTCAATGTTTTCTTTGACCCACTTCAGTGCTTCCACTTGATCCAACATTCCATAGTTACCAGGTGCCGCTGAATCACCGGTCGTCAAGAAACCAAAGGGACCTAGACGATACTGAATTATGACCACCACTACCCCCTGGAGAGCCAGGATATCGCTAGGAAAAATGATCGCTGTTCCCATAAGGTAACCTCCACCGTGAATGTAAACCATCACTGGCAAACTGAGGCTGATGTTCGGGCTGTAGATATCAAGATATAAGCAATCCTCGCTGAAGGTGAAATTTGAAGTAAAAGCCTCGATTAAGTTTTCGAAAAGTTTGGGCTGTAAGCAGACGCTCCCATGGGTTTTAGCCGAATATACCTTTGGTTTCCATTCTTTTGGCGGTTGTGGGCCTTTAAACCTTAGCTCTCCAGTTGGTGGAGCGGCGAAAGGAACGCCAAGAAATTTGCTGACGGATTTGAACGGACCAGAGGCATTCGGATACGAAGTCACGAGACCATCGATATCTCCATACTTCGTTGACACTATTTCTGCTCGAACGTGAAGCCAACATGCACAAAAGATAAAAAACGTTGCAAGCAGCATCTTTGAACACTTCTTCTTGTGGAGCTGTTTCTTTCACTAATATGAAACAACGACCGAGCTTGACTAGTTGGCACTAGCCAAATGAAGGTTAAGTCAACAGTTTTAAGTTACCTTTCAACTCGCAGCGAGTCTTTTTATGGAATTTTTTTAAAATCCTTGACGTCAATCAAACTTGATACATGTACATGTGATGGTGAAAGAATGCCGATATTTTACAGGAACACAATTTGAGCACCCCTCATTTTCCTTATTGCCGTTTTATTGACTATGTAATCTGGCTGATAAAAATATATTTCTAAAAAGGTTACAAGAAAATGTAATGCAAACTATGAGAAAAATCTGGATCAGTTCACGCATCTTCACCCTGAATGATCGATCTGGGCCCAACACATATAACACATATTGTCGAATTTCTTTAATCTTACTGCGTGAGCGAGAACACCTTGGATTCGCTGACTGTGCAGTTAAAAGAACAAAAGGAAACTGGTATTGTTCATGGCTCTGTGTGTTTTTTTAAGGATATTATTCACTGAGCTGGCGGTTTTAACACTGACAAACAAAGGTCGTTTGAAAACTATATCATGACACATCATGCAATTAATAAAAGGAAAATTCCAAGAAACGGAACTAATATCGTCCCATACATCAACTTTAGGGACGGAAGTGGGTCTTTAGGGTCCTTAAATACGTGTATAGCATGAATAAAAATGTTAAGAAATTCACGTCTTGTTATCGCACTCTTTCAATCTTAATGAATTGAGAAATTTTCCTACTTTTAATCAAATCGAATAGCAACTGCGAAAGTCAGTCCACAAAACAATATTTTTTTTCTCACGAAAGGCCAAATTTCTTGCCACAGAAACAGGTATTGTTCATTTGCTGCCGGTCTATTCGGTTGGCAGTTTTAACAACACATTTAGGTTTTATGAATATATCATAAACAGATCATGCAAATGATAAAAGAAAAATCGCTGAACTGACCATTAGAATGTGTCATTATTTTGAGTATTCAGCAAAATATCTGTTATCCAGACCACTAGGTAAACTTAGTTGTTTTCCCACACACCAACCCACCGAAGAGAAATCTATCCGCGGATAGCGCTATTCAACTTAAAAAAACTGGGGCCAACATCCGGGGAGGAGTACTTTCTTGGGCCTATACGGGTGAGCCGCTGAAAGCATGATTTTCAGAGACTTGAGTTCTTAACAGGGAAAACAATATCGCCACGTAGCGACTTCAACAGGATGTCTTATTGGATTAGAATTCTAAGAGTGTGAAGGCTAGTGATAAGCGGCCTTCAAAATCGTTTTGATAGCTAAAGGGAACAAGAACAAAAATAAGGTAGAAATAAGTTTATTGTGATCTTCATCAGGGTAAATACACTGCAACACAGTGTATTACGATAATAAGAACATTTTCTCTGAAAAGAACAGCAAGGAAAAATAATTACAATTAATTAAACAGGCGACCGTTCTGGGGAGGTAGGGATGAAATAGAACTCTATTTTTAGTGCCGTAGAGGCAGAGTGTAACAATTTTAGTTTTAAAAATGCTTTGTATTACATATTTTAAAATACCTAACACAATCTACATGTACATCAACAAAAAAGGCAACCACATTTTCAGAGTAATTAGATCATAATTCCTGAACTCATGGACTAATACTTGCAAAGCCATGGTAGAAAACCAGATGCCAGAGGAGGTTATGGACTGTAAGTCCAAAAACGTGGACGTTCTAGACGCATAACCTTTGTAGAGGGTTTTGACTGTACTTTCAGAGCAGTCCCGGATATGATATCAGCTAAAATTGAAAAAGTAAATTAAATGCTCAGCAAAATACAATATTTCCATCTAAAAAGTCAGTATTGTTTTGTCTGTAGATAGCAAGATTAAAGAAATCCTCGCTGAAAGTGAAATTTGCCAGGCTCGATAAAGTTTTCGAAAAGTTTGGGCTGTAAGCAGACGCTCCCATGGGTTTTAGCCGAATAAACGTTTTGTTTCCACTCTTTTTGCGGTTTTGGGGCTTTAAACCTTAGCTCTCCAGTTGGTGGAGCGGCGAGAGGAACGCCAACGAGAAATTTGCTGACGGATTTGAACGGACCAGAGGCATTACGATACGAAGTCACGAGACCCTCGATATCTCCATACTTAGTTGACACTGTCTGTGCTCGAACATTAAGCCAACATGCAGAAAAGAGAAATAACGTTGCTAGCAGCATCTTTTAACACACCTCTTCTTGTGGGGCCGTTTCTTTTACTAATATTAAACAACGACCGAGTTTGACTTGTTGAAACTAGCCAAAAAAACTAGCCAAATGAAGGTTAAGTCAACAGTTTTGATTTACTTTTCATCTCGCAGCAAGTCTTTTTATGGAAATGTTTTTTAAAATCCTAGACGTCAATCAAACTTGATACATGTACATGTGATGGTGAAAGAGTGCCGATATTTTACATGAACACAATTTGAGCACCCCTCATTTTCCTTATTGGCGTTTTACTGACTATGCAATCTGGTTGATAAAAATATATTTCTATAAAGGTTACAAAACAATTTATTACAAACTATGAGAAAAATCTGGATTTCACGCATCTTCACCCTGAATAATCGATCTGGGCCCAACACATGTAACACAAGTTGCCCGGTCAAGTTGTCGAATTGCGTAAGCGAGCCGGAGCACCTTAGATTTGCTAACTGTGCATTTTAAAGAACAAAAGGAAACTTGACGTATTGTTCATGGCTCTCTACGTTTTTTTGACGGATATTATTCACTGGGCTGGCGGTTTTAATACTGACAAACGAAGGTCTTTTGAAAACTATATCATGACACATCATGCAATTAATAAAAGCAAAATGTCATGAAACTAAAACCTAATATCGTCCCGCATGTCGACTTAAGAGACGGAAGTGGGTCTTTAGGGTCCCGAAAAACGTGTATACTCAGCAAAACTTTTAAGGACCCATATAGTGGCATGGATGAAACAATTGTTTTCCCTTAAGGTTGACTTCCATGGACGTTTTCATTGGCTACGCTACGTAAATTTTAATCACGTAAATAAAATTGAGGGAAGATAAAAAGAACTGAGCTTAAACGTGAAGTTGAGCGAGGTTCAACTTTTACGCTTACGAGCGACCTTTCATGTATTGCCTCTATTTTATTTGCGAACGTAAATTTTACGCACCTAAGCACGTAAAAATTACGCGACACCGGTAATCAACCCTTCCACTTATAGATCGTAATCTTCTCGGGGATAGCACTATCCACCTTTCAGGGGCACCCAACGTCAAATATCTGTTCGGAAGACGATTTCAGATCTAAAATTTCTTGCTCTCCTGTCTCTCCTGGGATTTTCGAACATCTAAAAAATGGTATAATAATGAATGATTTTCCAGTAATCGGAGACCCATGTTCTACGCACAGGATTCTGGGATCGCCAGGGGGCAAACATTGCGAGTCGCTACAAAGAAATCTATGGCGTGGAGTTGTTTCTCCGTTAAAAGCAGTGTCTTTGGACAGAGAATGCCGCATTTTGTCGTTATTTTATGAGAAACGGAGGTGACTAATGTTGGTGCGTTGAAATTTCAGTGACATAAGGTGAAAGCAAGTAATAGGGTCCCGGTTAAAGATCTTAGTGTTACTGAGCGGGATTACGGGTCATTGCTAATGCCATATCGCAATTAATGTGTATTAAAATTCTGATTAATTTAACTCACCTCGACGAGATTAAGCTAAAGATAAGAAGATTAATTCATGCAAATTGAGTTGGTTTCTTCGTTAGCAATGCGGATTTTGTACGAAAAGTTGTGGCAGAGATGCCTTCCCTAGGCTTGGTGGGGGATCTTAAAGTTTTTGGAAAGAAAACGAGGGTATGATAAAAGTGTACGTAGGCAGGAAGGTGGGTTACCAATTTTTTGTGCTTCTGCAATAAAAATCGAAAAAGCGTTTGAATAACCTGAACATCAATAAAACAGGAATGGGCATAATGTTCAGAACAAGAGTATTAGCAAAACAAAATGAACAAGACACAATAAATACATCAGTTTATTATATAACTTTAAAAGGTTGCTTTTGCAATCGGGTATTGGGCATTAAGGGCAAACGGAACTCTCTACGATGATTTGCTCGAGTGGCCATCAAACAGTAGCTTCCCAGTGCACAATTGCCCAACTTCAGTTCATTGAATCAGATATATGGTGTTGGATTTTAAATTGCCGTGAGTAGGGGAAAATAACATAATGACTGTTGCCGACTTTCAGAGAAGTTTAACTTTACTTTCCTGAGCTCAGAGCAATAAGCAGATGTAAGCTAAAAAGACAAGTAAATGCTAATAAAGTAAAATCACAACAAATTCAAGACTGCCAGATCTGATACCTTTCCAAAAACAGTTCCCTTTATTAAGTTCATTTGGATTACGTCATGGTCTACTTCCCACCGAGAGAGATTGGGGAACAGACCTAATCCTATATGCACTTGTAATTGACTAAAATAAATGAATACACAATGCGAAGCAAGGTCTTAAGCCCAGTAAACATTTTTTAGAAGCGCATGGTGACATACATCTTCTTAGTGAGGGTCAATTTCGCGTTCTTGATAAGTGCCACGGCAAATTTGACTGCCTCGTAAATCCTATTCATCAAACTGAACTGAGGCCTAGACTTAACACTCAGAGTGACTCAATCAGTACTAAACGCTCTGTTTTAAAACTTGTAACATATTTTTTATATGCTACTTTTCTTTTTAATGAGCTACTGTTTTTCTTGCATTTATAGAAGATTCATACTGCATTTTTTACTTGATAATGACATCTGAGAACGTCGAAACAACGTAGTATGTTTTTAAACTTTTTTTAAAAAATGTTTTCAAGAAAAGTTTTTTCGCAATTTTTTATGGCTAAATGTTTTAAAGTCGCTTCTTTTTGAACAATTATAGTTTTACAAAATAAAAATGTAGTTACAACTGAGTATAAAGCACAGATTGAGCAGAAAGTAGACACAATCAGGTACCTTCCAAGACAGCACTGCCAAATGTTTTCATTGCGATACCACACCATATTTGGAACTCCACAGAATTTAGTCATGTTAAGAGTCAGTTGACAAGTCACCTTAAAACTAAGCCGAAGGGCAAGGCTGTATTCTTAGTGACCTTTTCATTAGTTTTTCTTTTCCACTAGCTTTTCTTTAATTTTGTCACTGGTCGTTTTATTATCATTTCACTGTTCATAGTTTTGTAGTAATGATAATTTATAACCAATTGATGAGTAGATTAGTAGGTTAGGTTATCGGTAGTAGTCAGTCACAGACAAAGAGCCGTATTTTTAGTTTATGGATACAGTGGAACCCCTTCTTACGGCCACTTTTTTTTGGCCGCCCGGCAAAACGACCATACATTTTCTTGTAAAAAAAAAAAAACCTCGTTAATACGGTCACCCGCTAATACGGCCAAATTTTTTTGGCCCATTGGTGACCGTATTAAAGAGGCTGTCCTTTGAATAAACCATTATAATTATAATTTTATCATTATTATTATTATTATCATTATTATTATTTTGCTTCCCTCTCAATCAAAGCAGGAGGATCGAAGCCTTTTAGACCAAAAAGCGAGATCCTAGAATTACCGGCGAAACAGCAAAATGACAGCAAAAAGTACTCTGTAGTTTGAAAAAACGAAAAAGACAGAGACCTCACACTTTCCACGATATAATTATGAACTGTAAACAGCCCCGGACCTAAGAATCAATTCCAACATATTATAGCTACCAAGCAAAAAGTTACCTTATTTCACATTTTAACCGAATCAAAGTCCCTCCACATCGTCCCTCCACTGAGACCGCCATTTTTTTTCTTTTGTTGAATCCGTCTCGTTTTGGCGCACTAAATTGTGAAAAAGAGTCATTCGGAAGTCAACCGCTCCACCGAAAACTGTAATGTCGGCATGGTTTCTAAAAATAACTTATCTCTAATCAAGATATCCCAGCCGACGCCCAGAGACTCCCTCTTTGTCCTAACACGCCCCTGGTATTACGATTTCTTACCTAATGTCTTGACCATGAGCTAACTTGCTTACACATGATTTGAACAAAGTCGGACTGACTCTGTTGTCCAAGCTCTCCATCAGCCCAAAAGAATTGTTGACCATATCTACAAGAGATGTCGCCCCCTCGTGACTTGTGAAGACGATGATAAGCAGCACTTGCTTGAAATTTTTCTTTTTCCTCAAACTTTGGGGTGTATTAAGAAGGAAGTATTTGTCTACAACTGGTGCCCAGTGGAGATAATTAGAGAAATCAAATTTGATTGACTCTGAGGCTTTCTGTATGTCTGAAGCTCTTTTGTAGTGTATGCAGGAAACCATTGCGTTGTGGTCGCTTGCACCACAGTTTAGTTTTTTGTTTAGTTTTTGCGCAAGCTCCTTAGCGACTCGAAGACCAAAAGACGTTGGCTGAACCGCAAAGGAACTTAAATCTACACCGCTCTCTGCAATGGCTTGATGAAAGAGATCACGTGACAGAGGTGATAGAAGGTGGAGACTCAAGCTGGATCCGCCAGCGCTCTCTCCAAATATCGTGACCTTGTTGGGATTCCCACCAAAATTCATAATGTTTTCATTGACCCACTTCAGTGCTTCCACTTGATCCAACATTCCATAGTTACCAGGCGCCGCTGAATCACCAGTCGTCAAGAAACCAAAGGGACCTAGACGATACTGGATTATGACCACCACCACACCCTGAAGAGCCAAAAAATCGCTGGAAGAAGTGATCGCTGTTCCTATAATGTAGCCTCCACCGTGAATGTAAACCATTACTGGCGAACTAAGGCTGATGTTCGGGCTGTTATATCAAGATATAAGCAATCCTCGCTGAAAGTGAAATTTGAAGTAAAAGGCTTGATAAAGTTTTCGAAAAGTTTGGCCTGTAAGCAGACGCTTCCATTTGTCTTAGCCGAATAGACGTTTGGTTTCCATTCTTTTGGCGATTTGGGGGCTTTAAACCTTAGCTCTCCAGTTGGTGGAGCGGAGAAAGGAACCCCAAGAAATTTGCTGACAGATTTGAACGGACCAGAGGTATTCGGATACGAAGTCACGAGACCCTCGATATCTCCATACTTAGTTGACACTGTTTCTGCTCGAACATGAAGCCAACATGCACAAAAGAGCAATAACGTTGTTAGTTGTTGCATCTTCGAACACTTCTCAGTTGTGAAGCTGTTTATTTTACCAAGATCAAAAATCAGCAGGCCTTGACTTGTTGACACTAGCTATTATGAAAGTCAAATGAGCAATTTTAAATTACTTTTCATCTCGCAGCAGCGGACCTTTTTAATCCTGACGTCATTCGAACAACATACACTATTTAAAGACCCCTTATTGGCTTTTTGTTCACTATGCAATATGACTAATGAAAATTTAGAGAACAATGGCAAGCTGACATGGGTCTAAATGATACAATTCATTAAGTGGGCAGTTTAGTTAGAAATAAAACTCATATGAATACGGTATATCACGACAGATCATGCAATCAGCAAAATCACAGAATCACCCATAGCTGACATAAGCCATTGAGCTTGACCAGAAGGTCCATTATTCTTGACAGTTGATATAACATATGATGGCAGCCATCAACAAAACCTGGATTTTTGAGTTCGCATCAATCCCTGAAGTCTCTGAATGACATAAGTTTAGGGCTACGGTTACAGGGCTCGTGGTACCTCATAGCAAATAATAATAGATCCCAATTAAATACATTTTAATTAAATTTACTTGGCAAGCAAAGATAAGATTAAAACGTCGCACAAGCGTCAAGCTAATTTAAGGTTAAATTGAAGTGGGTTCGACCAAGGCTGGTTTGGACCCCCGGGGGGTGGGTACTGCCACATATGGGTTACATAGGTATGTGCGTCTGTGAAGGGTATGGTTTTCAAGCAGTTTACTCCGCGATAGGGTATATAAATCAGAGAGTTTGGGTCTAGAATAGGGTATCATTTTCCATGAAACAGATCAGTTGGTTGAAGATGTTAGTCTAGACTAGGGAACCGGGAATTGCCTCTCAAAAATTTTAAAAAAATCAAATCAGCAAGTTTAAATTTATGCAACTCAGCCTAAAAGGTACTCTAGGATAAGGGGGATTTGGGGAGTTTAGTCTAGTATAGGGCAGCAAAATTCCGCTGAACTAGCTCTGGTGTAGGCTAAGGGGTCCAGGTCCCAGCGGCACATCCCCACAATGACAAAAGTTTCAGCTCGGGCCTACGGTTACAGGAGTTGGTACTCAAAGCGAATACAGTAGAATCCCGATAACTCGAACTCGGATAATTCGAACTCCCTGCTAACCCGATCAAAAAGTCACTGAAATTTTCCCCGATAACTCGAATTCTGTTTCTTTTAACTACATTCGGATGCCACCCCATTAGCTCTTCTTGTTGTAAAGGGCCTGAAAACACTAAAATTAACACTGGTCACTATTAAAGGAAATTTGATTTAAAGTGGTAAAACGAACAGATCACGTTTTATCATAAAAGTGCCTAATCGTGTTAACGGACTGTTTCTCATGAAATAATTAAATTTGTGCTCCACCATACACTGAAGCACTGAGAAAATCAGTAAATATCAATTTCTAACATCGCATATTGAATTTTTCAATCGACCCTGATAACTCGAACCCTCGCTAGTTCGAAATGTTGTTCGTTTCCTCTCAGAGTTCGTGTTACCGGGATTCTACTGTTCTTAGAATACTTACTAGTCATTAAAAATTGGTAGAAACCAGTCGAGGAGGGTGACAAGCGCGTGGACTGAGATTTTCACGCTGTTCTCGCTCAATTCGCTCACTTTCCTTTCTCTGAGGAAAGCGAAACAATACTCGAGTCTATGAATCTACGGTCTGTCCGTCCGAAAAAGTGGACGGTGTGGACGCATGTATCTTTGTAGACAGGTTGTGACTGCAATGCGATCAGCTGAAATTGCAATAGTAATTAAATGCTCGGCCAAATACAATGAAGACTGCCAAAACTTAAAGATGTAAAATTAGGATTTAATGGAGCCCAAAACAATTGTAGAATTGTACGAACCTTAGGCATCCTCTACTGATGTATGGATATCTCAATTGCAGGAGCAACAATCAAGCCTGTACCCTATTAATTCAATAATCAGTATTAATTATTCAATCCTCTATCTGTATATTAATTCGTCGTATCATTCTCAGCTTCATTCAATAACAGTCATGAACTTTTTAGCAAAAACTGAAATCGCTCTTTTTCTTTACCGACCTTTTTTTAGTTGATTCGGCTACATACATCATGCTCTACTTTCCGCTCATAAACATTAACGAAAATGTTAGTCTTATCCACTTCTAAAAAACAGTTATGAACTTTATAGCAAAAAACTGAAATCGCCCTTTTTTCTTTGCTGATTCTTTTTAGTTGATTCGGCTACATACTTCATGCTATACTTTCCGCTCATAAACCATTAAACCATTAAAGAAAATGTTAGTCTCATCCACTTCTAATAAACTTGAACGAATGAGTAGAAAACAAAGTAAGGTCTTAGTAAATCAAGTATACTATTAAAGCAAATACAACTTGAAGAGCAGTTCCCATGGTAACAACATCCTTTGCACCGCTGACCACCTCCTTATTGACATCGAACTTCACCTGCTCCAATTTAGGATAGTAATTATTCCAAAAAGACATTCGGCGAGAATTATATGACGTCTTCAGTTTGGGACTTGTGTCCACTTTTAGGTAAGCTCTGTGACTCGAGTTGTATTTCTCCCACGTGACACCGTTGACTGAAGGATCGCCAGACCGGGCGAAGTTTGCATACATGGTCATGATAAACAGACTGACATTTCTGTCAGCCTGACTATAATGTGGCGAAAATTTGGGAAGCAAAGGAACACCGAAATCAAAGGGAATGTTTTCGCCATGAACAACGCCCATCCACTCTGCACGTGCCACCAAACTTGACTTTGCCCGATGAGCAAATTCATACATATAAACAGGAGCGACCTGACTGTGAACATCAGCGACCTTGTGACTGGGGGCAACGAAAAGGTTATCTCCAATAACATCAACAAGTCCACTTCTTAATGCGTATGTGTTACTGTTGTCAGGCCAAGGGGTGTACATGAACTCCAAGGCATCGGCGAGAAGATCAGCATTCTTCTTCCTAAAAAAAGTGACGGATATTTAATAATTTTTCCACAGACCAGAGCCGTGCCCAGTATGAAGCAATCCGAGGTACTTGCCTCACTGGTTTTATCTTGAAGGCGAAAGTAAAACACTGCTTGCAAATAAATGTTAATGTAACACAAGAGAGAAACATGATCGGTGGCCTGTTATGACCCCGCTGGGGTACTTGCTTATATGACCTATACGGGGATTTGCCTCTGGACAGGGTGTGGTTTTTGACCGCTCTGTCCTTAACAGGGTATATAATTTCATGCGAGCCTATCCTAATTGTAAACAGGATAAAATATGCTTCCCCTCCAAGTATACAGAAGCAATGACTATAACGTGAATTTTCTCTATTGAAATTGCTAATAAATGGCTTAAAAACAAGACGGCGTGCATTTTTTCCTGTGTCCTAAACGTCGGCACCTGACAGGGTATGTATTTTAGAATTTTGTTGTACTAAACGGGGCCAGGGTTTCAAACCCTCAGCGGCTCATCTATACCCAAATATTGCCCCCCCCCGGATTATGACGTGCGTCTTCACCCCCAACATCTCCATTATTTTTCAGCCGAAATCAAATAGTCAATTCAAAATTAAATCTCAAGAAAAAGAATGCTAACGAGCCAGTCCATTTTGTTTCATTGACTGATAGTTTTACAACGTTGTCTGCAAAACTATCGAAACCTCTGTCTTTAAGGTAAGACGCCCCTGCTTCAACCGTGTATCTGTGGGCTCCAAGAGGCTTAATTGTCCTGCATGCAGCAGCCTAATGTAGAAGCGAAGTCCCTGTGGAGCCACGCGAGGGTCTAAAACGCCGGGTTCAGTGCTATTGTGCTGAGAATCCACGTTTATGAGCAAGTCAATAAATTCCAAAAGTGTGACTACATCTACAGTAGAACCCCAGTAACTCGAACTCAGAAGGGAAAGGAAAAACAGTTCGAATTAGCGAGAGTTCAAGTTATCGCGGTCGATTGAAAAATTCAATATGCCATACTTCAGTGTAAGGTACACTTATTTCATCAGAAACGGTAACATGATTAGGCACTTTTTTGATAAAACGTGATCTGTTCGTTTCCCCAATTTAAATCAAATTGCCTTCAATAGTGACCAGTCTTAGTTTTAGTGTTTTCAGACCCTTTACAACAAGAAGAGTTAATGGGATGGCATCAGAGTGTAGTTAAAAGAACCAGAATTCGAGTTATCGGGGTAAATTTCACTGACTTTTTTTGATCAGGGGAAAAGAGTTTTAGTGCGAGTTAGCGGCGAATTCGAGTTATCCGAGTTCGAGCCATCGGGGTTCTGCTGTACTTTAAAAACTACTGAGCAAATATTTAATTTTCACTGATCTTACCTACTGTTTTGAACTTGAGCAAACTTGATAAGAAATGATTTGAACAAAGTCGGACTGACCCCATTGTCCACGCTCTGCATCAGCCCTAGAGAATTGTTGACCATGTCTCTAAGAAAAGTCGACCCCTCGTGACTTGTGAAGGTGATGATAAGCGGTACTTGCTTAAATTCTCCTTTTTTTCTCAAAACTTGGGGTGTATCATGAAGAAAATTTTTATCTACGACTGGTGCCCAGTAAAGATAATTAACGAAACCAAATTTGATTGACTCGGCGGCTTTTTGCATGTCGGACGCTGTTTTACTGCGCATACAAGAAACCATTGCATAATGGTCACTGGAACCACAATTCAGTTTTTGTGCAAGCTCTTTAGTGAAACGGAGACCAAAAGACGTTGGCTGAATCGCAAAGGGACTTAAATCTACACCGCTCTCTGGAATGGCTTGATGAAAGAGATCACGAGATAGAGGCGATAGAAGATGGAGCCCCACGCTAGATCCTCCAGCGCTCTCTCCAAATATGGTCACTTTGCTCGGATTCCCGCCAAAATTCTCAATGTTTTCTTTGATCCACTTCAGTGCTTCCACTTGATCCAACATTCCATAGTTACCAGGTGCCGCCGAATCACCCGTCGTCAAGAAACCAAAGGGACCTAGACGATACTGGATAATGACCACCACCACGCCATGGAGAGCCAAGATATCGCTGGGAGAAGTGATCGCTGTTCCTAAAACGTAACCTCCACCGTGAATGTAAACCATCACTGGCAAACTAAGGCTGATGTTCGGGCTGTAGATATCAAGATATAAGCAATCCTCGCTGAAAGTGAAATTTGAAGTAAAAGGCTTGATTAAGTTTTCGGAAAGTTTGAACTGTAAGCAGACGCTTTATGGGTTTTAGCCGAATAAACCTTCGGTTTCCACTCTTTTGGCGGTTGTGGGGCTTTAAACCTTAGCTCGCCAGTTGGTGGAGCGGAGAAAGGAACGCCTAGAAATTTGCTGACGTATTTGAACGGACCAGAGGCATTTGGATATAAAGTCACGAGTCCTTCGATATCTCCATACTTCGTTGACACTATTTCTGCTCGAACATGAAGCCAACATGCACAAAAGATAAAAAACGTTGCAAGCAGCATCTTTGAACACTTCTTCTTGTGGAGCTGCTCCTTTCACTAATATGAAACAACCTAACCGAGCTTGACTTGTTGACACTCTGGCTAGCCAAATGAAGGTCAAGTCAACAGGTTTAAGTTACCTTTCAACTCGCAGCGAGTCTATTTATGGAATTTTTTTTAAATCCTTGACGTCAATCAAACTTGATACATGTACATGTGATGGTGAAAGAGTCCCGATATTTTACATGAACACAATTTGAGCACCCCTCATTGTGCTAATTGGCGTTTTATTTACTATGTAATCTGGTAGATAAAAATATATTTCTAAAAAGGTAACAAGAAAATAAAAGGCAAACTATGAGAAAAATCTGGATCAGTTCACGCATCTACACCCTGAATGATCGATCTGGGCCATACACATATAACTTAAATTGTCGAATTTCTTTAGTCCTACTGCGTGAGCGAGCCGGAGCACCTTAGATTTGCTAACTTTGCAATTTAAAGAACAAAAGGAAACTTCGTATTGTTCATGGCTCTCTGCGTTTTTTTAAGGATATTATTCACTGAGCTGGCGGTTTTAATACTGACAAACAAAGGTCTTTTGAAAACTATATCATGACACATCATGCAATTAATAAAAGCAAAATGCCATGAAACTAAAACCTAATATCGGCCCACACGTCGACTTAAAAGACGGAAGTGGGTCTTTAGGGTCCCAAAAAACGTGTATACTCAGCAAAACTTTTAAGGACCCATAAAGTGGCATGGATAAAACAATTGTTTTTCCTTAAGGTTGATTTCCACGGACGCTTTCATTGGCTACGTACCCTGACGCAAGTAAATTTTAATCAAGTAAATAAAATTGAGGGAAGATAAAAAGTGCTGAGCTTAAACGAGAAGTTGAGCGAGTTAGGGGCAAGAAAGGGCCGTAGAGGGAGGGTGTAACAATTTTAGGTTTAAAAATACTTTGTATGTCATATTTTAAAATATCTAAGTAACGAAATCTACATGTAAGTACATCAATAAGACGGCAACCACATTTTCAGAATAATTACATCATAATTGCTGAACTCATGGACGAATACTTACGACGCCATGGTATAAAACTGATGAGGAGGGTGACACCGCGTCAGAGAGACATGTTCTCGCTTAATTTGCTCAAATAAAGGACCACTCTAGTCCAGGAATTTATGACCTGTATAAAGTCCAAAAAAGTGGACATTGAAGACGCATGGCATAACTGTTTAACTGTACTTTCAGAGCAATCCGATCTGATATCAACTAAAATTGCAAACCTTGAAATCAAATGCTCAACCAAATGCAATGAAGACTTACAAAACTTAAACACGTAAAATAAACAACTTAAGGTTTCATGGAGCCTGAGCCAATTTGTGGAATTGCTTGAGCATTATGCATCCTATTGACGAATGGTTACGACAGTAACATATATGCAGTAGCAACAATAGTTTTTTGTCTGTACCGCTTTTAATTCAATAATCAGTAGTTATTCAATCCGTGAGTGCGTAATTCCGCATATCATTCTCCGCCTCATTCAATAGCTGTAATTTTTTATACAAAACCTGAAACTGCCCTTTTTTTCCTTTGCTGTACTTCCCACCAAAAATTAACTTATTATAATAGAAATCTTAACTTATTATAATAGACTTGAATGAATGGCGGTACAAAATAGAAAGTAAGGTCTTAGTAAATCAAAAATTCTATTAGAGCGAATAAAACTTGAATAGTAGTTCCCATGGTAACAACAGCCTTAGCACCTCTAACGGCACCTCTTTATTGACATGGAACTTCACCTCCTCCAATTTAGGGTAGTAATCATTCCAAAAAGACATTCGGTGAGGATTAAATGACGCGTTCAACGGTTTTGGGGCTTTAACCCTTAGCTCTCCGATAGGTGGAGCGGCGAAAGGAACGCCAAGAAATTTGCCGACGGATTTGAACGGACCAGATGCATTTGGATACGATGTCACGAGACCTGTTTTCGGATCGAACATCATACCAACAGGAACAGAAAATAAATAACGTCGCTAATAGCATCTTCCACTACTTCTTCTTGTGAAGATGGATGTTCAGTTTCACTTGTTGACACTTTATGGCCAAATGAAGGTTAAGTCAAATGACATCACGCAATGCAGACGTCATAAAGAAGAGTGTAATAAGTACGCAATTTTACACAAACAAAATATAGGGAGACCAGGAGCCCATCACCTAACAGGCTTTCAATCAGTGGCCTGAAGTCATGTGAAGAAATTTCTTAAAAGTAGGCTTTCAAGAAAGGTTATACGAAAAATAACTATATTAATAATAAACTATGAATTCTAAATGGTTTCTTTTAATGACAAAATTGTGGATCTCTTTTCTCACTCTAAAAAAGACAAAGGGATTAAATTGATATTGTCCGGCCATGCTCTGCTGGTCAGAGTGAGTCTTTCAGGAGTTGGCAGTTTTTATTGTACTTCATGAAAGATCGGATGCAACTGATAAAAGCTAAACGCTGAGTACCTGACTTCGTCGTTATCAATTCATTCCAAAAGTTCCCGCTCTTCCATCTGAATTTAAAAGAATTACGTTCGACTTTTGCTCGACAGTTCATTTCAGAATACATGAGACCATACATGATAGGCGTCAACAAAACCTACCTCTAGCCTGTGAGTCACTAGACAGTTCACAGTCCTCTATTTTTCCGTAAGATCGTCGAGATCGAGCGCTTTGCGTTTCGGGCTACATCTTGCATGAGTGTCAAAACTACTTAGGGGGCAGGGGGCGTTTTGGGAGGAAGCGAGAAAAATAGAGGTTCTCGCCCACCCCCCCAGAGCTATAATTCCCGACGTCCGCCCCCTCGGTATATTTGAAAATCAAGATGGCCGTCATTAACGGTAAGACCCGCTATATCTCAACGATCTCGGCGAAAAAATAGGGACTGTGAACAGTCTAGTGAGTCACTAAATGACCTAAGGTTAAAGCAAGTTATAGGCTCCTGGTTAAAGATATTGTTACTGAGCGGGATTACGGGTCATTGCGCATGCCATATCACAATTAATGGGTACTTAAAAATCCGATTAATGTAACTCACCTCGACAAGATTTAGCTAAAGATATGGAGATTAATTCATGCAAATTGAGTTGGTTTCCTCGTTAGCTAGGCTTGGTGGGGGATCTTAAAATTTTTCGAAAGAAAACGAGGGAATGCATTTGATAAAAGTGTCCGTAGGCAGGAAGGTGGGTTACCAATTTTTGTGCTTCTGTAATAAAAATCGAAAAAGCGTTTGAATAACCTGAACATCAATAAAACAGGAATGGGCATAATGTTCAGAACAAGAGTATTAGCAAAGCAAAATGAACAAGACACAATAAATACATCAGTCTGTTATATAACTTTAAAAGCAGGGGCGTAGCCAGGATTTTTCAAAGGGGGGGTCACAGAGCTATGTTAAGCAGGGACACCATCCAGGGATCGCCGACTATATATGGTTTATACCGCTGCTCTCCCTCGTGTATCAGCGGGCTCAGTCGTGTTACCGCGGCATGAAGGCCCATATTAACTAAAGACAAGAGCCGTTGACGAAAATACTTTACAAAAAAACAAATTTTAAAAAAGTGGGCTTTTCAACGATGGCTTTTACGGCCAAGATGGCGTTTTCGCCACCTAAATATTGTAGGTTGTTTGCTGAAAAGAAGGTCTACCAAGGGGGGTCACGGGCACCCCAGGACCCCCCCCCCCCCCTAGCTACGCCCTTGAAAAGGTTGCGTTTGCAATCGGGTATTGGGCATTAAGGGCATACGGAACTCACTGCGATGATTTGCTCGAGTGGCCATCAAACAGTAGCTTCCCAGTGCACAATTGCCCAACTTCAGTTCATTGAATCAGATATATGGTGTTGGATTTTAAATTGCCGTGAGTAGGGGAAAATAACATAATGACTGTTGCCGACTTTCAGACAAGTTCAACTTTACTTTTCTGAGCTCAGAGCAATAAGCAGATATAAGCTAAAAAGACAAATAAATGCTAATAAAGTAAAATCACAACAAATTCAAGACTGCCAGATCCGATACCTTTCCAAAAACTGTTTCCTTTATTAAGTTCATTTGGATTACGTCATGGTCTACTTCCCACCGAGAGAGATTGGGGAACAGACCTAATCCTATATGCACTTGTAATTGACTAAAAAAAATGAATACAAAATGCGTTGCAAGGTCTTAAGCCCAGTAAACATTTTTTAGAAGCGCATGGTGACATACATCTTCTTAGTGAGGGTCAATTTCGCGTTCTTAATAAGTGCCATGGCAAATTTGACTGCCTCGTAAATCCTATTCATCAAACTGAACTGAGGCCTAGACTTAACACTCAGAGTGACTCAATCAGTGCTATACTCTTTGTTTTTAAAACTTGTAACATATTTTTTATATGTTACTTTTCTTTGTAATGAGCTATTGTTTTTCTTGGATTTATAGAACATTCATACTGCATTTTTTACTTTTACTTCTTTTTGAACAATTATAGTTTTACAAAATAAAAATGTAGTCACAACTGAGTATAAAGCGCAGATTGAGCAGAAAGTAGACACAATCAGGTACCTTCCAAGACAGCACTGCCAAATGTTTTCAATGCGATACCACACCATATTTGGAACTCCACAGAATTTAGTCATGTTAAGAGTCAGTTGACAAGTCACCTTAAAACTAAGCCGAAGGGCAAGGCTGTATTCTTAGTGACCTTTTCATTAGTTTTTCTTTTTCACTAGCTTTTCTTCAATTTTGGAACTTGTCGTTTTATTATCATTTTACTGTTCATAGTTTTGTAGTAACGATAATTTATAACAAATTGATGAGTAGATTAGTAGGTTAGGTTAACGGTAGTAGTGAGTCACAGACAAAGAGCCGTATTTTTAGTTTATGGATACAGTGGAACCCCTTCTTACGGCCACTTTTTTTTGGCCGCCCGGCAAAACGACCATACATTTTCTTGTAAAAAAAAAACCTCGTTAATACGGTCACCCGCTAATACGGCCAAATTTTTTTGGCCCATTGGTGACCGTATTAAAGAGGCTGTCCTTTGAATAAACCATTATAATTATAATTTTATCATTGTTATTATCATTATTATTATTATTATTATTATTATCATTATTATTATTTTGCTTCCCTCTCAATCAAAGCAGGAGGATCGAAGCCTTTTAGACCAAAAAGCGAGATCCTAGAATTACCGGCGAAACAGCAAAATGACAGCAAAAAGTACTCTGTAGTTTGAAAAAACGGAAAAGACAGAGACCTCACACTTTCCACGTTATAATTATGCTCTGTAAACAGCCCCGGACCTAAGAATCAATTCCAACATATTATAGCTACTAAGCAAAAAGTTACCTTATTTCACATTTTAACCGAATCAAAGTCCCTCCACATCGTCCCTCCACTGAGACCGCCATTTTTTTTCTTTTGTTGAGTCCGCCTCGTTTTGGGGCACTAAATTGTGAAAAAGAGTCATTCGGAAGTCAACCGCTCCACCGAAAACTGGCATGTCCGCATGGTTTCTAAAAATAACTTATCTCTAATCAAGATATCCCAGCCGACGTCCAGATGTCCTATCACTCCCCTGGTATTACAATTTCTTACCTAATGTCTTGACATTGAGCTACCTTGCTTACACATGATTTGAACAAAGTCGGACTGACTCCGTTGTCCAAGCTCTCCATCAGACCAAAAGAATTGTTGACCATATCTACAAGAGATGTCGCCCCCTCGTGACTTGTGAAGACGATGATAAGCAGCACTTGCTTGAAATTTTTCTTTTTCCTCAAACTTTGGGGTGTATTAAGAAGGAAGTATTTGTCTACAACTGGTGCCCAGTGGAGATAATTAGAGAAATCAAATTTGATTGACTCTGAGGCTTTCTGTATGTCTGAAGCTCTTTGTAGTGTATGCAGGAAACCATTGCGTTGTGGTCGCTTGCACCACAGTTTAGTTTTTGCGCAAGTTCCTTAGCGACTCGAAGACCAAAAGACGTTGGCTGAACTGCAAAGGAACTTAAATCTACACCGCTCTCTGCAATGGCTTGATGAAAGAGATCACGTGACAGAGGTGATAGAAGATGGAGGCTCACGCTGGATCCGCCAGCGCTCTCTCCAAATATCGTGACCTTGCTGGGATTCCCACCAAAATTCATCCACTTGATCCAACATTCCATAATTACCAGGGGCCCCCGAATCACCAGTCGTCAAGAAAGCAAAGGGACCAAGACGATACAGGATTATGACCACCACCACACCCTGAAGAGCCAAAAAATCGCTGGGAGAAGTAATCGCTGTTCCTATAATGTAGCCTCCACCGTGAATGTAAACCATCACTGGCAAACTAAGGCTGATGTTCGGGCTGTAGATATCAAGATATAAGCAATCCTGGATGAAAGTGAATTTGAAGTAAAAGGCTTGATAAAGTTTTCGAAAAGTTTGGACTGTAACCAGACGCTTCCATGTGTCTTAGCCGAATAGACGTCTGGTTTCCATTCTTTTGGCGGTTTGGGGGCTTTAAACCTTAGCTCTCCAGTTGGTGGAGCGGCGAAAGGAACGCCAAGAAATTTGCTGACAGATTTGAACGGACCAGAGGCATTCGGATACGAAGTCACGAGACCCTCGATATCTCCATACTTAGTTGACACTGTTTCTGCTCGAACATGAAGCCAACATGCACAAAAGAGCAATAACGTTGCTAGTTGCATCCTCGAACACTTCTTCGTGTGGAGCTGTTTATTTTACCAAGATCAAAAAGCAGCAGGGCTTGACTTGTTGACACTAGCTATTATGAAGGTCAAATGAGCAATTTTAAATTACTTTTCATCTCGCAGCAGCGGACTTTTTTAATCCTGACGTCATTCGAACAACATACACTATTTAAAGACCCCTTATAGAGTTTTTGTTTATCATGCAATATGACTAATGAAAAATATTTCGCAAAATGTTAGAAACTGATTTACTACAAACTGTAAAAAAAAGATCAGAAACTAAAGTAGTGCAAGCATCTTACCTTAACCGTGAATTACCTACAGTGTACCTTCTAATGTCGATAGCTTTCTGAAATAGTGTGAAATTGTTTTTGTTTTGTTTTTGTTTTTTATTACTTTGCCATTGCGTTGCTAGGAGCTGTCAAGTTAACCATTTTTTGATTATAGTAAACGGAATGATGTATCAAGTCAATCAACGTTGTCTGTTCTTATCGTGAACAGGAACAATGAACAGATGTTACTGATGTATTTTAGGTTTGCATGCTCACGCGATATATTCAGATGTAATCAGCTTTTGTACGGAACGGTTCCTTTTTGGAAATACAGTCTACTACTTTCGACGGAGTTGGATTTATTACTCATTCTCAACATCTAAAACCTCCTTACTTTTTTAAAATTAGTTTAGTGCGTGATCGCAGATCGACCGCGCGTCGGATTCGATGACTACGCAATTTAGAGAACAATGGCAAGCTGACATGGGCCTAAATGATACAATTCATTAAGTGAGAAGTTTAATTAGAAATAAAACTCATATCAATACAGTATATCACTACAGATCATGCAATCAGCAAAATCACTGAACCACCCATAACTGACATCATCGCCATCATTTTGACTCTAGCCGTTTTTTTGTTTGTTTTTTTTTTCAGTATCGTGCTTCTGAAGTATCGAGTTAACAGAATTTATACGCTCTACTTTGGCTCAATAGTTCATTCAAACGTCGAACTTAACTTAATCGTGCTTGACCAGAAGGTCCATTATTCTTGACAGTTAATATAACTTATGATGGCAGCCATCAACAAAACCTGGATTTCTGATTTCGCATCAATCCCTGAGTCTCTAAATGACATAAGTTTAGGGCTACGGTTACAGGGCTCGTGGTACCTCATAGCAAATAATAATAGATCCCAATTAAATACATTTTAATTAAATTTACTTGGCAAGCAAAGATACGATTAAAACGTCGCATAAGCGTCAAGCTAATTTAAGGTTAAATTGAAGTGGGTTCGACCAAAGCTGGTTTGGAACCCCGGGGGGTGGGTACTGCCACATATGGGTTACATAGGTATGTGCGTCTGTGAAGGGTATGGTTTTCAAGCAGTTTACTCCGGGATAGGGTATATAAATCAGAGAGTTTGGGTCTAGAATAGGGTATCATTTTCCATGAAACAGATCAGTTGGTTGAAGATGTTAGTCTAGACCAGGGAAACCGGGAATTGCCTCTCAAAAATTTTAAAAAAATCAAATCGGATGATGAGAGAGAGATGCCACCTTGATAAAACTAGTATTTTGTCCGAAAGCTCCTTCCAGCTCTCAGCGGACCTTTCATTAGATTTACTTAAAATGAAAAATAAAAATTACTACTGGCTCTTGATTAGTAAAGATCAACTTGAAATAAACGCTAACATGAAATGGGAAAGAGACCTCCTACCTGAAACAATACTTGCAAGGCACCATTTCTCCCGTGTGAAAAATATTTGCAGAGACAACAAACTAAGAGAATTCTACTTTAAACTCTTAGACAGAATTGTCGTCACAAAAAGAGAACTGTTCACGTATGGTATTGCAGAAAATGCGCTTTGTCCTTACTGCAGACAAAATGATTCAATAATTCATACTTTTTGTAACTGCCACTGGACCAAGTGGTTTTTTTCAGAAGTAATCAAATGGTTCAACGTCGAGAATGCCACCTCCTTTGCGCCATCCTCAGGTGAATTAATTTTTGGTCTTAATAATGACAGAAAGAATCAAAGCTCTTCGGCAAATGTCAAAAAGCTCGATTTTACTCTTTTGTTTGCTAAATATTACTTGTACATAAATAAGTTAGCTCCTAAGGATTTATCTTTGGATGAATTTAAGGCTAAAATCAGTTGGAGATACGATTTCGAAAAACCCCCTCCTTCAATTAGTTAGTAAGTATCCATCTTACCGGAATAATCTGTTAATTAGCAGGTCTATCGTTATTGTGCGTATTATTACAACTGCTGTACTATTCTTTCTCGTCTTTATGTAATTTTAATTCAATCTGTAATATCGATATATACTTTTTTTTTCTTTTAGTTTTAAATTTTGCAACTGTAATATATGTTTTGTCAATAAACGTAAAAAAAAAAAAAAATTCAAATCGGCAAGTTTAAATCTATGCAACTCAGCCTATAAGGTACTCTAGGATAAGGGGGATTTGGGGAGTGTAGTCTAGTATAGGGCAGCAAAATTCCGCTGAACTAGCTCTGGTGTAGGCTAAGGGGGCCAGGTCCCAGCGGCACATCCCCACAATGACAAAAGTTTCGGCTCGGGCCTACGGTTACAGGGGTTGGTACTCAAAGCGAATACAGTAGAATCCCGATAACTCGAACTCGGATAATTCGAACTCCCTGCTAACCCGATCAAAAAGTCACTGAAATTTTCCCCGATAACTCGAATTCTGTTTCTTTTAACTACATTCGGATGCCAACCCATTAGCTCTTCTTGTTGTAAAGGGCCTGAAAACACTATAATTAACACTGATGAAAACGAGAGAATACTCGAGTCTATGAATCTATGGTCTGTCCGTCCGAAAAAGTGGACGTTGTAGACGCATGACCTTTGTAGAAAGGTTGTGACTGTACCTTCAGAGCAATGCAATCAGCTAAAATTACAGTAGTAATTAAATGCTCGGCCAAATACAATGAAGACTGCCAAAACTTAAAGAATTAAAATTAGGATTTAATGGAGCCCAAAACAATTGTAGAATTGTACGAACCTTAGGCATCCTCTACCGATGAATGGTTATAATTGCAGGAGCAACAAACATTTTAAGTCTGTACCATGTTAATTCACTAATCAGTATAATTATTAAACCCTCTATCTGCATAATTCCTCGTATCATTCTCAGCTTCATTCAATAACAGTTATGAACTTTTTAGCAAAAAACTGAAATCGCCCTTTTTTCTTTGCTGACTCTTTTTAGTTGATTCGGCTACATACATCATGCTCTACTTTCCGCTCATAAACCATTAAACCATTAAAGAAAATGTTAGTCTCATCCACTCCTAATAAACTTGAACGAATGAGTAGAAAACAAAGTAAGGTCTTAGTAAATCAAGTATACTATTAAAGCAAATACAACTTGAAGAGCAGTTCCCATGGTAACAACATCCTTTGCATCGCTGACCACCTCTTTATTAACATCGAACTTCACCTGCTCCAATTTAGGATAGTAATTATTCCAAAAAGACATTCGGAGAGAATTAAATGACGTCTTCAGTTTGGCACTTGTGTCCACTTTAAGATAAGCTCTGTGACTCGAGTTGTATTTCTCCCACGCGACACCGCTGACTGAAGGATCGCCGGACCGGGCGAAGTTTGCATACATGGTCATGATAAACAGACTGACATTTCTGTCAGCCTGACTATAACGTGGCGAAAATTTGGGAAGGAAAGGAACTCCGAAATCAAAGGGAATGTTTTCACCATGAACAACGCCCATCCATTCTGCACGTACCTCCAAACTTGACTTTGCCCGATGAGCAAATTCATACATGTAAACAGGAGCGACCTGGCTTTGAACATCAGCGACCTTGTGACTGGGGGCAACGAAAATATTATCACCGAGAAGATCAACAAGTCCACTTCTTAATGCGTATTTATTACTGTTGTCAGGCCAAGGGGTGTACATGAACTCTAAGGCATCGGCGAGAAGACCAGCATTCTTCTTCCTAAAAAAAAGTGACGGATATTTAACAATTATTCCACAGACCAGAGCCGTGCCCAGTGTGAAGCAATCCGAGGCACTTGCCTCACTAGTTTTATTTTGAAGGGAAAAGTAAAACAATGCGTGCAAATAGAACACAAGCAAATAAATAAAAAAATGCAAAAAGGGAACAATGAGACACAGGAGGAAACACCCTGTCTAGCCCTTGGGGTATGTGAATTTCACCAAAGTTATTTTGAGACCGATAAACGCTTGAGTTAATCGGAGGATGGTCTCCAGAGAGAAACAGCAGTCGCTATTACTCGCTCTTGATAAATGTTAATGCAACATGGTTGGTGGCCTATTATGACCCCGGGAGGTCACGTGCTTAGGTTATATGACTTATACGGGGATGTGCCGCTGGACAGGATGTGGTTCATCAAACAGGGTACATAATAACCTACGACTGAGTATATTTCGGTTGTGGTTACGTTGTAGCGGATCAGTGTACAGTGTAGTGTAATTTTTGGAGCGAAAATATAGTCGATTGAAAAATTCAATTCAGTGTATGGTGCAGTACAAGTTTACTTATTTCATCAGACACTAACATAAAAAAAATATGATTAGGCACTTTTACGTGATCTGTTCGTTTCACAAATTAAAAATAAAATTGCCTTAAACAGTGACCAATGTCAGTTTTAGTGTTTTCAGGCTCTCATACAACAAGAAGAGTTACTCAGATTAGTTAGTTTATAGATTAGTTTAGTAGTTAAAAGAACCAGAATTCCAGTTATCGGGATACATTTCAGAGACTTTTTTGATCAGGGGAGGCGAAAAGGCGTCTTAGTTCGAGTTAGAGGGGAATTCGAGTTATCCGAGTTGGAGTTAACCGAGTAAAAATGACAGGAAAGGGAGGTGAAATCCAAGGGAAATTGAACTTAGTTAGAGTTAGCGGGGAGTTGGAGTTAACGGGGTTCTGCTACATTGAGACTACTGAGCAAATATTTAATTTTCGCTGATCTTACCTACTGTTTTGAACTTGCGCGAACTTAATAAGAAATGAATTGAACAAGGCCGGACTGACTCCATTGTCCACGCTCTCCATCAGCCCTAAAGAATTGTTGATCATATCTCCGAGAAAAGTCGCCCCCTCGTGACTTGTGAAGGTGATGATAAGCGGCACTTGCTTAAATTCTCCTTTTTTTCTCAAAACCTGGGGTGTATCATGAAGAAAGTTTTTATCTACGACTGGTGCCCAGTAAATATTAACGAAACCAAATTTGAATGACTCTGCGGCTTTTTGCATGTCTGACGCTGTTTTGCTGCGCATACAAGAAACCATTGCAGAATGGTCACTGGATCCACAATTCAGTTTTTGTGCAAGCTCTTTAGTGAAACGGAGACCAAAAGACGTTGGCTGAACCGCAAAGGAACTTAAATCTACACCGCTCTCTGGAATGGCTTGATGAAAGAGATCACGAGATAGAGGCGATAGAAGATGGAGCCCCACGCTAGTTCTTCCAGCGCTCTCTCCAAATATGGTCACTTTGCTGGGATTCCCGCCAAAATTCTCAATGTTTTCTTTGACCCACTTCAGTGCTTCCACTTGATCCAACATTCCATAGTTACCAGGTGCCGCTGAGTCACCGGTCGTCAAGAAACCAAAGGGACCTAGACGATACTGGATAATGACTACCACCACCCCCTGGAGAGCCAAGATATCGCTAGGAAAAGTGATCGCTGTTCCTATAAGGTAACCTCCACCGTGAATGTAAACCATCACTGGCAAACTGAGGCTGATGTTCGGGCTGTAGATATCAAGATATAAGCAATCCTCGCTGTAAGTGAAATTTGAACTAAAAGGCTCGATTAGGTTTTCGAAAAGTTTGGGCTGTAAGCAAACGCTCCCATGGGTTTTAGCCGAATAAACCTTTGGTTTCCACTCTTTTGGTGGTTGTGGAGCTTTAAACCTTAGCTCTCCAGTTGGTGGAGCGGAGAAAGGAACGCCAAGAAATTTGCTGACGGATTTGAAACGACCAGAGGCATTCGGATATAAAGTCACGAATCCTTCGATATCTCCATATCTAGTTGACACTATTTCTGCGCGAAGATGAAGCCAACATGCACAAAAGATAAAAAACGTTGCTAGCAGCATCTTTGAACACTTCTTCTTGTGGAGTTGTTTCTTTCACTAATATGAAACAACGACCGAGCTTGACTTGTTGACACTAGCCAAATGAAGGTTTTAAGTTTTAAGTTACCTTTCAACTCGTAGCGAGTCCTTTTAGGCAATTTTTTAAAATCCTGCACGTCAATCAAACTTGATTCATGTACATGTGATGGTGAAAGAGTGTCGATATTTTACATGAACACAATTTGAGCACCCCTCATTGTGCTAGTTGGCGATTTACTGATTATGTAATCTGGTTGATAAAAATATATTTCTATAAAGGTTACAAAACAATTTATTACAAACTATGAGAAAAATCTGGATTTCACTTATCTTCATCCTGAATTATCGATCTGGGCCCAACACTTGCAACTCAAGTTGCCCGGTCAAGTTGTCGAATTTCTTTAGTCTTATTGCGTGAGCGAGCCGGAGCACCTTAGATTCGCTAACTGTGCATTTTAAAGAACAAAAGAAAACTTGTATTGTTCATGGCTCTCTGCGTTTTTTTAAGGATATTATTCGCTGAGCTGGCGGTTTTAATACTGACAAACAAAGGTCTTTTGAAAACTATATGAATAATCATGACACATCATGCAGTTAATAAAAGCAAAATGCCATGAAATTAAAACCTAATATCGTCCCTTACATCGACTTAAGAGACGGAAGTGGGTCTTTAGAGTCCTTAAAAACGTGTATACTCAGCAAAACTTTTTAAGGACCCACATTAAGACCCTGTTTACATGGAGTGGGGGACCCCGGTCTAGTGGGGTAAGTTTCTTTTGTTTTGTGTCCCCCAGAGCGTGAAAACAAAAGAAACTTACCCCACTAGACCGGGTTACCCCACTCCATGTAAACAGGCCCTTACGCACGTAAATTTTAATCACGTAAATAAAATTGAGGGAAGATAAAAAGTGCTGAGCTTAAACGAGAAGTTGAGCGAGGTTCAACTTTTACGCTTACGAGCGACCTTTCATGTATTGCCTCTATTTTATTTGCGAACGTAAATTTTACGCACCTAAGCACGTAAAAATTATACGACACCAGTAATCAACCCTCATACTTCCATAAGATAGCAATCTTCTCGGTGGATGGCACTATCCACCCTTCAGGGGCACCCAACGTCAATTTTCGGAAAATATCTGTTCGGAAGACGATTTGAGATCTACAATTCTCAGGAACATTTGTTGTAAAATTTCTTGTTCGCCTGTCTCTCCTAGGATTTTCGAACATCTAAAAAATGGTATAACGGATTTTTACCCTAAGAAGGTCACCTAGAATTTTCGGGAGCCTTTTTCCTGGCTGAAGTTTTCAAAAAGGTAAGTTTTGATCCCTATAATTTACGGATCACTAGACTTTCAGCTAGGAAATCCAAACAGATAACAAATTTTTAGGGGATAAAAGTATGCCTATATCTATCGTTCAAATACTAAAATAACTGAACAATGCCACGTTTAAGTGGTTTTGAACTATATTCTCGTTGGGTGCCCCTGACCTTTTTACCAACCGTAATCAGGACCATAAATGGGGAGCAAATGTTAAGCAAGTCACGTCTTTCTATCACACTCTTCAATCTTTATGAATTAAGGAATTTATACCTACGTTTAATACTTGAAATCAAATAGCATGTGCAAGCTTTCTTTCAATAGCTTAATTTGTTGATAGAGACAATATCCAAGGCTTAACGGATTCAGGACCTATCAAAGAACATATCGAATGGCAACTGCGAAAGTCAGATCACAAAACAATATTTTTTTTCTCTCACAGAAGGTCACATTTCTTGCGACAGAAACAGGTATTGTTCATTCGCTGCCTGTTTATTCCGTTGGCAGTTTTAGCAACACATCCGGGGGGGGGGGGTACTCCTGTGAATTCTTGGTGGTGTGCCGCCCGGTTCTCCAAATCCTGACCCTATTTCAGACAAAAAAATGTAGTTCCACACCCGTTTTCAGACCTGGCCTTTAGGCAGAAATTATGTCATCATTACTTAGATTAGAGCGCAAAAAAAAACCCGAAAATTCTTCAAATCCATTTCTTCGAATTCCCATATTTTTCTTTCTTTCTTAGCACTCATCTGGAATTGAAACGATAAAGACGTTCATACAATCCCGTAGTTCCCTCAAAAACCATACTCGATTCCAGACCATGAAGAGGGTTTTTTCATTTGTGAATTATAACAATGTTTACGGTCGGTGAATCACCACCCAATATCCCAGGCAAATAAAAGAGAACAGCAAACTCAACAGCAGTGGATTCAACAAGTGCCAGTCCTCGCTGGGAAAGATTTGCAAACAAAACTCCGCAAGACCGAGAAAGTTGACTTTAAATTCAGGGCGAGCAACGGCACAGCGAAGGTAAACGCTGTCAGCTAAAGACAGAGGATGTAAAGGGGCAGAAACAAAATAGAACAATTACACTGCAAACAAAGCCGACGAAGACCGACTGCCGACGTTTCAGCAAAATGCCGTCAATAGAAATCGCAACGAAACCGTGGAGGAATCATCGAGAGGCAAGCTTACCGTCAAAATTATCTTCTTCGATGCAACGATAGGCAACAAGAATTACACCATCTGTAAAATCGACATGAGGAGTATCTTTCTGACGGACTGAGGACAGCCAATCAGCCTTCTCACCGTTTTACAGGAAGCTTTATTTCAGGGGCGTAGTGTCCTTTACGCAAATACGCACGTGCGTACTTGAGAAATTCGTTGGATTTTTTTAAGATTTTCTGTTATAAGTAAATGCCATTTATAGTGTCGTGACTTGACATTGTTTGTGCAAATTTGTTCCTGTCTGTCGATATCTCGCTGTTATTGCGCATCGTTTTTACACTAAAAATAAAAAAAGTTTGAGTGGTGGAATGTGATAAATTTGAAACATTTTTCACGATACATTGCGGGGGGCAAAAACGTTATTTTATACTAAGGGCCTGTTTACATGGAGATGAGATACCCCAGGTAGGTGAGGAAACCCTCTAAGGGAGGGTAACCTGCCACTACATATAATCTCTCATCATAATTTGATCACGTTTACATGATAGGTGGGGTGACTCGCTACATTTTACCTCATCTACCTGAGGTCCCCCACCTCTATGTAAACAGGCCCTACGTTTTTGAGACCGTATGGACCCGTGTGCGTACTTGCCAAAATAGTTACGCTACGCCCCTGTATTTTACAATGAACAGTTTAAAATTACGGCATACGGAGCTCACTGTGGTGATTTGCTAAAGTGACCATCAAACAGTAGCTTCCCAGGGCGCAGCTGCCCAACTTCATTGAATCAGATGTATGGTGTTGGATTTTAAATTGCCGTGAGTCACGGGACCATAATGTAATGGCTGTTGTCGACTTGCAGAGAAGTTCAACCTTATTTTCCTGAGCACAGTAAAATAGGTAGATATAAGCTAAAAAGGCAAAAGTAAATGCTAAAGTAAAAAACGCAACAAATGCAATACTGCCAGATCTGATACCTTTCCAAAAACTGTTTCCTTTATGTAGTTCATTTATATTACTTCATGCCCTACTTCCTACCGAGAGAGATTGGGGAACAGACCTAATCCTATATGCACTTGTAACCTACTAGAATAATTGAATACATAATGCGAAGCAAGGTCTTAAGCCCAGTTAACATTTCTTAGAAGCGTATGGTGACAAAAATCTTCTTAGCGAGGGTCAATTTCGCGTTCTCAAGAAGTGCCACGGGAAATTTGACTGCCTCGTTTACGAAATGCTATTCATCAAACTGAAAAGAGGGCTAGCCTTTTAACACTCAGAGTGACTCCATGAGTGCGAAACTCTTTGTTTAACTTGTAACATATTTGTATATGTTACTTTTCTTTTTAATGAACTATTGTTCTTCTTTTATTTATAGAACATTAATACTGTATTTTTTTTTAAATTGATAATGACGTCCTAGAACGTCGAAACGTATATTTTTCAACTTTCTAAAAAATTCTTAAATGTTGTTAAGAACAGTTTTTTCGCAATTTTTTTATAGCTAAATGTTTTAAAAAGTCTCTTCCTTTTTAACAATTATAGACGCCAAGACGGCACTGTTAATGTTTTCAATGCGCTACCACACCATATCAGGAACTCCACAGAATTTTGTTATTTCAAGAGTCAGTTGACAATTCACCTTTAAACTAAGGCGAAGGGCAAGGCTGCATTCTTAGCGACCTTTCCATAAGTTTTTTTTCACTAGTTTTTC
Organism: Porites rus; assembly: GCA_964035705.1. Lineage (NCBI taxonomy): Eukaryota > Metazoa > Cnidaria > Anthozoa > Scleractinia > Poritidae > Porites > Porites rus. Next base: position 38,259,239 of record OZ037995.1, read on the forward strand.
TTGAATTTTGGAACTTATGGTTTTATTATCATTTCACTGTTCATAGTTTTGTAGTAACGATAATTGATAACCAATTGATGAGTAGATTAGTACTAGGTTAGAAGAGCTATATTTTTTGTTTATCGATGTATATACTGTGAATAAACATAATAATGATAAACCATTATAATTATAATAATAATAATAAAGAAGAAATTTTATTAATAACAATGCTAACTATTAAAATCCTAATAATAATTATTATGGATTGAAGACTTTTAGACGAAAAAAGCGAGATCCTAGAATTACCGGGTAACGGCGAAAAGCGAACAAACTGTACTCTGTAGTCACGACTACACGAAGCAACTCAACAACACAACGTAGCAGCAGGACTACACTCGAAAAATGAACAGTCACGTGCTTGGTAATGACTATGCGCAGTACCGAACATGTTTACTAATGGTAGAAATCCGTAGACGTCGAAACTTAAAGTCTCTGATCCTACAGCTCCGCCTGCTCTGACTCCGTGGCAAGTGAATTCCATCTTACGGCAATCATATAAGCATTAAAAAGGAGGAGCAATAGGCATTAAAAATCATCTAAAAATAAACAGCGTTCTCTTGTTCAAAGATTTAAAATCAGTGGCTTTTGGCTTCCATCGTAAAACATTTGAAAAAACATAGGTTATCGGTTCATAAAGATAAGAGTAACATTTTTAACAGTCAGTGATAATTACGCCATGTTATGCTTGTTTTGGCTTTTGCTTGCACAATCCTGGCTAGATCCTAGTACATCAGCAAAACAACAACAAATGAAACCACAAAAACTTTTCCCATGGCAACATTAACAAGAGCATTAGCACCGCTGATCACTTTGTCTTTAATGATATCAAACTTCAGCTGCATCAGTTTAGGGTAATAATCATTCCAGAAAGACATTCGGCGAGGATAAAATGACGCCTCCATCCCAGGATTTACGCCAACTCGCATGTAAGATCTGTGACTTGAATTGTATTTGTCCCACGCAACACCGCTGACTGTAGGATCGCCGGACCGGGCAAAGTTTGCGTACATGGTCATAATAAGCAAACTGACATTTCTGTCAGCGGGACTATAAAGCGATAAAAATTTCGGGAGCAAAGGAACTCCGAAATCAAAGGGAACATTTTCGCTATGGACCACGCCCATCCAATCAGCACCCATACTTGTTTTTGCCCGATGAGCAAACTCATACATGTAAACAGGAGCGACCTGACTGTGAACATCAGCGACCTTGTGACTAGGAGCAAAGTAAAGGTTATCACCAATAAGATCGACAAGTTGACTTCTTAATGCGTATTTATTACTGTTGTCAGGCCAAGGGGTGTACATGAACTCCAATGCATCTGTGATGAGATCAGCGCTCTTACCGCTGGAAAAAAAAGAGAATACTTGTTTTTTAATGAAATCATACTTGAATTTAATCGGCCATTTGAGGTTGCGTCTGGGACTGAGTCAGTGATGTTTTGCAATACTGTGAGTATGGGACTGTTCTGGAGTCGATTTCGCTTTATTAGTTAGAGTGGTTTTCGTTTGAGTGTCGTAAAACCAAAACCAAAGTAATTACTCTGGCCAATCACATAGGACACAGACAATACATTGAACCAATCAAAACTCGAAGTAATTACATGTGGCTGATGCAAAGCGCGGGAAAATTCATGCGAGCGCGTCACAATTGGCTTTGGTCTTACTTCTGATTGGATGAAAAGGTGGCGCGAATCTTTTAAGCCAATCGCATCGTGTAGAAAGTGCAAAACCAATTACTTTTCGACACTCAAATGAAAACCGCTCTATTGCAACGTTTGGCGGGAAACTGGGTCAAAATTCTTCCCTCAAAACAGTCCCATAGTGCAGTGCGACACAACACCGACCCAGTGTCAATCTCAAACCAGCCCACTACCGCATTCGGTCTGGCTGACGTAGTTGGTATCTATTTAACAAAGAGATTCCGTTTTTGCCGCGTGCTAGTTTAGTTATTAGAGAGCTTTAGCAACGACGACGGCGTCGACAACAAGAACTTCAATAAAGCATTAGCATTATTAATAAAACAACACCTTTGCACGATTTGTACATTTCTTTACTGTTACTGCACGATTACGACGTGAAAATGCCTAATTTCACGTTTTGTGGAGAACGGGAACACCAGACAACGATTTTCTTTTTATTCTCCTGATCTTCGATACAGTCCTTTAGAATTCAACTCCAGAAGAATTTGCCAACATTGTCGAATTGAACGAGATGGAATAAACGTGATAAGTTTAAAGCAGAGCAAATTCACTTCAGTTTCAAGTGAAGTTTTCGTAGCCGTTGACGTCGTTGCTGCTGCCCCGTCTACACGCATCCGCACATTTTTTTTTTCTTTTTGTAGCCAGCCTTTAATTCTTCTAGAGTGGATAGTACCTACGAGTGCAAAATTCGACAAAATCGGCCACCTTAACCGACCAGGAAAGACAAGAAGACGTTAAGTTAAAGGTATGTTAGCTTTGTTTTGTTATATTTTGACTTCCGCCCCAATCTCCTTGCGGTTTCTCTGCCCTCGCCCGCCTTTATTACTTAGCGCGCCCAACCAAAACCGCCGTACTACGCAGGCTACCATGAACTAAAATAGTCCGGAAGTCAAAATATAACAAAACATAGCTAACATACCTCTGGGACCAGGATACTTCTAGCCTTTGTGATTGAAGAAGTCGTGAGATTAGGTAGATCGCCGAGTTTGCTAAGGGAAGGCCTCTATACAACTTACCTACTGGTTCGAGCACGAGCAAATTTGGATAGCGATGCTTTGAATAAAGTCGGATTCACTCCATTGTCCATGCTCTCGTTCAGCAAAAAAGAATCGTTGACCATATAACCAAGAAAAGACGCCCCATCACTGCTGGTAAAGCCAATAATAAGTGGCACTTGCTTAAAATCTCCTTTCTCCCTCAAGTTGCGGGGTGTGTCATGAAGAAAGTTGTCATCTACCACCGGTGCCAAGCAGAGGTAATTAGTGAACACAAATTCGATTGATTCTGCGGCTTTCTGCACGTCTGTAGCACTCTTGTCGCGTATACAGGAAACCATTGCATGGTGGTTACTCAAGCTGCAGTTCAGTCTTTTTGAAAGCTCTCTCGTGAAACGAAGACCATACGATTTTGGCTGAATCGCAAAGGAACTTAAATCTACACCGCTCTCTGCAATGGCTTGATGAAAGAGATCACGTGACAGAGGCGATAAGAGGTGAAGCCCTACACTGGACCCTCCAGCGCTCTGTCCAAATATGGTAACCTTGCTGGGATTCCCGCCAAAATGCTTAATGTTTTCATTGACCCATTTCAGAGCTTCTACTTGATCCAGCATTCCATAGTTACCAGGAGCTTCCGAATCACCGGTCGTCAAGAAACCAAAGGGACCTAGACGATACTGGATTATGACTACCACTACCCCATGAAGAGCCAAAATATCGCTGGGAGACACTATCGCTGTTCCGCCGGCGTAACCTCCACCGTGAATGTAAACCATCACTGGCAAACTGAGGCTGGTATTCGGGCTGTAGATATCGAGATATAAGCAATCCTCACTGTACGTGAAATTTGGAGTCACAGACCTGATAAGGTTTTCCAAATAATTCGGTTGTACGCAGATGCTTGCATGTTTTTTGGCCAGATACACTTTCGGTTTCCAACTATTCGGCGGTTGTGGTGGCTTAAACCTTCGCGCTCCAACTGGTGGAGCGGCGAAAGGTACGCCAAGAAACTTGCTAACGGATTTAAAATGACCAGAGGCATTTAGATACGGGAACTCTAACCCTTCGATGTCCCCAAATTTGGTTGACACTACTTCTGATCGAGCATAACATGTAAGTGCACCGAGTACGAAAAACGTTGCAAATAGCATCTTTTACAGCCTGAATCTAAAAGAGTTGGTCGTATATATTCAAACAATAGCCGAACTTAAAAGTTGACGCGATTCGACTAAAAGTTCTTTTACCGCACGCCCGCTATATCGAGTGTTAAGTTATATAGCGCGCCAATGACCAGCGCCGAAGAGAAAATGAAGCGTATCCTCTTGCATGAGGCAAAAAATGTTTTCGACGCAAAAGGTCACACTCACTTTTCGGGTTATGTTGCACGACGAAGACAACAATTTCCCCTTTTTCACAAAATTTATTTTGACTAGAAAAAAATAAATTGATAAAATGACAAGCAACGACTAAAGCGTAATTGATTTTACCTTTTTGCGAACTGAACCAAACAGAAATTTAGCAACCGGCCTTCAGAATTATCGCTTTTCTTACTCACTGACATTATATCAGTTATGCGGGGGTTACGACATGCCTGCATAGTGTTTCAGTTTCCTCCATGCGCAAGCACACGATCATTTGCAGGGTACTCGAATCTTAGTTATCACATAATTAGATTTTTGGCTTTTTCTCAGTTATGTCTCAGTTACAATTTAGCTCAGTTAACTTAATTTCTTTTGATCTCAAATCTTTTAAATCCTAAATTTCTTTGCTTACTGTTAACAATTCGATCAATTATCGTTTCAGCATTTCAACCACATCCAAAGCCTTCTTTGATAGTTTTTCTTTTATTTTTGTTACAAAAGAAAATGTTGCTTCGATATTGTTCGTTCGTTAAAGACTATTTAAGTGGGTGGTTAAAAAACAATGCGAGCCTCCTGTGAATACTATTTTGACAACGTGTAAATATATTGTAACGTTTTGTTAGTCTCCCAAGAGTATGTATTTTTGGGATGATCTGCACCAGGATCACTGGGATCATGGTGCATCAAATGAACCGATGAGTCCTTTCCCAGGATGGATTTGTCCGTCCCTTTGATGTGCTTTGATCCGAGTGATGTCGGATCACCAAGCCTGATCAGTTGGATCATCCCAGTGGAGCTACCTGATAACTATCGAAGTATTTAAGGCGTAATTGTAAAGGCTCGTTTTCACGAGCGACGGAGTCCGAGTCGTAAGAGCGCTCATGAATCAGTGAAAATCTCAAAAATGGGAGTTGTAAGCGGAGTCATTGGCGCCATGGAATCGGAGTCAGAAGAATCAGAACGTTTGTTCCGACTCCGCTTAGAACTCCGTCGCTTACGATCTAGTGAAACCCAGATTGACGGAGTAGGAAGTAGAAGCGGGAGGATGAAGCCAATCACTATGCGACCACCCAAAACGCAAAGATTAAAAACGCGTTTGTGTTTAAACACTTCTTTTACACTCAAGTAAGTATTTTGTGGGTTCGACTCCTTCCTGAGTGAAGAGTACCTCAATAGAGGGAGTATTGAAAAGTTGTAAAACGTCTATGAATAGATGCCTATAACATGAATCCGAGCATGCAAAAAGCTGATAAGTTACTAACTGGTAATTATTTCGAATGGTTTATCAAATAAATGGCTTTCAAAATGGTTTTTTTGTGCGACTGGGTTGACTGATCTCTTTCTTGTGAAGATTTTAAAGGAGCTGTGTCACGAAATGTATCGAAATTCAAACAGTGGGATGCGTCACCACACATAAAAATAACTTCTCAAAACTTGAAAACAAGGTATAATTAACAAAGCAAATCCAAAAGGACGGACGGATGGACAAACATGAAGAAGACTGAAACACTTGCAATTGTGGTTTTTAAAAACTTGTTAGCCTAAACGTTTTTCAATGTTCAGTTTTCTTGTTTGCAGCGTTTGATATAATGCTTGTTTGTTTGACACGAATTCGAATTTTGTCATTCACAAGGATTTTTTTATTATTATTATTAGCCACACAATAATAGAAAATGAATTACAAATAATATAGGATAAGATGTGAAGTATATATGAAATAATTCATTTTTGAACTGCGGTTGTAGATGAAAGTGAAGAATGATCATTGCAGTAAATTTTCCAAAAATGTATCAAAATTCAAAATGTATCAAAAAATTGGAAAATTTACTGCGATGATCATTCTTCACTTTCATCTACAACCGCAGTTCAAAAATGAATTATTTCATATATATTCCCGACTGTAAAATCAGCTTTGCTTCTTTTGTTTATATTTTCACTTATTGCTGATTAGATCCTTTACTGGGATCCGGTCCTTGTTTTTAAGCTGATCCTTGCTTCAAAAATTGAATCTTATCCCATAATAGCCTTGTTCAGCCTCACTTTGATTTTTCTAATGTGGTGTGGGTAAACTGTATCAAGGGCCTTTCTGAAAAGCTGCAAAGGCGTCAAAAGGGCGCGGCCCTCGGCGCGTTTTAATTATGTCTGCACCTACCCTAAGGGTCACCTAGGGGTTACTATTTCTAATCTCCCCAATCTTCCACTGTCATAAAGTCAAAGATGGCGGCTACAACAATACGAACATGAACAAGGTTTCGCCCACCCAAAATACGCCTGCACTGCAGGCTAGTCTGCGAGCTAAGATTGTATTGGATAATGTGTCAGGCATTAGGGTGGTATTAACTGTGTCAACAAAGATTACAATATCTACGATCAAGATTCGCTTTTAACGCGACAACGCGAACAAGTCCTTATCATTTGAGGAACACCGAAAACAAACTAATTCTTCCACAATCAGGTACTGATTATTTAAAAGACAAGTTTTTCATACAGTGGAGCTTCAGTTTTGGAACAACTTACCAACAGAATTAGCTACTTTCTTAGAGGAGTTCAAAACAAAACTAGCGCCACAGCCAGTTAAGTAAAGTTTTAAGTATAATTGAACACGGCCTCCACGAGAAGCAGTATTTTTTTTTGTGACATTTTTATTTTTATTTTTTTGTATTTTGTACCTTTTAGTTTGTTGTTAGAAAGATAGGTAGCTAGCTGTAATATTAACTACTGATGGAAATACCGTGTATGAATTTAAGTTGTCTAATCTATTCTATTCTATTCTATTCTACAGTATTGTTCTATTCTGTTGTGTGACGCGTGACCTCAAGTGAAGGGTAGAGGGGTGGATTGTGGGGGGAGGGCGTGGATTCCGTCGAGAAGTAGTTTATCGGCAGGAAAAAATTTGTATTTTTGAACCAAAGTTTGGATTGCCCCTACGGTTGTATCGATGATCGTATCGTACCAAGGATCCGCATGTAGGCTAGAATTGTAGCTAATTGTCTATAGCTACTAAAAACACCTTCACAGCAAAAAAGTCCGTAACGATATTTCGACTCAACCGTGGGATGATGTTATTTCTTTATTTTACTTCATTTGAATTACATTCATTATGCTCTATTTCCCGCAAGCAGTAACATTAAGGAAAAGTTCAATCTTTATATCCACTTACGTAACAGACTTAAATGAATGAATACATAGAACAAAGAAAAGTCTCAGTAAATAAAAAATAACATCAAGGCAAATGCAACTTGAAAAATAATTCCCTTGGTAACAACAGCGATAGCACCGCTGACCACTTCTTTATTGACATCGAACTTCACCTGCTCCAATTTAGGATAGTAATCATTCCAGAAAGACATTCGGCGAGGATTAAATGACGCCTTCAACTCGGGACTTGTGTCCACTTTAAGGCAAGCTCTGTGACTTGAATTGTATTTCTCCCAAGCGACACCGCTGACTGAAGGATCTCCGGACCGGGCAAAGTTTGCGTACATGGTCATAATAAGCGAACTAACATTTCTGTCAGCCTGACTATAATATGGCGAAAATTTAGGAAGCAAAGGAACTCCAAAATCAAAGAAAATGTTTTCGCCATGAGGAACGCCCATCCATGCAGCGCCCAAACTTGCCTTTCCCCGATGAGCAAATTCATACATGAAAACAGGAGCGACCTGGCTGTGGACATCAGCGACCTTGTGACTTGGGGCAAAGAAGGAGTAATCGCCACTGAGATCAACAAGTTGACTTCTTAGTGCGTATTTATCACTGTTGTCAGGCCAAGGGGTGTAAATAAACTCTAAGGCATCGGCGATGAGATCGGACGTCTTGTTTCTGTAAAAAGCGAAAGATATTTGTTGTTAAAAATAGCACTCAGTTTGCCATAAAAGATTAAGAAAAAATTTTTCACCGAGACTAAACAATCGAACCTCCTCTGAGGGTCACTACCCTATTTAAGCAGTGAGATTGTAGACCCAGACCCCATTTAAGACCAAGAGAGACCCTGAAATCATGCTCTATACAGCGGCACATACCAATTAAGGCTAAATGGGGGTTACCCCTCCGCCCCTTTTGGGATGCAAGGCCTGGTTAAGCTGTATTTGATATCGTATTCTCGTGGGTTTTGCTCCTAGGACAGTGTTGTTTAGAAAAATCTGAAGTCGTTTGTGGGATATTTCGTGGTAAATTGAGACCAGGGGCCCGTTTCTCGAAAGTCCCGATAATTAACGGGCCCGGTAAGCTGTCTCCGTTTACATTAAGGACCGAGGTTTCAATAGTTTTGCACCTAACACGATAAAAATGTCAGTTAATAAAACAAAATGGAGTAGTTTGCTAGCCAGGACCCGCGCTCTTATTCTTTATATTTGGATTTGAATATTTGATTTCGGGCCCGTAAAGTTAACGGGACTTTCCAGAAACGGGCCCCAGACACGCAACGAGTAAAGTTTACCATAAAACTCAAACTTAGGCCCCTTTGTTCGTATGTTTAACCCTAGACTTTGTCAAAGTCCTTTGCTTCTCGTTTCCGGTTCCGCTAGCATTGCCACCGAAAAAATTAAAATATTTCTAGCTCGCGCTTTGCGCTCGAGAAAAATTTTGAGCTCGACTTGTGAGCAAGTCTAGTTTAACCCTAAAAAACTCTCATTCAAAATACAGAAAGACCTCTTATGACATAAATCCCCCGTATTTATTTGGGAATTATACCAAACTGAAAGAGGCAAGCTTAAAGATGAGTTTTACAGGTTACATTTCTATAAACACTGAGCTACAGCATGAACATTAAATAAAATCTATATCACAGAGAACTTTCCTGTGGTACTGATTACTGATCCTACTCATATACATTGTCAGTAACTGTTCTCACATTGTGGATGGCGCCTCCTAAAATGTTGTTCTACAATTGGTGTAGGGTTTAATGGAGCCAAAACCAATTGTGAAATTACACACATTTTAGGCATCCTACCAGGAGCCACAGGCTCCTGATCCTACTGATGAACAGTTAGGACTTTTAGATATTTCGAGCTACAACAATTTGCCGTCTGTCCTCTTTGAATGAATTCAATAAAAACCCCAATGCGCTTTTATAATGAAGTTTTACGTCTCTTTTGTTTGTAGTTTGCCCTCTCGTTTTCGAGCCTGTGGATGAATTCTTAAAGTATAGTAAAAACCCACGAGAAAGAACCTGTATTTTCCCAAGTTAGCCTGAACAGGTTCTTACACAAATGATAGAAGGCACAAAGTTAGGCTATTTAGGTTCTTAAATAGGTTCTTATTTCCTGAAGAAAAAAATTATTGTAGCCAAGGGTATTTACTGGTGCAATTATAATACAAAAACAGCTCCGAAAAACATGTTGTTGTTAGAGTTATTTTTTTATTATATTTTCTTCATTTGTCGGCGGGTAAAGGTATTTACTGGTATTCAGTTGGATTTTCAACGTTAGCATTTACATTGCAGTTGGAGTTATAAGGCACCTATTTCTCCAAAGAGTATCCTGAATGTTAACTTATCTTATTTGCCCAAATGTACAGAATTTTTCTTAGAGGCTTTAGAAAATATGACTTGTTTCAAATTATAGGCTAAATAGGTATAGTGCCTAACTAACAGGTTCTTGGTTCTCACTGAGGGGGGTTTTACTGTATATGAATTAACAAATTACAGCTGCTGTGTAGATATTTAGTCATTTAAGATTTACTGATCTTACCGACTGTCTCGAGCATGAGCAAACTTGGCTAGATATGTTTTGAAGAAAGTCGGACTGACTCCATTGTCCAAGCTCTCCTTCAGGCCAAATGAATCGCTGGCCAGTGGTCCAACAGCCATTGCCCCCTCGTTACTTGTGAAGCCGATAATGAGCGGCATTTGCTTGAAATCTCCCTTCATTCTCAAACTTTGAGGTGTGTCAAGAAGAAAGTGTTTGTCTACAACTGGTGCCCAGGGGAGATAAGTAGAGTGATCCACTTTGATTGACTCTGCGGCTTTCTGTATATCTGAGGCTCTTTTGTTGTGTATACAAGAAACCATTGCGTAGTGGTCGTTCGAACCACAATTCAGTTTTTGTGCAAGCCCTTTTGTGATGCCTAGACCAAAAGATGTTGGCTGCGTTGCAAAAGAACTAAATTCTACACCGCTCTCTGCAATAGCTTGATGAAAGAAATCGCGGGACCGAGGCGAGAGAACATGTAGAGCCACGCTGGATCCGCCGGCGCTTTGGCCAAATATGGTCACCTTGCTGGGATTCCCGCCAAAATTCGCAATGTTTTCACTGACCCACCTAAGAGCTTGGACTTGATCCAACATTCCATAATTACCAGGGGCCGCCGAATCACCAGTCGTCAAAAAACCAAAGGGACCAAGACGATACTGGATTATGACCACCACCACACCCTGGAGAGCCAAAATATCGCTGGGAGAAGTTACTGCTCCTCCGACGATGTATCCTCCACCGTGGATATAAACCATCACTGGCAAACTCAGGCTGGTGTTCGGGCTGTAGATGTCGAGATATAAGCAATCCTCGCTGTAGTTGAAATTCGGAGTCGTTATCACAGGCTTGAAAAAGAGTTCAATCAATTTAGACTGTAAGCAGATACTCCCATGTGTCTTAGCCGAATGAACCTTTGGTTTCCACGCTTTTGGCGGTTGTGGGGCTTTAAACCTTAGCTCTCCAGTTGGTGGAGCGGCGAAAGGAACGCCAAGAAACTTACTGACGGACTTGAAAGGACCAGAGGCATTCGGATATAAAGTCACGAGTCCTTCGATATCTCCATATCTAGTTGACACTGTTTCTGCTCGAACATGAAGCCAACTTACACAGAATATGAACAACGTTGCTGATAGCATTTTCTACAATTCCTTCTTATGGAGCTGTTTGTTTTACCAATATCAAATCACAGCGGATCTTGACTTGTTGAATTAAGCTCTATAGCTTTTAAATTGCTTTTCGTATCGCTGCAAGCCTGTTTATATAGGGAGACTGAAAAATGCCGACGTCATGGAAGAGAGTGAATTCGTCACGATATCTTACCCAAGCACACAAATTGAGCTTGAGAAGTGAAAATTCAATGTCATGCAATGCAGACTTTTTCTCAAAGGGTTTCAAGAAAACTTGCCATAAAAGGAAAAATATGCGATAATTATGAAAATGAAGAAAACAAACTGGACTTTAGCCTGCAAAAGCGCGCGTATTTCCGGTGGACAACCGGATATGCAATTGCAGTTGTTCTATTTTGGTCTGAAATGGGGTAAGGGGTACGGTTTTCGAGGGAACTACAGGAGTGTATGAACGTATTCATCATTTCAATTCCAAATGAGGGAAAGAGAAAAAGAAAGATGAGAATTTGAAAAGAAATTTAAGAGACCTTTTTGTTCCTGTTCTAATCTAAGTAATGATGAAATAATTTCTGAGATGCAAGGTCTAAAAACGGAAACGGTGTTAAAAATGACAATTTTTGGTCTGAATTCCCAGGAGTATATCCCGGGGGAAAGCGCCTTAGATTTATTTGGGGGAGTAGGGTTAGCGCTTATCATGTAGACCGCCAGAAACATAACAATTGGCACTAAAGCATACAGTACGTTCCGGCTCAGCAGTGACGTTCAATTTTAGCAAACGGACTGCTAGTTTCTTGATGATACGGCAGCAGCAAATACTGCTTCCTTATAGGGTAAATTATAATAAGATCTTCATCAAGCTTGTTCACTTGTAATTGTGTACTTCACGTATCAAGAGTCCTCTCGGGAGACAGTATTACGCAACCATTCCGTGTCAATAAATATGATCACGTTCAATGGATTCGCATCGTTAAGTCACGTATCGGACCGTATTGCCTTTTTTTTCCGTGACGTCCTTATGTGATCGTATGTGTGTGTCTCAGTGAGTAGAAACGTCAAAAAAGTCGGTGGAAATTTTCATTTCAGCGCATTTCAGTAAATTTTAATAACATGACAAGCATCAGCCGAGTCACGAATGATATTAGTATATTTACCTATTACATAATCGGTTAAGTATCATGTTTGTGCAAAAACGTACTCCTGTCCTTAGCAGAATGTTTGAAAGGTATCCCCAAATATTTCTGATATGAATAGCCTTAAAAAGCATTAAGAATGAGTGCATCAGCGATTCGATGAAACGAGCTCATTTTTCGACTCCCACTAACTGTAGACCCCCAAGGTATTTACGCATCCACGCATTTACCCGGAATTTTATTTACAACGCGCAGGTCGAAATTCGGATCATCTTTTGACTCAGTTATTGAGCAAATCATAGGTAGATACAGAATCCGTACAGAATCTGCCAAGAAAAGAACATTTTATACTGGAGCCCGGGCTTTTAATAAACTGCCACGACATCTGAAGGAAGTTGACTCCATAGTGATTTTGAAAACACTTCTTAATGATATTATTTATGAGAGTTCTAAAGTTTTTATCCATCGACATTGTACATAGGTGTTACATTTTTTCTGATCGTTGATCTGTTATAGTCATTTTTTCCTTTAATTGTTAAGTTTTTAGTTGCCAAGGGCACCCGGCAGTATTTATTCGAATAAGCGCCCAACCTCGATTTAGCGCCCACCTCGAATAAGCGCCCATCCTAAAGGCAGAAAAAGTTAATAAGTGCCCAGCCTCGAATAAGCGCCCTTCTTCACTGTACCTGAAGCGCACCAACAACCACAGGGATCACTACGGATTTCATATGCCACATTCTCTGTATTTCTAGTTCTAGGTCTTTGTACTTGCTTTTTTTTCAGTTTCCTTCAGTGCGATGTTTCTATCTGATGGAACAGTCATATCAATCAGTTTGCAGGTGGAATTCACTGAATCTTTAACGATGATGTCTGGTCTGTTCGCTGTTATAGTTCTATCAGTATTGACTGGCATGTCCCACATGATGGTGATGTTGTTATCTTTATTGTGCATCACGGTCTCTGGTACGTGTTCGTACCATTTGTCTGTAATCTCCATATTATTATTACTATTATTATTAGATTTGATAACAAATATTTTAAGACCCTTAAAAACCATCTTTCAAATCAGTCAATTTTATTCTAAAATCGTGGTGGTTTGAAACGGACCAGGGCGTGCGACCAGCCGGGAGGGTTGTTCCAAAAACGTTGTAGGTAAAGTTAAACCAGAGTTAGAAAGAACCTAGAATTTAGCTATGAAAGCTAAAAAAGCGAATTCAGTTGAATTCTTTTTGTCTTCAGTTTAATGAGAGTATGTGCTGTGAGGAGCCTATCAGCCTATCTGGCTGTATAGATATTTCTCATACGGCATTTTAAACTACGAGCAGTCTCTCCTTTTTCCTTAGTCCGTCGAGAGAAACGCGCGAGACACACCCGACAATCCCCTCACTAAATCTGAAGAAAAAGATAGGCTACTCGCAGTCTAACTACCAGTAATATGAACTTAGCCATGGATGAAGGCTACGAGCAGTCTCTCTTTTTTCTTGGTCCGTCGAGCAAAGCGCGCGAGTCACGCAAATGACCACGCGCGTGACTGGTCTGAAGAAAAAGAGAGTGCTCGCAGTCTATGGATTCGATTTGTTGCAGTTGTTTCTCTTCTTATATTAGTACCCTGGGTTTATACAAATTCACGTAACTTCGTTAGGAGTTTTAGGACGGCTTATAAACGGAGATGCTTATAGAATGGAACCTCGATATAACGAATCTCTATATAACGAAGTTCTCGGCATAAGGAACGACATTTTCTAAGTGCCCCAGTAATAGTAAAATATATGAAAAAGAACCACGTATAGAGAGCAGATTTTGTCAGTCCCTTAGGCCTTCGTTATGTCGAGGTTCCACTGTATTCGGGGGGGCTTAAAACCGGACTTAAAAAATGCATTTCAAAACAAGCTGCAGAGTAGAGCAGATAATAATACTTTTTAAAATTACTCGCTTTTTTAAACTTCAAAACGTCGTAAAAATTCAATCCATTTCAATAAAAGCTAGAGGGGGGTTCAAAAATAATGCTTATTTGCACTACCATTTACATAGATGGTGTACGTTCCATACAAAGGAAAATAATCCGGTGTCTACAAGTTCTGTCAATAATGCGGTGGACTAGCAATTCAGTGGATAAATCCTTTCATTTATTCATTTTATATTAATATATTTATTTATATGATCAACTTATTTTTCATATCTTGCAAGTAGAAGTGAATTAGGACGGTTTCCATTAATTATTAATATTTATAAAAACATCCTTTATTACATCTTGTATCTTCTGCGTAAAAACGAGGATACTATTGTTAAACAAGCCTTTCGTACTTCGCTAGAACTTCACTGTAATGGTAAAAATAGCTTTTACCATAATCTTATGAAAATATTTGAATATTATGATCTCCCTGATTTTGATCCTAATAATTTAAGTGAAGCCAAGATCAAACACTATATAGATATAATAAAACAAAAATATATTGCATATTGGCAACATACAATCCATCATTCTAAGAAACTACAATTTTACAGCTTATTTAAACATGATTATAAAATTTCAAGTTATCTAGACTTAATAAGAAATTCTGCTAATAGGAAAGATTTAGTGAAAATTCGTATAAGTAACCACAAACTCATGATTGAAACTGGAAGATATAATCAAACTTCTCGCAACGATAGATTCTGTCCTATTTGTAACTCTGGTATAATTGAAGACGAATTTCATTTTCTCTTCCATTGTCCAAAATACTCAATCCCAAGGGAGAAATTCTACAATCAAATCCAACAAAATTTTGTCGACTTTAATCAGCTATCTTACACAGAATTAATAATTAAATTAATGAATTCACAGAATTTTTCCGTAAATTCACATTTGTTGAAATTTGTCTCATTATGTAATGATTTACGTAATAATTTGTTATCAAATCATGCTGATGACACTTGATTGTCTATAGTAATCATTGCATTTCATTATCATTGTTATGATTTGTTTGTTTGTTTGTTTGTTTGTTTGTTTTTTTTATGTTAAAGCTTTTGCCATACTGTAACTACATAATTATAGTCATGCAAATAAAGCTTATGTTGTTGTTGTTATTGTTGTTGTATTAGCAACCACAATCTCAAGGGGTACTAGTAAAACAGTAAAATGGATAAGGCAGCGACTTTTAAAATTGCTCCCCTAACAACAACTGCAGCACTGCAGACCAAATTTTTATTGGTATCAAAATTCAGTTGCGCTAGTTTAGGGCGATAATCATTCCAGAAAGACATTCGGCGAGGATTAAATGACGCCGTCATCTTTGGATTTACGTCAACATGCAAGTAAGCTCTGTGAGTCGAGTTGTATTTCTCCCACGCGACACCGCTGACTGTAGGATCGCCGGACCGGGCGAAGTTTGCGTAAATGGTCATAATAAACAAACTGACGTTTCTATCAGCGGTGTCATAATCAGGCAAGAACTCTGGCAGCCATGGTATCCCAAAATCATAAGGCTTGTTATCTGCATGGACCACTCCCATCCAGTCAGCGGTCGCATAAAGAGTAGCCTTCTTGGACTTGTGAGCAAACTCGTACATGTAAACTGGGGCGACTTGGCTGTGAATATCAGCAACTTCATGACTCGGTGCATAGTAGAGGTAATCTCCAATGAGATCGACCAGTTGGCTTCTTAACGCGTATCTATCGTTTTTGTCAGGCCAAGGGATATACATGAACTCTAAAGCGTCTGCGATGATGTCAGCGGTCTTTTTGCTAAAACAACAGAAAAATACGGCCGCTGCTTAAAATGATAGAAATGATCATGAAACTAGCCTGTTCCAGGCGTTCAGATAGTTTAGTGGGAACGCCTGAAACAGGGTAAAATAACACAGCCAAAAGCTGTCTACACTCGTGAACAATGTTAATACCACTCTCATAAGATAAGTTTGTCGTTGGTTCTCTCCCTTGCTCCGAGAGGTTTGCCCCCGGGTACTCCGGTTTTCCCCTTTCCTCAAAAACCAGCATTTCCAAATTCCAATTCGACCAGGAATCAGCTAGACGAAGAACCACTTTGTGGATTGCTAACTCCAAATCATTATTTATTTATTTATTTATTTATTTATTTATTTATTTATTTATTTATGATCTAAAATCAGGAGCCGAACGGCTCGTGTTAAAATGATGTTTGGCGTTAGGTGGAACCCTTAAAATTGCAAGCCCATTTATGGTGAGAGGGATCAAGGAGCCAATGAGAGGCGCAAGCCATGCCAGAATGGAAGGAGGAGAGGGGTTGGTCGTTAATTGCCTGTGAGGTAGGGGGGTGGGGGGCTGGCCATTTTGAAAAAGCTTAACAGAAGATTTTTAAACCGACCTCCAACTTCATTTTACCTTTTTAGAAATGGCCCCCTATAAATTTTACCTGTTGTGAAAGTAAACCTATACCCCCCCCCCCCCCCCCGCCAGCTGATTGCTGTAGAACAACGAATGTTCTAGGAACATGCTGAAGTTCACAACATACTTAATCCACAGTCGTGTTTATAGGATCAGTGTTCACTACTTATGGCCGTTACATTCAATTTCAATTCACGCTCGTTACTGCTTTGTACTAATTGAAAAAAGTTCCCCATGTAACGATCCCTTATCCGAACATGGCTGCCCAAAACAATCACGATTTTGAAAATGACCCTCCAGCAAGATGTCCTTCCCCCCCTCCTCCCCCGTCACAGGTAATAAACGACCAGCCCCTGACTTGGGTAGACAAAGGCGAGAATGTCTTCTCCTTTCCCCATCCACCACTTCATTCTTCCAGGTTTTTGGTGTATTTTTGATAACTTTATATTATAACGAAATCATGAGAAGAAAAACCCCTTAAGTTCTACTCTCTGTGCCCATCTTTACACTTTCTACTTTTGCCAATCTTTCCGCGCTTTCAAAATTACAAGATGGCGACCTGACACGGAAAAGGAGCGAGCCCTAGCTCTAGAAAAATGCCTGCACGACCTTTAAGGCGTCCACGACTTTTAAGTTCAGCCTTCAAGCGCTCTACAGCCTTAATAGACCACTCAGTTGAATCCTCCCCTGATTTGTCGAAACCTCGGTATTTTGAAATTCCAGCTAATTTGAACCAAAGCCTAACTTCCTTTCACCAATCAAACACTGTAGTTTTACCCCCAATGTTTCAAACCTCCCGATAATTCGAACCAGTTTACAGGTTTACTTTCCCTCATTTGGTTAGAAAAATCAGGATTCCATACTATTTTCAACATCAGAAGCAGCTTCAAGCCAGCTCCTTAGCCATAGTTGGCGACAACCATTTTTGGTTAGTTTTTTCACCACTGCCAAATGTTGTTTTCTTCATTTTCATTTAACCACGACAAAGGTCGTTTGGGGTCTGAGTCTGTATGCATGTATTTTCATTAGGAATGGGATAATGACGGAGGACGAAGGGAAGTGCAAAAAAAAAAGTATCCAGATTTCATCACTCTGGAGGTTGGCTGAAGGCAAGAGGGTAGGCCATCCCGGTAGGGAACTCTCTATAATGACCTATACGGGGAGGCTCCACCCAGGAAGGGTATTTTTTTCAGGTTTCAGGAAGAAAAAAGGGTGGGAATTTCTCTGGTTGAATTACATGAAAAGGTAGGGATTCTGTCATTACGATCTCTAAAAAAGCCAAAATTCTCCTAAGAGATGCACTTTATGGCTGTGAAAGTCTGAAATTAAACATGCAATATTGACTCACCGACTATTTCTCAAGTTTGCAAGCTTTCTTACAAAATCTTTAAACAAATTCAGTTTGACTCCACTATTCACGCTCTGCATAAGGCCAATGGAAGAGTTCACCATGTTACCGAGTGTCGTTGCACCTTCGTGGCTGTTGAAGCTTATCATTAGCGGCACTTGTCTAAAGGATTTCGCTTTCCTCAGTTTATAGGGAGTGCCTAGAAGAAAGTAATTATCCACAACTGGAGCCCAGGGGAGATAATCATGGAATCTAAATTTTTTTAAAAACGATGCCTTCAAAATGTCACTGGCCTTCTTGTCACGCAGGCACTCCATCATAGCGTTAGGGTCACTCGTGCTGCAGTCCAAATTTTTTGCAAGTTCTTTAGCATAACTGACACCGATCGAAGTCGGCTGAATTGCAAAGGGGGACAAATCCACTCCGCTTTCTGCAATGACGTGGTGAAAGAGTCCCTTTGACAAAGGAGACATCATATGAAGGCAAACGCTTGATCCACCAGCGCTTACACCAAATATTGTAACCTTTCCGGGATTTCCACCAAAATTTTTGATGTTGTCGTTGATCCACTTCAACGCTTCTACCTGATCTAACATTCCAAAGTTTCCGGGTGACGCCGAATCTCCGGAGGTCAAAAACCCAAATGGACCGAGACGATACTGGATCACAACGACTACAACCCCTTGTAGGGCCAGGATGTCACTAGGAAATGAGATTGCTGTTCCATACAGATAGGAACCACCATGAATGTAAACGAGAACAGGTAGACTAGCATTGACGTTCGGAGAGTAGACATCAAGGTACAAGCAGTCCTCGCTGTAGGAGAAATCTGAAGCAAACGGCTTGACAAGATATTCATAAGTCTTCCATTGCAAGCAGATATTTCCATGGCTTTTAGCAGGGCGAACGTTCGGTTTCCAGGCTTTTGGCGGTTGTGGGGCTTTAAATCTTAGCTCTCCCGTTGGTGGAGCGGCGAAAGGAACGCCAAGAAACTTGCTCACGGATTTAAAGTCGCCTGTTGCATTTGGATAGAAGGTCATCCATCCTTCTACCTTTCCATACTTTGTTGGCACAGTTATCGACAAAACGGTAATGAGAGGTAGAAATGAAGAAAATATCAACCAAGTTACAAACAAAAACGTTACCATTTTCCTGAAAAGATATCCTACCGAATATATTTTGTCTAATCTGGGGCTTCAAGTGGATGCTCCCAGGTTATACTGTACTTTAATCAAACCCTATCGATTGCGTGATCACGTGGCTGTCCTAGGGGACTGTCACGGGTGTCTTTCTTTTCATATCGGTGGTCAAGAGTTCTATGACCAGGGCGAAGGCTCCAGGTCGAGGGACGAGGGTAACAGTTTTTCCACAGTTTTCCCCCGTTTTCTTAGGTCTATAGTATTTAAAGCCATTTTAAAAAAATTTTAAACGTGTTGCATCTTTTAACGTCGCGCGACACCGCCCTGGAAGTTAGGGGTTGGGGGTACATAGCTTTTGATACTTGAGATATAATAGTAAATAACACGTGAGCAAAAAACTATAGAACCTACAAAAACCCATATGTTATCATAAATCTGATTTGATTTACCTAATACACTCTTGAAATATGACAGAAAGCAAGGTTGAATAAAGGAGAACATTTGTTTGCTTTAATTCCGAATCTGCTGCCGCCAGTATTTCGAGCAACTAGATTACGTAATTAAAAAAATCACTTTTCTCTGCGATACTTTGACTTGATTCCCACAAGTTCAGTGCATCTATTTTTAAGTGTGGTGAAAGCTGTCATCATTGTGATCAGTGTTCACTTTTATTTATCAACCCTCTTTGTGGGCAATAAAAGTTCTTAATAACGCATTCTACATATAAATGTCTCGATGATAACTGGAGGTTGGAATCACTAGAACGAAGACAAAGACAGGCAGTGTAATGATGTAACAGCTCATTATAAATATGCACCGGAGCAAGGTCATTAAGGGATTTGTAAGTAATCAACAATAACTTAAAAGTTATTCTGTCTTTAACAGGAAGCCACACTGAAGCCAGTGCAACTTTTTTAAAAAAAGAGTAATATGTGATCAGTCTTCTTCTAGCACACAGTTGATCTTGCCTTGGTATTCTGTAATCTCTGAAGTTTCTCAATTTTACGAGAGAGAATTCCATAGAGCAAACTATTACAATAATCTAATTTCGATAAAATGAAGGCATGGACAATGCGCTCAGTATCCGCTTGCGAAAGATATTTCTGATTCTGCCAAAAGAATGAAACGAACGCACGAAAGCGACAGGTGTTGTTGACATGGGGAACAAAAGCGGAGGTGTAGATCACGCGTAAGCTAGACCAAAGTCTTTGACACATCTAGTAGGTTGAACGTACTGATCACCGACTTTAATCGAAGAAGTCGGTTCATCAGGTAAAAAAACGCCAAGAGAAATGTATTATCTCAGTCTTTTAAGCACACTGCATAAATTCCAACTCATGATATCATCTAGACACAAACTGAGACTTTCTAAAGCAACGGCGCGGTTCCCGTTACGTATAAAAATGTAGAGCTGGATGTCGTCAGCATACATCATTGCGTCGAAGTAAGGCATGTGCGGAGATGATATCTTCAAGAGGGGCCATATACAGCGAGAATTATCAGTTAGAGTAGGTAATAGAACATCAATACAGTCCTTTAACAACCAAGTAGGTATTGGACCGAGAGCACAACTTTTACTTTTGGATGACTAAATGACAGTCTTGAGATCATTCGGAGAGACGTGATCACCAGAGTGACTGAAAGAAGTAGACCACCGACGATACATTAGTCAGACATTCAGACCGAGAGCAAGGTTGTTGAGAGCAGAGAGCACGTCTGATATCGATGATTTTAGATTCGAAGAAGTCGCCAAAACTGTCAGATAAGTGTTCAAGAGAGTCATGTGTCGGTAGATTTGGAGAAGATTTTACGCTGAACATACCGTGAACGAGCTTGAGAAGTTGCTTTATATTAGATGTCCCTTCAAGTGACTGGTTTTCGAAACCTTCATGAAGCGATTATAATTGCGGCAGGCTTGATAGTAAATTTGCTTACCAATTGATAACTTAGTGGATTGAAATTTAGCGCCTTTTAACACGCTTTAATTCTCGAAAAGATCGTCTGAGAACCAAGGCGCATATGGCCTTAGGGTTCTATTCCTTGTTTGTTCTGGGGCGTACATGTCAAGTAGAAGTCGCAATGTATTATCATACGAGGTTATCTTGTCTTCCAAGTCTTCCATTAACCAACTCTTTAAAGAAGACACGGCAGATGTCCTTCCCAAAAGCATCAAGATCGATGTCCCAAGTCTTCCGATGCGAAACAGTTATACGGGTGACAGGAGGCCGCGGTAAATTTATGAAGCACACAACCGCTTGATGGTCAGAGAGAGGATCTGGTAAAATTCTTGTATGAGAAATTTATATAGCATCCATTTCGCGAGTGATGAGGAGACCCAATGTGTGTCCCAGACGATGGGGTAGGGCCATTAACATGCCGTTTTAGATCAGCAGGAACAAGGTCGTGGAATTGTTTGGCTTGCGTTTGTATTGTCATCGACGTGAAGTTTGAAATCACCACAAAGAAGAAATTGACTGGATGTAGAATTCAACTCCTCTAAGAACACAGAGAATTCTGATAAACACCTTTCTACCGTAAAACCATTTTCCTTGGACGCTGGAGGTCGATACACTGCCACAAGGCGAAAAACCTTGTTACCAGAGGTACAGGTAAATCAAAATGTTCAAACGTAGAGAAAATGCAGCCTTCATTCCGGGTAACACGAAACCCTTTGCGTGCGATAACAGCGAGTCCACCTCGTCTGGAAGTAGATCTTGCAACAAGTGATAAACAGCGTTATCTTTAATAATAGAGGTAACAGGTGCAAAAAATATGTGAACATTTTTCCGGGACCAAATTTTGTGTCCCCTGAATGGAGGTGTCCCAAAGGAGCTAGAGATTCCACTGCAACAGCAAATCAGTTTTTTTTTTTTTCATAATTGTCGTATTTTTAGTTTATAAGGAGTGCGCAAATGGTCCGAAGGACCAATTGTGCAGCGTCGTTGATCAACTGTAGGTCCATATAGCTTTTTGCCAACCGATTGTGCGGTTGGCTGATGTTACGAGCTACCCTGTTTTAGTAAAGATGTCAGCAGTTCAGTTATCTTGCTGCTAACACATCAGTGCAACTAAGTTCTAAGTTATTTTGATACCGAAGGCAGTCATGAATTAAGTGCATGGTTTTTCCAATACACGTAAAGCATATCGTCAGTTCCCAAAATTTTTGAAGAAATAATTTCAGAAGGGACAAATAGATTTTAAAATTAAGGCGGTCGGTTATAAAATCAATTGTAAAAGTTATTGAAACAGAACTCTTTGCATTTACGTCATACAGTAGCTTCTGTATATTTAGCATTTCTTGTTTCAGCGAGTTTATGCAGTCTGCCTCTGAGTGGGTTCCAGAAAGGTTAAAAGCTGTAAGCACAGAGAACCACAAAAGCGTGGAAAACGATGGCATAAGTATAAGAGAATGCGAATCATGTTGTCATAATTCCGTGTTGCGAACTCGATCAAGTGGGTAAAGGTAGGAGTTGAAGATCGGGCTTCCAGGTCGTCATTGCGTCACCATGCCTTGTTGATTGATTGATATGGCAGAGATTCGAATCCGCTTTACTTTATCCTACCTAAGTCTAAGCCTTTCCTCCCATGCCACGTCCATAAGAATGTACTCCAGTTAATAGTCTTAGTTTAAACGAAGTTTCCTTTCTCCAAAAAGCTTAACTTTAAGTTTGTCATTTTCACTGACGGAAGTCGACCGTCCCGTAAGGTCTATTACAATGTTTTTCCCTTTCTCATAAACACTGCCAAACTCATTGCGGGCGCCTTAGAATTTATGTACACCCCGTGACCTAATGAACAACGGCAAAAATACACCCTACGGAAGGCAACGAGCAGACCTCATTGGTGAATATCCCACTGTGGCGCCATGAGATTACCGATATCCACAGCTAGGTTGCTCCTGTGAATCTGTACGAGTTCGCCCACCATCCCATACATGATTCTTCGGCAAAGTGGCTGGGTGTGGTCCATGGGGCCAACGACCGGTTAATACTGGTCATCAAGGGGCCAAAACATTTTGGCCGTGGTAACGGGTGACCGTATTAACGGGAGTTTATTTGCATGAAAAAGTATGGTCGTTTAGCCGAGCGGCCAAAAAAAAAGAGGCCGTAATAACGAGGTGGCCGTAAGGCGGGGTTCCACTGTAATTTTTAGTCGTTATTGTATCTCTTTGTTATATAATACTATAACTTTAAAAACTTATTAGTGATCAAAACAACAGTATTCTCTAGTATCGCTGATGACTTAAGTGTATGACTATCTAAGCATGTTAGAATTATTTAGCGGTTACCGATGACATTAAGCCTTAAATGATATGCATAGTTTCACAATGGAGTCAAATCAGCTCGTAAAGTTCAATCGCCACAGGAGCTTTAGGGTTAAGGTAAAGCCTTCCTTTTTTAAAATGAATTTCTGGTGCAAAACTCATTCATGGCCGATGACGTTCCTTTGGCATCTCATAAGAGACTTCTTTTTATATTGGCCCTGGCTTTAATTTTACCCAAGCAATAAATATAACTTTTTCTACCTGACAATTCTTCTTTGCTGTATAATTGTATATTCACTTATTAAACTTGTCTCTTTTGTTACAATGATTATTAGGGAACGTGATTAACATCACACTACAAATTGTACCTTAAAAGTATGACTTCATACTGGTACATATCTGATTAGTATGCGCCTCGAGAGATTTTTATATTTGCCTGGGTGCGGTGTGTATTGTATGTTTTTTCCTTCTTGTACCTTTTAACCTCAACAAGTAGTTTTTTTTTTTTAGAAATGAAACGCAACTTCTGCGGGCTATTGATTGAGAGATGACGGCATAATACTATTTAACTACCTGACTCCTCTCGTTAAATTATCCCGTAACGATTTTTAATTTTTTTTTCTGCACGTACGAGTACCGTTTATTAACTGGCCAATATCAAACTAGAAATAAGCCTGCCTACAGACATCTCCTCATTTTCTTTGTTACACGGGGAAACAGAAGACCTCTGCACCCAGTCTTCCCAGAAACGAACATATTACCTAGTTACAAACATGACCTTGCAATTATTAGAAATCTTCAGATTAAGTAACACTGGCTTAATTTGCAACGTGATGTACAAAACCATGCCCTGACGTGGCCTCTCGTGAATTTCATCACAAGTAAGTTGAGAGTCATGGTGTGCATTCAAGGGGGAACAAGTGATGATATAAGCCTCTCAGCGTAGTGAAGGTGGAGCACGTAAGCACGCACCCGTGCTAGTAACACAGGCAAGTCTACAAACTTTGCTAGTTACTGGTGAAGGGAAGTCTATCTGAAATGAATCATGGCGATCCAACACGCATCACTATTCCTGTTGTGTCCATTTGTTTCTGTGGTCGCGTCGATCAGTGTATTGAGAGTGTCAACAACTTATGGAGAGATCGAAGGTCTGACCATGCCTTCTTGCCCAAGTGTTTCCACGCAATTTAAATCTGTCAGCAAGTTTCTAGGCGTTCCTTTCGCTGCTCCACCGATTGGAACACTTAGACTAAAAACTCCACAGCCACCAAATTCGTGGGAGCCGAACATTCGTCAAACTAAAACCCATGGAAATATCTGCTGGCAGGACACAACCTTTGAATTTATCTTCAACCCTTACGGAAGAAATTACACGGTGAGTGAGGATTGCCTGTATCTTGACGTCTACACTCCAAACATCAGCTTGAGTTTACCAGTGATGGTTTACATTCACGGCGGAGGCTATGGATCAGGTGCAGCGATTGGGTATCCTAGCGAGGTATTGGCTCTTCAGGGAGTGGTGGTCGTTGTGATTCAGTATCGCCTGGGTCCATTTGGGTTCCTGACGACTGGAGACTCAGCCGCACCTGGAAACTTTGGAATGCTGGATCAGGTGGAAGCGCTAAAGTGGGTCAAGGACAATATCGACAACTTTGGGGGTAACGCTAACAAGGTGACTATTTTTGGAGAAAGTGCTGGTGGATCAAGCGTAACGCTTCACTTGTTATCGCCTCTGTCCGATGGCCTCTTTCATCAGGTCATTGCGGAGAGTGGCGTCGACGTGAGCCCCTGGGCAACACAGTCCGTTTCATTTGGGGTTGGCTTCGCTAAAGAACTTGCTCAAAAACTGAACTGTCCAACGGAAAACCACGAAGAAATGGTGGGTTGTATACGCAAGAAGGACGCTGTAGACGTACAGAGAGCTTCTACTTCATCCAACTATCGTTTGGTTGATTATCTTCAGTGGGCACCTGTTGTAGACAAAAACTTTCTCCATGACACACCTCAGAATTTGCGAAAAAAGGGAAGTTTCAAGAAAGCACCGCTCATGATAAGTTTTAATAGTAATGAGGCTGGAATCATTCTTGGTGGCATGGCCAGCTCTTTGAAGTTGATGGATAGTGTAGAACAAGGAGTCAACTCTTCCTTTTTCTACACTTTCTTATCAAGGCTTGCGCATGCTCGTAACTTGGGCTACTCGTAAGTATATTGCTTCTTTATTATCCGAGTAAGTTTTTTCTTTTTTATCATACATATTTGATGAATTAGAAGTCACATAGACTTTCTACAAAACTACTTTTTTGAACGCAGAACTGAAGTTGCGAAAACGAGGGATGAAAGTTAAAACGGACCCTTACAAAGTCTAAAATTCACAAAGCCTCCTTCTTTTTCTCTCCCAAAGTTTGAGCCTCTTCCTTAAGAAGCATTGAATTGTCAAGGCGCCAGTGTATATGTCAAAATTCAACCGAAATTCGTGAGCACTTTGTTTCATAATCTGCCCGTTGTAAATGAAAGTTTATAAGAGACAATGATGCTTTGCTAAACTCATCGAGACAAATTCTGACCAAATCAATGTTGTTGTTGTTGTTACTGTTATAATTTTTCTTAAGATTCATAAAAAAAAGATTTCACTAATTTATTCCTTAGAGAGAAGACCGCTGACGTTATCGCAGACGCTTTGAAGTTCATGTACACCCCATGGCCGGATAACAATGATAGATATGCACTGAGAAACCAACTTGTCAACGTCATCAGTGATTACTTCTACTTCGCACCGAGTCACGAGGTCGCCGATATTCACAGCCGATATGCTTCAGTGTACATGTACGAGTTCGCTCATGATACGAAGGTCACTATTGGAGCTCCGTGGATGGGTGTGGTCCATCTTGACAATGTTCCTTTTGACTTTGGTATACCACTATCACCGGACGGTTTTCGATATGACGCAGCTGATAGGAATGTCAGTCTGTTTATTATGGCCGTCTACGTAAACTTTGCTCGGACTGGTGATCCAACACCACAGCCGGTCAATGGTGTTACTTGGAGTGGCTACAACTCAAGCCACAGGGCTTACCTGCGAGTTGACCCAAATCCCAAGATGGCTTCAACGTTTTACCCGCTGCGCATGGCCTTCTGGAATCATTATCATCCTAAACTGGTGCAGCTGAAGTTCGAACCCAAGACAGTGGTCACTTTTACGGCAAACGGCGAGCGTCAATTTGTGCCATTTGACCAAGTTTTTCCTTGACTTGTGGTTTACTGTTCATTACTTAGCCTGTGTACAGACCCCTCACCCCTCCCCTCAGTAAAAAAAAGTCGATTTTTCTAAGGGGAGGGGAGGTCTCTCCACAGGCTATTCATTACTTTTACCATAAAATAAGTAAATTCACGTTAGTTTTGTCTATAATGATTGTTTTGCCTTTTAGCGTCTCCCTAAATCTCTCTAACTTTTGGCAGCTTTGTCTATTTAAAATAGGCACGGTGTTCCTCACACTAACCCTGGAAAAAGTGGACCTTTTACAGAGATAACAAGATACGTCTATAATTTTTAAATTTACAGACTTTTTATAAAGGTGGAAATTTTCCTCTCTTTCTCACAGGGAAAACAAAATGTCTGTAAAATCATTTTTGCAGACATTTCATGAAGCTGTTTTAAATATTATATCGAGAATGATTATGAAAAGTCTGTATAGTTGAGGTCTCGAGAGAGAGAGCAGATTGCTTTTCTTCTGTACTTACCACTGAGAAAAAAACGCCTACTTTCCTGGCTCCTTATATGTTTTATCAATACGACATTTTAAACTTGCATTCTTAGGAAGCTTTTGCTGTGGACACCTTCTGATAGATTATTCATAAAATTAACAAAAGAACGAAAATTGCCATGAACACAACTCAGCTTAATACCTAGAACGCCAGAACGAGTATCGAGTTAACTTTTCGAATTTTCTGGAGAAGCCTGCCGACAGCCACTCCGCCACACTTAAAGAACTCTAACAGTTCGCTTTTTCTTAACAGTAATGAAATCTCGTTGTTTTATCCATTTTAAGTTAATGTATGTAAAACGAAGGAGTATTTTTAAAAATGACACTAAAACAAGTTAGCGGTGATTTAAAATCAAGGAAATGGTTTAGGCATTTTTTCTTTTTTGGCCATGGCATGGACCAAGAAAAATGTTTGTTCAAACAGAGGATTCCCCTTCCCTCACTCCATAGGCCATAATTTTTGTTATGGTGGGTCCTATATTTCAAACTTGTTTCTCCTGCCTAGACCCTTGAACCAAAAGTCCTCGTTTGGAACCATGGCCTCAGTCTCTGAGCCGTGCAGGACCTTCGCAGGGCATTGCGAGAATATAGCAGAGAGCATCTCGAACATTTTCGCTGGTTTGGAATACGTACCTCTAACCACACCCGGCGTAGCTAATCGAATTCAATCGAACTTAATTGAACTCAATTTATGGATTGAGTTCTTTTGATTCGGTAATCGAACATAATCGAACAAGGAAATTTTCTGTGTGTTCGATTAACGAACTAATCGAACTCATCGATCGAATTAATCGATCACAATCGAACAGAATCCATGAAACACGTTCGATTGCCGACTTGGCAATTAGGAGATTGGATGCAATTGATCCGGGAATTGAGCGCAAATTCTGGTACAGCTACAAAATCATCCTATCACACACAAAATGTTGACGCGCTTTTAATTATTGAGCAAATCAAAGTGTCAACAGTAACAATAACAACCTGACTATTAATCTTATCAAAAGTAGGTACAGAAACAACCAAGGTTTAAAACATCGGTGTTATCAATAATAGCTTCAACTAGAACGGACCCGTCTTTATCCCTAATTTATCTCTTGGAAATTACTTAGTTCTCTGGTCAGGGTGAGAAGTGCTACGATCTCAAAACTTTACAACATTTTGACAGCTCGAAGTGTGGTTCCAAAATCACCGTCAAAGAAGAAAGAGCGGTATTGACGGTATGTACACACCTGGCCAGTATTCCAAGGCGTATGGAACCCGGGATGGAAGCAGCAAGACCCCAACAGGATGGGAAAGAAGCAAATTCTGTTGTTAAAAAATTCATCGTTAACGTGCGTGATGTTCTTTATTGTTTCTTTAGCCGTTCAATATAATGCGTTCAGCTCTTTTTTGCATCCGTAAGACTCTTTCTGGCTAGCAATTCCTTACTGCAATTAAGATGACCAGATTGGACTGAAGTAAAACATAACTGGCTTCATAACAGCGAGGGAGACAGAAAATAACTACGTGGCTTTGCGTGAGATAAGGACTAATATGCCTCAAAAGTCCAAGTCGTTTTGACAGTTTCTGATAATTTCTTCAGTAATAGATTGTGATCGATTACTTCAAAGGCTTTACGGAAATCAACATATACTAGTCGTGTGACTTCATCATTATCCATTTTAAACAAAATTTCGCCTTCGTGATTCTGATAAGTGCTGTTTCAGTGGAATGACCAGAACGTACTGGAAGGCTGATTGTAATTCATACAGCAATTTGTTCTCTTGAAGACATTTTAATAGCGAATTTGCTACATTTTAGCGATAAAAGAGTTACTTATAATCCCGTCATAGTGATATAATAAACAAAGATTCAATTTACAGGATAGGAAAAAAAACTTCTTACACACAAGCTTTCGATTCCTTCGCGGAATCTCTATAATTTTGCTACATGTTTTTCGAGGATTTTAGATGGGATTGGCAGCAATGATATGGGACGATAGTTGTTTCTTTCACGTTGCTGACCACGTTTGTACAGTTGTTTAACTTGGCCGATTTTCCATTTATCAGGGAAAGTGTTAGTGCAATTGATAAGTTCAGTCGATCAGGACAAGCGAGTTCAAGTCCGGCCCTCACCGCTAACTCGAGTCCAGATTTTTGACAAATAATCGGCCAAGCTTTTAAAGGGGCTAATAGTATGTTGTTTCATCTAATCTGATCTAATTGATGGTAAGAAGCGCGGTAAACAGTATACGAGGGAGAGACCAAGTGAACATTCATTACGCCTATTTATACGATTACTCTTAGCGCTTTCTCGATCCTCGCGCGAGCCTCCCGACAGAGTCACGGACTATTGAAAGAGCAAATGACACCACGTGTTGTAAATAGAGGTGATGATAGATAGATAGATAAATAACTTTATTTAAACACGGTTAAAATTCCTTCAGCATGTACAAAAAATCTAAGAACTATTATACCTAACTAAACTAACTCTGATTAACAATATATTCATAAAATTTTAACTACCTAGCTGTTTACAAATAAAAGCTGCTTTTCAAGGATGCTATGATTGGCTATGATCGTGCTTGACTTGGCGCTGGACTCTCTGATGTCGTATGCAATCAACGAGATAAATCAGCTTTTTAGAGCCGTTGAAGGGGTCATTTATTCGTCTGCATTTCTTTATGGAATAAACTTGTTTTTTCAGACAGTTGTGATAACATCCACCAACCTGACGGAGGAATCGTAATCGGGCTTCTAGCCTCTTGACATGACAGCAGCAAATAATTTCCTTTTAAGGAAAAAAACACAAGGATATCTATTCAAGCTTGTTCACTTCTAATTTTGTACTTCACATAATCACTAATGCTTTTAGAAAGCTTCACCTCAACTCAGAGCAACTTGCACGCAACCTTCTTTTGACTTTGTTGTCTCATCGTTCAACCGATCAGGCTGTAAAATGCACGTTTTGAAGCTTTTTTTATTTGTTTGTGTGTTCCTTATTTTCTTCTAGAGTTTTTTCTGTGAAGGTCGTGAATGTATCTAAGTGCGCAATAATATAAGAGAACTCGGTATGACTTCTTCATTTCAGCACATTTCAGTAAATTTGTAGAAAATTATTAAATTGCTCATGATACCGTGTCACGAAAAACATAAATATATACATTGTATCACTGCATAAACTACATAGATAATTAATATCACGTTTATTCCATAAATAACAACATACGTTCACTTTATTGTATGACGTACTCTCATGTTTCGTGACTTTTACTCCGCCCCTGCGTGAAGAATATAAGCAGTGCACAGAAGTATTTTTCAGAACGTAGCATTTGCCTCGAGTAGAAGCATGGCTGTTGTTCAACTAACGACGTTGTTAATATTCTTTTCGTGTCTCTCTCTCGTCCCGGCCGTGACTGTGTCAACAAAATATGGAGAGATCGAAGGTCTTATAATCTCATACCCGAATGCTTCTGGTCAGTACAAATCAATAAGCAAGTTCTTGGGGGTTCCTTTCGCTGCTCCGCCGATTGGAGAGCTAAGGTTTAAAGCCCCACAACAGCCGAATGGATGGAAAGGAGTTCGCCAAGCAAAGAAGCATGGAGGCATCTGTTGGCAGGGTCAATTGCTTGACTTATTTACGAAAATATTCGACCCCAATTTCACATACAGTGAAGATTGCTTGTACCTCGATATTTACACCCCGAACGTCAATTTGAGTTTGCCAGTGATGGTTTACATTCACGGTGGAGGTTACGAGTTTGGTACCGCAATTACTTATCCCGGCGATCATTTAGCCCTACACGGAGTTGTAGTTGTAGCGATAGAATATCGTCTTGGTCCATTTGGATTTTTGACAACCGGTGACTCCGTGTCCCCTGGAAATTATGGAATGTTGGACCAGGTGGAGGCAATGAAGTGGGTCAAAGAAAACATCAAGAATTTTGGCGGGAATCCCGACAAGGTGACCATCTTTGGAGCTAGCTCCGGCGGAACAAGCGTTAGTCTCCATCTCCTGTCACCTCTATCAAGAGAACTATTCAACCAAGCCATTGCAGAGAGCGGCGTTGATCTGAGCCCTCAGGCATTTCAGCCAACATCCTTTGGTGTCCGTAACGCTAAGGAGCTTGCTCGAATTTTGGACTGTCCTACGACAGACCACAGTGCAATGGTTACCTGTCTGCGCAAGAAAGAAGCCCAGGACATACTGAAAGCCTTAAAATCAACGCGATTTGAAATCGTGGATCCCACACAGTGGGGTCCGGTGGTTGACAAAAACTTTCTTCATGACACGCCCCAGAAACTGCGAGCGACAGGAAACTTTAAGAATGCGACTTTCATGATCAGCTTTAACAGTAACGAAGGCGGAGGAGCTTTGGGGATAATGGCGAACATGTCTTATATGGGAATCATGGAGAGTGTGGACAATGGAGTGAGTGCGGATTTCTTCAAAACGTTTCTCAAGAAGTACGCCTATGTTCGGCACAGCAGGTTAGTAAAATTAACATGTTTATGATTCAGGGCCGTAGCTTCGTAAAACAATTATTCAGTTTAACGTTTCATGGTTTAGAAAGCATATCCCTGGATGAAGGAGATGTTTTCTGAAGAAACATTTCATGAAAAATGCTGAAAATGGATTTTCAGAGACTCCAGATTTCAAACTTTTCTTGTCGGTGTGGGGGGAGTGGGCATGCCCTCAGACCACCCTAGTGGATTGTGTCTTTGGCGCTTGCAGATCTTTCGATTCGTTTGGGTCGGCTTTTTTTTTGACAGAATATTTAGGGGCATTAGAAACTTCAAGCCACCTTTAGAAGTCTTTTCTACTCAGTCATTAAATAAAATAACTTTTGGCAAACTTAGTGATCAACTACAATGAAAAACTTACAAAACACTTAATATGCTTTCGTCCTTTTTCAGTAAAAAGACAGCCGATGTCGTCGCGGACGCCATGGAATTCATGTACACCCCATGGCCTGACACCAGTAATAGGGATGCACTGAGACGCCAGCTTGTTGACCTAATTAGTGATTACTACTACTTTGCTCCCAGTCACAAAGTAGCCACTATTCACAGTCAAGTTGCCCCGGTTTACATGTACGAGTTTGCTCACAGATCTAAGTTCAGTTTCACACCCGAGTGGATTGGTGTCGACCATGGCGTTAACGCAGCCTATGATTTTGGATACCCTCTGGTACCTATATGGCCCTTCCAAGACAGCCAAGCTGACAAGAATGTCAGCTTGTTCATCATGGCGGCGTACGCTAACTTCGCCAAGACTGGAGATCCAACAGTGCAGCTGGTCAGCGGTATTGATTGGGAGAAGTTTAACTCCACTCACAGAGCGTACTTACAAGTTAGCGTAAATCCAAGAATGGAATCGTCATTTAATCCTCGTCGAATGTCTTTCTGGAACGATTACTATCCTAAGCTGGTGCAGCTGAAATTTAGTACCAAAGAAGACGTGGTCAGCGGTGTACATCGCGTTACCATGGAAGCTCTTGCCCAGATTGTATGCTTCCTTATTTTGATAGTATTGTAACTTTATTTAGCTAACCGAAAACGATAGTGAAGAAGTCCTTTCCCCTTTTTTTTTTAAAGAAAGAACAACTAATTGATTTGTGAGCAGCGAAACTGTGAAATATCTCGTCCAAGCTTCACTCACTCACCACCTTTTAGCCTCTGTTTTTGATCCCCTTTTTACTTCCGTTAGGGAAATAAATCTAGGCGATTTTTGAAAACGTTACCGCCAAATAGACCTCTCCCGTCACTCATTTTTTTCCTAACAAAAACTGTCCAAAGTAGACAGTACAACAACTAAGAGTACAACCATTGTTTTTAAAAGAAAAAATTCTCCTCCTTTCTTCCTGCCCGCCCTTTCTAATCATCCTCTCCTTTCCCTTTGCTAGTGCGATTTTCGTGCCAAAAGCTGCCCTTTGGCCCTTTTTCAGGCAAATGGCTGCAATTCTCGCACTGTGTTTGTTTTCAAAATCGGCTAGAATATTTATTACAATTTATTGTTCTGTTAGACCTGTAAAATGACTTACCCTTTATGATTATGGCATTTTCAACATATAATGATAAGGTTTAACGGTTCTAAAGTTTCTAAAAGTAAAGTGATGACATTCAAGAAGGAACTAAAGTCATGACTTATTAAATTCCATATTTTAATGCTTAATCGCTACGTTGCTACAGGATTTCAACAAAAACCGAACATAAATCAAACACGCTTCTCTGGGCATCAAAACACCAGCAAACGAGCACGCACGGCATTGTGAGATGTCTAATACGTATACTTTTGTACTTACGAATAACTTGAACAACTTAAACATCCGGTTTTTAAACTAGTGTATTAAAATACACTACAGGAACCGTTTAATATTTTTGCTCTGTTCACAAGGTACTAACGAACCAGGTTGAATTTAAGCTATTCTTAGTGGTTTTCCCTTTTATTCATGCACAGAGCGCTACTTTAGGGAGGGGGAATTGGGGGGGGGGGGGAGGAACCCTCACAGGAACCCTCACTCTTCTCCCTTTCGCGCTTTTCTCCTCCTCCCCTCCCATTTTTTGTACCTGTCACGCAGGCTACGCTGAGTGTCACTTTCCCGCAGGGAAGCAATTTTCACGCGCGCTAGAGGATTTTGCTCTATTTTCTGTTCGTAAAGAAAATGAAGAACTACGCGTAGCTTCTGCTTCATGATCAGAACACAGTTTAGTAGCAATATCAAAGGGTTTACGGCCGCTTCCTAGTCATATTCCGGACACACTTTCTATTTTGTTCTTTCCAGACTCCTCTACCACTTGTTCACTCTCCTTTTTTCACACTCGAGAGGTAGTAGAAGAAGTAGTCTTCTTAGACTATACTGAGAGTCTCAATGGGTTTAATCGATAGGCGTAAAACGACCAAACATTTAGTCGATAGCCGTATTTTTTAACCGTTAGCCGTAAAAAGGGTAAAAAAGAGTTAACCGTAAAAGAAATTGTTCCCTAGAGTTGTTGATTTTAAGGAAGGTGCTAAACCCACTAATGGTTGCGTTATTTATTTCCCGGCTACGTTGACTCCGTACGCACGTTAGGCCAAGCGCTTTTTAGTTGTGACCGACCTAGGCTCCATTTCCGCCACTCTCTTGGGGAACTAATTTTTTCCATAGCGAAAATTTGGCCTCTTGCTGAGGATTAAAATTTGCGATTTTCAGGAGGTCGTGCCTTCAAAATGCTAGTGAAACAACACCCAGAGGTGTCAGTGTTTGTAAAACACGTTGCCGATAAACAACAATCCCTGCAAAAATTCCATGTTTTTCTATGTCGCTACGGTATAAATTGCCGCCTAGTCCCTGTACGGCGTCTTCCCACGCAATCTCAGTCAAGGCATTTCGGTGGCGCGGCGTATCTGAGAAAATAACTCGCTCGGACCACGTGACCCAAAACGCATTAGCCGCGCGGAATAAGCCAACGGTAGACAGTCGTTGTGAACAGTCCTTCTCTATCATTAAAAACACTGAACACAAGAATTTTTTCATTGGCCGTTTCAAACTAGAGCTAGAAATGGATTATCCGTCTGAGACTGACCTATGTACAGTCGTCCCCTCCCTCCACAGACACCTTTTATTCGATTTTTTCTGAGGGGAGGGGGCGGCTGTACATAGGCTATCTGAAACGGATAATCTGAACGGATAAACTGTCCGTCAAAATTGACGGATAAAGTCAGGCGGATTGTTCATTCAAAATTAAAACCATTCCATTTTCAAATTAAGACGTAGTACCTATCTCATGCGATTTATCAAACGTATAACCCATCTCACATGAATAATCCGTCTCTAGTATGAATACGGCCATTCTGTTATAAATGAATGCCGCGCCCCGCCTTGAGTTGGGCGTTCGCGTGTCTGCTTTTGCTTTTTCCCAAAGATTATTTTAAATTGACTATTGACATTTCTATGCGTAAACAGACCTTTTTTTGCTTTTAAGATACAAAAAATACAGGTTTATTAATATTTAACTCTTTGAAACAAAAGAAATTAATTTTTAACTTTTTAGTTAACCGTAACTGAAAAAAATTAACCGATAGCCGTAAAAGAGCCAAAATTTTAGCCGATAACCGTAAAAGACACCACCCCATTGAGACCCTCTATACTGAATGGCTTTGACTTGAAATTTATTTTATAAAAGCAATAGAAAACTATTTTCCTCTGTTTGCATAGCCTGATATAAACACTCGAGGCGTGGAAGAATTCTCGACAGTTATGCAAACCCTCGACTTCGTCTCGGGTTAGCATAACTGTCTCGAATTCTCCCAACCCCTCTCGTGTTTATATCAGGCTACGCAAACACGGAAAACAGTTTCTATTGCTTAAATAGCGTAATTTTCTAAATCATGATCAACGGTCTAACAGCAACATCAAATGTACTTTCTAGAGTAGAGCTCACTGACCTCATCGAAGACGCCTTGGAGTTCATGTACATCCCATGGCCAGACAACAGTTATAGATATGTGCTGAGAACGCAACTTATAGACCTTCTCAGTGATTACATCTACTTTGCACCTAGTCACGAGGTCGTTGACATTCACAGTCAAACTGCCCCTGTGTCTATGTACGAGTTCGCTCACCGCCGAGTGAAGTACAATCAGAACCCTACCTGGATGGGTGTGGTCCATGGTGATAACGTACCGTACGACTTTGGACTTCCCCTCCTTCCAAAATTTGGGTTTGCTTTTAACAATGCCGATAGGAACGTCAGTCGTTTTATAATGGCTATGTACGCAATTTTTGCACGCTCCGGAGATCCTACGGTCAGCGGTATTCCTTGGGACAAGTACAACTCCAGTCAAAGAGCTTACCAACGAGTTGACATAAATCACAGGATGGAGGCGTCATTTAATCCTCGCAGAATGTCTTTCTGGAATGATTATTATCCCAAACTTAAGCAACTGAAATTTGATACTAAAGGTGCTGTAAAGAGCGATGCCAGCCCCTTGGTTGCCAGGGGAACGTTTAGTCAAATTGTATTTGTCGTTCTTTCAGCGATGTATAATAGCAGAGCAATGTTTAACAGGCAACAGGTGCAATAAAACGGTGTAACAATTAGATAAATTCGAATAAAATTCTGGAATTTTTCTGTTATCGACCTTGATAATTGACCGTGGTCAAAAGAGGGAAATTAGCATTTTTTAATTTTTTTTTTTTATCTAATCATCACTGTTGCCCTAACTGTTCATGTAGATAGACTTAGATAACTAGATGACATGCCAGGTAGTGCATATAAAACTGTCAGTGATTTTAAGAAAACTGTTTAGTTCCCGAAATGGTGTCTATGTTTTGAGTAAAATTTCAAGTCTGAACCTGTGCGAGCTCATTTAAAGGTCCAGTTTAGGTAGAGTGCTTTCAGTCATTAGACTAAAAACTTGAAAATGCAATCAGATTACATCGAGGCAGGCTTACTCGACCTACAGATATGAAGGGAAGGCTTGGGAGGCCAACGGACCGCTAAAATCCGTCAAGTGGGTTAAAGACTAGTTGCCAGTTAAGCCGCCTTTCTTTGTTTCTTGAACAAATTCATTCAAACCGATTATTCAAATTATTCCGGATGGCATGTCGCCAGAGCTCCTAAGAACGCCTACCCCTAAAAAAATCCTGCCTAAGGACCTTGCCTAGCCCACCCCCAAAGATTTTTCTTGTCCCATTAGCTGCCAGTATTCACCTCTTCGAAAATATCTTAGTATAATG
Organism: Porites rus; assembly: GCA_964035705.1. Taxonomy (NCBI): domain Eukaryota; kingdom Metazoa; phylum Cnidaria; class Anthozoa; order Scleractinia; family Poritidae; genus Porites; species Porites rus. The sequence goes on from OZ037995.1 coordinate 38,295,846, forward strand.
ATAATCTAGCCAATATTATGGTGACAACAACACACAACTTTATTAACAACAAAGAAACACATAATACCGGCATATACGCCTACATTTGGCAAAAACTGTTCGAGGGATGCTACGTACGCGTACTGGTACAATTGAGACACTTTGCAAGCAAATAAAAGAGATTTACAACATACCAGGAAAAAGAGACAACTTGAAAAGAATAATGTCAGTTGGGCCTGTCAGGTTTAAGTCAAGGATTTAGGGGTTGTTTACATGGAGGGAGAAGGATCCTAGCACCAAGAAAATCCTAAAAGGCGGATCATCCAAGCGCCATATGTTTTCTGTATTCAGTTTACATCCAAAAGGTTGCACTTGTCCCTCGTGCTAGGATCTTCCCAGCTGAGTGAGAGGTAGGAAGATCCTAGCACCATATAACCTGCCTTCGCTAGGAAGATCTTACAGTGCTAGGGACAAACCAGACAAAAATGGTGGTGGGTTGTTCAGTGGGTAATCACAACAAAGCCAACCATTTCGTTTGGTGTTACCACGAGCATATTATAGTGATTATTATACATTGTACTCACTATCTGTCTTCTCATTGGCTAAGAGCCTAAAGCTAAATTTGGAAATCAGTGCACAACCTACAGATTAGTTACTTATCTGCTAGCAGATATAACAGACTAGCCTGTATGTTGCGCGCGCAATGCATGATTTCCAGTATCAATACTAATTCAGGTTCCTTGCGACGGTGTGGTTGTCGTTTTTTTCGTCAAAACAATATACAGTCTAACGTCTCCTTACGGACACCTCTATAATACGGTCACCTCTCTATGACGGACTGTACCTTTGGTCCCAGAAATGCCAAAAATCATACATTCCCTACCTCTATAATACGGACACCTCTGTAAAACGGACACTTGGTTCTGTCCCTTTGGTGTCCGTATTAAAGAGGTTTGACTGTATAATAAAACAATTATTAGATTTGGTTTTTGTGATATCCTAAATAATCAAGGTCTCGGTAAGTGTTATCAGCCTCGGCCTTCGGCTCAGCTGATAACACTTACCTCGACCTTGATTATTTCGGATATCACAAAAACCTCATCCAATAACTGTTTAGAATTCCGCAGAAAGGTAGTTAATAACGCCAGTAAAGAGAGCAGAAGGACCCAAATTGCATTCTTGTTCTTGTCATCCGCCATCTTAAATTCCTTCACTACTTAGGCACCACACGGACCAAAATTTCGGTATGTAGACCCAACCAGGATTTTCCTGGTACTTGAATCAGTTGCTTCCTCCATATAAACAGTCCCTTATTTGAGATTGGTTTATTACACTGACTGCATTTGTTAACAATGAACCGATCTATTGGAGGCAAGACATTAAACGCATCACTGAAAATACGATAGACAAAATCTGCATAAACGTCCCCTTAAGAGCGCCTGTCTGTAAAAAATCAGACAAATTCAAAATTTCGCGGCAAGGGTGGAAAATTCGATTTCTTTCATATTTTAATGTTACATAGGCTAGGGTATAACTAAAACCACTGTATAGTTCTTTCGGTGAAATATGACCCATTATTGACTCGGCGCGATAATGGGTTTTATGATGAGGCGGGGCATTATCTTATCTTTAAGTGCAAGCTGCAGAGGTGGATAGTCAAGATAACGATAGTGGGCTAGGCACCACACACAGAGCGGGCTATAAATTCGTGAGCTTCGCTATCGCTCGCCCCTTTTTTCTGCCAACGCCGATCGTGAGCTGTTTAGCTTTTCAATAGTGAACTTATTTCTTTCAAGCCAACAAACAATCAGGCAAGTGCAATTTTTCCCCCACCCCTGTTGGTTTTTTGTATTCAGGTAGCTTTTCATTTTATTTTATTTTATTTTATTTTTCCTTTTTCTTGTTGGGGTGCCCTAGCTGAGGACTCTGTTTGTTTTTCCTTAGCGCCCGCTAATTTTCCAAATATTTTCTTTAACCTAATGGCTAAACAGCGCGTATTAATAATAGGGCACTCCTTTGTTCATCGTCTTAAGGCGTTTGTGCAGAAAAAGAGGCACATGCAGGCTTTTAGCAGCCTTAGGGGTATGGCAGATATTTATTTTCATGGAGTTGGCGGCCGCACGATAGCAAAATTTCGTAAATTCGACTTTAATGTGGTGCGCCAACTGGTCCCAGATGTGATTATTTTGGAGCTCGGCTCCAACGATTTGGTGGAGCTCTCGCCGCAGACAGTGGGTTCAGAACTGGAAAGTTTAGTTCGGGAACTGTACGAGATTGACTCTGTTCAATTTGTTGTCGTGGGGCAAGTTCTCCGTAGGCATACACCGAACTCGGTCGAGTATAATTGTAAGGTAGGCAAGCTTCACCAATATCTTAAGGTTGTCCTAGAGCCGTTGCCTTTTTGTTATTACTGGCGGCATAGAGGTTTCTGGAAATCCAAAAGCGAACTGTTCTTACCCGATGGAGTCCATCTTAACAATTTAGGTAACTATAAATTTATGCGCAGCATTCGAGGGGCGGTTTTGCAGGCCTTTAAGTTAGTGGGTGCGTCCATAGTTTAGTCAATGCTGTGCCCTGTAGTGGCCAGTTCGATATTTAAATGGCGATGTTATAATACATTTATGAGATGCTGTGTCACATGTACATTGACAACTTTGCAGGCTATATCATATGTCATCAGGCATTTTAAATGCATTCTTGTGGCATGTTTTGTACTTGACATTTATGGCTATTTTGGTGTGTTACTCTCCTGGCGGCTATTGTTTACTACATTAGTGTGCCCAACTCACTAAAGCCATTATAGGACAAATGTCCTTTTTACAATATCTCGGATTATTTTTTGTCATTATGTTGCCTGCTCTTGATTTGCACTTGACATTCTTTGGCTTCCGTTGGAGCGTGTTTAGCCCAACTCTCCTACGCCATTGTGGAATGTCTCGGATGTCTTTTTCGTCACTTAGACGCGTTTCCGTTTCAATTTACAATCGCCATGGGCTCAATGAAAGCCCGCCAAAAACCAAGGAACACACCCACTAAGTCTGAGGGTATCACAAGATTTTTAATTTTTGTTGGAGTAATATAGTGTACATTTTTCATAAGAATGCCTCCTAAACGAGCATCAAAGCGCCAGGCAGCAAAAAGACCAGCCCCTGCAGTCGCACCAAAACAACGCCGGGCAGAAAGTCGCCCTAATTCCACGACCCTGCCGGAGAGCTCAGCACAGCCACCGGAGTCCTCCTCGCAATTAAGCCCCACCGAGCTTGGGGCAATAATTTCCCAAGCTATCTCGGGCGCGTTGCAGTCAGTCGGCATCGTCCAAACAAACCTTGCTCCCGCGGAAAGGAATTCAAGAACGAACACCCAGCCCACGCCCCAGCCCACCGTGGTTGAGGACGCCACATCAAAGGAAATCGAGGCATTGACGAACACCGTGGCTGCTGGTAGGCTAACCTTTCCGACTGAGAAACCAGAAGAAACGTTTTCGAGCGTCACTTTCGACCTCGAATCTCGGGTCTCAGATCGTGTCAAGGCAAAGATTTGGGCGAACGAATATGTAGATTTTGGGTCACTCCTCACGGTGTCCCCGGACGAGTCAAAGTATCGTATATCTGTCACGGATGATCACGATCACCCTAGTCTTTGCCTTGAGCACGTTAAAACAAAGCGGCGTAGCTTAACTATCGACCAATGGCTGACCGCGTTTAATGTATTCGTAGCTGTTTATACAATTAAGACTCCTAGTGCGATAAGCTCCCTAATGAAGTATTGTGAGGTGGTTCGGGACATCGCAGCAAAGCAAGGTAATTGGCGTTATTATGACGAACAATTCCGCTTTCTTCGTCAATCAAAACCGGACAGATACCCTTGGGACAACGTAGCTTGGGAATTGTGGCATCAGGCCTTACATAGCTCCCTTACCACCTCTCGGCCAAACTCTAACAATGATTTTCGAACCCGTCGGCCCAACCAGCGTCCCTTTCAGTCTTTTCCCAAGGGAGTGTGTTGGCGGTTTCATGCCGGTCAATTCTGCAGGGGATGCAATTTCAAACACTCCTGCTTCAAATGCGGATCTGTCCACCCAGCGTCCCAATGTACCGCTACCAGATCTAACACAAACAACCGTCCAGCGCCAAACCTGCCCTCCGGGAGTGACAGTCAGGGACGAGCTTCTGTTGAGCCGCGGGCCAACCCCGGTAAAGCCCGTCCAACTCGCGTTTTACCTTAGGGGTTATAATAACCCCATTTCCGACTATCTTATACAAGGCTTTGTTCACGGTTTTTCCATACGATATTTAGGTTCTTTAATTGCAATGCGATCCCAAAATCTTAAAAGTGCCAAGGACAATCCGACTAGCGTGACTGAGAAGTTGTCTAAGGAGCTCACAGCAGGCAGAATTGTAGGTCCATTCGACGTACCACCTTTCGACCCCTTTAGGGTATCCCCCCTGGGCATTATTCCCAAAAAGTCTCCGGGCGAATTCAGGTTAATTCACCATCTCTCCTACCCGGCGGGGTCATCGGTTAATGATGGTATCCCTAAAGAGCTAGCCACCGTGAGATATGCAACCATTGATGATGCCATTCGTCTTATTAAATCGTTAGGGAAGGGCTGTTTTCTGGCGAAAACAGACATTAAATCAGCTTTCCGAATTATTCCCGTATCCCCCCACGATTTTCCGTTGCTCGGCATGGAATGGCAGGGAAAGTTCTATTTTGACAAATGCCTTCCCATGGGGTGCTCCTCGTCGTGTAATATATTTGAAACCTTCAGCACTGCGTTAGAATGGATCGCTATGAACAAACTAAACGCGTCGGCGGTCATACACATTTTAGACGACTTTTTATTTATTGCGCCCTCTAACGAAAAATGTCAAGGAGACCTCAATAATTTTCTTACTGTTTGCCAACGTATAGGCATTCCGATCGCCAACGAAAAGACTATGGGGCCTGACAGAGCTTTACAATTTGCAGGCATCACTTTAGATACCGAATTGATGGAGGCTCGCCTTCCTGAGGAAAAACTTGACAAATGCCTATCCCAGTTGAGCTACTTTTGTTCGCGTAAAAGCGTTACTTTAAAAGAGCTGCAGTCATTAATAGGGCTTCTCAATTTTGCCTGCTGTGTTGTGGTGCCCGGACGCGCTTTTCTCCGCCGTTTAATTGACTTGACAAGAGGCGTCCGGAAACCTACCCATCACGTTAGATTAACAAGGGAAAGTAAATATGATCTACAAGTTTGGCTCAATTTTTTGCGATCGTATAACGGCAAATCCTTTTTCCTCGGCTCACGCTGGTACACTTCCAAAACCCTCAAATTATTTACGGACGCGGCGGGTTCCCTTGGTTATGCCGCGATATTTGGAAAGCACTGGTTTTTCGGGGAATGGCCTGCCGTTTGGAAAACATTTAACATCACTATCTTAGAGTTCTTTCCTATTGTCCTGGCAATCGAAATTTGGGGACCGCTTATGCGCAACAAATGTATTGTTTTCTTTTCGGATAACCAAGCAGTGGTTGAAATAATCAATAAGCAAACTTCTAAGGACCGTTCAATCATGGTTCTACTCAGGCACTTTGTTCTTTCCACACTCAAATACAATATTTTGTTTCATGCTAAGCATATCGCTGGTTGCATTAACCGCGAAAGCGATGCTTTATCTCGCCTACAGGTAGAGAAATTCAGATTACTAGCACCTTCCGCAGACCCACAACCGACGCCGGTTCCGGGGGGCCTACTACCCAACAACTGGCACATCACTTGACCGAGCTTCTGCACTCAGCCATTACGAAGGGATCGCGTAGGACTTACGAACGAGCGTGGAAGACATATGTCGAGTTTTCCTCTGAATTTTGCGATTCTCGCCGCTCGTTGCTTCCAGTCTCCGTCAACAATTTAGCGTTGTTTACATCTTATCTTTCAGCGAAGAAGTTTGCATCCTCCACAATCTCGACATACGTCTCCGCGTTAAGTTACGTCCACAAACTTGGTAATTTCCCGGATCCCACCAAAAATTTTTTAGTGCAGAAGCTTTTAACGGCTCACAGTAAGCTTCACTCCTCACCGGATGTTCGGCTTCCCATCACACGCAGCGTGTTGCAGCACTTAGTGCTCGCCTTAAATCACACCAATTCATCGGCATTTCAAAGATTGTTATATCAAACCATGTTTTTAGTAGCCTTCTACGGCTTTTTTCGTGTGGGTGAACTCACGGTCAAGGGCGCGAATTTGAAATCCCTAGTACACGTGCAAGACCTCCATTTTCAATTTTCGAACAATGTCGTGACCTCGGCGACCATTGTCATAAAAGACTTTAAACACAACAACACCAGGCGCCCCTTTTCAGTGTTTTTGGAACGCGCTGAGGGATCTACGCTTTGCCCAGTGGCTTATTTACAACGCTATTTCTCTACAAGGGGTGCAACCCCGGGTCCCTTGTTTTGCTTTGCTGACGGATCTCCAGTTAAAACTAGCCAGTTTACGCAGCAGCTGCAACAAGCCTTGAATTTTTGTGGCCTTGATTCAACTAAATACAAATCTCACTCTTTCCGGATCGGCGCCGCCTCTCTAGCAGCTGAAAAAGGCTTATCGGATGCTCAAATTCGTCACCTTGGCCGTTGGAAATCCGACGCATTTAAACTATACATTCGTCAACCTACAGGAGTATCTAAGGATTAAGCTCGCCTTTCAGTCATGTGCTGGGGCAACGCATATTTCTAGATTTTGCCTATTTTTTATTTATTTATTTTTTATTTTATTTTAATTTTTAGTTTGTCTTAGTGACTCTGACACAGCTCAGACATGGGCTGGTTGTGTCTTACTGCACGTAAGCTCGCCTTACAGTCAGGGGCTGGGGCAGCAATGACTTATAGATTAATCATGTTTATTTCCGGTTTTTTCTGTTACATTCCAACTATGACATATTATTATAACTAGCTTGGGGGCTTCGAAGCTCGCCTGTCAGACTTGGGCTGGGGCGGCAATTCTCCCATTTCAAACAGAGCAGTTGTTCAGGTACCTCTTATTTTAACTCGTAAGGTCTCCAGGAACATGTCAGAAATCGGCCTGGTGTTCCCCTTTTTTGCCTTTTCGTGTTGGGATCTTGTCTTGCGTGCGTGCCCGCGGCTTTGGTTGGGGCTCGCCACAGAATGTGGCTTGTGGCTAATTTTCGCCCCAACTTAATTCACTGAATCAAATAACTGTCATGTTACACTAAGCGATGATTCTCGGTTAACGTGACACTTAAGCACTTGTAATCGGTTTGTAATAAACGCCACTTGAGTGGCCAAATTATTCCAAATACGTGTCTCTTTCATTCAGTGAATCCTGGCTGCGTGCACGAACGCAATTATAAATATTTCAGTCTATTGTCTATATAGTTGGTATAACTGAGCCGCTCTCGGCATAAATCCTTTTATTTCAGCGATAAATGCAAATAAGCAAAATCCGTTAAAATCATCATTTGAGGCGCTCATTTATTACATGGGTTTGAAAGCCTCGCGTGCAAAAACCGATTACTCTACCGTCTTTAAAACATCACAGCCTTCTTTTACAACTTCTAAATATCAGTAAAATGATTTGGGGAGATAGTGCTCTGTTCTTTGTATACAAAATAATTTAATTTCGAAAGCATACAATTTACTTCAGTAAAAGTAATGCCTGAAAAACACTAATTTTCACCATGTGCGAAACCTTCAAATCTATTAAGCTGCTGGTGGTTGAATCTTAGAAGGATGGTCTACAGATTCCTGTAAAAATTTCTTTGGGCAAATGATTACTAGCGACGCGAGAGCTTTACTAAATCTGTTAAAAATGCAGATATTTGACCTTCTGCGGTCAACTTTGAAGTTGCGAGTCGGACATAAAATTTAGTCCCTTCACTTGTCTAAACTCACAGTAGATTAAAATAAGCAGATAGGAAACCGTTTTGAAATGTTCTTACCTTAAAATATGCTGTAAAAGACGAGTCCAAAGGCCATTTTAGCCCGATTATGGAGTCGTTTGAACTTTGTCTTGTAACGTGTAATTGTACACCGCGCCAACTGTCAACGTCTTCACAGGACGAATACAATTCTTTGATCAACTTTCGGGGCTTTTCAAGACGACTGCATCTTTTTCGGCTCAGTTATTTGTTAGACATAGCTTAGAACGTAGTATCTGAAAATATCACCAGATATTACATCTGACTGCTACAACAGAATGACACAAAAATGCCTGTGCTCACATCTTGAATTGCTGGCAGCTGTTTGTAAGTCACGCAATCCAATTAAGAGGGGTGGAGAAGGGTGAAGTAGCAAACGGCCACAACGAGAACAGAGGCAATAACTAAGGCTAAGTTCACACTACACTGGATAACTTTACGTGCAGACACAAAAAGCTATCCGGTCTTTCCGGTAAAGTATGAACACCTATCCGGTATGTGACTCTCCTGTTTAGTGATCGGCGCGTCGCAGCTTTGCTTTTTCGGGCGGAAATCACCCTTCTTTGCGTGAACAGAAGCCCTATCGGGTATGCTTTCTTTTTGTGCCTGCACAAAAGCTATCCGGTTTAGAGTGACAGAAGACAATCTATAACTTAAGATAGTGATGCCCTTAGACACGGTCTTTCCCTGTTAAAATCCAAATACTGGTCATTTTGTTTATTCACAATTTTGGTTGTCAGCTCCCGGACTGGCCGATTTTATTAAACGGTACCAGGACCGTTATCAGTGCCATAACCTGCCCAAACAAGCCGTACTTGGAACTGTTGAATAATTTAGGAGAAGGCTGCAACTGCAATTCTGTAGAACAAACTCCAACGTAAGCATGCAGTCGTAGTCTAGGGACCTCTGGCATTAAGGTCATTTCCCAACCCTAATTCTGTTAGAATCATAGTAGTGGTGGCGTTACGAGACAGCTCTTTAAAACTTCGTTATATTTTGCAAGCTATGTAAATATCGTATTTCCTCGAACAAGCGCCCCAGCGCTTATTTAAAATTTCGGCTAAAAGGAGAGGCGCTTATATAGGAAGGCGGGCGCTTAATAAGGGAGGCGCTTATTAACTTTTCCTTTCAACAAACGGTATTTCTATTTTGGCTAAATGCATCTTAACGCGTTTGGCGGTCTGTACTGTGTGTTCATTTTAACTCTTTTTTATTTAACCTGTTACATATCTGTGTACCGTATTTCCTCGATAAGGGCCCACGCTCAAATAAGGGCCCGTCCCCGAATAAGCACTCACCCAGTTGACCATAATATCAAACAATTGCCCTCTCTCCTCCTCATAACTTTCTTAAATAGTAGGAATACAAGAGGAATGGGACGATCTGCTTATTGATGACGAGAATAATCTCGAAGATAAAGAGCAAAGCGCCAGCGCGTAAATAGCGTGCGCACCGTGAAAGATCGTGACGTCATTACTACAAACCCTCTTGCAAACACAACTTCAAGCTGATTTAGCAACAAAACGGAAACGTCAGTTGACGGCAGCGGGCGCAAATCAAACAACAGAGCGGCAAATTGGCAACGAAAGTCGCGTTTAGTCCTTTCCGCGCGCTCTTCCGCCGTCAACTGACGTTCGCGTTCTGTTGCTAAATCAGCCCATGTAAAAGTCGGATTTGCATTAGCTGTGACGTCACAATCTTTTGCAGTGCGCGCGAAAAATTGGGTGGGGATGTGCGGCACGCCTCCTGAAACCCTTATCCTATTTCAGACCAAAAATCTGTGATTTTCCCTACCGTATTTCAGAACTGATCAAAAATTTGATACCCTATTTCAGACCTGACCCTTAAATCAATACCCTATTTCAGACCTGCCTTATAATCAGTTTCCTAGGTCAGACCAATGTTAAAGGCAATGTTTATACGATTTTATTAAGTAGGATACAAAACTGTACTGTTACGGAACGTACTCAGTTGGCCTAGAACCCAAAGGGAAATGGTCTTATCGCCTAATGATGAAGAAGTAGCTTTTTCTAAAAAAAAACATATCCAGACCAAACTGGTCGAAATTGATACCTTTTTTTGGACCAAAACGGCTAAAAAACCATTCCCTTTGGCGCCGCACACACCTATATAGCCTATGTAAGGGAGTAACCCCCCGCCTGTAACGCAATCACTATACATTTGTGTAAAGTGTTTAATGGGACTTCGGTACTCTTGATTATAACAACCACTGTTTTAACGAATAAAAGGCACATGTCTCAAAGCATCTGTACAGAAAACTTTGATAACCTTTTTATACAAACCAAGAACTGATTACGCTCACAAAAATTCGTGTACAACAGGTCGCAACTAGCAGCATATCCCTTTTGATTAGCGCCTGCAACAATGATTCTTGCTTCTTTTTCATTTTTGAAACCCTGTTCGCAAATGAGACACGCGAGTTTTTAGTGTAACCAATAACGTTAATTGGTAACGTTCGCGAAATAAGATGACCCAACGAAGGATAGCTGTCAAAATAAAAGGAACAGAGGATTTTGTTGCCTGACAAAAAGCTGTAGGCATCTTTAAAGTTTTGGTAATTACGAAATTTTCCATTTTTTTGCAAAGACCAAACTCTATTTTCTGTCGCAGTGCGAACAGGTTCAGTTTTTTGTCGATCTTTACTATGTCGAAACTAACAACAGCGCTAGATTGTAGAGTGCCAGAGTGGTTAAACTAGAAACTATAGTTCAGCAAAGATGAAGCAAGCAAGAAGAAGAAAAAGGCCATTGGCACGATGACGCCATTTTACTGGTACGACCAGAATCCTCAGGAGTTTCGCTTTCTTGTACAGATCAGGGCTTTTGATCTCGCTGGGATTACCAAATTTAAAAAAAAAACATGAAAGGAAAATACGAAAAGGATTCTGGTCGTAGTAGTAAAGTAACGCCATCGTGCAAATGCGAAGTATTCGTTGATAAAATGGCTTTAAAAAAACTCTTTAGTCGTGTATAAAGGGTTTCTAGGTCTACTACATGTACTTTCAAGCACCACCACTCCTCTCCCGTGAAAATGCACATGACAGTATTGCGTGACGAACAGCGTCGACATTATTGTGTCGTTGTAGCACCGGTCAGATATATACTTTCGTGCAGTGTAAAGCATTGTTTAACAAAGGGCTAAGCCGTCAAAGAAGATGCAATCGTGATAAAATTCGCCTAAAACTGATCAAAGATTGGTATTCGACCTTTGAAGACGTCGAAAGTTGTCGCGGTGTGTCGGGTGTGAGGTGTAAATTGCACACGTTACAAACCAGAGGTCAAGCGACGAACGACCCGAAAATCGTGCTAAAATGATCTTTGGACCGGTCCTTTACTGCTCATAATAAGGTAAGAACATTTCAAAACGGTTTTCTATCTGCTTATTTTAATCTACTGTGGGTTTAGACAGGTGAAGGGACTAAATGTTATGTCCGACTCGCAACTTCAAAGTTGACCGCGGAAGGTCAAATACCTGCATTTTTAACAGATTTTGAAAAGCTCTCGCGTCGCTAGTAATCATTTGCCCAAAGAAATTTTTACAGGAATCTGTAGACCATCCTTCTAAGATTCAACCACCAGCAGCTTAATAGATTTGAAGGTTTCGCACATGGTGAAAATTAGTGTTTTTCAGGCATTACTTTTACTGAAGTAAATTGTATGCTTTCGAAATTAAATTATTTTGTATACAAAGAACAGAGCACTATCTCCCCCAAATCATTTTAACTGATATTTAGAAGTTGTAAAAGAAGGCTGTGATGTTTTAAAGACGGTAGAGTAATCGGTTTTTGCACGCGAGGCTTTCAAACCCATGTAATAAATGAGCGCCTCAAATGATGATTTTAACGGATATTGCTTATTTGCATTTATCTCTGAAATAAAAGGATATTTCACCAAAAAAACCATACAGTGATTTTGGTTATACCCTAGCCTATGTAACATTAAAATTTGAAAGAAATCGAATTTTCCACCCTTGCCGCGATATGTTTGATTTTTACGGACAGGCGCTCTTAATTGCCACCCCCCGGGGGGCTTGAAACGCTATTCAATGATCATCACACCCGTATAAAGAAATAACGGCTTCGTCTCTTCAAACGTACGTTATGTCACGTGCAGTCACGAAACAGATTGTCACGCAGAGTCGCCGTCTGGTAGGGTTAGGTTTTCGGTGTGTGGAATAGTAATCATTCTAGATCCATGTCTGGCGAGTAGTAAATGACGCCGCCATACTTGGATTTTACGGAGGTCAGTGTTATAGCTTTGAGTAGATTTTGTTCGAGTTTGTCTGATTGGTTTACTAGGTGTTGCAAAAATCAAGACTTCAAACAACGCTGAAAGTACGATGAGGTGGATGTTTACTTTTTTCTTTCATCTTTGCGTCCAGGTGGCGCCATTTGTACTAAAAATAACCCAACAAGCATTTCATATGGTTTTGCGAAGTCTCTGTTCCCGGCTATACTCTCACTCTTCTTTCGCCTCCCTCCTTAAATGATATTAACCGAAGTGTTCATCGATTTAAACTAACTCTTTCGGAAAAAAAATAACTGACTTGAAGCAATAATCTAAAGGTGTGATTTTGGTTCAAGACCCGTGAAGCGCGACAATATTTGCATTTCTCAGGGCCAGTGCAGGGCATTGTAAATCGGTCAAGCATTCTAAGCAGCCTTGCCACTAAAAAACTGCAAATATATAGGAGACATTAACACCTCTTCTACTTTAATGTTAGAAGTATTTCTGAAGAAGCAAATGACGGTGCCAGTTTCACTATTAGCAATGTTACAGACCACTACGCTACTTTGTGCAATGTTCCCTATTGTCCAGTTGATGACAGTGTCAACCAAGAATGGCGATCTTGAGGGCCTGATAGATTCCTACCCGAATCCCTACACTCCGTTCACATCCGTCATCAAGTTTCTTGGTGTTCCCTTCGCCGCTCCACCGATTGGAAAGCTGCGGTTCAAGGCACCACTGCCGCCAAACGAATGGAAACCGACAGTTCGCCAAGCAAAAGTGCTCGGAAAGATCTGTTGGCAGGATAAAACCTTCGAATTTCTAGACAAACTTTTTAACGAAAATTTCATATACAGTGAAGATTGCTTGTATCTCAACGTCTACACCCCAAACGTTAGCCAGAGTTTCCCAGTGATGGTTTATATCCACGGTGGTGGCTACGAACTCGGTTCAGCCCTTCCATGGCCCGGTAATATTTTGGCTCTTCAGGGACTGGTAGTTGTAATAATTCAGTATCGTCTTGGTCCATTTGGTTTCTTGACCACCGGAGATTCCGCGTCCCCTGGAAACTTTGGAATGCTGGATCAAGTCGAAGCTCTGAAATGGGTCAAAGAAAACATTGAGAATTTTGGCGGGAATCCCAACAAGGTGACCATATTTGGAGAAAGCGCAGGGGCAACAAGCGTAAGCCTCCATCTGATGTCGCCTCTTTCCCAGGGGCTTTTCCACCGAGTTATCGCGGAGAGTGGTGTAGACTTGTGCTCCTGGGCAATTCAACCAACTTCATTAGGTGTCAATTACGCTAAAGAACTTTCTCAAAGATTAAACTGTCCAGTGGGTAACCACGATGCTATGGTAAACTGCATACGAGAGAAAGGCGCCGCTGACATACAAAATGCGTCTAAGTCAACAAACAGTTATCGGTCTGTTGATTACCTTCAATGGGCGCCTGTTGTGGATAAAAACTTTCTTCATGATACACCTCAAAATCTACGGGTAAAAGGCGATTTTGAGCGAGTACCGTTAATGATTGGTTTTACCAGCAACGAAAGCGCGGACAGTCTTGAATCCATGGCTGAGAAGTTTTTCGGCTTGACAGAGAGTGTAGACAACGGAGTCAGCCCGGTTTATTTCAAGACATTTATAGCTAAACTTTCGCAAGCTCTAAACAGCAGGTTAATCTAACACTGTATATTGAATGTTTTTTTTTTATTAATGCAAAAATTCATCACCTGACGAAGGCTTCCACGCAGGTCGCTGAAACCTTGGGGCACTGTCGCCAACAGTAGGGACCGAGGAGCATATTTTGGATTGGTGGGGCTAGCTCGCGCTACGCGCGAACTCGACTGGCGCCAAAGGCGCCACTTATCTAGCGGGGTCCGGGGACAGAACTTCTCTGAAAAACTTTGAAATTTAGAGCTTCTGAAATCAACGGAGAGGCGTTTATTTCTAATTTTATATCACCACTCTGTTAGTTTTCTGCACAAAAACGTACATTTAAAACATAATTATAGCATGATATGACGTTCATTCCAAGTGACAAAAGCTTAATGTTAAAGCCAATCGTTAAATTTATAACCTTTTGCAAGGGTAATTCCGGCCACCTTCGCTGTCACTGAACAGTAATTCTATTCAAGAGAACAACTTTTACAGTTAATTATGATATAAGTCCCGGGCTCAAGCCATTTACCGTTTTCGTCTTTCTAACTCTTCTCTTTTTTCCTTTCTTTTCTTTTTCTATTTTGACAACCTTGATCATGAGCTGGGGCCATTTCCCTTTCATCTGAAGATGGCATACTCTCAAGCTGTTGAGAAGCTAGGTGTCATTTTTCGATGATTTCGAACAAAACCGCTCTATTTACAACCATACTTTCACACCCTAAAAACAACTGATTTTCTGACCCAGAAACCAAACTCGAGTATTATTACTGTCCATTCAAATCATTTACACGTTGTTTTATTTGTTTTAGGAACAAAACCGCTGACCTAATCGCAGATGCCTTGGAGTTCATGTACACCTCATGGCCTGATAACAGTGATAAATACGCCCTGAGAATCCAACTAGTAAGTCTCGTCAGTGACAAAGTATTCTTCGCACCAAGTCACCAGGTCGGCGATATTCATAGTCGAGTTTCTTCGGTTTACATGTACGAGTTCGCTCGTCGACCAAAAACTATACAGGCAGCCGAATGGATGGGTGTGCCTCATGCTGCAAATGTGATATTTGACTTTGGCTGGCCATTCCTACCGAATTTCGCAGGTGTTTACGACGACGCTGACCAAAACGTCTCTTTGTTTATTATGACCACATACGCAAACTTTGCCCGGTCCGGCGATCCCACACCCCAATCAGTCAGCGGTATTACCTGGGAAGGCTACAATTCGAGTCACAGAGCTTACCTACAAGTTGACGCAATTCCCAAGATGAAGTCGTCATTTAATCCTCGTCGAGTTTCTTTTTGGAATGACTACTACGCTAAACTGACGGAGATAAACTTTGATTCTAAGGAGATCATAGCGAGCAGTGAAAGCCCCACGAATGTTGCCGTGGCGGCGTTTAATCTGATTGCTGTTTTAACCATCTTTTTCAAGTGACAATAACCATAACATTTTAGTGACCACTGTCTCCTAAAGATAAGTCACGAAGAATTTTTAATTCGCCTTCGTAATTTAGTCCACAGCTATTTAGTAGCTTCAGTAACTTTACCTCAAGGGAATTTCATCAGTTACTCGCTTAAACTTCTCGCAAGAAGCAAAATAATGGTTGAAAAACGTCCTGCAAGTTTCGATGACTGAGATACCCAACTGTTTACATAATGTTAGATTTGTAGACTTAGATGCAATATATAGATTTAGCCAGGGCTAAAAGCAAAGCTCTTCTTAGTGTAGTTATAGTTTACTCAAAGAAAACATAAAATCGTGTAATGCTAAACGGCGACGGCAACGAGAACGGGAAAAAATCAAAGGTCTAATCAGCGAAAAAATAACTTTCCAAGTGCAAGACACTTTTTTCTACAATTCTTTGCCGCAGTTCGTGAAACTTCTAGCCTCCTCCGCAGGCTTCACTGTCTGTTAGAGAACGAGTGGGAGAATGGTGTTGACTGGCGGATACAAATCCAGTTTGAGTACGGAATGGTGGGGGAATTTTGAGTGACAAAAGCCTTTTACCGACACCTACAATAGTTTGTTAGTTTGTCGAAAGGAAAATGGCGTTACAAAAGCTTATCCAGCATATTCCTTCGTCTGAATCCTCCCTGACCCGCAAATAACGTATTTACATTTTTCCTTCTCGTAAAATTTACCTCCAACCTAAGCACATGTAAGCCTATGTGTGTTTATGTAGCTGGCGATGGATTGCAAAACTAAATGCAAGGTGTCATACAAGGATAAAAGAATGAGCATACTTTATAGAACGCTACAAAAAAAATTATCCGTGTTGATGTACTGTGCGATCGAATTATAAACCAAAACTAAACTTAGCAACATTTAAAACTTAAGCTATAGATTCAGCCACGGCTAAAAGCGTGGCTCTGTTCAGTCTAATCTACTTATTATAGTTTACTCAAACAGAATACGTGTAATACTAAGCGGCCACGAAAACGAAAACAGAATTAAAAAAAAAACAATAGATCTATTTAGCAAAAAAAACTTTGCACGTGTAGCAAACTTTTCTGTACATTTCTTTGCCGCTGTTTTGCACGACACAACGTAACTCCCAGAAACTTCCTAAATCCTAGTTACACGTTTTATGGAGGAAATGTCGTATGTGTTCCTATTCGTTTTTTTTTTTTCACCGCCGCCGTTTTTTGGCGATTAATGCTCTACTGCACTCATGCACTTGCAGCTCTTGCTGCAACCTTCAGTGCTGTGGATTCTATTGTTACCTTTAATAATGATGCAAAGCCAACGCCAAAGTGAGTTTTTTGCGAATTTGATGTATCACGAATCCGACCCCGGCTAGGCGGGTTACCCCACCTTGGCTAGGAGGGTTACCCGAGCTGCTAGACCGGGTTACCCGCCTTGGCGGGTCACCCCACCTATCATGTAAAATTGTAAACGTGATCAAATTAAATTGAGAGATTATATGGGCAGGCGGGTTACCCTACCTCAGCGGGTTACCTGGGGTCCCCACCTCCATATAAACAGGCCCTAAGAGCGCTCTCGCTTGTCGCCTAGTCGGAATGTTGGAATGACAAAAAAATTTTCTTCGGGGACTGGACATTACAAAGGACGTCGTTGATGGAATGATCAGCTTTGTCAATCCAGTTGTTCTGGTTTTGTGGTGTAGACGGTTATTTATTTATTTTTGTTGTATTTTATCATTTATTATTATTGTTATCATAATACCTTTTTCATCTTTCGCCTTCGAGCTTGACGGGGAGGCCCGGGGGATAGATAGAGAGATAGATAATGACGTCATTCTCTATTTACAGCTTATGGAACACTCGAGCGTAATTCATTCATGAGCCCACGATGCTGCTGTACCATTGGAACACACACGACGATCCACGACGATCACTTTCGGTGACGATTGAAATCTGGTTAGGGTTTTATGTTTTCCAGATGTACAGCGCAAAATACTCTAAAGCACAAAGTTGTGCCTATTTCTGCTCAAAGAATGTCTTGGTGGCCCTCAACACTCTATATATCGTAAGTACGCGGCGAAGAATTTCATATTTGTGTAGCAGCGAATCATCACGAGCTTAAAATATTGTTTGGACTAGGAAAATGATTTTAAGGCTTACGTGGCATTTTGCGTTTATTTTGTCTGTATTTTCAGCTTCTTATCAGATTGATGAAATGTAAATCGTTGACTACTTAAAATGATCTTGAGACCTAGAAACTGGCAACTTATAATGGCGGTTTGCCGAAGGAAATGTTTATAAACCAGGTTATAAACCGCTGTTACCGTGTTGTTCATTTGCACGCCAACTGCTGGATTAAAATTGGTCAGGACAGAAATTAAAGTGACGTTAGGTTTTGTACTGTCACCACTAGCTTGAAGAACATTCTAATCAAGCTAAAACTTCTAGATCGCCGCCACTTTATGTATTTCTGATTTGTCTTTGTTAAAATCAACTACTGTTTTTTTAATCTTTTATGTTTTAGTAGTCTTATTGAGCACCTTGCCGTTCCACGTTTCTTGCATAAATAAGTTTGAGTTATTTTGAGTGGCACGTTTAACTAATAGGCCACCAATCCCATCTAACAATCATTGAGTTTGGGTTATCAAGTTTTATTTACAAGAAATGATCCATACATCGTTCAAACTGCTGAAAGATTGTAATAAGCTGGTTTGAATTCTACAAGACAAAAAATCATTTATCCAAAATATTTTGAATGCAATTTTGAAGTACGCATTACTGTTTCAATTTTTCCAAATTTCTAGGTTCCAATCTATCTATCTACTGGGTAATCCCAATTACATATCAACAATGAAATGCTTCTTTGATAAGTTTGCAATAAAGCCTATTTTAATGCGGCCTGGTCCTGTATGTCTTAATGTATTGCTCAATACTTACAGTCAAGGCAGGTCAAGCGTACCCCCAAGATTTTATTAATGAAATGATTATTTTAAGAAATAAATCCATTAGTCATTCCCATGACAAGTGTCAAATTGAAATCTGCATTCTTGTATGTGTAATGAGAAGTGAATATTTTACGAGAACTTCTCTGTATTTGGTCAGACTGAAAACCTTTGAATGGATAGAATTACTTTGAAGACATTCACATAAAATTCAAGGAAACTGAGCCGGTAGAAATTTCATAACTGCCTGGTGTGTGAATCCACCGCTCATTATGCATGCAAGAATGCAGAGATGAATCTGAAATCTACAACTACCAGCGGATTCAACTTTCGAACAATAAATTCATTAATGGAATCTTGGGGGGTATGCTTGACCTGACCTGACTGTAAATAGGTCTGCACTGCATGTAAGGACGATCCACGAATTTTAGTAGGATCTAAACTTCTACTTTACTTCCTTCATGTTTTTAGAATAAACTTCATTATAAGAGAAATTGAATATGTATTAATTAAGTCCTGGGGGATTACTTCTATATATTAAGGACGACACAAACAAAAAATTGAATTACACTCTATGTAAGGTTCTTACCAGAAAAAGACTCACTATTCAAGGGAAAAACAAAGGATAAGAATAAATGGTAAAACCTACTAAACCTTCATTAAACTGTGTTCATACTATGAACTGATGATAGTTTGTTTCTTATGTAGCTGGGTACCCTGTCTAAGGATCAGACAGGAAACAGTCAATGCCAACAAGGGCAAAAAGCAAAGCCATACCCTAATGAGCGGCATATACCTACATGTATCTTGCCCTTCTATTGGAGTACACCCCCCTGAGATTAAGTAACATAACTTAATGCTTAAGAAGTGGTGCTTCTCAAGCTGCATTAATTACACCAAGAAAATTGAGAACAATGACTTTTCAGTAATAATTTAAGTTTGCAAACTCTCCAGGGATGCCACATGTTATGTTTCATGATACATTCAATTAATTCTGTCTCATTCCAGTCATTTAGGGTCATTTAGGAATGCTAAGCAAACACAGCCATACAAACTACCCTGATAGAAAACAGCTGATATTATGACACTATATACCCAGCACTACTAGTTTCGCCACTAAATGACATTTGAGAAACCCTGGGAAACATTTGGTGGTGTCGTATTGAATATTGTTCTATACCTTTTATTCTTCTGCAGTGTTCGATGTGTTGCTCATTAATTTTTTTGTTGTTTTCTTTTTTAGTTTATAGCCTTGATTTTAATTGGAATAGCTGTTTATGCAAAAACATCAGCTAAAATAACAAGTTTGCCGATCCTTGGTGGTGTGGTTGCATGTGGTGTCTTTCTTCTGCTCGTTGCCATATTGGGTGTGGTTGGTGCTGTACGGCACAACCAAGTTATCTTGTTCTTTGTATCCTTTGCTAATTATTCCTGACCATCACTTTTTTTATTTCGTTTGCAGTTAACAAAGTTTATTGCTTGATTGCTAAATGTAACTTTGTTATTCCTTTTACGAACCTTAACTTTCTTATTTAGTATATGGTTATTATGTTTCTTCTCTTTATTATCCAAATGTCTGTTTCAATTGCCGCGGTAGCTATCTCTCATGACCAACAAGCCAGTCTTATGGAAGCAGGATGGAGTAGATCATCTGACAAAATGAAAAATAAAATCCAGTCTTTAAAAGATTGTTGTGGATTCAAAAATAAGACATTAGTAAGTGACTCAACAACTACAGACCCTGCTGTTAAAGCCCTTGGGCATCCTAGTTGCCAAGCAGTAAGTAGAAGGAATTTGTTGTGTATTTCGCTATAACCAGCTCCAATTCCATTATTAGTTTTTTTAAAAATCTGATAAATTATCTCCTTGATAGTCATTCTGTCTCTTAATTTTATGTTTTCTGTACACTCTGCACCCAAGCAGTTAATTACTGAGTAATCTAGATAGCTAAGAACGCCTATCAAAGTGTGAAACCTTGATATAACAAAGGGCCAAGGGACTGGCAAAACTTGTTTGCTACAATGAGGTTTTGTGATATCAACTGAAGGTTCTTTTTCATGTATTTTATCATTCCTGGGGTAAAGAAAGTCGCTTGTTATAGTAAGGACATGGTTATTTATATAGAGGTTCGTTATACTGAGGTTCTACTGTGATATAATCTCTCAGCTTTGTTAGACTTCCTAGTCACATATTTAATTTACAATAATTTAATTAACTTTCGTTCAACGTGTTTATTATTATGTTACAGTGTATTTGAGTGACTAAACAAAGAAATGAGTCATCAGTATGGAATTTCTGCTCTCGTTTCCCAGACGTCATTTCACGGGGAAACCAGAGATGGCATCAGGAAATGTCAGCTGTTTTCTCAGGCTAAACTTCATGAAATTAGATTATTGTGAAAAAATTGTTGGTAACAAAAATGTAAACCACTCATTGCCCACGTTAAGTTTACACTCTTTTAAAGGCTTCTGGTCCAAAAAGACACCCTGTTCAAAGCACTTAATGGTGGATTTGTGCACCCTGTGTAAGACTCAAGACCCTGGAAACAATACCCCATTGATCAGCACATACCCGTATAGGCCAAATAAGGGAGTCCCCCCTCCGCCCCTCCCCCCCCCCCCCCCCCATTCCTTAGGGTTAGCTACCATAATTTTAATACTTTTCTGATAAAAAGAAAAAACTGAGAAGTAAAAATAAATTTCAAATAGGCCCCCCAAGCTGGGCACCTTATTGGTAAAAATAATCTACATATGAAAGAATAGTAATGTGTGACTGTTGTACAAATTCCTTTCAGTTAACGTGCTGTGGAAATTTGGGTGACCCATGTGACACCTGCAAGACTTGTTATAATGCTCTGGAGGATTTAGTGAATCATCTACTAAAAGTGGCCGGTGGTGTTGGATTGTTCTTCAGTTTTACTTTGGTAAGTTCCTTATGTCCAAATGTGCATATCCTGCAATTTTGGGGCACAGGGAGGTACTCCAGATTTCAAGTGACGGGAATGGTCATAGGGGGGCAAAAAATAAAACCCAAAAATTCCCTGGACCAAATATTAACCCCAAAAAAATTCTGTACAGAACTTATGCAGCCACTCATACGGGCACTACCATGAATCTTCAGATCGTTTTGAATACCCAGAAAAATCCCTACTTAAATCAAGTCACCCAAGAAAATAGTTGCCAAATTTTCCGACCCCCCCCCCCCCCCCAAAAAAAAAAAATATTCCCAGTAATTAAAAATTTCAAACCCAAAAAATCCTTCAATCATCCCTGTGACTTGAAACCCAGAGCACCCCCACTGGGTTTTGGGGAGCCTGAATGAATGTAAGAGTAACAATGGTTCATAAGACTTCAAGGGGAGTCTACTGTACTCTGTAATTATATGCTTTGGTTGTACTAGAAGTGCATGCAACTTAAATCCTACTTGTTTAAAAACACTCCTGACTACTTTAACTAGTTTAGAGAAGCATTTTAGGGCTGTCATTAGGAGCCAGGGGCCGGGGATTTCCCCCGGCTACTGTGACTGTGGTCCCCAGCTACTTTTATTGGAAAATAGAAGAAAAATAGAACCAAAAGAAATTACTAGCTGTTTGATTCCCTGCCTACCTGTTGTATTTACCCGGCAACTTGAAATTTTAGTGACAACCCTGCATTTAATAAATTTATCCAAAATATAGAACATAACAGGGGGCAGCTAGCAGGAGGCAGCCATTCGGCTATTTTACAAGGTGGTTCATAAGTTGTGCTCAAACTGCTTGAAACAAATCTTATGATCAGGGGACTTGATACCAGAACCTCTGGATTGTATGTCTGATGCAGACACACTGTCTAGTATGCCAAACTGCCTCCATTAATAAGTGAGCAATTAAATGACTGTGTTGCAGCCAAATAAGCGATTTGTGTAATAACAAGAATCATGATTAACAATTAGAATTTCAAACTTAAAGAAGACAACCAAAATAATTGTACGTTTCACCAGTTATCCATAATTGAGAATATTCAGCGTTTTCTCTAGACCCTAAGATTAATGGGAATATGGTCTGAGGAAGAGGTGTGGCCCGGATTGTTCAAACTTTAGACAGCTAGCAATTGCGCTATCCTCTGGATGGAGATTTAAATCCAATGTATAGCGTATCCATCTTTTGAACAACTGGGGCCTGTTGCTTTTAACCACATTGCTTGCCAAAGTTTACCAGGACATTTGTAGAGTTTGACCTTTAACCATTGGTAATTAAGGAACTTTCTGGTTACTTCAGGGACACTGTGTAAATTTCTTTTAACTCTGTTTCATAAATGTAACAGTTCTAGTCTGATCTCTGCTCCTCATTTTTTCTGCTGACTTCCTTCTCTGTTTCTATCTCTCACAGTTATTTGGTGTATACATGACATGCCGATACAGGAATCAGAAGGATCCTCGAGCCAACCCTGGGGCATTTCTATAGTGAATATCACTACTGCACTCTTGCAGCATAAACTTCTTTTTTTACTAAACTAATGTACTCTTTTAACACTCATTCAAGTGTAAACTAAAATAATTATATGCTGATTAATTGTTGCTTGGTGTCTTAGAGGTGACATTATGATTGTGAAAGATGATGCTGATGATGATAATGATGATAACCTTGTTAACGTGGTTCAGGTTTTTTCTTCTAGTTTTCAGGCAACTGATCTTGATTTTATTTGATTTAATTGGTTGCTTTTGTTAGATAAAGAGTCTGACAAAAACTTTGTATAGAAAAACAAGAAGTACATTTGATATGTATAGACACTCATGCATTTGAGATAATTATCTTTTGTAAAAAAAAGGTTGGGTATTTGAACCCGGGGGAGGGGGGGGGAGGGGAGTACTCCCTTTATAAGCTATATAGGTATGTGCCGCCCCATCAGGTAGGATTTTTGCGCTGTTTTGGTCTGAAAACAGGTATACATGTTGCCCGTTTTGGTGAATCGGGTATGGTTTTCGAGGGAACTACGAGAGTGTATGAACATAGTTGTCATTTCAATTCCAGATTAGTAAAAAAGAAAGAGAAATATGCGAATTCGAAATGGATTTGAAGAATTTTTTGTTTGCGCTCTAATCTAAGTAATGATAACACAATTTTTGCCAAAAGGCCAGGTCTGGTCTGCAAACGGGTGTGGAAAATTACATTTTTTGGTCTGAAATAGGGTCAGGATTTGGAGAATCAGGCGGCACACCCCCACCAAGAATTCCCAGGAGTACTCCCCCTCCCCCCAGGTTTGAACCACTGGCCTTACAGTAAAACCCATAAACTGTCAGTGTCCAGGGCCACCCACTTTCTACTCTATTAGTGTTATATATCACTTCGTAAAAGAAATCAATTGTTACGTAAAATAATCCTATTATAAGTTGGACATGTCCTTACAACTAGCCTGTGTAAAGCCACCCCCTCCCCTCAGTTAACTGAATCAGGAAAAAGCCTTCTTCTTTTTCTGAGGGGAGGGGTGGCTGTACACAGGCTACCCTACAACACAGTAACCTAGAGTTGGTCCCTGCAATTCTTTAATTAATTTTCTTTAACTGAGACCCCTTTTACAATGGTGCTGGTCCAAATGGTGTCCATCTTAGAGACAGCTCAAGACATTATTAAATGTTGTTGGTGAATTATGTAAGCACTTGAGAATTTTTTAAGAATGCTCAAGAAGTTACATAATCGCACAACCTCCTTCCCAGGGGTTTCGGCAATTTCTAACGTGACATCACCTGTCAAGCTAATCTGAAGAATTCATTTGGGTTCCTCCACTCACTTGAAAACCATGAACTGGCCTGGGGACAAGGCTGATAAGCACACTGCTACAGCTCATTCCTCTTTGAGCACTTTTTTCTTGTGGAATAACCCCTTTGTGCTTATGTAATTTGATAATGCATTTGGCAAATTTTTGTTGTAATATATTTGACATTACAGTACTAAACTGTAACTTAGGGTAGTAAATATTCATTTTGCTCTATTTAACTGTTTACATTTGAGCAAAGACGAGCAGATGAAAGATCATTATTGAATAATTTATGATTAGTAGCCTTGTTTTATTAACTTACATTAAGTCTTTACTGCAACAACGCAGGCTACTGTTTTGTGAGTTTTTTAATGCAAAGAAACTGAACGTTTTAAAGCAAACAAACTATTTCACAAATTATTTGTACCAGTTAAGTAGGTGATGCATATGAAATAAATCATACAAAAATTCTTTCTTGTGCCCATGTTACTTCCAAGTGCCTGCTACGCAGGCTAGCCCCCACCTCTATTACATTCAACCCCTATTAAGCTATCATGATAGGGATGAGGAGAGAGACACTTTATATATAGGTGATTTTAACTTTATTAAACTTAAAAGACAGCTTGATATCCAGTTAATTCTACCCTGATGACTCTACACACAAAGGCACCAATAAAGGTTTCTCAAGGAAACTGCCCACCTACCTTTCCCTAAAGCAACATTAAGACTAACTTGTCACCTAGAGCAACATTTTGGCTTAGGGGAGGGGTATGTGAGCAGTTTCCCAGAAAACTAAATTGAAAAAGCCCCAGCTTCTGATAAGCCCCAGTTTAGAAGCTTCTAGTACTTAGAGAAATACTCCCTTCCCAGCGAAGGGGGGCTGAGTAGAGCAAATACAATACGAATTTCCCCTCACTCCCTACGGGCCCTTCACCCTACCAGGGTGGTTTATACCGTAATCCGGAGCAAACACTTTCCATGTATTCTTCCCAAAACATTTCACAGACCAGTTATTTTTAGGCTGATTTTGAGGCGAATCTACAATAGATCATTGCGTATGTTCCTAAGTTAAAATGTTAGTTTTGAGTATTTTGACGAAAATTTTTCCCTATGACAGGAGTCCATAACCCCCTTTCCCCCAAGGTGTGTACTAGGAAAGCTTTTAATTTCGACTCCGTTTTAGAAAATAAACATGCACTTAAAATGATATACCCTTCCAGAGAGCTCAGAGAAGCTCTCACTTTCAATTTTTAGGTCTGGTGGTGAGATATAACGTGATTACATTTTAACATGATCTCTTTTAATACAAACCTCATGTTGAGATTTGGCAAGTTTGCCACGGTAATAACCTTTGTGGAAATTTTTGTTCGTAGATTTAAGATTTTACACACATTAGTCTGGGTTTCATTGGTTATACTACAGAACATGTTTTGTACCTTGAATTGTTAGGAGAGCGGATGAAGCGGCCTGGAAAGTCAGCTAAATATGTTAAAGAACTCGTCCTGTTGTGGCTTCATAAGCACACTTTGACAGTGGACTCGATCCCTGTATTAGCTAATCGAATAATTAGATGTATTTACGCTGTATAAGCTAATAAGATGTATTTACCTGTTTTCCTGTGACTTTATGAGTCTTTTTTGAAAGGATTTGAATCCGATAAGAGCAGAGACAGTTAAAATTGCTGGTATCAAATGGTTGTTTGTCAAGCGCTTCGTAAATAGCACGCGACAGTTTATACCTCTCAAGTTTCCAAAGAGAGTTACGTTAATACTTAACTTGAGACTTAACTGTCGCGCCCGATGCGACACTGGCAAACAAACATTTGACACCGGAATGTTATAAACCGTCTCTGATCGGATTCAAATCCCTTCCAAAACGACTTCTAATGACACAGAAACACAGGTAAATACATCTTATTTTATTAGCTAATACAGCTTTATGTCCTTAATTAAATGCATCTTATTATTTTATTACCTTATTCTCCTTTATTTTCGCGGGACTTAAATTTCGCGAAAATTTTCTCGGCACATTTCGCGAGTCTTTAATTTCGCGATCGCGGAGAAAAATTGTGTTTGCAGGGAATTTAATTTCGCGAAATTGACGATTAAGTGACTTTATTTTTTTCTTTTTTACAAAAATTGTACGTTAATCAACAGTTGAAATAAAACCAATATGCTGTCCCTTAGCGGCAGCCGAATTCCTCTTGTTCTTCCGAGTCGTCATCGAGTATCGAGAGTATCGTTACATGTCCTTTCTAGGAGATCTCAGCAGAACCTTCAGTCTCTTCAAATGGATCCTCAGGGGGAAGACTAAACGATTCATCTAATTGTTGGGCGATGCCAGCCTTCTCCCACCCTTTAGTGATGTGACAATTTTTAAAATTTTTAAAACTAAACTAGTGAGCAGCACTCTGCGAACTGTTGCTGTAAAACTTGTTTATTCTCCTACGCGTTTCGTCTAACTAACGTAGACTTCTTCAGGGAGTTTTACAATCAAGTACTAAACGCCTGTATTTAAGCCATAATATCACCAAAACTAATGATGGTCGCAAACATTGAAGGTTTGGCCAGATATACGAAAAGGAACAGGCGCAGCTGTGAAATTTTTACTACGCAAGGCGTGAGAAAACTTTGAGGCCACGGTTTTAGCTAAAATAAGTAATAAACAAGTTTTACAGCAACAGTTCGCAGAGTGCTGCTCACTAGTGTAGTTTGAAAAATTTTAAAAACATCTGAAGTTGATAGATGATAGCTCCTTGTACTAACACCTTGTGTTAAAAATTGTTTAGGACCCTTGAAAACACAAATACATGATTTTCTATGTCCATTAAATTTCGCGAGATCAAAGTTCGCGGTCGTTATTTTTCGCGGGTCTTTAAGTTCGCGAATTTTTTAAAATCGCGAATTTAAGAACCCGCGAAAATTAAGGAGAATAAGGTAGCTGATACAGCGTTCGTGTTCCCCGTGTGAGAAGTCACGCGCGCGGCTCGCGAGGGAAGACACGAGAACGAGGAAGCGCGTTCTCTCGAAGCTTGCTTTGCTCGCTAATGGTCGCCACACGCATTGGGACAAATGGTCTTACCTAGTGGCTTGATGACACTGAGGTAAACACTGGGCACTGAAATTAAGACTTCAAAATTTTAAAATTTGTTTGTGTCTTTATTTTGTTTCAGTTGTTGGGCGTGTGTTTGACATCTCGCGTTCGCAGTCGACGGCAGAAACCATATTTGGATTGAACACAAGCTTGGCCGAACGCTGTCAAGTACACATATCATTACAGACGTTCTTTTGGTACTTGTTGGTGACAGCAATTTTAACTCATGTCTCAAAGGAAATTCAGTCATATTGATAGTGACAGTACGAAATGTTTATTTAATATCTGATATCCCGCTAAAGCTACGGTATAAAAAGGGGTAGCGAAAAGTGCAACTTGTCTTACAACATTGCTACAAAACGAGTTAATTGCGATTTTGCGCGTTTTACCACCCACAAATCAAACTATGGTCACTGGGTGGGTACTCCTGGAAATTCTTGGTGGGGGTGTGCCGCCCGGTTCTCCAAATTCTGATGCTATTTCAGACCAAATAAATGTCTTTTTCACATCCGTTTTCAGTCAGACCTGGCCTCCAAAATCCATACCCGCGTGTATTGAGTACGGCCATGTTCAATATAGGGACAGGTGATGCAATTCCTGTTGTTGCACCGAAAGGAACCGGGGGTGGGTCGTGAGTTACTGATGTCGGTGCTGTTGCTCTGGGCTCTAACGAGGATGTCGCTAATATTTTCACAACGGCGATAAGCTACTAACGAAACGTTTTGAAAAACTGTTAGACTGAACAGTTTTCAAAAACTCTAATTTCAATCTGTTTCAATCTTCTTCAGTTTTGCCCATCTGTGCGTCTGTTGTTTCTGTTATGTTATTTTAACCTTCCCTTAAAGTTTTAAGCGGTCATTTTTATGTTTCTCTTAATTGAACGGGCATTTTGTAATTTCCTAATAGACCATTTTACAGTTGTGGACTTAGTACCCTAGCCTTCGAGTGAATGTAAGGCTGACGGTGACCTTGTTTTGATACAAACCCCCTTTGCTTTGTTATGGAAATTGTCCTTGAAAAATACTAGTTAGCGTAAGAATAACTTGATTTACATAATAAAGCGGAAAGGTTTGTATCAATCCCCGTCAGCCTCGCTTCCATCCAAAATGGCCTATTAACGCAGCGCGTTAAAATTCATTTTAAATTCGCATATTTCTCTCTCTTTCTTATTAATTTGGAATGGAAACGATAAATACGTTTATACACTCCCGTAGTTCCCTCGAAAACCATACCCGATTACAGACCAAAATGGGCAAAGTCAGAACCCCAAAGGGAAAGTCTACACCCGTTTTCAGACCAATGAAGCGGCGCAAAAACTATACCCTCGTGGGCGTCATATACCTATATGGCTTTATATAAAGGAGTACCCCCCCCCCCCCCCTTGGGTGTTTATATTTTGCTGAAATTGGAATATAACGGGATGATTTAAAGTAATCTCATTGTTTAATAACCGACAAAAACTGAAAAATATTAGCAATTTTAGGAAATAGGAAAAGAAAAGGAAATAGGATGCCGGGAAACCTCAACAGCCGTAGGCAATTAGCAGGCCTAAATAATTTATTATTTATTTGTTATTTATAAGAAAGATAAAGTTATTGTAATATGTTTCGGAAAAATTACAGCTTGTATGGTTAATAAAGTTAATAAAATTATAGAAATAAACTTTCAACTTTCAGGAGCAGGTTATCGGCTCCTGGCTGATTCTGTTCTTCTGTAAAAGAAACTGGAAAATATCAAAAGACATGTCATGTCCTACGGTTTCTTTAAGCTGACAATCAATTATTTCTCGCATTTTATGCTTTAGAGGGTATACGTAAACCAAGTGATTGAACTTACCCTCAGTTCATAACTCTACGCGCATACCATCCACGCGTGATTGTGTTCGCAGGAGACTGGAAATGACCAATGACCTGCCAAACACCGCATGGGGACTCTGTGGAACTTAGACTCATGGAGAGCATGGCTCTAGGTTTCTTCGACTTCAAGATGTCGAAGATAAAGTCAGTAAAGTTGCCTTAATGTCATTATATACACTAATGTACAAAATCCTCAATGACCAATCTGCCCCCCATCTGAGAGGGTGTCCGGTCTTTGTTCACAAAAAAATGCTCCAAAGTTTGCTGGTGTTCATTTAACTCGTTAGTGCAATCCGTTTGGTAGTTACAGTTAATTCTAAGTGTCTTTAAAAGGATGTTATGCTAAAAGTCAATTGCAGCGCCATCCGGACATGATGCAGCGAATCGACTTTAATATTTTGCAGCGAAACGACTTGTAGCGTAACGGCTTTAAAGCGAAACGCCCTGTAAGCTTAGCCTGCGTAGTAGGCGCTTGGAAGTAGTGGGCACAAGAAAAAACGGGCACGCGAGAAGGAGACATCTTCTCGTGTCTCCCTCGCGCGCGCTTGTTCTCTATTTCGCCCACAAGCGCCTACGCAGGCTATGTAAGCTCTGAGAGCCTCCTTTACAAAACTCAACGATATTAATAAAAAATTTCAGAGGATTACTTCGAGTCATTTTTACTCCCATAGTAACGTCAAATAAATTTGTTGATTTGATTTGATTTGACTATATTTCACCTTTTCGTTTACTGTTTTTTTAGCTCCTAATACCGTGCTATTTTACCCTGCTCTCTGTTAATAAAGGAACGTACAGCAATGCTGCGCGTTTAGATTTCTATGATTTAGCTATGGAGAAACAATGATTGCTTTTGAGTCCCTATCACAAACGATTCACACACAAAAAAACTTTTTATGATTTTGTTTTCGACTGCTTTTAATTTTATTTTCTCCGCACAAGTTTTTGTCCCCAGGCCTCCCCTTTCACTAAACCGGAAACGACTCCTCCCTTGAGAGTCAAAATACTGACATTTCACTGCAAATATTCATTTTATCTTTGGAAGCGTATGCATTGTCCGGGATCTGCCTTCACAAGATGGTAATGTTTAAGTCTGTCACATTGGATGCAGTTTAAACACAAATTTTATCGTCAGAGAAACCATTTTTACTCCATTTTACTCTTACAGGGAAGTTTATCGGAAGATCAAATAGCAGGTAGGGGCGACGTGATATGAAGTTTCATGAATTTTCCAATCATCACGTTTTCCTTTCTTGTCAATTTTCCCGTAAAATGGTTCCACTACTCGATATGTTTTTTCTCTGTCATCTCCAGAACATAAGGAAGCCTTTTTACTTTTCGATAAGAGAGGAGATGGAAAAGTTGACTCTGCTCAACTTGGAGAAATCCTTCGATCTCTTGGATTGAACCCCACCGAAGCAGATGTCAAGAAGGTTTTGAAGGAAGTCGATCCAAGCGGTAGGAAACTTGTTATAGTGAAGATATAATTAATAGTTAACACAACACTAAAGAAAGCTTCGAACTGAGTAGATTCCTCATCGAAAACTGCCGACATATCCATCAGAGCTGCGGTTTCGAAAGCATGTTTACATAACACAACGTCGACGTTTTAGAATTGTTTAAGCTTATGTTTTTGCACATAATAAACCTCGGAAATTCTTTTATCGTTTTGGGCAATTTCCTCTGCCTTTCATAGGTTTCACTCTATTAAGTAACCGTTTTACATGAGGAATTTAACTGCCTTTGCTTTGCTAGCGAATAATGAACGACATCATAGCATACGAAAAATTGTTGCTCGCTTCACCAAGGAAGAATGTAGCTTAAACAAACTTCAGTTTCTGTTAAACAAAATTTGATGATTCCAGCTGTGATGCATGTGCAGGTCTACAAATTTAAGAATGTCTGTCGTGATTATTTAATAATCTGACCCTTTGTATTGATCTGCTAAGTTTCTGCATGGGAAGCCGGTCCGCTTTGTCCCAACAACAATGAATCTCACTGTGATTTTGCTGTGGGTCATTAATCATCAAAGCAAGGTCTTTTATATTATCGGTAATTAGCAAAGCAAATCTTGCGATTATGCATTTGCTGCAACAGACACATCATTGATCAGCTGGCTTAGTTCACAGGTAAACAATGAAAGACCTACACAGACCGGCCCCTACTATCTGTCTTAGAGAGGCAGGGCTGTCAACCCCCGACGTCTTCAAATATTGAGAATTGATGGGAAAGGGATGATAGATGACGTCATAATGCACGGCACATTACATCATTTGTGAAAAAACAAGTGCAAAAAAGATGTTGTTGGAACTGTAACATTTGACTTAACTGGTTTTCTTCCCATCAATCATATTATTGCTTATATTACAATGGCCTACTGGAGATTGTTAGGAAAAGTTCGATTTTACCAGTAAAATAGGTGGTTTTCATGTTACGTCATCGCCGCCATGCTGGTGGACGTTAAACAAAAGATCACTCATTAGCTTGCTTTGTTTGTCCACCAGCATTTGTTCATTTCACCATTGTTATTTGTGTCTCCCGAGATTGCATGAAAACCACCTATAGCTCAAACAACGCAAAATATTTGAAATTTCATGGACAGAAAGTCGAATCTTCAAGAAATGGCATGCTTCGGCAATTATCCCAGGAGATTTCAGACTCTAATCTGGAGACCGGGAGAACAGTTCAAAATCTGGAGTCTCCCGGATTATCCAGGAGAGTTGACAGCCCTGGAGAAGTGTCAGTTTGCTTAAAGAGGGGGACATGTGGGTTTACAGTATTGCACTATTGAGCTTTTTTCAAGCTATATTGTGGTAATTTTGATTTTAATGTACGGTGTTGGGGTATAATCCAGCCCTGCGGTATGCAGTTTTTCATCCTTCTAGCTAAGAAGATCCTTCACAGCATTGCGGTACCGTTCATTTGGCCTCTCCTGTCTCATGTAGGTCAAAATTTGGAAGACTTCAGACATAACGGTAAATGATTACACAATATCGTGACAGTTACTCTATCATGAAATTGGTAGGACATCCAATGACGAGGCTTTTTGATCGCTATACCAATCAGTTCAAGGTCTTCTCACATTTTCTGGCAATAGCTGAGGTTGATTTCTGGTGTATACATGCTTGAGATAAACAAACATACAATATGGATACAACTTTAAGTAAGCGTGACCAGTAATAAATACGGTATCGGTTTTTTGTCGATTTTTGACACGGTATTGCGGTATTTACCAATTTTTCTTACAGTATTGTGGTATTGGTTACCCCACAATGTCCCCCTCCTTAAAGAGAGTCAAGGTAACATGACACCAGTAAAAACTTCAGCTGAACCCATTCGCATTGAATAACTGTCTGTTTAACTTACAATGTATGCAAAACAACTAAAACTGGAACATTGAAGCAGAAGAGTGGAATCATTTTCTTATTAAGCAATTAATTAAATGTTCATCATGGGCAAACGTTTATGGTTTTCTTGTCTAAAAACATAACAGTATACACTCTGCAAACTGGAGTAAGACTACAAAATTTTTTAATTTTTTAAAGCTGGAGAAAGACCAACAAAATTTAAAAATTTTTGCAGTATACTGTCATATAGAGCACCTACGTTTCTGTTTGAGGTAATTTTTTACTGCATAAAGCACTTCTCAAAAGTGTCCGATTACAATTACAAAAGTGCCCGTTGTCCATCTTAGAGAGGTGTCACCTTATAGAGAATATACAGTCGAACCTCCATGTGCAACCACCTCTCATAAGTGACCACTTCTCATGAGCAACCACCAGTCCAAAACACTAAAATGTTCCCAGTCAAAGCCTTACGGTTCGAACCTCTAGTAAATGACCACCTTCTGTAAAATGACCGCGACCACTGTTTGGGACTGATGGTTAATGATTTCCCATTGTTTTTAACCTGTTGTAAGTGACCATCACTTGATGGGCTCTCTGACGTCTATGTTCGTTTTGTGCACTACACTAGTTAGAATATACAAAGAACTTTAGTGACAACATGGAACTGCACATGTCATAACTTAGACATTACATGCAATAAATTTAAATTATCTTCCATAAAGCAGATGTGTCTGGACCTCATCTCGGAAAAAGCCCCCTGTGGTTCGATTCTTGAAAAATGACCACCTTGCAAGAGCGACCACTCAGTCATTGCATTTTGGGTGGTTGCTTATTGTAAAAATGGCAGGGACCAGCACCAGGGGTCTGTCTTCTATAGGTGTTTGTCTAATGGAGATGTCTGTTAAAAGAGATTTGACTGTAGTATCTTGTGTTATGCACCAATCAATTTGAAGCTTCAACATCCCAGGCCTGCACCTAAACCCTGGGTATTTGACCATTACTAATGCCAGGGGATTGACCATTGCCTGGGTGAGGTGGAAAATGTATAAAATTGGAAGTGTTATGTTTAACTTCTTTGGACAATCTGGGTCTGACAAGGTGGTTCGATAGTTGCAATATTCCTCATAGTGAGATGGAAGAGTTTTTTAGGAAGGGAAATAGCTGTTTAAATAAATGGCTTGCATTGTTCAACTAGGACTTGAAAAGCTACATGTAAGTGTGGTTTTGAAGATATAATGTATGGTAATGACATCAACTCACTATTAACTGTTGTAGTTCAATATTTATTGCTGTTCAACATCATGTTAAGTCCAGAAAATTCACTTAAGTCTCTTTTTTAATATTATCGACATTATTTACGAAGTTAACAGTTCTTAATTGGGAGAGCATTTGACCACTACATGCACATTTAGCAGACCTTGCATAATTTGGGCACCCTTCATTCGAGTATCGGTTGACACTATCCACCAGTTATTGGCCATTACCCAGTCAACATGTTGGCAGACATCTTGGTCAACACTCAGTCAACATGCCGGTTGACTATCAGATGACATGTCAACTGACCTCTCGCAGACACTCAAGTAATATATATGGATACCGATACATGTTTAGCAAGTGTCGAGGGTTGGCAGAAATATCCCTCCACTATGTGTGGTACTTGTGTATAAAGTAATTTGTGTTAATCAGAACTGATATGTAAGAACAGACAGTAGCTCAAAGAAACGTTTAACTGAAAGTAACCCAATTAACAAATTTAGCTGCAAATTGGCGCACCTATTCTCTCAAACTCTGTGCCTCCTTTATCAAGTAAGGATACAAGTTTGAAGAAAAGAATTAAGCGGATACTTGCAATTTATGCTCCCACATTTATTAGACTGGTCAAAGCTCCAAAAATCCCTTAAAAATTGCTGCCTGGACAATGGACCAAAAGAATTTGAACTGAAATGCACGAAATATGACTCTAGAGGAAATATGACCAAGTATCTGTAAGGTATCGGCCTATCGACTGATGTATTGGCTGATTATTGGCAAACATTCTGACTATTGGCTGATATGTTGGGCCTCATGCAGGCCAACTCTCCGTCAGCTGTGAGTCGACATACAGCGTACGTACACTTGGCCGATTGATGTCAACTAACATATTGACTGATCCTGTGAAGGACTGAAATTTTGATTTTAGTGATCTGAAATGTAAGTTTAAGGATTGCGAGATGCATACTGCACACTCACACCTAAAATGCAAAAATGTGTGTTTCGTTTGTTTTCCTTTTCAGGTAATAAACGCATCTCATTTGAGGAATTTTTGCCAATTTTCCTTTCAATTGGAGGAAAAACATCAACTAACACTTCCATTGAAGGTTTTGTAGATGGTTTGCGTGTCTTCGACAGAGATGGAAATGGCCAGATCTCAGCTGCTGAACTGCGACATGTTCTCACAGGACTTGGTAGGGTAATCATTGATACTCTCTGGAGAGTACGCATCATGGGATGAGTACTCTGACTCACAGAATGATGTATACCCTCTGCTCATAGAATGGCAGGCACCAACAGCAGGAATTAAATGGTGAAAAAAAGCCAAGAACAAAAAACTCTAAAATGCTATAATTATTGGTTTAGATTCTGGTTGGTACGTGTTTATAGTGTAGTTAAGTTTTTCTGGAAACTTTCTACACCAGAGATTCACACAGTTGTTCTCTTTTTTTCACAATTTCGCTCCATCACAAAATATACATTAACCCTTTGATGACTGCTTTGGTCATTTTCAATTCATTTGGAAGGTGCATATTTTCCTTCCTGGACCCATTTAGCTGTCTGTAATAAGTTGCTAAGCAGCAATCTCAGCAAAGATCTTACCATCCATACATCCAAAGAAACACTAAATATGGGGAAAAATCCACTGCCAATTTCGCTCTTTACTCACTTCTCTTTGAGGATTAAATTTGTCCCTTTGCTAAAAAGCTAGCCAGCCACAATTCCAGGCAAAAGTAAGTCATGATAAAGCTGGCAACAAAACTGCTCAAGAAGAAGAAAGGCAAAGGAAAAATTAAAAGAGAGTGAGGAGAAAGATTGAAATAGATTCGAAAAAAATAAACGTGAAGCTCAAAATTTGGCTTTTGCGCATGTGAGAAAGACAAAAAAGATGTTTACATGTAATGACATTTGGTTAGCTTGTAAATATACCATTTTTATAATACACGCTAAATTGACTGTCTTTGCAACCTAATAACAGCTAGCTGTATGTCACAACACAATTGTGCAGAGCAACACTGTTTGAAACTAGTCAAGTCATTTTTAAGGCCAGTGTCTCCCCACAACTGCCCAACTCTGTTTACAGGTCAAGCGCAAGGCTAGCTTTTGTTGCTGATGGTAAATTACAACTTCCAAAGTTCAGGCATGCAGATTTGTTTGCCACAGTTTTGTTCCTAGGCAACTGTGGACACAAACCTGCCAATTCTATATGGGCCATTGTAGATTGTACTTTGCTAGGCAACCCTAGTTAATAAATAAATAAATAACTTTAATAGTAACATCCTCGTGAGGTTTTTCAGGAACTATTTACAAACTATTTCCAATTTATAAAAGCAAAAATGACAATAAAAACTCGAAATCACAATTTATGCTGGTATTTTACTAAAATCTAAAGCTTATGAAGGAAATGTCTGCCTCAATAGTGTGTCTTTCAGGGTGCGTTTGAAAGATGCCAATGAGGCACTTTGCCTAAGTTCATTATGCAAGTTATTCCATATGTAGGCCCCTCTATAGGAAAATGTGCGCTGGCCTATAGCCGTTCTGTATAGCGGAATCTGCAAAGAGTTCCGTGTACGAGTGTTACGAGTATGTATATTTGAGCGCTTGGTAAACTTGCTCGTTAAGTATTGAGTATTCCGCCTCTGGCACAAACCCTTTCATGTACTCATTAAACTGTTTTCTTGCTTGGTTCAATAAAAAATTTTTGACATCGAACAAGATAAAATACACAAAGCATTGTTAATCAAGCAAGAAACTGAATGAATTGAATTACGTCTTTATGCTTTCCTAATATTTTGGACTAATTCTCATTGGGGGTGTCTCTTGGACAGGACTCAGGCATTTATAAGGCAGGGGTGTCTAATAAAATTTTAACTGTGTAGAGAGGGTTTTTTTTATTAGACAAGAGGTATTTATTTGGAAGTGGGCGTTTATTAGGTCATTTATCGTTTATGTTATATTTTTTAGGAGAGAAAATGACTGAAGAAGAAGTAAATTTACTTGTCAGTGGAATAGAGGACCAACAAGGACAAATTAACTATGAAGGTATAATTATGTAAAGATCCTGTAAACAGTGTTTGTTATTGTTCAGGTTGATATGAGCGGAGCTCCACGCACACAGGCAAGTGGAGCCCCATGGCTAAGAAAATGTGGTTCTCTATCCATCCGAGAAATTTTGGTAGTCATATGACTGTACATCCGTCCATTCACCTGTCTGTCCACACCACAGGACAACCAATGTGAAACACATTGGACATCCATGTTGTGGTCAATTGACAGTTATCAAAACGGGGTATCCACTGACCAGTATCACATGACTGTATTGTTGGCCTAGGTATTGACTCATTGAACTGAGAGTGGATGTTTTTTTGAAGTTATGCGCTAACAAGTCACTAGTTTTCAACTGATCGCAGGCTCAAATGGAAATAGATTTCTTTGCAATAGTTATGAGTTAATTGTTTGAAATAAATTATAAATTTAGTAACAGGAACTCTGCGTTTAGCCCTGGCTAAATCTATGTAAAAAAAAAATCTATGTATTAGTCTTATTACTATGTTCTAGGAAATATCTTTATATCTCTTAATATATGGGGAATTTTTTTGGGTGTTAGCACACTTGCTGTACTCCCCTCCAACCTGCTTCTGATTTGTAGACAATATAGTATCAGGCACACACCAAAAACAAAATGAAGTCCTTTTCCTTTTTGATTTCCCTTCTCCCTCCATCTTTCACCTTTCTTGCCCCCCACCTCCCCCCCCCTCCCCCCCCTCCTCCATTTTCCTTTTGCTGGGCCATTAGGCTTCCTTCCGGTTGGAAAGGTGTTTATGGAAAGCTTTAATGATCATGGAATGAAATTTAGGTTTTGCTGCCCTATTTCACTACACTGCATTTTTTTCTTTGCTGAAGGAAAGGGCTATAGCCTATTGTTAACCCTAGAGTGATCAACACTAATTCTCTCCCACCAGTAACTATCAGTTGAAAACCAAGAGAAAAGGCTGAAGAAAGAATTAAATGATCACTTAAAGGGAAATGCCTTGACCTTTTATCTTAGTAATTCTCTCAACTAATTCTTTTAGGAATGTGTGGAGGTCAGTCTAGAGAATTTGTATCTTGACAGTGGGGTTTCATTTTTATTTGATGTAACGGCAATCATTAGGCCAAAACTAATCAGCACGCTGGATGGTTGAGTATATCCCTAGCGTGGGGGGAGGGGGTACTCAAATAAGTTTTATAGGACTAAAGACACTCAAAGTTTGTTTTCCCTACAGGGAAGCTCCGCTCCGAGGTTTAATCCCTTATCTATTTATATACTGTACCATTTATGACAGAAGAGGTACCCCTTTCGTATACCTTCTAAGTGACAAATGGAACTCTTTTGACAAACCTAGTTTACAACTTTTGCATCCTTTTTTAATTGCTGCAAATGCCCTGTCTTTGAAATATGAATAGATCACAAAACCAGAACGTATTCTCGACTTTTTCACAACCTTTAAATGCATCTGTGAGCCCTTTTGGGCCTTTTCATTGTCAGAAATGACAGATTTCCCTGTCCTTTCAAATACTTCAACAAGTGAAATCCCTACCCTTTCATATTTTTGAAGCCTGAAAAAGGAAAACCTTGGAGCGGAGCCTCCCCGTATAGTTTGGTATGACTAGGCACTGGTACTCACAACAATGATATTAAAGTATATCTTTTGTCTTTTACAGAATTTGTCAAGATGGTTATGAATGGATAGAATAACAGCTTTTAAAGACGATAATAATAGTCATTTATAGTGATTTAGAAATATGAAGAAACAGAAACTGTTACTAAGAAACTAAGAGCTGATATCATTGAGAAAGTCTGAAGATGAAAATGTTGGGATACCGGTAAATGTACATTAAGTTATAAGGATATACAAGGTGCAATGTTACTTGACATTTATTGACATATTTTCTATAAATCTGATGTACTGCAGAATAGACTTTTGTATGCTACTTTTGTAGGCAAATAAAGAAACCTGTTGATCTTGATCCCTTGGGCCACAATTATTATTTGTGTAATCGTGAACATCATTTTTGTAACGTTTCCAGATTGTATTCACACGCATGAAAGTTGAAAATGCCAGGTTGAACTTTTTTGGAGGAGGGGAAGTAATGAAAAAATTCCTTTTTGAGCGGGGGATGGACATGTGAGAAAAATGGCGAGCCTGGGGAGTAATAAATCTCATTGACACTAATCAGAATAGCGCTTCCCCCCCGCCTCCCTCTTAAAAAAGTGAAAGGTTACTTGAATGCTCTTCAATGCTCCCGTTAATATTTATAAAAGTTCCTTTTTATCAACTCACGAATGAAAGAAGG
Organism: Porites rus; assembly: GCA_964035705.1. Taxonomy (NCBI): domain Eukaryota; kingdom Metazoa; phylum Cnidaria; class Anthozoa; order Scleractinia; family Poritidae; genus Porites; species Porites rus. The sequence goes on from OZ037995.1 coordinate 38,334,632, forward strand.
TTTATAGCTAAAAGGAAAAGTATTTCATGATTCTCGAGGGAACTACGGAAGGACCAGCCTAGTCCCTAGGCGTTCTCTCTTGATCCGTTGTCCGCGCGAAGTCTGGGAGAGAGCGGGCGAGTGTCTCTCGGTAACGTCACAGCTCATGGTAGAGTCCAGGAATGACCGAGAAGTCTGCACGCAGGCAATTCTGGAACGGGTCGGTCCCATCCCCGGAGACCCGGGGGCAGTCAGTCGGATCGGGAGAAAAGGCGGGACGAAAGTTTTCAAGTAAGGGCGGACGATCCCTGGGTACCGACTCTCACCGGACAATTTCCAACAATTCAAGCTGATGCCGGCTCCTGATTGGGCACAAGAAATGCTTTGTATTATTGTGCTCAATCGACGAACACATCTCCTGAGTTCTTTTCGTGTGTTCGTACACGACGGCTATTGTCTCGATCACGGCTTGTCTGGCTCGTGCACCAAAGAAATGTACGCAGTCAGTAAACTTTCAGTTTGATATAAAATCCCCATCTGATTTCAAAATACTGTCTGCCCGAAAACTAAAGACGCTTTTCCAAAAATACAAGCTTCAGCTTACAACAGGTAATCATACGCTTGCTTCGGCCACGGCTTGCGTAAATATTTATAGAGTTTTTTAAAGATACCACGACGGCTGACAGCCACGAAAACGTCGCATGAAAAAATGAATTCATATTTTTTTCAGTCTCTGTCGTGATTATTCCAATTCACTTTGAAATCAAACATTGACCTGCTCTTATCCTATAACTTGCAATTTCATCCTGAAGTATTAGCTAAGGGTTCCACAGCTGAAGTGCAGGAAAATCTGAAAACATAGTTCCTTATCTCCTTCTGCCTCCAACAGTAAATCAGGGGGTTAATGAATGAGTTTAACATGATAAATGTATTCACCCATGGACAGGGAATGCATGCCCGACTACCGACCACGCCCGTGTTGGTGTCAATTCTAAATAACATGAACACGGCGACTGTTAAAGCTATTGGTAGAAAACATACAATAACAGCACCTACAACTAACACAGTTGTCTTGAACGCTTTGTTTTCTCTAGCGAATCTCTGCTCTTCTCCCTGCGGCAGCTGTTGATTTTTAATCTTCTTTCGGTGGCGACGTATTTCACGGTACATAATGGTGTAAGCAGACGCAATGAAAATAACACTCGAAATGACAATTAGAAATGCTAAAAATTCAAAAGTTAAAGTAACTGCCTCCGTTTCTACATCGATGTCCTAATATAACATAAAAAATTGAAATGATCCAAAATACGATAACTGCCACCTTAATATTTCGCACCGTGACAAGATAATGGTGTTGGTAGGTAAATCTGATGGGTTATCAACCTCTCGCAGGTCACTAACATCAAATGAAGCGCCGAACAAATGGATAAACCACGAAGCAAAGAGCTGTGAAAAATTCCAATATCGTCTTTTTCTGACAAACCAGCAAACTGAAGCACTTTCCATAGAATGAAGGAGGGTTGTGCAATGAAACCAGTGGATATGTCAGTAACCGCTAAACAGGCCAGCAACACATTTGCTTTGGTCCGAAGTCTTGGTGTCTTCTTCACAGCAATGATCACAAGCACGTTGAGCACAAATGTGAAGGGGCAGATTATACTGTTGATAACTAAAGTTATGAGTGAACCTGTGTCATGGCTTTCCATGTTTGACGCCGTCAAGATTCTGTGCTGCCGTTTACCGTCAACTCACAGTGAATTAGACAGACTGATTAGAGAGGTTTCCGATCCCAAACCGAAACTACGTTTAAAAGGCTAAATTTCTGAAGAACCTATATTTATTTCTCTAATGAAAGTACCTTCAATCCTTGCCGCATGTTTCCGCCCAATTTTTCCCCTTGGAATAATTGTAACTGTATGGCGGTAAACCGGTTGAAGTAAATTGGTTAATGCGTTGTCAATTAAGTTTCCATTTCTTTGTTTGCGACTACAGCGGCAGATATTGAGGACGTCCCAAAGCCACTTACATACGTCTCTTGAAACCTTAAATATTTGTTTTGGTCAAACAACTTGATTAATGTTAATTGTATAGAATGTTAACTGTTAATGTTAATGTTTGATAGTTGTATAGAAAATTTCCTAGTGATGAATTCGAGACTTCAAGCCTCAAAATTAAACCATGAATCGTAAAACAAGCCGTCAGAACAATATGAGAACAATGATCGCTTTCTGTGCAGTTTGAATACGCCTACCTTCAAAGAAATTTTTAATGGCTTGAACCAATTTACGGTGATCAATTAGTTTGGCCCAAATCAATTAGTAAATATATCGCTAACTGATAACTTATCTTATTAAACGAAAAGCAAAGATAAAAATGAAAAACATTAGTTACTGCTTCAGGTCTTACTTCTCTGAAGAGAAATTTAGCCCTGACTACAGCTAGTTCGGAAAGATGAATCCGTTAAGAAACAGCAATCTGAGCAATCAAAGTGTTGGCCGAGATAAAAAGTGTTCCATCTGCTGCGGCATATTTTGAATTGAAAAATTGGATTTACCAATTGAGAGTTCTGATTTTAGTGGCTATAAGTGATCAACATCCCGTCAGTATTCAAAAGGAGCCGAAAATTTTAAATTTAAAAAAAAAATTGCAGGAATATGTTACACAACAAAATCCGCACAGTATATCTGCGGGATATGAATTTGAGACTTTTCGATTCGCCTTGCCGGTCGGGTATTTATTTTCCCAGGAAAATGAACGTAGAGGCTGATCTCAGCTTAGTGCGGGAAGAGTGTTAAGCAAAGTCTAGAAATCCATGTAAATTAAGTTTATTCAGGTTTCACTCCAGTCCATGCTTTTTGTATTTTGATACGTTTTCCAAGGATGATACGTCGCTTGTCATCTGAAAGCTTCAATGTACTTCAAACTCTAGTGGTAAACTAAGCTTTTTTTATTATTTTCTTTTTCATATTTACAGATGTAAATATTTTTGCCCCATTGTAATTTTATTATTGTATCTTTGTTATTACTGTATATTACGACAGAATAGCCCAGATAGAGGAGTCGTTATAAAGTATATGCTATGTTATGTTATGTCGTATCAACGGCCTTTGGTACCGATTGAATAATAAGACTTCGTGCAGTCGTGACTGTCTACATTTCAGGTTGAGTGTTGTGTCACGCATTACTGTTTCAATGTATCTTTGCCTGCGAATACAGCCTTCTCTCCTCGCTCCTCACCATACTCACCTTACTGGCCCTATCCAAGCTCTTCGCCTTGGCAACAACATCATAAAGTGGACAACCTCAGAAAGACCCCTCGGGGTACAAGTTGATAACAAGTTGTCCTGGTCAGATCATGCTGCTCATGTGGAAATTTTATTTAAGTCAAAGTCTTCTACTCCGACGCATGCGATTTCTCCCTCAAAACCAATTAGAAGATTTCTACATAAAAGTGATACTGCCATCAGTTACATACGGTCTGACAGTGTGGGGATCGTGCAACAAGACGCAACTAAACAACGTAGGGAAACTCCACGCAAGGGCTGGACGAATTGTATATGGGTTGCCATGGGACACCAGCGCTGAAGATGTCTTAATGCGAACTGAATGGGACAGTCTGGAAACAATGTACAAACTGCGGCTAACGGAGTTTGTCTTTAAGTGTTTAAAAGGTTACACCGTCACGGAATTTAAAGATTTGTTTTGCAGAGAAATTCAGGCCGCAGAAGAAATGAGAACATCATTCTTCCAAGACCAAAAAAACAAATTTTACCAGGAACTCCATACGCTTTAGAGGAGCAATCGCAGGGAACGCCTTAACGAACAAGGAAACTAGGGCCAAAACCTTGAAAGAATTTAAACGCTGTCTTGTAAAATTGATACCGATAAAATGCACTTCGAACCAATCTTAGCTACTGCTAAAAATAGAGATATCCGTTACGAATACTTTTAACAGTTTCAATTTTTAATTGTACATTTTCACGACCTATTTTAAACATTTTTAACAGTTTTTAATTTTTTAATCGTACATTTGCTTTCAGTACTTCTTATTTTTCTTGTAATTGTTAGTACGCACGACCCCACCAGCAATGCTGCTCTTTTTATCGTGCTAAAATAAAGTTCTTATCTTATCTTATCTTATCTTACCATTCGCAGGCTAATTGTATCTAAGCAACGGTGAATAAAATCGTTGAATTAAACATGAGTTTTGTTTACTAAGCTGTTCAATTCAACTTCTACGCTCGCGATCCGCAGTAATTCCTATTGTTGACACCGAAACCTAAAGGGGCTTTCCCGATCTGATTCACGTACACAGTTATGAAAGCGGTTCTCATCAAACACATCTCTAAGGTAAACCTACATGTTCGCGTGCCCTTCCTAACCATCGGTTACTGCTAGTATATCCTTTTTACTAATTTTGAATGATCTTGGTCTTTTTTTGATTTAACGTTGGGCAAGATGATCGTACACGGTTTTTTGCCTTGGTCTTGTACCTTAATTTTTCAATACACTATCTGTTATATTTAGAGGAAAAGTAACCCGTCCAGTATCTCGTATTTCCATTGAACTTCCCTTTACGGTTATAATTTCAAATAAGAACACGTGAGATAAGCTATTCGACATACTTGATCCACAGCTATTGTTGCTCTGTTTTTGCCCTGTTGGATTTTTCCACTGAATAAGCTTTGTTGGTAGTTAAATTCTGAAATCAAATGGAACGGACGATTTCTGATGGATCAGACCAGAATATTTGGGACCAGCTTTGAGGTGTTTGACCAGTTCTACCGGTCGGACCGAAATGTTCCTTTGCAATTGACGAAGACTCACAAAATTGTTGTACTCTGTATTCAGTTGGGTTTATAACCGCAACTTAATTGATCAAGCTAAGCCGAGGCTGGCGAACCAACATTCCTACAATACCTTAGATGATATGTTATTTATAAGTGGTGAATCTGGCTTATAGCTACAGACTGGCAAAGGAATGAAAGAAAGCCAAAATGAAAGATCGACAGTATATTCGCAAAGAATTTTTGGTTAGGCGCGCATACTAAAAAAAAGCGCAGCTCAATTTAAAGCTCAATTATATCTAGTTGGCAGAAAAATATGACCTATGTATTGGACACATCACTTTTAGCATTTCCCTTCTAACTGGCGGAAAACCTCAGCTGAAAATCTTTCCAAAAAGGAGTTGGATTCCCTGTCAATGATGATAACCTTTACTTTCGACAAGAACTTCATTCGATTGGCGCAGGCCCCAAAAGACCCAAAACAATTAAACAAAAATCAAATAGTATGCAGTTTTAGTCTGGTTTTTTGCTTTGTTTTCTTTTCAGACCTGCGTAAGTCGATAAAGTTCTTCTCGAAAGTAAAGGTTATCGTGAGCATCTTTATGAATCTGACACTTATCCGGGATTACCCAGGATCAAGTGAAAATAGTGTAAATCATTGCAATCCCTTTCCTTTTAGTGATAACCATATGTTGAACCTTACTATAATCTCTCTTGAATTAATCAGCTATGTTATTCAAATAACAATAACTTTTCTTTGTTGTTTTATTTTTTGAAAGCTATTCCCAGCCAGTAGATTCAATACTTGCATGAAGGGAGGGTTTTGAGCATGCCTAGCCTGCGAGCAAGATCCCCGGGGCTCCTATTTCCCCCTTGCGCAATAGCATCCCGGAGAGCTTGCTCGTAGGAAAAAGCTCTCTTCTCTCCGTCTCTCTGAGCTCTGTTGTCGCAGGCTAGCTAGAGCGTGCTGCTTAGCTACTTACCAGTCTACTACGCAGGCAGCCTGTCTTTGTAACACAAAGGGCGGTTACGCATTAATTAACTACGTAATGACACAAAGAACTGCGGTGGTTAAGTAGAGGTGATTAGGTGGTAGATCATTGTGGTCATGTAAAAAAAGTCTCGATTACAAGCTTCTCACCTTAAAAACTATTATTATTATTATTATTATTATTATTATTATTATTACTATATTTTTTATTTTGCGACAGCTGGTACTGTTTGTAAAATATTTCTTTTTTCTTTCCTTTCTTTAAATTTGTGCGTCTCTTCTCCCGCCTCGATTTGGCTCTCCTATACACGGGTGGAAGCTATCGTGAAATTGTAAATTGAAATTGAATGAATAAAGGTGAAGTATTATTATTATTATTTGTAATGCTTGAGGAAGAACCTGTAAAACCCACTCTTATCCGCAAGCATTTGCCAGCTTTCGTGGGGAGGGTACTCCTCGATTTAGTAAAGCAAATTCTAGAATCAATATTCTATCTTTCCTCAGACCCAGAAATATCTGTGGGGTGAGAAAGGATGAAGGCTTTTTTTGCTGTTCTAGACACATTCAAACCACGACAAACTTGTAACTTAATACGGTTTATGAAGAATTTCTTATCATGCTTAACTACATTAAAATGACCATACAAGTAGTTGTTGTTCAAGAAAGCCAGGCTAGACTTTCATAAAAAATCCGTTTTGAGCAGGTTTTGAGTTGTAGGAGCCGATTAGTAATCGGCTCCTGTGATTGGTTAATCGTTCAGGAGATAAAGCGTTCGTCCCTTAAAAAAAGTCGACACCTTAGCGGGAGTCGAAGTGATTAGACAATAACATATTGCATGCTAAAACTTCTGGGGGAAGGATTAAGGAAATATGTAAGTATCAGTCAGATTCCTTTATTTATGATACCGTTCAAACCACCTACCCCACCCTAAGTAAATTTCATCCGGATGTCACAAGGACCCCACCCTGTGATTCCAGGGCTTCCTTGCGAAATTGAGCATTTCATTCATCAGGCATCACACAACTCCAGCTGCACGTAGACAACACAAACACGCACAGAATATTGTTCCACATCACCTCACCCATAGCAAAGATGTCTGAACCAACTCAAGACGAAATGGATGGTAACTATGTGATTTCATTGATTTTCTCTTCAATTTATCGAAGTGAATTTTTAGGAATTTAATTTTTACCTTATTCGTAGAATACCGAGATGCGTTCGCCCTCTTTGACGAGCAAGGAGACGGTAAAATAGACTGCAACCAGATCGGCAAGTTGCTACGCTCGTTAAATCTTAACCCCGAAGATGAAGATATTCGCAAGATTGAAAAAGATGTCGGTAAGTCATAAGTCCGTTTTACTTATCAACCTGACTTGGTATGCGCTTCAACAGTGCTCTTCAAGTACGTAGCACTTCTCAGGATTATTATTTCAGGGATCTTTATACTACATCAGCATTCACTCTTTTTGTAGCGCCGGCGATGAAAAATATGACGATAGCAGAACTGGTTAATAATTTCGTATAGCCGATCCATTTAATCTACTCGTGTAAAGATAGATTTTGGTTAGCTATCTACTGGAGAAATGGGGACTGAGATAGGTTTGAGCTACTGCGATTGTTCAAGAGACTCTCAGACAGAGGCGCAGCCAGGGTTATTCTATATGTTTATACTGCCTAGTTTCCTTCCTTTGTCAAAGGATTTAAAGGTCTTTTTAAATGTTTCACTTACGTTATTTCGCAACAAACTTTCTTATATTGTCACGCAAAGATATCAGTCGGTAAAATACGTTTGTGATCATATATTGGACTGTGAGCGTAAACCGAAAAATCGTTGAGGCATTTTTGTAGCCTGCAAAAAGACACAACTATTCTTTGAAATGTGGTTTTAAAATAACAAATGAAGACAAAAAAGCCATCAAATGCACAATGGGTGTGTTGTTATTTTGGTAATATATACATCTGTGGACTTCTACAGAAGATCAATCATTTTGATTTACTTTTCAGAGTAAGGTTAAAGTGATCATAACTTTGCCTAATTCCTTCACGCTGATGAGCACCAACGTTCGCTTAATTGAACATGTGTTAAAACAAAATCGCCGAAACAATAAAAAAAATGGATTGCTCGGTTATGTAGCATGATGTAGAAGACAAATAATTTCAGAGATTATGTTTCATGAACGACACTAAAAAATAAAGTTTTCTGGTATTAAGCTGTACTGTCCGAATTTAAATTACTAAGACTCTGCCTCCGGGCATCGATAGTGCAAATTAGAAGGATGATCATTAAAACAGCCATTGTTTAAAACTGGCAGTAATTTGTTATAACCTGCTGTAAAATCTTATCTTTCACAATTGATTGCTTTTGGTAAGGTCTCGTTTGAAAACGTATCAGTGTTTCTCTTTTGTTGTAGACATTCAAGCCTCCAAGGAGAGAACACCTAAAAATGAGTAAACAGCTTTGTGTAGTCTGGCTATTTTTAAGGAGGCTGCCAGTCGTACCCCTTCAGTAATTTCATACTAATCGCCTTAATTTATTTGCGGCGTAATCTTGAAATTATCTCGCATACAGGGCAAAATTTAAGCAGGCGGAATGGTTTCGTACAAAGTAAGCCTTGTATTTTGCTTTAAACAACTGTTAAACTACCTTGTTCTTTTTTCACTGATGGAATGTAACCTTTGCCTACTCGTCACGTTGGAACCGAAAGAAAATATATCTCTGTCATCAGGATCATTTTTGTTGATGTAGTTTGTTATGTTTCCACGCATATTTGGCGTGTTCGCTTGCAGGGCTATCGCTCCTGGTTTTTAGTAACAGGAAGAAGGCTCAACGTGAAAAGCGAAACCTCCCGTTTAAAACATTGCGCCGAGACTACTCCTGAAATTCCAAGAAGCCCGTCGGTTCTAGGCAAAGTCATTGACGATTTTCATACCTTTAATAATTTAACGCGAATATAACATTCCACGCAAAAAACGTTGACGAAGATGTATTTGTACATAGACTGCCAAACAGTCCGTATTTTTGCGTATTCAAGTACGCGCGAGCAGTCAAACAAATAGGTCTGGAACGAGGCTGAAAACAGAGAGCGAGCCATACGGGCGTGTGAGGCTCGCGCGCTTCGCCGCGTAAGACTCTCGACTTGTTAACTGATTTTGGGAAAAAACCGACTGTTTTGCAATCTTATTTGCACATGGAGAAAGTTGAAAAACTGGACTGTGATTATTTAGCATTAAAAGAAGTTTAAGTTCCTTTTCTTTTCAGGAAATCGGCGCGTTTCGTTTGAAGAGTTCCTGCCTATCTTTATGAAGGAGAAAAAGAACAACAGAGAAGTGTCTATACAGGAGTTTATAGACACTCTGAACGTTTTCGATAAGGATGGCGCCGGCAAAGTATCATCCGGGGAACTTCGTCACGTGCTAACGGCATTGGGTAAGCACGTACCGTATTTATTCGATTAAACGCCGCGGCGTTTTTATTAAATTTTTAGCGTTTTTAATGCTCCGTTTATTCAAGGGAGGTGTTTATTTCAAAATAACTTTTTTCAAATCACTGACAACAGTTATTGCAGCCTCGTTCCTGGGAACGAGGTTGCAGTTATTGTAAATCGTTAGTTGTATATATTTTGTAATTTAAAGGTTCCAGTATCTCCCTTATTTTGCTAAGATAGAATCGTTAATGTCTGGATGGTGTAAATTAGCAAGTTGTACTGAGGTTTTTCTTATTATCCTCGAGTAAACGGCGCATTCTTCTGATTAGGTTCGGCGTTTATTGGTAATTTTGCTTTGATCTACGGCGTTTGATCGAGACCGCCGCGGCGTTTAATCGAATAAATACAGTATGGGGATAGGATATGGGCCTCGTAATGTAAACAAGGCGCTCCCATAGCCACGTATGGCGTATATTTGTGTTGAAATTTTATTTTGGTTTAAATCTAGTTTTCTTTGTTTCAAACTTGTTATTAGACATTGCCTGAAGGCAGAAGAGAAAGAAAAGCCGAACATAAACTTAGGCTTTGCCGTGTGCATAGAGCCTTCCTTCTTTCAGTTTAGCTAAAAATTGTTCAGGAATATTTCCCGGCGCTGGTTTACGATCAAGGACTGTATCTTTCTATTCCACTAAATGCGTTTATTCTCTCTCAAGTTGAGTTCAATGTTACACTCTCAATGCTTATTCCGTTCTAAACTAGAGCTCTAAATACATCAATGACTTATACTTTGACTAAAGAGAAATAAAATAATGCTACGGTTAATTCTTGGCTCCCTGAACCCTATTATATTGCGTAGCCTTCAATCTGGCCAAAATTGATCATTGTTTCCCTTAAATCAGTACGTGATCTATATTATCTATGCAACCCGTAAGTAAATATCACGCAGTGAAAAAAATAATGTTCATTCAGTACTCGAGTACTGTTCACAGAGGTTCAATTCATTTCTAATTTACGAGGCGCTCCATTTCCCTTTTCTTGTTTCTAAAGTGTCGAATGCCTAATAACACAATACAAAAAATGCCTGAGACGTTCGACCGCTAAGGACCTGTGTATGCTGAAACTAAGACTTGGACATCTCACAGGGGACCCAAGTAGTAAGTACAGTAGTGAACATACCAATTTGAGCACTGAAGCAAACGTACCAACTCCGCGGTTTGTGAACTCCGCGGTATGGCCTGTACCTTACGCATGCGCCCAGCCATATCGCCGCGGTAGTGGCAGGTATGGACGAATGCCGTAAGAGAACTGCCGTTTGCGGTTCCGAACCAACAGCTAACACTTGTCTACGGTGGAGCTGGCGCTTAAAGGAGTGCTTTGCACTCGCCTGGGCAGTAAAAGGCCTCTGAGAAAGGCGCACTTTGTCCTTACAGAGGTCCGATGGCTTTGCCATACATATGAGTTGCCATGTGTACTTCAGTGCTTAACCGCCGCTATTGTACCACATTCTTTTCTTCGTCTTGTAGGCAACAAGCTTAGAAATCGCGAAGTCGATGAGCTGTTCAGTGACGTCGGGGAGTACCACGGATTTATTCACACAGCAGGTATTTGTCTAGTTTCAAACCGAGGGGGGCTTGGTACGAGTAAGTTCTCCGAGGCGCTCTGGCTGCGGGGTGGGAAAAGGAAGGAGAACTTGCAACTACGTATCTGGAATTTGAATTCCACCTCCAATTCCCTTATGGCTCCCCGTCGACTGAGCTGTTAGATTTCCGCCAATTAGCGCGAAGTGGAAACGAGCGCGAACAAAAATTGCAAAACACGTGAAAGCACGCGCCAAGGCTAATGGCGTCATTACTAATCTCATCTCACCCAATCAGCATTGCGTAGTCCTGCAAACAGATAGCAAACCAGATAGCAGACCAGCAAACAGAAGTCCCAGTGACATCTTATAACGTTAACCGTTTTACTTTTCTTTTCATCCCCAGATTTCGTGAAAATGGTCATGTCCAACCCATAGCCAAGAAAGGAGACCCGTGTATAATGGCAGATATATAATTTTTTAAAATACGGCATTTACTCAAAACAGCGCCCTTGACTCTAACACCTCGTCTTTTTAAAGTGATTGAGTAAATGATAGACCTAAAGAATTCTTCTAAATGCACATTAAAACTTGTCTTTTTAAGGAAAAGAGTACTATTTTTTTTTTCAATTTTTTAATGAGACAGCAGAGAATTTAATAAGAGTGGTGGCAATTTTTCGGGTTGATATAGAAATCGGCCAATGTAGCTGATAAAACAAGGCTTTCGATTTTCCTACGATAACGTAAAAAAATGTATGGCATTGTATGGCCGGTATGGTGCACAACGATAGCCCTCGAGCAAATTTTACAAGCAAAAGAGGTTTACTTTACGCCAGTAACGTCCAGTAAGCTACCCACGGAGCCCAAGAAGGAGTTGATTTTGTACAGTGCTGGCCGGGCCACTTCGGCGCAAGTCGAATCGGCCATCTTTGGATTCTCTCCTTGGGCGAGTTTCATGAAGTCTTCTGAATTTTTTCGCTAGCTGGGGAAGATTGATTGGTTTCCATATCCGGGGCAGTTCAATTTCTAAGAGCCTAGAGGGTTTACTTACCTGTGGAGTTCGAATTTCGTGGATAACGAGGTGTTAGAAAAGGAGCGATGGCGTCTAAGATATCATCTCTTGCCACCTACCCTGTCAATTAGATTGTATGGAGGGAGAATTTGGGCATACTCTTATGAAACTTTGTGTCGGCGTTAAGAACAAAAACAACTAAGTGCAGAAGAAGTTTCATTGAGTTTTATTTGGTATTCCCAACAAATTTTAGGACCGCAACTTTACCCCATGCAAACAATTCAATTTTACAGGAATCGTACGGTTTTGTCCCCACTATGCGTCAATGTTGATAGGATAAAGCTCCAAACAATAGCCTTCAGATTTAGTACTTTCGCTTGCAATTACTCAAAGAGTCTTTCACTCTCTTCATCGTAAACAGCCTTGGTTGAAAGAGGCGGGCGCAAAAAGCGACTGGAAACCGAAAGTATTCTTGCCTTCATAAACATCCGCTGCCCAAAGAGTTATCCCAACCGTCTCATTCGTATGAAGAGTTTCAACAAGCAACCTGGTTACTAGTTTCCCCGGCTCTTTTGCCGTCCCAAGGACCTGGGAAGGAGTGAGGAGCCGGGTTGATCAGTACGCTGTGACTTGGTTAACACTTGGAGTGAACTTCTGCTCCTTACTAGAATCAGCGTCAAAGAGAAACAGCTGGAATGAGATATTGAAGGGAAAGGTCTTCATGAAGCAAGAGGAACTGAACAGCTTTCCCATGGACGATATCTACGAAAAATAATAACAAAAACAAAATTTCAATTTTCACTGTCAGATATTCTACAGTGTAGCTGGCTTAATGACGCCTACTAATTGAACCTTGGGATAGGCTCGTTAATGCAGAGTGGGGTGAAAACCAATGGGATGACAAAGACGTGACGCTCCTTATAAAAAATTATACGTGCAGATAAATATTAAGCTATTAGGACTTGGGAACGAGGTTACGTGACAGCAAGGCTTTAAACCCAACAGAATCCGCGACTGCGTGACAGCAGGACTTGGAGCTGGCCTAACAGTAAAGGTGGATTTCCACTGTCGCGTATATTTTACGTACGTACGCACGTAAATTTTGCGGCAACGTATGAAGAGTCGCTCGTAAAGGTAAAAGATGTACCTTGCTCAACTTTGAGGTTTAACCGAGGCCTTTCATACATTCACATACGTAAATTTTACGCGAAAATGGAAATCCGCCCTTAATGATAGAAACCTACAGAGTGGAAGTTCGAGTTGTAAACGTAACCACGGCATTCAACGGTGGAAAAAATCTTATATACTTACTGCATATGACTTTACTTGGGTTAACTTGCTGCCCGTGAAGAAAAGTCGCCAACTTTTTTATATCGACTCTAGCCTCTGCCATCTTGTCAGGATCACGGTTGTGGTGTTGCGAAGAATCGCCTTCTACAAATTCAAATAAACAATAAGCAGATTTTAAAAATCACTGGCAAATAAACTTACCTCCACCAAGGTACAGTAAAACGGGCTACAAAAAACATGCAACTTGTCTTTCAACATTGCTACAAAATGGAGTAGAATAACGATGTTGTGCGTTTTACCATCCACATTAAACCTGCCTTGCAAACAAATCAGGTTTCTTCTCGGATAAGGACGATAAACCGTAGGCCCCGTCTCACAAGCCCTTGCACATGTAATAAATCTGTGGGACGTTAAAGAACCCACACACTCTTCGTAAAGACATAGTTATTAGAGGAGACTGGTTATGAAAAGCGGCAAACATCAATGATAAAAACAACAGTACTGCAGTTTATGTTGGAAGCACCCTGAAAGTGCACAATCCTTTGTTTTCTGTTGGCAAATTGTTACGGAATAAATTAATGCAACGTTTTTATTGGTCAATACAATCAAAATGATAGGAATTCTTTTGAACGTTGTGCACTTTCAGGTCCACAAAAACATATAACAAAGGAGTCTGACGGGTTTCATAACCATTCCACTCAATTAACTATGGTAAAGAGTAAGGCACGTAGTGCCTGGTGTAGTGGTCTATCTCATTACTTGTAAACTGCGCCTTAAGCAGTCTGGCAAAAGTCCCCCAACCAGTATTGTAAATTATGCCTGAAATGCCCTGAGGGGAGTGGATAATAAGATATTTACAATTTACAATTTATAGTTTGAACGTGGGTGGTAAAACGCGCAAAATCGCTTTTCAACTCGTTTTTCAGCAACGTTGCAAAACAAGTTGAACGTTTTTGTTGCCCGTCAGTTTTACTAAGAGCGCCTAGTAAAACTGGTCAGAACTGGCTGATCGGACCTTTATTTTGACAACGAAATGGGCATTTTAGAGCGTTAAAGTTCTTCTACTGCTTTGCGTCTGATTTAAGAAGAGTTTGATCTGGCTGATCTGTCTTAACACAGGGGCACCCAACGTCCATTTTCGGAAAATATCTGTTCGGAAGACGATTAGAGATCTAGAATTTTCGGAACATTAATTTTGTTGTAAAATTTCTTGCTTGCCTGCCTCTCCTAGGATTTTCGAACATCTGAAAAATAGTATAATTGCCCATTTTTAACGGATTTTTACTCTAAAACGGTAACCTAGAATTTTTTTGGAGCCTTTTTTCTAGCTGAAAATTTCGAAAAAGTAAGTTTTGATCCCTATAATTTCCGGATCACTAGACTTTCAGCTACGAAATCCGAACAGATGAACAATTTTTAGGGGATAAAAATATCCCTATATCTACCGTTTATATACTAACATACGTTCAACAATGCTATGTTTAAGTGGTTTTGAACTGTATTCTCGTTGGGTGCCCCTGTTAACAGTGGAATTCTTTCTGCGAACTTGGGAACTGGTCTGCATGGCCGGGCCGAGTATGGCAACCTCCTTAAGACTTTTATTCCATGGGTGCCAAAGGTGTCAGTTTCAACATATTCCCTGACTTTTCCCTAATACATTAGGATCATAAACTGCCCACCTTCCCCTCCCCTAAGCCAAGATTTTGCCCTAAGCTAAGTGAGAAGTAAGTGTTTTAAAATGTTGGCTTAGGGGAGGTGTAGGTAGGCAGTTTCCCATCAACGTTTAAAGTAAAATTTTCCCCACCAAATATACACAAAATGTAAAATACAGTAGCAACCTCTAGCTTCTTATTACACCGTTTTTTTTTTCATTTTGCGCCCAATTGTTTGAATATAAAGTATCGGTATTTGCTTGAAAACGGACACTTTTTTCCGCCTTCCAAACCTCTGCGTCTACAAGTTGCGTTTTTTTATCATTTTCGCTCGTCCACACGAAAACGCAATAATGAATGAAAAACGGTTCGGTACAATCTTTGACTGGAGCATGCGCATTTACTGGTATCCAACACTGTGACGTACATGCAACCGTTTTCACAAACCCTTTGTTTTTACCCATCCACATGGTACAGCAAACGGCGTTTTCAAAAATTTTCTCTCGAGAGAGCAGTTTTTAAAAGATACGTTTTCGGTGACCGTTTTCAATAGATACGTGTGGACGGAAGGCCAAACTGGAGAAAAAAATCTCCACGTTCGAGCAAAAACGGATACGTGTAGACTGTCACTACCGTTTTTAAACAAGAGGACTTTACCGCCTCGGGCAAAAAACGGTCATTTCTGAAGGAAGGTGAGTGACGTTCGGATAGCCCGTCTGGTAGTCATTTTCCGAGAACATTAGATAAATACTATAGTCAATCCTGTAGAATTACTTCCCTTTATTACAGTAAAAATGATCTGTATTAAGCGGTCGCGGTCACCTCTTCCGAGGTCTCAAAGAGTTATTTTTCACGTCTTCACTTGCACGGTGTACGGCAGTTAATTTTCTTTTTCTTCCCTACGTTTCACAAGCAGAGGTCGAAACAAATTGAAGTCAATTTGTCATGAGATAGATATTTCGCTCTTTCACCATTTTCATTTTCTTGGATAACTCTTAGGTTTATCAAACCTGTATTAAGCGTTTAAACTGTAATACGCGGGTAATAAGCCATGTCTTCCTCTTAATATTAATTGAAGGTACACAATTCCATAGAGATTAAGTTTTTTTCTGCAACATACCCCAAGTAGGTGTGTCCAGGTGCTTGAAATGGGTCTTAACTGTTACCGAGTCAGTCTCAATTCCAAGAGTCATATACCCATTCTGATTGGCGGAGAGTATCTACCAATGGAAAAAAAAAGTTTAAAAGCAACTGAGCAAATTCTATTTGGAGGGTGGCGTTATTGCGGTACGCGTATGGAAAAAAGTAGCGTAAATTATAAATTAAGAGTAGTTATAAATTGATACAAGTCAGTAAGAAATACAAACGCTGACCAGAAAATTGCTGAGGTTCTTCATTCTCTCAGTTACATTTTTTACCACTTTCATGGATGGCATGTAGATGCTTACCTGAAAAACAACAAAACACTGAGTAAACATATCACTGAGAAACAAGAAAGAACAAATGAAACCTCTTTGGTTGCACTATTGCATAGTACTGTTTATTGCTTAGCATTTAACACAGGAAAATTTTATTGTTTGTACACACTTTTTCTTTGAAAACATACTATGCACGAAGGAACACAGGGATACAAAATGACTGGTAATAAAGCCCTCTATAGGGAGGGTAGCCTGTGTTGCAGGGGTCGAGAGGGGAGGGGGGGGGGGTCATCGGAGGGGGAGGGAGGAAAGGAAAGTACCTTTTCTCATTCATGTTTTTCTTTCCCTCCCCATCCTCCCCATCCCCGTTTTTGCACCTGCCATGGAGGCTAAAGGAAGGAAAATTAATGGTGAAACCGAACAATGCTATTTCTTGTGTGAGAGCCTAAAATAATCAGGGAGTCATCAAGGAGCCAACTCAAAGATACAATACTAAATACTCACATCAAAATCAGGCATGGCTGGTTCTTCATATTCTTCCCAGTTTCTCTGAGGAATAACACCAACTGGTACATCATGTACCACACTTCTTGTGTGACTGGTAAGGGATGGCTGAAAAATAACAATCCAGTCAGAAAATATGAGGGTAGTTAAAATATCTACTGTCAAATGATAGTGTGCTTTCTACTTGGCTAGATTCTCCTAGAAGACTAAATTTTTCTTCCCAGTGAAACAAAAAGAGAATTTCAAATACGATCAACGGTCACTAAGGACCTTACTCTTTGTGTAGTCCCCTGCTTTCCAATGATTTAAATTACGCTAGTCTTGACTACTTTCATTTTGTACTTCTTCAAATTCATGGTTGTCAGTAAGTAATCTACTTGCATTTTATTGACAGCCTTATTGGCGTCCATTACTCTATGTACAAGTACACTGAATGTATAACTAATAATTTTTAGGGTCATATATCCCACTTTAACTTTGGCATGACAGGGCTAACAAAACCTTGAATTCCAGCTTGTCCTTTGAGCAATCAGCTCTCACATTTTGCTTCATTGGGACCACTTCTTGCATGTCTTAGTTAATGATTTTGTTAAAGGATGACATACCAAGACCCTTGCCCACTGAACAAGTTGAAAAGTTACTTCAGATAGGTCATGCGCTCAGCAAACCTGCAAGGGGCTTATTGCACACAACCCACTCACTATGTATACATGTAGGTTTAGGTAAAAATTATATTCCAGGGCCCATTTGTTCGAACGCCGGTTAGCACTAACCTGGGGTTAAATTTTAATCTGGCTTTCTTTCTCTTGTTCTCAAAAGCACTCTCTCGGACAATTTTCTCTTTTAAGAGTATCCAATCATCAATTTGTAGGCAAAAAGAATTAAGCTGAATTTGAATTTTAAGCTCTAATATCTGAGTTCACAGTTCGCACTAACCATGGGTTATCTTAACTCAGCTTCGAACAACCCAGCCCAGGTCAAAATCTTTTAACCTAGGTTGATTCTCAATTTCCTATATCTTCTAAGGTTCCCTGATTATTCATGAATTTGGGCTAGGAGACAAAGCGGTGAAAGGAAAACGAGAATCAACCCAGGTTAAAAAATTTTAGCGTCAATTTAATTTTGACCTGTAATGTATACATCAGTCACAATGAAAATGAGTTCTCTGTCTCGGAATCTAACATTTGGGTTTTGCAACAAAATTTGTTGTTGGAATGATGGTCATGCACTACAAGACGTCAACGTATTATGGAGCTTACCAAAGTAATCTCAAATGTCAGGCATGGGGTATGTTTCTTTGCCAGCTTTATTTTCACTGCTTGTGCACTGGCAGCTGATTTCATTGCCCTTGTGAGATTTTCTGGCATCAACTCAAGATATATGTTGTTTGTTTCATCTTTCCCTTCAATGCGGTACTCATCAAAGAAATTACTCTGAAATCAAAAACAAATGAAGAGCATTCTTTAAAATCATTTACATTTTAAGAACATTGTCAAACACAAGAGGGAACCACGCTGAGCAGAAACAGCCTGAACTTTTTTATTAACTGAGTGACAGAGCATTTTGCATTCTGTTCCCCAACACAAATGCACGTCCAATTGTTAATAGCAAAAGAACTACCAAAAATATAAGTTTCATTTAAATATTCAGACTATATGGACTCGGTAGCTCAATTTGTTGAGAAAACAACTTCAAAGTAGTACAGTCATGTAGCTCTGCATTGCAACCTGGCAAGACCAACTTTTGGGTACTTAACCTACCTCCTCCGCAAAGGCTCCCACTGGATATCCAGATTAAAAAAAAAAAAATAGCCACCCTACGACACAAGGAGGTCTCTGCAGAGGAGGAGAGAGGTTCTTAACCTTTGAAGTCCTTAGGGTGACCAGCATTAACTTTGTCTTAACATTCAATACATTATCAAGAGGGAAGGTTCAAAAATGCTCTGATCTTTTATCACATTCCAGGGTTGTCAAAAATAGACGGCTGCTGGTGAAAATCGCCGCCTACTTGGTTAGCATCGGCCGGCTACTCTGTTTGGCATTTTTTTACAGATGGCATTTTTTTAAATAAAATATCCCTCGACTGGCTGCTTAAACAACTCAGTCATCTACTTCAAAACTTTCTGACAACCCCGCACATTCTCCCCACTAATTCCTTAAGGTAAAGTGTGGAGATAAGTCTGGAGATTCTGAATGTGGATACTGAGGATTAAGGGGGGTAAAATACTGAGTAGAATGCGTAGACTTTATAACACATTTGCAGAACAAATGTGTTCCGAAAATTGGCCATTTTTTCTGTTATTGTGGGTAGGGTGGGTGGAAGGGTTCAACATCAATGTGAATGGGATGCAAGTCCTTTCAATCCCTGTCAATTTCAAGAAGATCTAAATGTAGTCCACAGATTTGACAATAAACTAAAATTCTACTTGAATGTGGTATGCGTCCCATAGGACGTAAAGATTGATCCTGTTTGTGTGATTTCTGTGGCTGTTGCTAAACAATGCTTACAGTCTGTATTTCTTTTGGTCTTTGTTGTGCTTTACAATAGAAAGAATATATTTTTACTTTTAAGAAGTAGACTCCAATACCGAGTTAGGAGTCTGTCTTCAGATTAACTACATGTGGTTACAAAAGGCCGGGGACTCAATGTTTTTTGAACTGGGACTCAATGTTTCTGGACTGGGACTAATGATTTTTCACAAGATGAGTCCCAGGACTCACCATAACTATTTGTAACAAAATCAGCGGAAAGGTTACAAAAGGGGTACCTTTTCTCACAAATATGGTACATAATATAAACCTAAGGGTAGGGGGTTGGACCTCCCAAAATCACAAAGTTTAACTTAGAGCAAGCAAAGTTGGAAAGGATCAGATAAATCCTTGTAACTCACAAAATGACAGACAGAGTTTATCAATAGCTATTAACCTGTGTTAATTCACACCATATTGACACTCCTCCAACAGCAGTGTTATCAGTCAGAATAAAGTACAACTTCGTTGGTGTCAGTCGTAGAGCACACATCTTTGCCATGCGGGATATGGTTCCTAGCACCCCTGTAGCACCAAAAATAAAATACTTGTGATACGATAATGTTAACAGACCTTGTTCAATGCATACAGCAAATTAATAATAGCCCTCTGATTTCAATGAAAAGGTCAGCATTCATCCATTATTGAACAGATGTAATGTTTCCACTTTCACGATATTCTTTTATCACCCTGGAGCTTAAGACCACACTCTCGTATTGCTAGTATAGTGACCTCATTCATAAATTTCCTCAGTCTGTCTTCAACACTCGATCAAGTCATGACACATTTTAAGGTACAAAAATGTACCTAGTTGATTGCACAATGCTAACTGATACCTCTGAATCCACGAGCAAGCAAAATGAAGTGAATCTTTTAATCTGATCTTGCCCAGTCAAGATTTCCCGCATTGGTCTTGCAAGACAAAGTTCTCTTTTTGGCCATCTTTGACCAAGTTTGTTCAGTCAATTTGACTGGATATTAACCTTGATATTTTTTGCCTTTTAATCGACCTCAACTTCAACCTGGTCCATAAAAGCACAAAAAAGGACTTGACCGATATCCAGCCATCTTGACCTCATGCTTGTTCCATAACGCAGATGAACACGTATTATAGCAATCTACATTTTTGGGAGTATTTTTACTAAGTTCTAAGTTCTTTGCCTTTCTGTAGATAAAGAATGTAGGCATGTGTGATCACAAGTACACTCTCCAGATGATCACTATAAAAATACATAGCGTGAAATGAGATGAAAAGAAAACAAAGCAAACAAAGGTTGCATTTTACAATGCAGGGTCAATCCTACAAGAGACATGTGATTTTTGTCTTAACAATATATCAATACATAATCAAGAGGATAATGTAAAAAAGAATGCAATATTGTTTAAATTATTCTGGTACAAGGTTTTTGTCCACTGAAAATTGAAGTTACTTAATTTTCTGATGGATCTCGTCTCAAGCCCTCCAAATCAGGGCAGGTAGAAACTCCTCAAGCACCAAATTTACATACCTACCAGACTTTATTACACAAAAGGCATTGTTCTCCCTTAATCTGATTGGAGTTTTCTACCTGCTCCCCACCCCCATCCAACCACCTACCTTTTGGCCAGGATTGTCCAAAAAGTTGCTTTTCTGAAATGACTTCCAAATGTTATTAGTTTTCATTTTTCAAATTTGGCTAATACAAAGATGTCCAAAGTGTTGAAATTTTAGCATGTTCGGATGAATATTTACAAGTTCTGGGGCTCACACAGCCTACAGTCTTAACTTTGGAATGGATTAGAGGTTTTTTCTTGGTTTCGGCATCTGCATCTGTAGTGAATCTTATTTTGACTATACCACAAAGTATTCCAAGTGGCCCATTTTCACTTAAAATACCTGTAGATACCATGTAAAATCACAGTATTCACAGTATAAATGGTATTATAAACCACCATAGGGCCAATTTTTCATCCAAATGATACGAGAAAGGACAGGTGGGGACACCATCTGGGCTATATCTCGGCTATAGTTCAGCGGGCTTTAGGTCTGATTCAAGCAGGTAGACTGGTAGAAGATAGGGATTTTCAATGAAAACGGCAAACTCAAGAAGGAAAATATCAGACGAAGCCACAAATCTAGCCATGAAGCTACCAGGAAATCAGTGCTGTGAGAAGAAACAAAAGCGTGAGTCCATGCAGAGTCAATTCAAGCCAGTGAGAGGAAAGAGTGTATGTTTTTGTAGCTCTTGATTAAAGCAAAGGTGTCATTTTCCGAGCAATGCATTTTTCGCATCTATTTTTGACAGAGAAATTTCCAGGTTGCTTTGTAAGAGCAAGAACATTAACACCGTCTTTTTTACGGATAAAGATCCATCCCAAGTTGAATTTAGCCGCTACATCGGCATTTAAGTTATCTGCCCTAGCCCTGAGCTGCACTAAATAATCCTCTTCAAAGACTGTTTAAAAACAGCTCGTTGAAACATTTTCTTTCATATTGTTAAAAAGATATAACAGGACAAGGCCCTGCGTATTCAAATGTAACACCATATCCTTTAACGAATTCTAAATATTTTTTGATTTAATACATTTTGGTCTCAGATGTCTCATTGTACATCAAATTAATTCAATCATTGCGTCTAAAAATGTATGAATCGAATATTGGTTGTAAACTTGAAAAACGTTGTTACTGAAAGTTACGTCTTGGGATGCAATTACATTGAATAAAGTTCATTGTGAAACCTTGTTTTCATGTTTTCAGTTGCTGAGCTCCCCGGTGTGCACGTGGTGCTCCATAGTCACGCACCACAGTTCTCCACTTGCAAAATATTTTCCTTTTCTCCAAAGTAGGTTTCTATCACATGTTTGTTTCCTCTTAAGAAAAGCAACAGTTTCTACTATAGAAACTGCGGTAAGAATTGTGAAATAAACATCTTCCATTTGGATTTGGAACAGTGCTCCACTGAACTGTTAGTAAAACTTTTTCCTATAATAAACTCTTAATAAATGATGAGTGGAGCACTGTGCATTTGCTAACTTTCTCGCCTTGTCAGATGAAGGTTTCCTCAAAGATTACAAGAAAATATCTTTCTCGTCAAAGTTATGTGCTTAAATGATCGTCATAAAGTTGCTTAGAGTTAAAAAAAAGGACAAGTTCCCATGGAGCACTGTTAAAGAATGTCACATTGCGTGCGTGATGTACAATGAGTTGAGCAAATATTGTGCGGTAAGTTTCATGTTCTTATTTCTTGTCCAGAGTAAGTTTGGCCAAAAATCTTGGACAGGGAGGCAAATTCGCCGGATATTGTCGGTGGTATTTATTTTCCAAAATGGAAGAATTGCCAGTAAAGTAAAATATTAACCTGACATTTAGCCTGATCGATTGATCGACTCACAGACACCGCCTTTTGCTAAGACTCACGTCGCCTAAAGAATGAAAAATCCTTTTGGAAATCAATGTCTTTGCTACCAAAGTTTCTAGGTAACGGGTGCTGGAATATAGACAATGTCGTTTTACTTGACTGTGGTCTGCATGTTGTAATCATCATTGTGATTAAAAGCAACCATATTACTTAGTTGTAGCAGTTCATCGTAATTTCCGTGTACTAAATAAAAGGCGCAAATGACCATTTTTTTACTACACATGAGGTTTGAGTGGTTTTGAATGTCTCTGCTCTGTTTTGCTCTTATGCCATCTGGTATTCAAGAAAATATTTCTATATTTACTTTTCTTTTAAGTAAGAAGATAGCTTTGAAGCGCGGACAATCCTGGTCAAAACGTTTGGGACACTTTGTGTTTTAGGTGAGGAAAATGTAATTCATGTTGACCCCCCTCCCCTCCTGAACAGTGTTGGGTGTTACAAGTCAAACACGTTTTATATATCTTGTACATTTTATGGACCTCAACTTTGTTTAGGGGGGGTGGGGAAAAATCTTGTTAAGGCCGTGTTTATGAGTGTGTATCGCAGGTTAGCTGCAAATTCCATACAAAACCAACTGAAAAAGGGGAGGTGTCCCAAACCCTTTAGGCCAGGATTGTAGATTCCCTTTACAAAATCCACTTCATCAGGCCTCAATCACCCTGCCTAGCTTATAAAAAGAAGTAAAGAAGGCTAAATAATGTGTACTGGACCAATGTAGGGAAAACCAAATTTTACATTATTT
Source organism: Porites rus (assembly GCA_964035705.1). NCBI lineage: Eukaryota > Metazoa > Cnidaria > Anthozoa > Scleractinia > Poritidae > Porites > Porites rus. Next base: position 38,357,934 of record OZ037995.1, read on the forward strand.
TTGCACATTTTTGATTTACAGGGAATGATGTTTAATTTATTTTTTAAATAATCTTTTCCATTTAAAGTTTCACAGAGACTTTTCTTTTTCTTTCAGCTCTGCTCAAAAACTAATACTTTCAAAAAATTCTAGTCAAGACTGAAGCTTTAAGAGATAAAAAGCTTCAGAACAACAATCCATACAAAGTTCAAAATTGAATTCTTCAAATGGTTACATGTGTTGCATGAATACAACAATTGCTGCTGACAGAAATAATTTTAAAGTAACATTCCAAGTAGCATTTTGCGAGGTAAGATATCTAGCTGACGGTGTTTTACCCATCTTTATGTCATTTGCGGCCATTTCATCTGGTTTTATGTTGCTGTTTCAAGGCCTTGTCACTTGTTGGAATTTTACCCAGGTGAATATGTCGATGACCCCTGATATAACTAGAGTGACAATCCTCTCTGCTTTCATTTCTTCACCCGGTCCCACAGTTCAAATAATATCTGACATTCGGAAATCATTCAGTTGAAAGTCTAAAAATCTCATGCATTCTGATGCATTATTGGCAGAAAAAAAAAATTCCTTATTAATGTTATACTTTACTTTTTTATGGGGATTTGCGAGAGTAGAAAATCTTGTCTTTATACGCAGTAAGCTTACTGATTTGTACTC
>OZ037995.1:38371090-38396090 GCA_964035705.1 Porites rus
CAAAATAATTCCTAGTTTAAAAACATACCTAAAATATGCTTACCTCCATCGATCCATCGATGTTCAGTTCATCTTCGATAGTGTACGTTTAGGTTTGTCCCGCTCCGCAAATATTCTCCAAATAGCAGATGTCGCTCTTCGAGTTGTCTTCTTACTGTTCTTGCCATGTTTTTAGCTATTTTTTCGCCTAGTTCTTACTCTTGAAACGAGTGAAATGTCCGCCATTTTTTCCAGTTCACAACCAAAACAACTCAACCTCGTCCCCAGGTCTTCTCGGTTAACAATAATAATAATAATAATAATAATAATAATAATAATAATAATAATAATAATAATAATAACGGTGCCTTAAGGTGACTCGACCCAGTTTTTTTTGGGGGGGGGGTACCATCCTACTTTGAAGCTCTCTGGTGTCCCCACCTTTACTTTTATCGTAAGTCTAACACATAGAATGGATAACATATAGATCAATCTACAATATATCATAAAATATTTGGCGATCGGAGTAAATGTCACGTGGTTATAATGCCACGCCCCTTTGAGGTCTGAGTCAAAAATCTGCTGTTGCAGGCATTTTTTCGTGAAAATCTCTCGGCTAGACATAGCGCGCATTAGTGCCTTGCGCTGAACAGAGTTTCACCAAAATCGCAAAGACCCAATTCGAGAAATTCAGCGGTTTGCAAATTTAGGTCATAATTTATGCGAAAATGATAAGCAAACTTTACACGGATTATATCTAATAAACTATGAGATTCATCTCTTTGTTTTGAGCATCCTTATAATAGATGGGTCCTTGCAAGTCAGCAAAACGCTTTAGGGCCTTGTAAATGCGCGCGATTTCGAGCAAAGCAAACATATAGAGATTATAGTTTTCGCTATTTGTTGACGTTTGTCAGCGTTTAAGAGTCTTTCTCACGAAAAAAGCATTTTCTTAAAAATTCGTAGTTTTTTTTCCTTCAAATTTTTTCAGGGCCACAATTGATTAACTAACTACCCGGACTCTGAATTTCATGGTCATTGAAAAACTGTGACATTATCTTCTATAAGCCTAAACTTGAGTAAACATTGAAGATTTTTAGCGTTTTGGCTGAGTTTGTGCTTTGGGAGTTGTCTATTGTTTCTAGTCTGTCATTATACAGCATTCTTGTTCAGCACGCGTGCAATGGCCACGCTTGACTGACTTCCGAATGCTCACCGAGATATTCCCGTCACGACTTGGTTTAATTATTGGCTTGCATTAATCCTATGAAAAAATGATATTTTTTTAATAGTAAGTAGATTTAGTGTGTAGCACTTCTTGATTTTCTTGCAAAGGCACAAGAAGCACGAGAATTGATAAAAAATTGACTTAAACCTCTATGTATCAAGCGATGGCCTGTCTTCACTGTACCAAAATTATTATATCTCGGTGAGCATTCGGAAGTCAGCCAAGCGCGGTCTTTGCACGCGTGCTGAACAAGAATGCTGTATAATGACAGACTAGAAACAATAGACAACTCCCAAAGCACAAACTCAGCCAAAACGCTAAAAATCTTCAATGTTTACTCAAGTTTGGGCTTATAGAAGATAATGTCACAGTTTTTCAATGACCATGAAATTCAGAGTCCGGGTAGTTAGTTAATCAATTGTGGCCCTGAAAAAATTTGAAGGAAAAAAAACTACGAATTTTTAAGAAAATGCTTTTTTCGTGAGAAGGACTCTTAAACGCTGACAAACGTCAACAAATAGCGAAAACTATAATCTCTATATGTTTGCTTTGCTTGAAATCGCGCGCATTTACAAGGCCCTAAAGCGTTTTGCTGACTTGCAAGGACCCATCTGTTAAAACGATGCCCAAAATAAAGAGATGAATCTCATAGTCTATTAGATATAATCCGTGTAAAGTTTGCTTATCATTTTCGCATAAATTATGACCTAAATTTGGAAACCACTGAATTTCTCGAATTAGGTCTTTGCGATTTTGGTGAAACTCTGTTCAGCGCAAGGCACTAATGCGCACTATGTGTAGCCGAGAGATTTTCACGAAAAAATGCCGGCAACAGCTGATTTTCGACTCAGACCTGAAAGGGGCGTGGCAATATAACCACGTGACATTTACTCCAATCGCCAAAAATTTTATGATATATTGTAGATTGATCTATATGTTATCTATTCTATGTGTTAGACTTACGATAAAAGTAAAGGTGGGGATACCAGAGAGCTTCAAAGTAGGATGGTACCCCCCCCAAAAAAACTGGGTCGAGTCACCTTAACCTGCGAAAACGCTGCATTTTTGACGTCATTTCCTCGTTAAAGTCAAATTTCTTCCCAATTTGGTCATCAGTAACTGGTTATGGTGAATTAAACGTGTGCTTTTAGCCAATCAGAATCGGGGAAATATTTTGAATGAATAATAATAGCTCTTAAGTCTTACTTGACAGCCCAGTGTAAAGACAACCAATGAAGTTCAAAGGTAAAAACGTGCCATACATTGTATTTGTATTTATTTGCCACACAGAACTCGATTACAATTACAAAAAGATACACAAAAAAAATGTAGCAAGAAATGGTGAGGATGCGCAAAGGAAATTATGAAGCTTATTTTAATTAGGCCTCCTCAATTAAAATTTTTCCAAGATGGCATAAAAATTACGACGACGGATACAAAATATTATCAGATGGAAAATTAAAATAAAAATCAATATTAAGGACGTTTACACATGTTGAAATTAAACAGCTTTTTCTTAAGATTTTTGTTGGAGTATACCAATAATTAGTACAAATAAATGCCTTAAGTGCTCTTTTGAAGGAAAAAGGGGAGGAAGCGTTGACGATGTTGTTGTTTACGGTGTTATAAAACTTGGGTCCTTGATAAAATACCGAAACATGACGGAACAGTTGAGGAATGCGATAAAGGGACAAAAAACAAAACGGAGGGCTCATCCTCGGTGTAAAAACCAGTGAAACTCACTAGTTACGTAAAAGCCAAGGAAAATAATAGCTAGAAAACACGGAAAAACCTCACAGGTTTTTACACCGAGGTAAACCCGTTAAATGCTTAAGTGTCCAGGTGTTTAATACCCCTGAATGATGTTATTTTTAGAGTTATGCTAACTAACTTTCTCTCCCATTAAACTGTATATCATGTGATGGTCACTTATTTCTGGGTTAAATACTCCACAACTCTTGAATAATTCAGGGTTTGTAGTAAGAATGACATCAATTAGCGTCGATGGGTGGTTTGTAACTCGCGTTGGTTCCGGCCATAAGCCAGTAAGCTCAAAAAGGCGGAGAATTCTATTGCATGTTAATTCAGACTTATCTAGAAAGAGCAAGCTTTTGTTCGAAAGAAATAGAGCGTGAGGTTATCATCATCAAAACAATCTGATGAGTTAAGGGTATTGCTCGAATAAGGGAACAAAGCACAGAAAAGTTGTGTGCTCCAGTTTATTCCAAAGGTACGTAAAGTTATAAACCACGTTACTTTAATTTCTGTAATGATCGTCCTAAGAACTTCCCTGTTAGTGCTCATTAAGTGTAACTTGGTGAGATACGGTATATAGAATGGAGCAGGGTTCGTACTCTTTTGTATAAGTCTTCCAGTCTCTTTGCGCATGATTGCGTGGCTCAAGGGAAAACTTCACAGGTTTTTACACCGGGGTAAACCCGTCAAATGCTTCCGTGTCCAGGTGTTGGCTATAACTTTCTTTCCCATTAAACCGTATATCATGTGATGGTCACTTATTTCTGGGTTAAATACTCCACATTTCTTGAATAATTCAGGGTTTTTAGTAAGAATGACATCAATTAGCGTCGATGAGTTCTTTGTAACTCGCGTTGGTTTTGGCTATTCTCTATTTTCCAATTCCCCATAATACACTCTGTTTGCCCCCCAAATTTTGCATAAACCATTGTTTTTAAATGCTCCTGGGAGTATTGCATTTTCCCAAGAGCATTTTAAGACAATAAGTTATGCAAAATTTGGGGGGCAAACAGAGTGTATTATGGGGAATTGGAAAATAGTCAATAAGCCAGTAAGCTAAAAAAAGGCGGCGAATTCTATTGCATGTTAATTCAGACTTATCTAGAAAGAGTGAGCTTTTGTTCGAAAGAAATAGAGCGTGAGGTTATCATCATCAAAATTAAGAGCATTGCTCGAATAAAGGAACAAAGCAAGGAAAAGTTGTGTGCTCCAGTTTATTCCAAAGGTACGTAAAGTTATAAACCACGTTACTTTAATTTCTGTAACGATCGTACTAAGAACTTCCCTGTTAGTGCTCATTATGTGTAACTTGGTGAGATACGGTGTATAGAATGGAGCAGGGTTCGTACTCTTTTGAACTCTTCAAATTCCATGACTTTCGATGACTGAGTTTCCATACCTTAGGGTTAGCTGTCACTTTCGAATATGTTCAAAACTTTCCTTGTGTTAGAGTATTTTTTGACCAAACTCAGTTCAACAGACAAACTCTGGTGTCCACTAAAATCTGTGCCATTTAATTATTCCTCTCTATCTTACATTGTCCTTCTTTTGACATCTGCAGGACTTAATCTATCTATAGCATAACTTTAATTTTCCATGACTTTCCACGAGGAACGACAATTAGATTTCATGACTCTCCAGGCCTGGAAAATGAAATTCTTCGATTTCAAGACTTTCCAGGTATTCCTTGACCTGTACAAACCCTGGGGATATTTTAGCCTAACTTGTATAAGTCTTCCAGTCTTGTTGCGCATGATTGCCTGGCTCAGAACGCTCGGAAGAATTCTCTGATACCTCTGACATCTGTTGAGGTTAAGAAGCATCTGACATCGCGTTTTCCTTTAATCTATCCACTATACCAAAAGACTTTGCCGTTAACAATCTAGTATTTGAGCAATAATCTTTTTGCGGTCTTGCTAAGGGCAGGACATACGTACGTTCGCTGAAGATACAAGACTCTTGTATCCTCAGCGCACGTACGTCTGTTTGCTTTCAGAGTTTTTTATTCACTCTTTTTTCTTCGATGAAGGAAGAGAATTTGAGAAAGTTTGCCCCCGCGGCAGTCTATTTGAATTTAACAATACCACTTTCAGCACAACATGGTGACTTTAATTAAATTTATGCGGAGAGGACTAATCAAGTCAAACTATCTAGCCGTTTGGAGCCCGGCTTCCGTTTGCTACAAAAGGATATTTTGTCTGGTTTTCCCAATGACTTTTAAACTACAAAACAAAAAATTATTACGTTGTCTAAATGATTGATTTAGTGATTTCGTAGCCAAAGTTAGGTGATGGAGAGTGATTGTTATCATTTTTTATTATACGGTCTTACGATGCTAATCCAGGGCTTCCATGTGAAAAGAGGTGCTTTGAAGCGTAGCCGAAGTTACCTTGTAAAAATTTAATCATTTGAATATTAAAGGTCGGAACACACTAGGCGACAAGTTGCAGCAACACGTCGCGGCGACAGGTCACTCCGTGTGAACAGGTCCGGCGACTGGTTGCAGCAACCCGTTGCGGCGATACACTGCAGCGACAAACCACTTTGTTTGTACTGGTATGGAGAATTTTTGTGAAAGTGGCCGTCCACACGCATAATGCATCTCGTGTCCGTCTTAATACTTGAGACGCATAACCAAACGAACTCTAAATGTTTGCCCAAGTCCGTCCAGATGGTATAAAAACGGCCAATCTTTCGTTTCTGCTACAGAATTTTGTCCCCACAGCAAGTCGCACAACCTGAACCAATGAGTAGAAAACCAGTAGGTTGACTTAATTTGCAAACATTGTCGTTCGATCGGAAAATCCCACGCAATGATTGGAGCTCAAAGTTCATGAAGCTTCACAAACACAACTTTCCACTTGCAATCTCTTGTTATTATACCCCGGGGGAAAATCTTGTTTATCGAAGGAGGCATATTGACTCTGTTCGTCATGCTTTATCGAGCCAAACGAATGTTAGGGTAGAATAGAGTAGAACTCACTTGGCTCAAAGTAAATTAGTTTCAAAAGAAGCTTTCATGCTGCGTCGGCGGGGCGGCAAGTGAAGCACTGAGTTAATTAACAGCGAGAAGTTCACCGAGTTTTTTGTCCTAAACAGGGTAATAAACTTAAGTTTGTTTTGCTAAACAGGGGATGTATTTTAGGACTTTTTTTTATCCTAAACAGGGTCAGGGTTTCAACCCTCAGTGGCGCTCACCTATACCCAAATATTGGTGGAATACGCCCCCGATCTCAACTCCTATTTGGCCCCTTATGTGAATAACAAACTTTAAATAGTATGGCCGCGGCGACAGGTTGCTGCAACTTGCCGACTTGTTTTTTAATGGTCAGGTGAAAAAACCCTTTCTGCTTTGAAGGGTGGTTCCATTTCCAACGTAAACCTGAACCACTGAGTAGAAAACCAGTAGGTTCACTTAACTTGTAAACGTTGTCGTTCGATCGGATAAACCCAAGTAATCATTGGAGTTCAAAGTTCATGGAACGTCACAAAAACGACAGAGGATAGCACAACGCAGCTGTTTCTTCCTTTCCACTTTCAAAGCACACAAATCTCTCGTGATGTCCCATAATTTCTCCCTCAAGTCACTTGGCTTCAAAAGTTAATCAACATTATTATTATTGTACACTCGGGGAAAATGTTGTTTATCGAAGGACGCGTATTGACTCTGTTCGTCATGCTTTGTCAAGCCAAACGAATGTTAGAGTAGAATAGAGTAGAACTCACTTGGCAAGAAGAAAGTAAAGTAGTTTCAAAAGAAGCTTTAATGTTGCGTCGGCGGGGCGGCAAGTGAAACACTGAGTTAATTAACAGCGAGAAGTTCAGTGAGTTAATCAACAGCGAGAAGTCGATAACGGTAAGTTGAATGCTGTTAGGAATTTAGAACAGCTGAGGTTTCCTGTATAAGCTATCTTTTGCTTCTCTAGTGAGGGGCTAACCCCCAAAACGTCAGTCTGTCAGGGCGTCCAGCGGCATGGTTGCTCCAAAAAAATAGGAAACTCAGGATTAAGAAAATAGGAAACTTTGTATTAAAAGTAGGAGAAAAATAGGAAAATCAATAGTACTTTCGTCGACAAAGATAGTCTCCCTGCACCACATCAGGGTTATAATAAAGGCTACGAGTCCTCAGCTTCTACGTTCGCAGGTTTAGATTAACTCTTGCGGCTTAAAAGAGGTGAAAATGATCAGTAACGTTTAGTTTATTGGCTCAGTTATGCTGTGATCAGAATGATATGCTTGACTACGGGTCGAGCGAGCTTCTATAATCAAAGTGATCATATGCAAATTCCCTTCAAGTTGGTGGCAAATCTTTGAAAAGCTTCTAAGAGTGAAATTTCTCAGAATAGAAAATTCTTACGATTGCGTTGTCATTGAAGGATATTGAACTAGGACTAAAAAGTCCTATTGAGAGCTTTCGTTTCATTAAGCTGCTATCGGTAGCTGGTTGAAAATATGCTTGTTTGAGTCAGAAGACCGCATAGTTTTAAATACGAACCAGGCTTTCTTCGGTGTACGCAAAATTGGTATTGTGTGTCATGCATGGTTAAGTTCTAAGAACGTATGTTCTGTCGCACTTCGTAATAAGGGACTTGTCAGAAATTAGCAGGGAGGGAGGAGGGTGGAAACAGAGGGAGGGTCACAACTTTTTGAGACTGCAGAAAAGGGAGGGGTTATGAAAAATGCGTCGTTAAAAGGGGGAGGTCATGCAAATATGTGTCCGTGATCATGTAGAGGTTCAGATTAAAAAAGAAGTTCTTTATTTTGTAAAAAAAAAACCTGGGAGAAATAGGAGAGTCGAGTGATCAGCTGTCAGAATCAGAATCGGACTGTTAATGCATTACGAAGAACAGACCAGAAATATATTTTGAGCTTTTATAATACTGACTCACCCTAGTGTATTGCAAGAACTAGATTTTATCATTTATATGAGAGGGGAGGGTCAAGATATTTTAGGCCAAGGTCAAGGGGAGGGTTAGCGAATTTCACTCCCATTGCAGGGATGGTTCACCTCATTTCTGAACCCAAATTTAAAATTCCAACCCCCCCTCCCCCCCTGCTAATTTCTGACAACTCCCTAATGGTCGCACTTTGTAATACCGCAATTATTCCTTTTATTGTCGTTATTGTTGTTGCCGATGATGATGCCTTTTATACTGGGTTTACTTGTCCTCCGACCATCCATTTCAAGTTGATCACAAAGTGCCTCAAGTGTTATTACAGAGTGCGACAGCTCATTTTATTACGAAGTGCAATGGTCTGTTATTACAAAGTGCGACAGCTTTTTTATTACAAAGTACGACAAGTGTTATTACAATGTGCGACAATTTTATTACAAAGAGCGATTGGTATTACAAAGTGTGACAGAACAACGTAACACTCTGCTTAGCTATGACTACAAGACCGGTTTCGGAACCAAAATATTGGATCCTTCGTCAGTTGCTTAGGTATATAGCTGTTAACAAGAGCTCACCAAGAGAGCTAGTGTCGTAAACTAAACTTGAGTCTTTTTACAGAATCCAGCAAGTAATTGTTTCTTTAAACAAGAAGCTGATTAGATGATTATCTGACCTGTGTTGTGAGAGGAAAACTTGATCCTGTTTTCAGTTTCAAAGATGAACATAAAAGCGAGCAAAACTTCAAACTATGGCTTGTAAAGATACTGAAATGTAGTTTCAGTGAGCTTTGCACAAAGTCATTCAATAGTCATGAAAACGATGACTCTACATACAATACATGCAGGTGCACTAGAAGATTATACAAAAAGTAAGAATACTACAAAGTTGTTAACAGAACTTTAATAAGCAATAGAGGTCATGGAAAAAACAAATGTAGCTATTATTTTTGCTATTATTACAACATCAAAGTCAACATACTACTTGCTTTATGATAAATCTCACTCTAAAACACATACAACTACAATTTCGTTTTCAATTTTGTTACGAATTTCGGCTTCACCAGTTAAAAAATAGGAAAAATAGGTCTTAGTTTAAAAATAGGAGAAAATAGGAATATGCTCAAAAAATAGGAAAACAAAAATTACTCGACACGGCGGCCATAATGGCGTTCCAAACCAATCCTATGGAAGATGAACTCTATTCTCATTCCTTCTCATATAATTTCTTCTTTTGTTTCAATAAATTTGCGTAAATGTTGGCCACGTGAGTGAAAACGCTCTATGCCGTGATATTTCGGTTTCCTCTTTAGGTAACGAGGCACAGATTACGTACTACAAAAGAAACAACACAACCACATAATAAAGTCCCCAGGACAACTCTATTATTTGGTACCTGTGTTTCTTATATTAAATATTATGTTGCAGAACCATCACCCAGTTTTCATGATGTTGAAGTTGACTTTGGCTTCTATCTTGATCGCCTGTTTCCTGCTAACAATTACAAAGGCGCGAACCTTTCATCGGCATCATTACCAGGACGCTGAACCACATGGAAGGGTACCTTCTAAACGCTTCTTTTTAAAGGTTGGTATCACATAGTTTCTCATAGTTGTAAAACAAGCCACCACTTGTTGCTAGATATCTGTTTCAGCCTGGTCTTCCTTAATGTCCCTCCCTGAACGGCTCACACAATTGGCTGTGAAAACAATAGAAACGGTGACATAATAATGCCCCTATCCCTGCAAACAAAAGGCAATATTGTTCACGGTAGTCGACCACTGAAAGTAGAGGTTCATGTAAGGTACTAGACTGCTGGTTTTTGTCTCCTCACGGGACGGAGGAGACTTCAATACTCGTCAAAAATCCAGAAACACTCGCGCGCGTTTCCCCTTTCCCAATGCTGATTTGGGTATTACAGTCGTCTCAGTGCTTCAAAATACGTGTGGCGTCAATATTGGGGAAGGAGAGGGGCACATTTGAGTGAGAACAGAAGCGCGAGGAGTGGATGTAAGAAATTTTCGAGAAAATTCAGGTCAAATGGTGTCTGTTTCAACGATTTGTGACGAGTATTGTAGGTCTCCCTAGGGTGGTGTCCATTGGCTATATGACGTCACGGCGGCCATATTGGCGTCCACAGTCCTAAAACAATAAAACGGCGACCATAATGGTGTTCCAAACATATCCTGTGGAAGTTGAACTTCTCTTTCTTTTGCATAGATGCTGACAACAAAAAGTGGAAACGTTCTATAATGGCTTTTCAGCCACAATATATGACTAGTCTGCGTAGCTGACGGGATTGTTATATCCCGGGTACTTTATTGGCGATGGAGCTGTGGTCTTCTCGCGGCCGGCTCCGTCGCCAAAAACACATCGACACTCCACCTACTAAGTCCGCAAGCTATACACAGCCAATGATATGACTGAAAGTTCAAAACATAAATATAAACACAGTAATTAAAAATATCTACAAAAAAAAGGATAAATTGAACAAAATATCCAACAAAACTACAACGAAATATATAACAATTATTCACCGAAGTGGGGGTGGCTAGTCATAGATATTTACCGAGCCCTCGAAGCCACCTCCACTTCGGTGAATTATTCTTTTAGTATATACTAAAACAGTCAGATAATTGAGGACAAAAATGATGATTTTTAACTCATTTACTGTTGCCAACTATTACAATTTTGGACCGAGCGGCAGCGGTCGTCGCTTTTTCTTGCCGACAAATAAAACTTTTGAGGGCATTTGTTTAGCTCTTGCGGGGAAATCTCTTCAAAAGGAGTTGTGAATTCTTTGTTTATTTAGAATCATTCTGTAGAAAAGACGATTATTTTATTATGAACAAGTCAACTAAATAAAGTAACGCAAGACTTCAGCTTAATTTGCATTTGTAAACGAAAAACTTTTTCACCGGTTTTGTCGAGAAATTTAAGTCAAAATGACAAAGTTTTATTCCTGTTAAAACTTCCGAACCGAACTTCGTCACCTTCTTCGTGTATTTCGCGAACAGCTTGCTTGATTAGTTGTGAAAATTCTTTGTTTGTTACGGCAGCAAACCGGGAAGGCATTTTGCTCGCAACTTACGCGTCGCTCGCTCGGTGCAACTGGAGGTGAATCAGTGAATAGTGCAGGATATTCACTGATTGAGTAGCCAATCAGATCGCGCGGCGAAAAACCCTACCCACTGTTTTAGTATATACTAGAAATATTTACAGTCGAGGATATATAACACACATGAACATACACACCCCTGCATGTATTAACTTAATTTTCACATTAATTTTTCCCTAAATTTCCTTTAAAACCATGAAGGTAGAATCTTGTACTGATGTTGGATGTCTATCTCCAGAGCTTGGCCCCAGGAAACGTGAATGATCATTGCCCTACGGACATTCTCCATTTGATTAGTCAAGACATTACCGTGGCATAATTTTAAGCGCAACCCTTGGTTTTCGAGAACGTTCAAAATAACCATTAGCGCCAATCTAAACATTAACAATTCTGGCAATTTTCGCCGCTCTAAGTGCCCTTGATTTATTTACTGACAATAAATAATTTTAGTAACAGGAGGATTGATTAACTGATGTTGTTTTCTTGTCAGAACTATATTTATCGCCGCAGCTGTATTCCGCTTGGAAGCACAGGTTGCGAGGCCAACAACTCTAAATGTTGTCGAAAAGGCAACCCATACACAGGCACTATGCGAAAATGTGTCAACGAGGGCAGTTTTTCGTCCCCGTAAGTCAGAATTAAACTTCTTGCAACACAAGAGTAAGCGATAAAAGTGGAAGAGACACCTCGCTCAGTGGCTTTTTTTCGTTACCTTAGACGTTCCAGACGGGACGAGCGGGGGAAGAGATCCGAATTTAAATCGGAGTGAAAGTGGAATAATGGAAATCATGCCCTTGTTTTGGCCAGGTGTCTCAACTACAGTCCAAGCTCTCCTATTAAAAGCTGAGATCAGGGGTCAATTTAATAAAACTTTTACTCGTGTAATTTACAAGTGTAACCATTGTTTTAGAGTCTGAGAACAATAGTTACATTTGTAAATTACACGTGTAAAAGTTCTATTAAATTGACCCTAGGCTCTGTTTTTGTTTCGCTTTCTACGACAACGTAAGAGATAATATATGAGAACTGCTAAAACTGGGCCTAATCTCAGGTTAAAGTAAGCTCTTCTCGCGACCACTCTCGTAAGCGACCAGCTCTAGTTACGACCACCTTTGTGAAACCTCGTTTGAACTTTGATTTAAACATTGTCATGAAAAGCTCTCGTAAGCGACCGCGACCACTTTAAGGTTAAGGATTACCCAACTGGACTGTTCCTTTGTTTTTACTTACTACTCTCTTAAGCGGCCACTCAGAATCTTATTCCTTTAAATCAAATCCTGATACTACAAGAACTGTGGGTTTATTGAACGGATTCAAACTCTTGTGATCTAGATCAATTCATTTTTGCACTAATATTTCTACCTGGATTTATCAAAACCGGGTTAGCAAACATTTTGTGATTTCTCTTAACTTCCCCTGTCTTAGTTTGCTACTGTGTTGTTTGCTTATGTCGTTTTTTGGTTGTTTTGTGGTTAGGGATTTCTGTAGACGTGGCTGTAGAGGGGATTTCGCGAATTCGTGTTCTTTCTTACGTTACGAAATTTATGCATAAAAAGTGCAATATGAAATGTACCAAGATCAGAGAGCTAGTGGAGTTGAAAGATCCTCAAATGAGGAAAAAGTCATGATTCGAACTGCTTTTTTCTCTAAATTATATAAAGGCTGATGATATTTCGCTTGTGTTAAACGTGAGAAGATTATACGTGGTTGTGGATAGTCTTATCAGTGCCGCGAAAGTGTGTGATAGTGTGATTTCTGGATGGTGTTGACAGGCAGAACTCAGGTATGTTATTGCGTGGTTGAGCTGTTGCACCAAAACATTCCCTACCAGCCATAAAAAAAGTTTCGTCGCTGTTTAGCTTAGCTGATTGTGCCTTGGAAAACCAATTCTGGACTCACGAAAATTGGATCTAGGCCAGTAGCTTCAGCGGGCTCTTGGCTTTGAACCATAGGCCGGGTTTTGCAGATAAGAAAGTGATGATATTGTGCATTATGTTTCAATCAGTTGTCTATTCCATGCGAAATCCTGTCAGTTATCGGACTGCGAAAAAAGTAGTGTTCTGCTAACTGTTTAAGTTGTTACGTAAGCATTAACTAGGCTGCCTTACACTCAACTTTAAAATTTCTAGACTGAAATGACACCGGTTTGAAAGTTCAAGGAGTCAGATTACTGAATAAATGTTCTAAAATTTGCGTCATTTTAACTTTCGACTCGTTGAAATGCTTCCAGGGACCACTAACTTACTATATACTGCCCGGCGTCAGACCTCTTTTGTTTATTATTTATATTAATGACCTCTCTAATGCATCTAATCTGTTTTATTTGCGGATGATACTAGCCTTTTTTATTCTCATAAAGATCCTAACCAGCTCATTCGTGTCACGAATTGTGAATTATCAAAAATATCTGAATGGCTCAAAATAAACAAATTATCACTCAATGTCGCCAAAACAAACTATATTCTTTTTCGACCCAGGCAAAAACCCATTACTGTTAGTGATACAATTACGCTAGATAATATTGCTGTGCAACAGGTTGAAGTGACAAAGTTTCTTGGTGTTCTATTAGATCAGCATCTTCCTTGGAAATATCATCATGTTACTAAAAAAGTATCAAAGACTATAGGAATCATAAGTAAAGCTTGTTTCTTTCTTTCTTCTAAATCTTTGTTATCCTTATCCAAAACATTGGTTTACCCGTATCTTAACTACCGTAACATTGCATGGTGCTCAACGTATCCATCCAATTTGAATAGGATTCTTAACCTACAGAAACGCATTGTCAGAATCATTTGTGGAACTGAATTTCTTGCCCATACTGCACCTCTTTTTCGGACTCTTAAAATCGGTGACATTTTTAACATTAATACGTTTTTGGTTGCGTGTTTTATGTACTCATATCATGATAACCTCCTTCCTCATACGTTTAACACCACCTTTGTTGCTAATCGCCAAGTACACACATATAATACTCGAAATGCTAATAACTACCGACATGATTTCTGTAAAACAAACATTAAACAGTTCACAATCCTTCATCTGGGACCTAAACTATGGAACTCCCTTCCCCATAATTTTACGGAACTGAAAAGTCAGTCTAGTTTCAAGACTTCATTAAAAAATTACCTCATCGAGAGAGCTATAGATTAAACTCGCTTGACCAAGTATGAGGAGCCCAATTTTCTACAAGCTATTTAGCTTCTATTGGGCTTCCTCGCCACTCTATCTATTATGAAAGTGCAATCTTAGTAAAAATATATATATATATATATTTTTTTTTTCACTTTCTTTTTGTAATATTCATTTTATGTGGCAAATGCAAATAAATAAATTTGAATGGATTTGTATTATTTCAAATTGCCAAGTGGTAGAATGAGTTGATTTTTTTGCTGACCCGGTTTTCAAAAATCCAGGTATATTTAGATTTGGGGTTATTTCGGTCTAAAAATTGGAAGTAAAGTTTAGCCGTCTCTGTATCAGATATAGACACTCATTAAACATTTAAAAAATTCTTTTGTTTTTTCGTCATGAATTACTGATAAGTTTCTGAAGCTCTTGTAAGCGACTACCTTTTATTGTTTTACAATGCGGTGGTCTACGAGAGCTCGTCTCGTAAGCGACCATGCAGCCCTTAGTTACCACCACTTTTTCGAACTACCGAGGTTTCCGGGTGCTTCGAGTGTAGTTCTATCGCTGTTTGAAAGTACACAGTTTCATCGACTTATTCCTCGCGAAGCAGAGGTTTATAAATTTGTCCCGCGCGGAACGCACATAAGAGAAACATTGGAACCTTTAAAGTACTTTAATATTTAAAAGAAGTTTTGCGGTACCTGTTGTGAGTGATTTAAGAAAAGTGATTTCCAAACAATCGCCACCCTTGAATCAACGTCGCCCTCATATAACCACCGCGGCGTTTAATCAAATAAATACGG
The DNA here is from genome assembly GCA_964035705.1 of Porites rus. Taxonomy (NCBI): domain Eukaryota; kingdom Metazoa; phylum Cnidaria; class Anthozoa; order Scleractinia; family Poritidae; genus Porites; species Porites rus. Next base: position 38,385,994 of record OZ037995.1, read on the forward strand.
TAGTTATAATTTGGAGTACATGACAGGTAAAGGGAAAACTTGTTCACGTGCTACAGATTCGTATTTGCTGTTTGGCGTAAATGCGACTATAAGTAAATCTCTCCATTGTGATATATCACAGGCAACCATCACATTTAATCAGGATTACATACATAAATAGAAACAAAGTTACTCTTTGAGGCGAATATTTGTTGCGTTGATACATGCCATGAGTGACAAATTATTCCTTACTTTTGGCGTGAAATTTTAGATTTATAAATTTTATAAATTTATATATTTTAAATTTATAATTTCACAAACAAAATTTATAGAATTGCCATGGCAACCTTGTCTCAGTGCCAAGATGACGACGAAGTTTTAAAATGTTATGCATGAAGATGTCAGGGCATAAAAAGACGCTCTAGAAAGCCTAAACACACAAAGGAGCACATCAAGAACACATCTATCAGGTATTTTGTCGAAAAATTCTGAAATTCTGCACCCAGTTAAGCCAAATTTAAAGCTGTAATCTTGTTAACGCATGGAGTTGTACGATGATTCCATCAACATGTCAAAATCCCACTATTGTGGGCGTAATTTGTCACCCATGATATTGATAGGTAAATAATATACTCATGAAATTAGGGAATATTTTTCGTTTGCATTTTGTCCAATTTTAAGGTTTGGTTACACATACGAAGAGTTCATTTTACAGTTAAGTTTCAAAACAAGGTCAACTTCAGCTTCACGTTCACTCAAAGGCTATGACACTAAGCCCGCAGCTATAACCGATAAAATGGTCTATTGTTTCATGGCGGCCATTTTGAGAACCGTAATATTGTTTGAAGACTGGAACCGAGAATCTACGTGGCCAGGGACGGCCGGAAAACTTGAGAAATAGCCGAACAATACACGGGAATCCGATCGCGCGCCTGCAGCAATAAACCTTTTCAATTAACAAAAATAAATCTCTCTTGAGTTTGGTTATAAACGGCTAGTTCGAGCCCTTTGCGATGACTTCTACTTTCCAGACATGCGACAGCGTAATTTAAGCTCATAATGACCGCCAAAAGACCCATCACTAAGGTTGACGAGTGGGCGCATTGTTTGTTGTAATTAACATGGTCTTTTTCATATTTCAGAAAGTACAACTGTGTGGAGGCATGAGGAAACACTGAAAAAAGTTGGCTCTCAAAACACGCCTATTGTTAAAATGCACGTTTATTTTTTTACCAATGATCACACAATTGTAAAACTAGGAAGACTACCTTCTTCAAAAAAGTTAAAAATGGTGTGTTGGGTGACGTTTAAGGATCTTAGACAGGTTTTGCATTTACAAATAGCACAATAAACGGTTCCTTTTTTGTGGTTTGGTCTGGTGTTTTTGCTAGGTTAGATTTCGATAAGTTCCTCTTTTAAATAATAGATCGTTTACGTTGTTCATTAACCTATTTAGATAAGGTTGTCAAGAAAAAAGCGCAAAAGTGTACGCGACTGGTAATCTGGGCCGGAAGTGATTAAAGAATTTTAATATGCGAAATATATAGATTAGATATATCAAATTGGGGTCATAATTGCCACAGCCACAGGTTTCTGAAATCCCTTGACCTTGCCGGACAAATATAAAATTTCCATGACCAACTGAATTGGCATTTTGCTGAACTCTGCAACCCTATTTCATATATTGACGATCTAAGATGGAGGCGAGTCTTATAGGATATAGTAGCAGCTATTTCGTTATGTCACCGAGACAGCTAGGACTGCTTCGGGGAAGGGGGGCAGGGCCCAGTTGCATAAAACGCCGTAACAGTTATGGGTATACGTACGTGTACTCGTAACTTAAGTGAGTTTGCATTTAATCACTCAAGTGGTTCATTTAGGGATTTCACTTAAGTGATTGCACTTACGATTTTCGTAAGAATCCACTTTAGTGTCATTTATGCCACAGAAATTGCGAGTGTTGCATAAAACTTTTTATTATATACATACTGAGAAATACTCACCAAAAAGTTATGTCGTAAATTTTCGTACGCAAATTAGTTCTAGCAAATCAGAGGAGCGAACAATGGTTTTCACACGTGAAAAAAATGATACGTCCAATCAGAATCGCGAACGATGTTTTTTCACGTGTGAGAAAAATGATACGTCCAATCAGAAGCCACAGAGGTGTGTGAGTTTCGCGCCAAAATTCCCGCCTTTTATTGCAGCTTGCAGCGCCGCTTCGCACACATTCAACGAGAAAAGTTTTACTCAAAGAGTTTTTCTCCCGAAAAAAGTAAAAAACATTTCGGAAATGGAGTGGAATAGTTTCGTTTGTTTCACTGTCGATAAAGAAAACGGTAGAGAGCCGGCGAAACAAACGGCGGAAAGGGAAAAACAGAACGAGACGTAAGCTTTTGTTGTGCTTTTTGTCGGAGCTACTTGGCCTTTCATTTAAGCTTAAGCTTATATTGAAACCGGCCATTTTACTTAAATTCACTCATTTTCAATTGGGCATTGAGAACAAACAGTTAAGATTACTTATAGTTCTTAGATTACCTCATATCCTTACCGTCATTTATGTTTTTAACAAACGTTTTCACTAAAAAGCTGATACTTCGTTTTTGTTGTCATCTTGCGGTAAGTGTGTAGCGGCAAATTTTAGGGTTTTTGAAAGATTTGAAATAAAAAGGCCACCAAAATAATGAATGTCTCATTATGTATATAATAAACACAATACCACATGGAAAGTGATTTGTACGGTATTTACGCACTCGTTGTTTTTGTATCAGAAATCTTACTCGTTCGCTGCGCTCACTTGTTCGATTTCTGATACGTCAACAACTCGTGCGTAAATACCGTACGCCAGCACTTTCCATGTACGGGACCTATGTGGGCCCAGTATCCTTATAGTCTGCTACACAGCCGTTTTCAGAGTCGTCACGCAACGCTCCTCTCCACTAACGGATGCTGAAAACCGAACTACATTCCTTTCCCGTGATTAGCCAATTATAATTCAGCTCCCATTTTCTGGAAGGTGTTCGCGCTACGTTTGCGGTACTGTGACACCTCCAATCACAGATTTGCTTTTATCGCTGCCCCATGTGTGAATGACAGAATAATCAAAATCGTCGCGTGAAAACAAGCAATTAACTACAGTAGTGTTGTCGTATTCGAGTCCTATTCAAAATTTAGGAGAGATGCAGCAGCAAGCAAGTCGAGCAAATTGCGATGCACAACATGGACGTGCTCATAAAGTTGCGAGGTATAGTTTCGGGAAATCCCTCATCGATAATTTATAAGATTCCTTTTTGAATCAGTACCCTTGAGACTTTAGTTAAGTCTTCACAAGAACACAATGAGCACATCCGGCACATTAAATTCTTCATTACATATCAGTACATATGCACGTTAAATGAAGAACCAACCGATCCTGGTGAAAGTCTTCTAAGCCTATCAAACCTTTTTTTCACTTGGAACTTTCTGGACCGCTTAAAACAAACTTTTTTGCGAATTAACCTTTTCGTTGCTTGCAAAAACAGAGCCCGTCTAAGACCCTGTTTACATGGAGTGCGGGACCCGGTCTAATGGGGTAGGTTTCTTTTGTTTTGTGTCCCCCAGAGCGTGAAAACAAAAGAAACCAACCCCACTAGACCGGGGTCCCCCACTCCATGTAAACAGGCCCTAAATTCAGCGACGATTGATTGATCTGTCGAAAACTGAGAAGCGTGCTCGCTTCCTAGCGCCCTGCGGCTCACGTATTGTTAAATTTCTTACCCATGATTGGCTTGTTCGTTAGACCACAAACACAAAGGGAAAGGAATGTAGTTCGGTTTTCAGCAGCCGTTTGTGGGAGGGGTGGGGAGGGGAGCGTTGCGTGACGACACTAAAAACGGCTCTGTAGCAGACTAGTATCCTTACTGTTTTTACTATAATTAAATAAGCCTGAAAAAAAGTCAGGCTTGTTGGGAATTCTAACCCTTGACCTCTGCGATACCGGTGCATCGCTCTACCAATTAAGCTAACAAGCCAACGGGGAGCAGGTCGTTGAATTGGTTCGTTATAAACCCGTGAAAGGATGATGATTTTTTTTTTTCAGGCTTTCTTTTCGCAACTGCAAAAGTTGCTTGTATAACTGCGATGATCATACTTTATTTAATTCTTCACTCCGCAGTTCATATATATGATTTTCATATATTCATGACTTCATCATCATCCTTTCACGGGTTTATAACGAACCAATTCAACGACCTGCTCCCAGTTGGCTTGTTAGCTTAATTGGTAGAGCGCTGCACCACAAGCCTGAATTTTTTTTCAGGCTTTCTTTTCGCCACTACTTCATCTTTTTACTATAGTTAACGAGATGTTCTACTGAGAAGCGAAAAATAGTTTATTTACGTAATTCGGTTCTAATTCGCTTTGTTAACCTCTGATGTTCACTTTATTTGAAGCCGTCCTTGAGAAAAAAGTAGAACACGCAAGAAACATTATCAGTAAATATTGCAGTAAAATGACGATGGCATACAAACGTATTTCAACAAAAGTCATCGGACTTGATGAGTTGCACTGATAGGATATTCAGTAAAATGTCAATCTTCTTTGCTGAATGATCTGAAAATAGTTAAAAATTGCCATCAGCTTCAATGGATCCTAAGCATTCTGAAAAAAACGAACAAATTTCTCGCGTTTTTGTCGACCCTCTTCAGTTCTATTGATGTCGTCTTGCTACCCTTCATCATCATTGCTGCTGTCGCCCGTAGCGTCTTCTTCTTCATCGTTTAGAAAAACATTTCTACATTTCTAGGATGTCAGTGAAACGGAATTCTTCAGATGAACAAGGCTCTAACCCCAGAAAACGAGCGACGAATTTTAAGACGGAAGAAGTCAAATTTTTTTCTCCAAGAGTTAAAAAAGAGAAAGATGACTCTATTCGGTACTTTATCCCCTACACCGACATTCAAATTGAAAATGCAAACATGGTTGGAGGTTCGTAACCAGTTAGTAGACGCCAGGTTTCCATCAAGAACCAAGGAACAAATTAAAAAGAAATGGGAGGACTTGTCATCAGCCACTAAAGCCAAATACGCCCATGGAAGAAGACTGGGGGTGGTGCAATAAAGTGGACTGACGTTGACGAGCTAATCACCGAGATACTCGGAAGAGAAAACATCTCCCTCGTATCAATAGTTGGCGGAATAGACACTGGGGATAAAACCCAAGCCAGTGAACACACTCTTGATGCTTCAAGTGACGGCAGTGAGAAAGACGGCCGACCGTCAACTTCATCGTACCTTCCAGTTGGCCCAGATAGGATAGTTGAATTGGAAAGTGGCAAGAGAGCTTCAGAGAACAAGCAAGAAGAAAGTCGTTTAAGGGAAGAGCGAATAAAAGAACCAAACTGTGATTCCGACATTGTTAGGGAACAAGGACATAGAGAAAGGAACATTGAGAAGGTGTATGAAGAGCATTTAAAAGAAGAGCATAAGTTAAAATGAGAATTCTAAAAAAGAAGGAACAGCTGCTTGATCTTAAGTTGCAGTTGTTTAGACGAAACTTAACATTGACGAGTAGTTTAGAACCTGTGCAGATATAACCTTAAAAAACTGTTTTGATGATGTCAAAACTTCTCGGTCGATTTTTTTAGTTAAATAATGACACACCTTTTTCTGTTTATATAAAACGTTGTCTCAACCAGCTCAATTTCTGTAATCATCTAACAGAGGCTTAAAAATGTTAAAAACGACCAGATATTTTCCTTACACCAATCGATGGTTAGCTTAAAACAATAAAGTGAGTCACTAATAAAGTACTATATAAAAGTTACGTGTGCCCTTAAGTGAGCCCGTAAGATACCACGTTAAACAGAAACTTACGAGTGCTAAGTGCGTTCCATGTAACACACGTAAGTTTACCCATAACGGATTCGTAAGTGACCTACTTAAGTGAGCACTTAAGTGCAGGTTTTATGCAACCGGGCCCAGAGCCCTGTTGCATAAAACGCCCGTAACTATGGGTATTCGTACGTGCACTTGTAACAGGCGATTTCACGGTTTGGACGCCATCTTGGAGGTCAACACTTATTTCCATCCGCCAAACTGACGTTGACAGATTAATGATTCGTACACAAAGTAACGGTTAGGGCTAGAATCCTGGCCTTTAGTGCCCACAAAAAAGTCTGAAACGCCCACATGGTCTGAAGTGCCCACACTCAAGGTCTAAAACGCCCACACAAAAGTCTAAAGTAAACACATTCAACGTCTAAAACGCCCACACTATTTTGGCAGTAATTTTTAATTTGGCTTGGATTGATGAAAATTGTAGTGGAATATTGTGATTTTTTGTTTGTGAAGTCTGAATTTATTTTGGAATGTTTTTTTTTAAAGTTGTTTTTTTGCCCTTTTAAGTCGTAATTATTCTTTTTTTTTCTAGGTCGTTGTTTAAGGCTCTGTTGCTTAGTAACTTTAATTGACACATCTAATTAGAGATCTTTTATATGATACTTAATTTCTATTTGTTTTTTGAATGTTACTCCTTTTATGAATTTTTTAAAGTCTATTATATGGGTCAAAATTTCTGATTTATTGAGTAGCTTCAAATTGGATCTTGAAACGAACTTTACTGTCGTTTTAGGAGCGGTAGCAAGGCAATCTTGACCATATATGGACATTTAAATGTTGGATGGTGGCCATCTTGGATATCTTTGAAAGGGTTAGTCGACGATTTTGAATCAAAATGTCACGCTTATTTGAAGTCTTTGTATGGTGAAAGTAAACCTGTAAATGATCTTTGATATTTGAAGGGTGATTGCAAGGCGGTCTTGACCATAAATGGACATTAAAATGTTGAATGGTGGCTAACAATGGGAAGTTTACTTTCAAAAATGTGTGAATTATAGTCCTTACATCAACCTTTTAAAAACTCACAAATTTGTAGACACCCAATGGCTGAAATATTTCTCTTTAATATATTTTTCATGTTTCTCATTGAAATTACTTAAACGAATATGAATAAGATATGAATAAGCGAAAGGTTTTGTCTATTATTGTAATGTTAAAGCAACCTCGTAACCTAACTTTCAGTTTCACTACTCCTTTCTGAAAGATAGAGGCGACAGACATAACCCCTATCTTCCCGACTCCCCTCTTGTTCTTCCTCCGCCACCTCTTTTTTTAAATTTTTCTTTCCTTGTTTCTCCTTTTTCTCCTCTTCTTCCTCCTCCTCCTCATCTTCTTCCTCTTCCATCTCCTCTTCTTCTTTTTCATCTCCTTCCTCGTCTCTTCTTCATACTCTTGTTCCTCATCGGTACTCGACGTTTGTGTATCTTCATCCTCCTGGTGTTCATAATATATATATTTAGCCACAGCTAAAAGCGAAGCTCCCATTGATAAATTTATAACTTAAATCAAACAATAATTTTGTATTCCACAAATCAGTTAACGTAAGGGCACATTCATGTGACTTTTGAGGGAAAAGCTAAGTGATTTTGGAGTGAAACAAATTTTGTATCGAGTTGATGTAGCCTTATATGTACACCCAAAAAATAGTCTTCGGTCACATTTAACAGCAATGATGGCTCTTGATCACAGTAGATAAGGCGTGCAAAACAAATTCTTGGAAAACAAATCAGACCGAATTTTTTGCGTTCGACAAGTTTACAAATTCTTGCAAATAAATCTGGGTGCGTGCAAACCAATCTTTTATTTTTTTTATACACCACATCTGAGGGGAAAAAGTACTATGAGGCGCTGTTTTTATCATACAGACCTCGTACAAAATGCAGTATTTCACAATACTTCAAGACAAATTGCATTCATTCAATATTCAGGACCACAGAGGCACGCGTGGACTTTTAATTAGCGAAACCGTTCAAAGAATTTCCAAAATCACCTATACGGCCAGCCGGTTCTAACTTTTGACAAGCGCCAAATTTGCGAAGAAATTTTAAAAGAGTTACGCTTCAACGTGATAAAGAATTTATTGAGTCTATTTTTTATTAACGGTTTTATAACGATGTGTAATCTTAAAAAGCGTTTGATACGCTTGGCATTTTGAGTACTCCTGCGAGCGATGTTTATGAACGCCTGAAAACAAACGGCAAAGCGATGAAAATTACACTTTTGAGACTACCAAAAATCAATAAAGAAAAATAATTCGATAGAACATTTTTAGAGACAACAATTTTCATTCACGAAAACAAATGAGTATTTAAGTGTGTCTAAGAATCCTCAAGTCTTTACTAGTAAGCTTAATGTTTGTGTTTTAAGCCGCCGGTTTTCCGGTGTTGGCTGTTTTCAAAGATGAACTCACGAAAAGAAAATCGTTCAAAGCTTTCTTTCTACAGCCAAAATTATAACTAAATATTCTTCGGAAAGTTTTTCCTTTCTATTTAAGGTGAATTAATATCGACTAAAGGCTTTTTAAAGTTCTGTAAGCTTAAGCCTATATCAAACTTCATACGAGGTCAGATCAGTGTCTCAGTCAAATCTTACTACAAACGTGCATAAACTAGCTTCATAAACGGAGCAGCTGGACTCCATGAAATTAGATTAAATACAATAATTACTCAGGCTTACCATATTTCGAGATGCAGCTCCTGAAAGCTATCAAATAAGGCAAGGATCGCTTGAGCCTTTATAATTCTCGTACGCATCCAGCAAGGTGAAAAACAAAAACGATGCCATCCGAAATCGGATTATCGGCTTTGACAAGCGACGCATTTTTCAACCAAAAACCCAATAAACAAACCAGCCATGAATAAGAGAACACTCTTGATAGCAGCTGTATTTCATTTCGTACATCCAGTGGAAAAAGACAGCTAAAAACATCACAAGTTGACTCAAAACTTTGTCAGCTTCAGCTGTCAAAGTAAACAACTTTCAAGATGCTGCATAAATTTTACGCATGAACTCACCTGTCAAATTTTAACCAATCAGAGCATAAAAATTGGACGTGGAGCGTGACCAACACGTGACCATGGTAAGAAAAGGTCTTCCCCGCCTGTATTTTAAAAAAACTGGCTGAATTTTTGCGTCTGAAGTCAGTTTGAAATCAAAATCATAATAGTGCGGGGCGATACTGACATAAACACAACATATTTGATATGAATTTAAAACAAAAGTAAACGTGAACCTGCGATCATTTGAAAACCAGTAAATTGTCAGCGGATAAGTTCAAAAAAATACTCAACCTCGATGGGTCGACACCTGAGCCCGCGATTCGGTCAGGTGATAGTGGTCAGCGGATACCCTGTTTTGACAGCTGTCAATTGATGACAACATTGATGTGCAATCAGCTTTCTCCTGGGCTCCCAAAGTACCTAGAAAGTGTGAGAGTAAACATTGGTATGCCTGTGGTGCGGACGGACGGTCGGTCGCTCGGTCGCTCGGTCATGTGATTACCAAATTTTCTGGGATGGGTAGATTTCCTTAGCTATGGGACTTCGAATTGAGCCCGTGATCAAATAAAATATCAGCGCAAAACTTTAAACACTACGTGACCTCAATAGATAGAAAAATGAGCCCGCGATCCACTCAGGTGATGATGGTCAGCGTGTACTTTAGTTTGACAGCTGTCAATTAACCTTCATTAGAATGGCGAATATTCGAATTAACAGACTACTAGTGTGAGTAGGACATTTCCGTCCGGCATGTAGTGGAAAATGCCAGATCGTGTACCTGACCGAACCTGAGCCCTCGTTATTAGTTTTCTGATAGAGGTCTGCACATGTCCTATTTGGACAGCTGTCAATTGACCTTAATTTGGCCTGCCAATGTAACTTTAAACTACTGTCAGCCAACTGACAGCCTTGCCCGGCGTAGTTTCCTTTTTATGTTGAATTGGTAAGTGTGACATATTATATCAGCTTATATATAGGGGCAAAACGACTGGTCTTTTATCTGAGCCCGCGAGACGGTCATGTGATAATTGTCAGCGGATGTCTGATTTTGACAGCTGTCAATCTAATCGTACTCATACGGATGGCTTACATAACTAGGAGGCTAGTCAAGTTGTGCAAGATCTATTGTGACATTTGACATCGGCTTACATGAAGTGTGTGTACGGACGGGCGTACGCTACGTCATAACCAAATTTTCTGGGATGGATAGTTTACCAAATTTTCTTACCCATGGTGCTCCGCT
>OZ037995.1:38401090-38423590 GCA_964035705.1 Porites rus
GCATGATGGAAAAAAAAGTGGAAGGCGGCAAAAAACTAGAATTTGAAGTTCAGGATAAAGCATATTTTCATTCGGTTACTTATATTAATCTTGTATCAACTGGTGTAAAAGATTTGCTTGGAAAAATTATTAGAGGTATAATAGAAAAGATTAATATTTATCAACAAAATGGTAGTGGGTGGTATTTTAAAGAAGTTATTCAACTTGAAATTCACACTGTTGAATTTAAACCTTTGAAAGGTTCTTTTTATATTCCTCTTCCAGATTGGATTATGAGAAAGAAAGCAATTGTTAGTATCCGAAATAAAGATTCTAAATGTTTTTTGTGGTCCATACTTCGTTATCTTCATCCAAGAGAAAAGAATGACGGTCGATTGAAAGATTTAGAACAATATGAGCATGAGATTAAAATTCCAAAGGGATTTACTTTTCCGGTTAAAATAAGAGATATTACTAAGTTTGAAAATGCTAATCCAAAATTACCGGGTATAAATGTATTTTCAGTTACTACTAATAAAAAGTTTTATCCTCTCCGTATGGCGTTACGTGATTCTCAAAAATCAATAGATTTATTTCTTTATGAAGAAAATGGAAAATATCATTATTCCCTCATTAAAAATTTTTCTCGTCTTTTTCGTTCACAAATCACGAGTAGAACAAATGAGCCATTACATATTTGTAAGAGATGTTTTAGTGGTTTTACAAAAGATACATTATTACAAAATCATATCTTTTACTGTTCGAGTAAGGATTCAGTTTATGTGAAAATGCCAAAAAAAGAAGATTCTATTTTAAAATATAAAAATTTTGAAAGACAATTTCCTCTTCCTTTTGTAGCTTATGCGGATTTTGAGTGTTTTACTAAGCCAATGAGTAGTTGTTGTCCTAATCCAGAAGATTCTTATAATTATAATTACCAAAAACACGAACCATCAGGATTTTGTATTTTTATTAAAGGAGTTGTTGGTAAAAGAATAAAACCAATTAGTTATACTAAAAAAGAAGAAGATGAAGATATAGCAAAAATATTTGTAGAAAAAATCTCAGAAGCAACTAGAGGTATTTATAATGATTTTTATCGCAGACGAAAACCTCTTAAACTTACCCAAGACGAACAAAAATCATTTGGTAAAGCGAAATTTTGTCATATTTGTAATAAGGAATTATTGAAAGATAAAGTTAGAGATCATTGTCACTTTACGGGCCAGTATAGAGGTGCTGCTCATAACAGTTGTAATCTTCAATGTAGGAAACCTTTTACTCTTCCAGTTATATTTCATAATCTTCAAGCGTATGATGCTCATTTGTTTATAAAACAACTCGCCAGTTTACCGGGTAAATTAAAATGCATTCCTTCAACAGAGGAAAAATACATATCCTTTTCTAAAAAAGTTAAAGTTGATGAATACATGTCTAAAAAATTTGATAAAATGTTGCCTATTTATTTTGAAATTCGTTTTATAGATTCGTATAAGTTTCTTCAAACATCTCTTGCTAATCTTGTTTCAAATTTACAAAAAGATGATTTTTATAATACAAAACGAGAGTTTAAGAAGAATGTAGATCTACTTACTCGGAAGGGAGTTTATCCCTATGATTATGTTTCCTCATTGAAAAAACTATCAGAAACACAATTACCTTCAAAAGAAGAATTTTATTCGAAACTAAATGATGAAAACATATCTGAAGATGATTACCAACACGCAATAAACGTGTGGAATACTTTTAATTGTAAAACAATAAGAGATTATCACGATTTATATCTTAAGTCTGATGTTCTACTTTTAGCTGATGTGTTTGAAAACTTCAGGAAAACTTGTATGGAACATTACAACCTTGATCCAGCTCATTATTTCACTTCACCAGGTCTCGCTTGGGATGCTTGTCTTAAAGAAACAGGGCAACAGTTACAACTACTTGTAGATTACGATATGTTATTGATGTTTGAAAGGGGAATACGTGGTGGAATAACTCACATATCAAAGAGATATGCGGAAGCTAATAATAAGTACATGAAAAATTATAACCCAGAAAAACCCTCATCTTACATTCAATACCTTGATGCAAACAATCTTTATGGATGGGCAATGTCTCAACCGCTTCCAACACATGGATTTAAGTGGATGAAAAATTTAACAAAGGAAAAAGTCCTTCGTATATTAGAGGAGGATGAGCAGGGGGGTTTTGGGGTGACAAGGTCCCCCCAGGGATATATTTTTGATGTAGATCTGTTATACCCAAATCATCTTTGGGAAAAGCATAACGATTACCCTCTTGCTCCAGAACCTATTAAAGTAGATGGAGTGGAAAAGCTTATATCTCATTTGAAACCAAAAAAAAATTATGTTATACACTATAAAAATCTGAAACAGTATCTCAATATGGGGCTCAAACTCGAAGCGGTAAACAGAGCGTTATCTTTTAAACAATCCCCCTGGATGGAACCCTATATAAGAAAAAATACAGAATTGCGTAAAGCAGCAGATAACAGTTTTGAGAAAGACTTTTTTAAACTCATGAATAATTCAGTTTTTGGAAAAACAATAGAAAACATTAGAAAAAGACAAAATATATTTTTGGTTGATAATCGTAAAACAGCTCTAAATCTTTCAAAAAGGCCTAACTTTGAAAGAGTTACAATTTTTGATAAAAATTTAATCGCGGCTCATATGAAAAAAACAGAAATATATTTTAACAAACCTGTTTATGTGGGACAAGCTATATTAGATTTGTCCAAAACCTTAATGTATGATTTTCACTATAATTATATAAAACCAAAATATGGAAAAAAAGCTGAGTTACTTTTTACGGATACTGATAGTTTAATGTATCAAATTCAAACAGAAGATTTTTATAAAGATATATCAGCTGATATTAAAACAAAGTTTGATACATCTGATTACCCAAAAGATCATCCTTCTGGAATACTCACAGGAGAAAACAAAAAAGTAATTGGAATGTTCAAGGATGAAGTTGCTGGAAAGCAAATCACACATTTTATAGGTCTTCGCCCTAAGTTATATAGCTTCAAAATAGAAGAAGGTAAAAATGTTAAAAAGTGTAAGGGAATAAAAAAGTCTGTGGTTTCAAAAGGAATTACATTTGAGCATTATTTTGATTGCTTATTTACAGGAGAAAAACAAATGCGTAGTATGAAAATTATTCGGAGTAAAAATCATGATATATATTCAAAAGAGGTAAATAAAATAGCTCTGAGCTGCGAAGATAATAAAAGGAAGGTATTAGAGGATAAAATTCATACTTTAGCCTTAAGATGAAATATAATTAAAAATTAAAAAACTAAAAAATAAATGAAATACTCAGAAGAACAAATAAAAAAATATTTAGAAATTCTGCATAGTTATACTAAAAATATTTCAGATGAAACAAAAATGCAATCCCCATGTTCAAATTGTGAAAACAGTGAAAATTTCGCGATATATCAAGGTTATAAGATTTGTGAAGAATGTGGAGTAACAAACGGGCATGTACTAGGTTACTTTGATCCAAAAGAGTATGACAGATTATATTTTAGGAAGAAAAGCGTCTACCAGCGAAAATACTATTACGAGAAAAAGATAAAACAGATTCCAAATTTGACAGGAGAGGAAAAGGATGAATTATATAGAAAGTTAATGGAAATAGATGAGAAAGTTATGAAAGAGGTAAATAAAAAGTTCAGCCGTAAGAGAATGATTAATGTCTTTTATGTTGCAAATAGAATTTTGGGGGAAATAGGCTCAAAAAACAAAATACAGCTTAATATTTCATCTCAAACAAAAGACTATTACGACAAATGGTGGGAAAGTTATCTTAAATTAAGAGTGGGGGGATTGCATCCCCCCAAAGCCCCCCTGCTTTAAATTTTATAATAGTAGTATTATAAAATTAAACAACCCCCCCATGGAAAATCCAATACAAAATTCCTGTCAAATACCCAATAACCTCATTTTCTTGAAAACGAGAGTCAAAAACATAAACACAGCCTCTTCCAAGTTTGAAGTGGCTCCAAAAAGCTTTGAAACCTAAATTGAAAATCAAATGGTTAGTCAAAACCTTAGATTTAGTTCTAATGGAATGTCTGTCAGCAGATAGTTTGTTAATAATTCTATTCAAATCCATCACTTGGTTGAAATACTTTGCGTTTAAATACTCATAAACAAGACAAGCTTTAATAAAATTGTCGTTATAAAACTGTGTTTTTACAGCTGGAAATCTGAAGTTAACGTATGCTACAATCTCCTTCAACATCTTTATAATAATGATATATAAAAATAAATTTTTGGTATAAAGAAATAGTTTCTAAGATAAAAATGGAAAAATATATTTTAGAAAACGGTAAAAAGTTTTTTATTCATCCAGTCTATACAAAATATGCTGCAAATGAAGACGGAGAAATCATGAACATCAGGCTGAGAAACCCAAGAAAAGGTTATCTTTCAAATCGTGGTTATTTAAAATGTGTTATAACAACAGCAGAAAGTAAAATTAAAAATTATTTTTCTCATCGATTCGTTTTCGAGTGCTTTTACGGCCTGATTGAAAAGGGTAAACAAATAAACCATATCAATTCTATCAAAGTGGATAATAGGATAAAAAATTTGGAAGTGACAACACCGAGTGAAAATGTAAGAAAGTCAACAGTTAACAAAGATTATACTTTTTTAAAAGATATCCGCAAAAATCCAAGAAGGGTTAAGGTAATAAATTTGATAACAAAAAAAGAAACAAATTTCAATAGCTTATATTCTGTTAGCAAAATGCTGGGAATAAATTCAGGTCAGGTTAAAATGATATGCGAGGGGCAAAAATATTGTAAAACAGCAAATTCGAAAATAAACGGCCAAAAATATTCTTTCAGATATCTGGATGCTTAGAGGGAGGGGGTCGTAGGGGGAACCATAGGTTCCCCTACTTTGGTATTGAAATTAGTTCAGTGACTTTATCTCGTCTAGATAATAAAAAATTTTTATAAATTCCTGACATTTTTTCTCATCTTCTGCGCTAACTCCCTCCATTTTGGAAATCTTATGGCAAAGGCTCATTGCATAATCAAGACAAATTTGGTCGTCAACGCTATATTTCTGTTCCATTTCTTTTACCAAATCTTTTCCGGCAGAAGATAAAGTAGTTTCAAAATTTTTTATAAAACTTTTTTTTAAATTTCTCAACTCTTCCATTTATTCATTGCTTAGATTATTTTTAGTTCCACCCACAAACTTCTTATTATATTTTTTAGCAAATCTATCAGATATAGGAGTTTGATCAATTATCATTTCATCTATCAGTTTCATCCTATCAATAAACTCTTGTTTATCCCATTCATCTCCTCTAAGAGCTGATCTCAGTTCTACTAGTACCTTTTCATAAGTCGTGAATGCGATCTTTGTCATCTCAATTTTTCTTTGGAAATTCTTTTTCTTTCCAATACCAGCTACAATAATCCCAGCGCCATTTATAACACCAAGAATAACTGGGTTTAGTGTTATCCCACCAGCAATTGTTCCTATAGCCACAAGACTTATTCCGGTTATCGTAAAAAAATCATCAAGAAATTTATAACTCTTGTAGCACCTTTTAAAACACCAAAATTTCTTGTGGTAGTGTCTATAAAAATCTTTTATAGTTTCTATTTCTGTTTCACTCAGAGATTTATCAATGTGATTAAACTCAAAGATATCCTTCATTTTATATTATACTCAGATTATGCGGCGTAGCCAAGGGAGGGGTGTTAGGGGAACCGTAGGTTCCCCTTATAGGGGGGTTTTGGGGGGGACAAGGTCCCTCCACTATAAAACATAACTTCCATTTAACTTTTCCTGTAGCAATACTCTATGATATTGCTCAGAATCAGTGTCGTAAAAGTTTGGAGAAAACATTATTTTACTTACCTCTCCATCTTCAGTATTAAACATAAAATCTTGTTGGTTAGTGTATCTAACGGATTGTAAGCTTAAGATTGCGCTGTAGTTACTTATTTTAACTTTTGTAATATTTTGGCTAAAATCTTCTACCAACCATACAACAATTTTTTTTCCGTTAAAATCACTTGGCATGGTTAATTGTCTTCTTTGTTTATTAACATCTAAAAATAATACATTACTAACTGAAGAATAACGTAATGTTAATATAATACTTCGACCAGTTGTATCTCTTTTATATAAACCAAATGATCTATTTCTCCAGTGATAAAATATTAAGCATAAAGTATATTTTGTAATACCACTATTAGGAGAAAAACTAATATTATAGCCGTTAACATTTAGACCCTCTTTTCTTATATTATCTATGGTTTTATTAGGTATACCCATATCTCTTAAAGTATCACCACTACTTGAAGATAAATAGTTAAAAACAATACCTGATGAGGTTCTTCTTAATTTGTAATTAGTGGCATTAGTAAAATCATAAACGTCTTCGAAATAACTTCTGTATAAATCATTTATAGTGTGAGGTTTTATTTCCTTTACCATTCCAACTGTTGCTGCGCTATTGTCATTATTTCTATCAAGATTAACATTTAATATTTTTTTATTATTTGCATTAATATCAACATTGTAAACCACTTGTGTTGGTTTGATATCAAATGCGGTGTGGTAATCATAAACTTTATCCGGATCGATATTGCTAAATGTTCCCACAATTCCATAAGTAATTATATAGACTCCTGAAAACTGACTCGGATAAGTAGCCAAGTCAGTTCCAGTTTGTGGTATATCAACCAAAATGTGAAGAAAGAACTTATTACCAGTTGACAACTTCCGGAAATTAACTATTATTCTGTGATAATACATAAATTGTGGTTGCCCATTTGATTGTGTGTACCTATGAGATAGTTTCCTTATACTAACATTTCCAATTGATAATCCTGTTGAAGTTTCTTTGTTTACACTTATTTGAGACTTATGCCATAGAGCGTATTCAGTGTTGAGTATTTCCAAACACAGTGTGTAATCAGTATTTGCATTTAACCTGTAAAAGTTGATTCCCATTTTGTACTTATATCCCCCTTGGGTATTTTTGTTTATACCCAGAAAAATAACTTTGTGGTTATAGTCGTGAAAGTTTCCTTGGTTTGGTGCTAAATCTCCTATTCTTTTTAAAACAAAACTAGTTCTATCATCTATTTCATCAGTCCATTGAGACCCACTTGACATAAGATAAGCAAACTGGTTGTTGTAATGACTTGGTTGAACTGCTGTTTTGTGAACTAGTTTATCAGCGTAATCTTTATTTACTGCGTCATTGTCTTGGGTTGGCTTACTAAGATTTATTATTTTATTATTACCAACATTAAGGTCACCAGTCATAGTTACAGTGCCATCTTTTTCTAAATAATCACTTAGATCTGGAGCACCTGTGTTATCATCCACATACTTTTTGGTTGCGGCGTCTGTGTTTGATGTTGGAGTTGCGAGACCAACTATTTTTTTGTTTCCAAGATTTAGGCTACTAGTCATTGATACACTTCCATCTTTTTTTATAAAAGAACTAGTATCAGGTATTGAGTCATCCACATACTTTTTGGTTGCGGCGTCTGTGTTTGATGTTGGTGTTCTAAGGTTAATTATTTTTTTATTATCCATGTTTAGATTATTAGTCATTGTAGATGAACCATCACGGGCAACATACTTTAAATCTGTAAAAGCTAATGGTGTTGGTTGATTACTTCCATTTGGAGCTGGTAGATTAAATATTCGATTATTAGCCATATTGAGATTACCTTTCATTGGGTAGGAACCATCTCTATCAAGAAATGTATTGTCTACATAATCTTTTGTAGGAGGTTCTTTTCCGTCCAGTGGAGTGCTAAGATTTGTAATTCGGTATTGATCTCCCATATTAATGTTAGAATCAACTGTTAGCCTTGAAGTAGGTACTGATTCACTTGATTTATCATCTACATACTTTTTGGTTGCTGCGTCATCATTGACTGTTGGTGTGCCAAGTTTAACTATTTTATTATTATTCATGCTTAGATTACCAATCATTGTTCGGGAACCGTTTCTGTCAAGATATCTGCTGTCTGAGTATTGTTTTGTGGCTGGCTCATCTGCGTCAACCGGATGTTTGAGGTTAAGAATACGATATTGGTCCTTCATATCGATGTTTGAATCAACTGTTAATCGTGTTGTCGAGGGTGATCCACTGGAATTATCATCAACATACTTTTTAGTAGCAGCATCAGTATTAGCACTGGGTGCCCCAACATTTGTGAGTCTTTTTTTATTCATATCATAATTTCCATCTGCGGTTAGACTAAATCCAACTCCTGGAGCACCCTGAATTCCTTTAGCAAAAGAATGATCAAAAGATTGTTCGTTAAATATTCCCATTTTATCTAATGTTTATATACTAATGCGTCGTAGCCAAGGGAGGGGGTTTCGGGGGAACCGTAGGTTCACCCGGCAGGGAGTACAATTCCTCCGGTAAAGTTTTTAGCAATACGTTTTTTTGGTTTATCGATGTACAAAAATGAAAACGGTTTCTTTGTTGCTGCTTTATACACCTCTTTGTCAACTCCCAACTCAGATGATATCCTGTTTGCTTCCCTCGATGACGGAAATTCATAAAGGCAGTAGTGAGAACAATTCAAACGGATATCTTTTGGAGTTTTGTAAAATGATTGACTGAGATACACCACAGAACAATTTTTATGTCGTCCTTGAATAAAATAATCAATCAGACACCTCTGGTTTTTATCACAAACGTAATCGTCAAATATCACAAGTTTTTGATTGTCTTCGTAATCAATTTCTGTAACCGGGGTTATTTCATCGTTACTCACATGAAGTATTTCATATCCAATTTTACTACTCAACTCCCTCATTTTTTTAATGAGTTTTTGATACTTATCCTGTTCAAGATTACGTGCGTAAAGATAAATCTCATCGTAATGCAACAGTGGTTTAATTAACATGTGATACAAAAGATTAGTCTTGCCACTTCCACTGTTTCCGCAGATTAACATTCGAAACGTATCCGCCGGCATAAAAGGAAATAGCTGTTTATATTTTTTATCAATGTCATCGGCGCTATCATAGTTTGGTATTTCCATTTTATATATTGATTAAATAAAATGGGGGGAGTGCCTCCCCCCAAAACCCCCCTGCTGCTACACATTTTTTATTTAATCTTTAGATAAATGGATATAGAAGAATACAAAAAATTTGCAAAAAATAAAATCGAAGCCGAAGCTTTGACTCAACAGGTTAGAGATGTTATAAAAACAACAAAATGGCAAAAACAAGATATGCGAGAAGGTTTTAAAGAGACATTTAAACCACTTATTAAATCTCAAGATTCTATTAAAAAAAGTATTGATGAGCAGCAAAACGCGACTATAGCACAGCTTAAAGCTAATCAACTTGCTCTTACACAAGGTCTTAATCAAAACAGGCTGGCTATAACTGAAGGATTTGATAAACTTGACGAAGTAAAAAAATGGGATTTGGCTCAATTACCTGGTTTTGAGGCGATTGAAGAGTCTAAAGAAGATGATGGTGTTTTACCCTCTACATCAGAGGGTAAAATAGCAAAATTTACGCCTGAAGACCTCGATAGAAATTTAATGAACAAAGAAACACAAGATATACTCAAAGTTAATGAATACTACAAACTCCCTTCTGAGTATTTTGAAGAGGATGTTTCTACTATTGAAAAAGTAATCGAAGATGTTAATGAAGATTTAGGAGAGACTAGTAAAGCAATAAAAAATACTGCAATTTTTGAACGTGATTCAAACGGTTATTTATTAGCTAAACCACTAAATAAAAAGCCACATAAAAACACATTAGATTTAATAAATAAATACAACGTATTAAGCATATATGCAACAAATTTAAGTAATCTTAGGTATTACAAAACAAAATCTGGCTCTGGAATTATTTACTTTAACAACCCACATCAACTTCTTCACAGACTTGAACTACTCGGTGGATCAATTCTAGCTGGTAATAACGGTGTGATAAATGAGTTTTCTCAAATAGCTCATCTTCTCAACAAAATGAAAGTGATCTCAAATAAACAGTTGAACAATTTACTACAAAGTTATGTAGGCTTTAAATAAAATGGAAGAACGAGCTATTCATATTTCTTCAATAAATAGGGAAAAAAGAGGAACAAGCAGACCTGGTGATTTTACTATTAAGTTTAACCCATCTCTGAAACTTGATACTGATAAGAAACATCAACTTGCTCTTGATCGATTGTCAATGACTTACTCATGGTACAACATTAGAAGTGATTATAAAAACAATAAGATTAAATATACTCATGATGGATCCGCCTGGCAAACAATTACTTTTACAGATGGAATGTATTCCTACTCAGATATCAATGATTACATTCATCAGTACATGGACCAAAAGTCTCACCACACAACAGATTCTAAAGGAGTAAAAAAGTATTCAATCAATCTAACTTTTATACTATCTACCTATCGTGTGTTAGTATCACTTGATGGTGATTATCAACTTGATCTGAGAGGAACAGAATTTGGAGACCTGATTGGATTTGAAAAGAAAGTTATTACAAAAACAGAGTATGGATCAAAACTACCAAATATCACAAATTCGATTGATGTGTTAAATATCAACACAACGGCGATAACTGATAGTATTGTAAATGGAATAAATACTAATACCATTGCTGTGATACCAACTGATAACCTCACAAGGTCTTATCCATTTACTTTCGAACCTAAAAGACCTTTGTATTGTGATGTCTCTTCATTTTACATTGATGAAATGAGAATCTATGTAACAGACTCACTTGGAAGACCAGTAAATTTTAATGGTATAGATTGGTTTATGACTTTAATACTCCACTCGATGTAATGGGTGGGGGAACCCCCCAAAACCCCCTCCCTTGGCTACGACGCATTAGTATATAAACATTATATAAAAATGATGCGACAATCAGAGTATAAAAAGAGATTTGACCCTGAATTGGGTAGTTTTACAAAACAACATATTTATGGTGAAGGAATAACAGATGTTTTTAAATCGTTTGGTAAAAAAATATTTGGAAAGACAATGAAAAAAGCTGCTAAAAAAAGTGGTGAAAAAGTACTAACAATGGCTGCAACAAAAACTGGTGAACATGCTGGTAAAAAGGCTGGTGATAAGATAGTGCAAATGTTATCAAAAGAAAAAGCAAAACCTGCAAAAAAAGTTACTTTTAATAAAAATGTTGAAACAATATCTCAAAAAGAGATAGATCAAATGTTGAATAACCTTCTTAGTGGAGGATCAACACGTAAGAGAAAATTATATAATTATTAAAATAAAATGAAGTCATTTAGAAATCCAAAATATTTAGATAGATATGAGGATGTTGTTTATGACCTGGAACAGTCTTTAGATACTGCTCCAGCAAATGCAGCTCACCAAACTAAAACAGGTCTTAGATTTGTAGCTGATAATACAGGAGAATCCACTCCTTTTGATTGGTATAACGCCCGATTATCAATGGATTTTAAAGTAAATAAGCTGGCAGATGGAGGAAACATTGCCATTGCAGACCATAACGGAATTGTAAATGGTAGTAACTCCTTTATAGAAAAATTAAGTATCCTAGCAAATGGAAGAGAAGTTTATAGTTGTAATTATGCAAATCATGTTGTAAATATTAAAAATCTTCTTGAGTATAATCCTTCATATGCTGAGAGTGTAGCTACAAACGAATTTTACTATCTTGATACATCAAGAGCTGCAGAGGAAAGACCTGCTCAAGCAACTTATAATAAAGGTTTTCATAAAAGGAAATTACTATTAGGTGTATCAGCCACAGTAAATTGTGAAATTCCTCTTAATAGATATTCTTTCTTTGAAGCATTGGAAGACAAATTACTTCCAAATACAAAAATTGAGCTAAATATCGAGATTGAAAAAGATGCGAATTTAATTTTTAAAGCTGCTGATGATTGTAGAGTTATTATAACAAGACTACAACTTTTTATCCCAAAACTTACGTTTAATTCAGAAGGACAAAAGTTGTACATGGATAATTATCTTAAACCTTACAAATGGACATATTTGAATGAAGTAGTAGAGCGATCAAATAATACACAACAACAGACAGGTCATTTTAGAATTACAAATGCTATTTCAAAACCACGTCATGTATTTATTTTTGGAATTGATACAGCCAATATTGATTCACAAACAGCAAATCCATTTTTATACGACACTTTTGAACTACCAAATAATGCTAATATATCAAGATGTTACCTGGAAGTTGCAAATGGAAACGAATACCCTGATATTCACTTTAAACCTTCTACAGATATGACAAGAGTTTTTAGAAATGTAATGTCATACGTCTATGCAAATAATGATTATCAAGGTGGAACCTTACTCAATAGAAGTAATTTCAAAACTTTATTTCCTTTTATTTATTTTGATTTGACTAAACAGAAAATGGATATAAAAGATGGAGTCACAAAACTAGCATTTCATTACGAATTAACTGCTAATCCAGACGCTGATTATAATATTTACGCGCTAGTCTTACATGAAAGAATAGCAGAAATATCACAACAAGATGGAAAACTATTGCTTAGAGCTTAAATTAAGGTAAACCTACGTTGATACAAACATCCATGCGTCATTCCAATTGCTTCAACGAGTAAGGATGATGAAATTGTTATGAGAACTGTTAAAACTTTTCTTCTTGTAATCACGAAAAGATAGAATTTTATGATTGTTATTATGTTTTCACATATATTTATCACAAATGTGAAAAAATATGTGTAAACATTTGATTGGTTAAAATAAATCATACGATAATCACGAGATTAAAAATATGATGTAATATCACACGTTAATCTCGTGATTTAAAACAATAACATTCTAGAAGGTCACTATGACATAATATTTAGATTTAGAAAATAAAATCTAAATATATCACACCTAGAACATTCAAACTAATTAAAAAACTTAACCACCAAATGAGAGAAAAAAACAAATAAAAAAAGATTAAGCGACGAGATTGAATTTAATATAAACATCAAATAAATAACATGACTACTTATATTGAATACGGAGTAAAACTTACAGATGGCCAGAAGACAAAACTGGCTTCTGCGATAATAAATCAATCACCTTTGACTCTTCGGTTAAAACATTCGCATCTTAGAGGAAATGATGAGTTAATGTTGACAAAAAGACAGATTGATAAAATAAATAAATCTATTGCAAATGGCACAGGATCAGATATAAAGATAAGTAAAACTCAAATTAGAAAATCTGTGAAACACGGAGGAAACTTATTTTCATCACTCGCATCTCTTGGAGCAAAAGTTCTTCCTTTCGCAATAAAAGGAATTTCAAAAGCTGTTCCCGCATTAGCAACTGGCGCTGCTACTGCACTTGGTGAAATTGGGCTAAATAAAATATTTGGAAAAGGACAAAGAGGAGGAGCAATGGATTTAGCCAGCTTATATGAAATAGCGAGAAAAGGAATACCAATTCCAGCAGCTGCATTAACTTTGCTTCCAAGTATAAGTAATGCTTTTAACAAATCACAGTTGAACCAAATTAGCAGAGCTATGCAAACGGGTAGAGGATTTACTATAAAGCCAACTAGAAAACAAATAGAAGGAGGATTTTTAGGTACACTTGCTTCTATAGGAATTCCAATAGCAATTAGTTTGGTATCAAAGATGCTTGGTGGGGGACTTCAGGTCGATAGACAAGGGTCATCTAATACAGCAAATGTTTACGTGCCACCCACACATGGTACGGGTTATCCGTATCAATCACCACCCTTTATCGGTACATGGTCCAACCCTATAGGAATGGGAGTTAAAAAAAAAAAGTCAAAAGGCAAGGGTTTACTATTAGGAAAAAACAGCCCATTCAACTCAATTCCCATACTAGGTACCATTTTATAATGGGGGGAGTGCCTCCCCCCAAAACCCCCCTGCCCCATTTCAAGATTAAACCTCTTTCAAACTTTGACCTCATGGAATGGATAAAAAGACTTGGTATAAAAAATTTTAGAGGAATATACAGTCGTGATGGACTACCTCATAAAATAAAAAAAGAATGTGGAATAATTAATCTAGATGATATACAAGGTCCTGGAACACATTGGGTTTGTTATAGAAATGGGGGGAGTGCCTCCCCCCAAAACCCCCCTGCTGGTGGGAAAAGCGGTTTTTATGAGTATTTCGATCCTTTTGGTCTGATAATGCCAAACGAAGTATTAGATTATTTTCACACAGGGCCTGTAAAACCTATTGTGTACTCAATGGATGAAATACAAAATCGCAATACTGTTCTCTGTGGTTATTGGTGTTTATATTATTTATTTGAGAGACAGCGGGGTAATAGTATTTTAAATGTAATACATAACCCACATTTTGATGATGATAACAGCGATTTCATACAGGAATATTTTGGAGGATAAAAATAATATTTAATAAATATTATTTTTTTTAATCTTCATCAACCGGTGTATTTTTTAGTGATTTAACCCTCTCAACTTTTGTATTTAGATCTTTAACACTATCAACTATATCTATGAAATTAGAGTAAATATCAATAAAACGATAAAGTTTCTTTTTTTTATCACTATTTAGCTGCAACCAAGAATATTCCTCGTTTCTTATTTTTTTCCACATCTCACATTCAGAAGCCATCAGCACTCTAGAAAGATCTTCATCTTTCTTTCTAAGAGACTCCAACTCATTATATATTTTTGACCTTACTTCTTTCTCAAAATCCTTGATTGTTTTAACATCCATCTTTTTTTCTATCTCAGAAAAGAATTTAGCTTCCATTTATTATATAAATAGATAATGGGGGGACCTTGTCCCCCCAAAACCCCCCTGCTGCTACGCCGCGTGAGTTTACAGCTCTCTATAAAAACGTATTATTTCTTAATACATTTTTAAGCATATTTGATTTCTCACTTATTTCCATAAGCAACTCAAATACTTTTATAAATTTATTATCGTTTTCCAATCTAGAAAAATCAGCATATTCATAACTCATGTTTAGGCTATTGTATATCTTTTGAAGCTCACTTTTCAGAAAATTAGATCTAGTAGACATATTTTTTATCTAAACATTATACTAAATGAAAGAAACTTATTGTATTAAAGATAAAAGAGTAACTCCTTGTACAGAGCCAAGTGGTTACCAACAAGATAAAAGAGGTAGAACTCAATTTTACTGTCACTGTGCAGTTTGTGGAATTAAAAAAGTTAGATATGTTAAAACGGGAAAAAATCAAAAAAACTAATTAGCCCGTCTGAAGGGGCGGGCGTCTTTGATACTGTTGTTGGCACAGCAGTTGATGGGTTTGTTCATTACGGGCTTCCTTGGATGGGTAAAAAAGCAGTTGAAATGGGAAGGTATTATGGATCAGAAGCTCTTAGAAACCCTAAATTACAAAAAAAGGCAATAAATTACGCTTTGGACAAATTAAATCCAATGATACAAAACGTGGGTTCACAAGCTTTAGACCAATTATCAACCAAAATACGGCCAAAGAAAAAATACAAAACAAACAGAAAAGATCTTGATGGTGGGGGTATAGATATCCATAAACAGATTGGTAATTTACCTAAACCAAAAGGTGGATGGACATTGCCAGGGCATAAATATACAGGTCCTTATAATGATCTTGAGAACCAATTAAGATACAATCCGGAAACCGGTGAAATATTAGAAATTTATGATCAACCAACTGGAGCAACTGATGCTGTGGCTATGCAGCATGATGTTGATTATAGTGTTTGTGGAGATGACCGAAAGTGTAAAAATAAGGCAGACAGAAAGATGGTAAAATCGTTGGATGCTATTCCTTGGAAAGAAAGACAATGGGGCCATACTTTGGCTAGAACAATAATTAATACTAAACAAAAACTTGGACTTGGTTTAAACGCGAGTCGGCGTTGAGTAGTGATTGGTCTCAACAATTAGCCGACGAACTTCACAAACCAATCACAAGAAACTTTCAAAAAAGATCAGTAATCTCAAACGGTATTGATGAAATCTGGGCTGCTGATTTAGTTGAAATGCAAAAGTTTAGTAAGTGGAACAAAGGGATTAAATATCTCTTGATGGTTATTGATGTGTTTAGCAAGTATGGTTGGATTAGGGGACTGAAAGATAAGAAAACTGAAACTGTTAGTAAAGCATTCGGGGATGTATTCAAAAGTAAACGTAAACCTCAAATGTTATGGACTGATAAAGGTTCTGAGTTTATCAGTAAACATTTCAAAGATTTTCTGAAAAGAGATGGAATTAAACTGTATCACACTGAAAACGAGGAGAAATCTAGTGTTATTGAGCGATGGAATAGAACAATGAAAAACAGAATGTGGAAGATGTTTACTGTGAACAACAACACTGTTTACTGGGATAAGATAGATAAACTAGTTGATGATTACAATAACGCTAGACATTCAAGTATAAAAATGACTCCTGTTGAAGCAAGTAAAAAGAAAAATGAAAATAAAGTTTGGTCTAATTTATACGGTGATTTAATCTACTTGAAACCTGGTAAACCAAAGTTTGCAATTGGTGATAAAGTTAGAATCTCAAAATATAAAAGGAAGATATTTGATAAAGGCTACACACCAAACTGGACAGAGGAGATATTTGTGATTGATAAAGTTCTGCCAACAAAACCTGTTACATATTCTATTACTGATTTGATGGGAGAAGAGGTTAAAGGTTCTTTCTACGAGCAAGAATTACAAAAAGCAAAACAGCAAACTTTTAGAATAGAAAAAATTATTAAGAGAGATAATAAGAAAAAAATGGCATTAGTAAAATGGAGTGGATATCCTGATAAATTTAACTCATGGGTAAGTTCTAAGGATTTGGTTGATTTTTAATACAAATAATGTATTAAAAATAAAATCCTATTCACTCATTTGGCTCTTCATCAGATAAAGTTAAATCTTCAACTAATTTCTCTATATCCTCTTCATTATCGCTTTGCTCTTCGTCGTCGTCGACGTCTTCCTCTTCAATTGTTAGTAAAGACTCTCTTGGTTTGAGTGGTTTAACATAGCACTCGTGAACTTTTATTTGCAGAGATGTAACAGTTTTGCTTATAAAGATTCCTTCTATTATTAATGCCAATTTCACATTACAATACTGATTTATGAGTTTAAAAGGATTTAGATCCTTTCCCCCCTTTCCTTTAAACAAAGATAAAATTTTCTTTGATTTTTCTGAGTAAATAAGTTTGGTATAAAGAACTGGTGCAGATGAGGGATCTTTTCTAGTTTTCTTCTTTCCTTTTTTATCAGTGTACTCTTCTTGTTTGTAGTATAACGGCGGGGAAAGAGATGAGGCTAAATCTGGTCCGTATTCATTCTCTAAATGTTCTATAGACAAAGATGTTAGACTTTTAATAGCACCATAAAACGCTTTTTCTTTTTCATTTGGTTCGCTATCTTTTGCCCAAAGACATACTGGTATACTGTATCCTACTAACTTTTTTGTTTCTTGATTTCTCTTTTCATTTACCCCAAAGCTAAAAAGAAATGGGGTTTCGATTACAAGTGGTCCTTTTTTGTTATTTTGGTATTTGATTTCAATTGGTATACGCTTGTATTTAATGTTACTATCTTTTACTTTTGACTCTTTTGCTTCTTTGAAAATAACGGTGTCTTTGGTTAAATGATCGTAGCTGGATAACTGCATTTTGTTAATTATAATTTATTTTCTTAAACTATAATTAAAAAATCAATTTTTTTTTGGCCAAAGAAGATGGGTACTCCAGAAATTTGGTGATTCTGGTTTATTATAAGTTAACTCTCCTTGCTTATTTTTTATCTTTGTAGCTCGAGCTAAATATTTGTCTCTTCTATCTTTATCCTTGTGTATTAAGTAGTCTGGATAATTTGGAGAACCAAAATGTACTTTCTTTCCGCTTGGAAGCGTGGCCATATATTTATTATTTTTTCTGGTTGAGTAATCAAGTGATTCTGCACCAAGTTTTTTAGCTCTTTTGGTTAATTTTATAAACTTATCTCCTGTGAGAATAAATCTTTCATTTGGAGGAACGTAATCTGGGTCCTCATCGTAACGATATCCATCATCAACTATAAAATCCAAATCCTCTTTTGTAGGAGTAGTTTCTCTCGATCTTGGTTCCATCTTTTTATTTATTGGTTATAGTAAAAAATCTTATAACTGAGATGAAGTTATAAGATTTAATCACTGTCACTGTCACTGTCAATATAAATCTGAATATCACTGTCACTGTCACTGTCACTGCCACTGTCATAACATTCAGTTAATTTATTATAAAATTTAAAAGTAGCATCATAAAATTCTATTAAACCTGGGTAAGGTTTCTCATCGTCATCAAAAAAATCTTGTCGTAATTTATAATATTTGTATTCTCTAACAAAAAATAGTAAATTCTCCAAATCTTCTTTTTCTAATTCCAAATTACTAATATTTCCTAATTTACCTTTTTCTATTCCTCTAAAACAGATTGTGATGAAATACTTTATTCTTTTGGCTATTGGTGACTCAAATAATCCGTTATTAAGGTCATACAATTTGTTTTTGAGATAATTGTACTCATTACTTATTCCTTTGACTAGTTGATACTCTCTTGCATACAACTTTGCGTGGGCTGGGATTTGATTTCTACTGCTTAAACAAGAAACACCAACTTTTTGCTTTGACATGATTTCTATTTTTAAGATTTTATTCTTTTAAATTCAATTTCATTTTTCTGACAGATTTAATCTCCAACAAAATCAAACATGGGAGTTGTGTTAGACTCTTTAGGTCTAATACTGAAACTTTCTTTATTTTCAATATTAACTTTTTGGCCATAAGTATTTATAAAATCAAACTTATGAAAAAAACTTTGCCCAACTTCTTTATATTTGGAAGATGAAAATAACACCATTTTAGCACTATTTGAAAACAAAACAAAAAGTTCTAACTTCCCATCATAATTTCTTACTCTTATTCGTTCAAAACTGCTAAAAAAATAATCAGACGTAATATAGCCTTCATCTATACATTTTGCTACCAGTTTTATATGTTTATCCAACATACAATATTTTTTATAAATATATTTATTATCAAAACTCAAATAGCCTTTTCTTTTTGGTGCCAAATCCACCTCTCTCGGCTCCCTTTTTAGAAATTTAATAAGCAAATCAATTTTTTCCCGATGTTTTCTGTTCATTTTCCTTTATAATATTAATATTTTATTTTTTTAAATTCAATTTTTTTATTTTTGAAGCAGAAAAATTTTACATTAATTTGTGTCATTTTAGAGTAGTTAGCAAATGATGAACTTCCGCCTCACTTTTTAGGTTTTTAAGGAGTTTGACTGCGAAACAGAGTTGAGCAGACAAATGACTTAAAATTTTGGAAAAAAGTGAGGCGGAAGGCATCATTTGCTAACTACTGACTTTGAAATAGAAAAAACTGAAAGATTTTATCTTAAGACAAACGAAAAAGATAACACAGGCGATCTCAAAAGTGATACCCTGGGTACCAGAGGTTTTTTCTCACGGCCCGATGATACTTCGCTTCGGCGGTCACGCGGGTCAAACAAAGACTTAACCGAAACCGGAAACCGGAACTAAAATTACTCGCCTAGTTTCACGCACGAAAGGATTTAATTCATGGATGTCGATTTTATCATCGGCAGACGCTGGTTCATAAAATCCTTGATAATGTCAACTTTGAACACAGACAACAGTGATCATTCAGTAGAAATGAATTGACAAAAATATTGGTGTCTTTAGGGGAAATTCTAACGCAAGCAACCATAGATGAAGAAAGCCTGTCCGAGGCAACAAACTGTGATCCAATGCCTGCAAGTAGTAATGAGAGTGAAAAGCCAAGTTGTTCCTCTTCAAATACTGCTTTCCGAAAGAGTCCTCAAACAAGTAAAGGACCTTCTCAATCTTCTTGCGGTAAAGAAAGGGAGACAATTATGTTGAACAACACTTTCCCTGACGTAGATGTGCACCAGCAAAACCTGTGTGGTATTAAACACACCTGTGAACTTGTATATAGTGTCAAATCCCCAACTGAAAAGGTTTCAAAATTCCAGCATTCTATGCTTAGTAGACCAGAAGCATATGATCCTGAAACGGGGATATGGTGGCTTGTTTTTCAAACAAATGAGGGTATGTTTTGCCTTCTTTCTAAAAAAAAATGACACTCACAATGCCAAAAACAAAACGAAATACTTTAACGAAATCCCAGCAATAAGATTCAAGCCTGAGACAATCAGAGTACATGCTGATTCTCCTCAACACAAACTAGCCATACCATTAGAGATGCTGCAGCGAGGATCAGAGTTTCAGAAGCAATTAGATGACAAGGAAAAGAACAACGGAAAAGAGTGCAAGAAAATTTTCGAAGTTGTTTATTGGCTAGCTAAAGAAGAGTTGCCAAACAGAAAGTTGTCCTCGGTTCTTGAGATGATAAAGAAGATTGCTGGAGTTGATCTGAAACGTCAGTTCCCCTACTCGTCAAAGGGAATTGAAAGAGAGCTGTTTTTAACTCTTGCACAGGTTTTCAAAGAAAAGATTAAAGAAAAGATTGGTAACGGCGTTTATGGCATCCTCACTGATGAGGTCACCGACATCTCTTTGACGCAGCAGCTTGTAACTTTTATCCAGTATTATGACAGTCAAAGCTGTACCACCACCACCAGTTTCCTTGCAATATCAAACACACTGAAAGGCAACAACTCGGCAGATGCGCCACAGATCAAAAAAGTACTCCTCGAACAGTTGCAATCCGTTGGGTTAGAGGTACAAACCATGCGCAGCTTTGTCTCTGACGGTGCGTCTGTTATGACTGGGGCCAGAAACGGGGTGGCAAAGCTTCTAAAAGATGAGAACCCATTGATCCTGTCTTTCCACTGCTTAGCACACAAACTTGCTCTTGCTTGTGCTAGCTCTGCAGATACCCTTGACTACATTGCCCACTGTGAACTACTGTTACACCAGTTGTGGAAGCTATTCGAGAATTCTGCAAAGCGCACTGCAACGTATCTTAAAGTGCAAGAGAGCACAGAGAATCTTACACTAAATTCGGCGGGGAGGAAGCAGGTAGCAAAAAAGCTGAAGAAGGCTTGTCGTACACGCTGGTTGTCGTTAGATAAATCGGTAGAGGCGGTATTTACGGATTTCTGCGCGATAATCGAAACGCTGGAGCAGCTTAAAACTGAACCAACGGGATCAGCAGCGGATGGTCTCCTGAAAAGAATGAAAAAGGTGAAATTCATCGGCACCATTTACATCCTCCACGATGTCTTGCCAGTATTATCACAATTAAGCAAGCGTTTTCAACGAGGAAACGTAAACTTCTCACACCTGCTTCCTGCAATCAAGGCCACACATGCAAAACTAAACAGGCTTAAAGAGGACAAGGAATGTTTGAAAAAGCTGCAGAACGACCTCGCTCAGAATGGAAGGCTTCACCGTTGTGGTTTAACGCTTTCAGACAACAAGATGCAAGAGCTGTGTTCTCTCATGAACCGCTACATTGTGGCCCTGCAAGACAATATCAACAATTGCTTTGAACCCACTTTACCCCAAGTTAGCGCCTTTTCCATCTTCGATATCGCTGATCTTCCAAATGAAAGTGATCCGGGATTTGAAGACTATGGCCAGGCACAGATAAAAATCATCAGTAACCACTTCTGTGGAACAAAAGAAGAAGAGGAAAAGAAAATGAAGTCTGCAAAATTACTCGCACAATGGGAGAATTTCAAGTTTGAAATGGTTGCTTGGAAGAAACAAGTGCCGCAAACTCTGTTGCAGCCGAATGACAGAAGCCCTGAAGATACCAACATTCTCACCACAACAGACTGGACCTAACAAAGGTTGCTTGCGCGGCGCAAGACCTACCAGGATACCTATTCAGAACTTCTTATGGTGGCGGAAGCTGCATGGACGATGCCCCTTAGCAATTGTTGGCCTGAAAGAGGTGGAAGTGCTATTAAACGCATCAAAACAAGAATGAGAAGTCGACTCACTGATGACATGCTAAATGCACTTATGCATGTGAGCATCAATGGCCCATCGTTTGGGACAGAGGAGTGTACTGACATAGTCCAAAGGGCGGCAGAAATCTGGTTGTCCGCAAAGAACAGACGTAAGCCTCGTTCACCAAAGGAAAGCAAGGTACTCATTATTTTGACACAACCTTGTAACATAACGGTACATTTTTTCCTGAATAGTGATGCAGTGTATTGTATGGTCATATGCTCACAACAATACGGTTTAAATTTTGCAGGTGCCTGAAGTTGAGTCGGTCAGTGAAACACGTGCTTCAGAAGGAGAGAGGCTGAGTGGCAATGAAAGTCAAGAGGCTGTAGATGAAATTGAAGACCTCGAGGTTGATGCTGATGCTCGCACTGAAGAGGTCAGTTACACGACTAAAGCTATTCACGTTAAGAGTCATTACCTAATCGCTTTTTTGCGAGCTTCAAAAGCGTTTTAACTGAACCAAGCTGCTGCTAAAACTTAAAAGATCT
>OZ037995.1:38428590-38496090 GCA_964035705.1 Porites rus
GTGTGATCTCCATTTAGAAAACAACACGTCGTATGGACATTGTGGCCGTCTGCAGCACATGGCAACCAGCCATTCATGAGGACACTGTCCACCTGGACCCAAGGTGTAGGCGGACACCCCCCACTGAACACGCGGGCCTTTTCAGCTTTGCCAATCCGTTTAAGTGTCCCTTTGCCGAATGTGATGCCACATGCCAGGGGGCCGACGAATGTGCGCAGCACATTAATGACATGAAGCACCCAAAGAGAACCCCAAAAGACTCGCCCCCGTGGGTTTGTGTTGGTAGGTGAAATATAATATAGCTTCCGTAACATTGAAGAAATGCCTTAAGTGAGCATTTGAGATAACTGATGAGATAGCAATAAGGGAAGAAGATCAAGAAATGATATATTTCAGAGGACGATCTCCATTCCTTCCACAATCTTCATAATGGGGACGAATAATACTTGTTGAAGAATGAAATTTAATGTTTGAAGTCACAGCTGGGTTGGATAAAGATTGGTCAACTCCAAATCAAAGACCTTCAAATATAGACTGACGACTAATTTACTTTCATGTGCAGTAGGTTATTAGTAACACGTTCCAGTATGACATGCATGGCTCAATTTATCCAACCATAAATGTATACTGTATGATTGGTCATTTAATTGCATGGAGTTTGAATCTGGATTGGATATTTCACCTGTCAATAGAAATTGACGTGCATTACTGTATTTCTTTTGCAGCTGACGACAAAAAGTTCACATCCCTCGATGGAATACGTCTTCACACTAATACAACACATTTACCAAAGCGACTGAGATGTGAAGACTGCAATTATAAGACCAACAGCACAACACACCTTAAGAGGCATGCGAAACGACAGCACAACATTGCCAACTTGCATGTGAAGCGGTAGAAGCACGAGCAATAGAGAGATTGAGAACCACGCAATGGCAAACGTGAACTTGTAACCAAGTTTTCCCTTTCTCCTTCTTTTTGGGTTCAAAAGTGTGACACATTTTTGGCTAGCTTCCCAGAAGTTTTATCCAAAGAAATAAGTTCATCTTTAAATCTTCACTTTGGAATTTATCAACTAGAATCAGACGTTTGCCAATGCGCAGAAATGTGGAACTAAATCTCTCCATTGCTCTTGCTTCCGCAGCACTTATCACTTTGAGGATGGCTGTCTATTGATTCGGGCCTTTGGTTTTACTGTTGTTTGCTTTGGCTGTCATCTGCCACGTGTTTGGCCCTCTAGTTCTACCTGATAGTGCTTTATCCGTGTACTTTGGTTAGTGTTGCATTGGGTTCTATCCATTGGTCTTACCCTGACTGTTGCCAGTCGCAGGCTTGACTCTTTCGTTCCATCCCATAGCGCGTCATCTGTGGCCTTTGGTGCAGTTAGGATGCCAAAGGACGGCCTTAAATGCCACACTACCTCATTCGATTTCTCTTCAATAATTCGTGTAGAAGCCTGAATTGACATCTTTTACAAAACCGGAATACAGTACAGGGGTTCAACTGAATAGTCCCTTGCATACGCCTTGTTATTGTTGACTGTAAAATAAGCGGTGGATGGCACTTATTTGGTTCCTAATGAGAAAGCCCCCCAAAAAATTAGGGTCTAAATCGTGCTTGGAGCAGACGGAGATAGGTATCCTGTCAAGACTACTACATCACGGCCAGAAGCAGATTCCAGTCCTGCTCTGTCATGTCGCACAACAGCGTGACTTTGGAATTTGACGACAATTCAATCACAATTTACACTCATAAATCGTCGGTGACCCCTACTTTTCTTTCCAGAAACACATTTTATTTACAATTATCTCTACATTGTCCAAAAATGAACAAAAAATCAATGTGCGAAGGTAAAAAAATTCACGATTTCTGTCAGCGAGACATCGAATCCTGCCATCATGCGGCTGCAAGGCGCGTGAAATTGTGGTCGCTAAATGCGAACTTGTTATTTGAGGAACCTCACCAGTTGACTAAATTCGCTTAATAGGTCCATTTAAACTATATTTGCCAGAGAACATTTCCCTTCAAAGATCTAATTGCAATATTTTTGGACTTACAGCCACTGTGACCTTCTTCACTAAAGAAGACTGATTTACTCAGATTTAGGTGTTCTTCCGGGCATGCTCTCTCCAAAACGAATTCGGTGACCCCCCTTTTTTTTACATTTCTGACATCACTAACTCATCATCTTTCTATGGTAAAATTTTCAGAAAAAAATCAATGTTAGAAAATTTTCGCGCGAATGTCCTTAAGTTAGAACAGCTGGTTTAAAGCCAACGTATGTACGAAATTCTTTTCTAGGCTATTCACAAACCTGAACGCGCTGCTTCACTATACATGTTTCTTAAACAGTGCATCACAATGAAAACATGAATTCCCTTGTACTGTATTTTCTTAAACGCGTGGGGTTCACAGACCTGGACCCACGAGCTGTGCCTGTTCGCAGAAAATGACCACGAATTTAACCAACTGACACATTCAAACATTGATAAATACCTGCTGATATTTGAAAATTCCAAAGTTCGCCTCTAGAAGAGTTGTTTTTCCAAGTACAGCATCCACAAACATGAAACAGCAACCATTCGCACCATACACGTCGATGAACGCTATGATCATGATAATATGTGATGTGATGTGTGTTTCCCATGGCTTGATCTCCCTTCCCAGACACACTTGCATGAGAAAACCGGAAATTCCGGTTGTAAATCGCAGTTCTGCTTTCGTTTCGTGAACACTCCCGTGACTGCCAAGAAGATTCAACTTTTGTCTCGAATATATCACCCCTATAAAAGGTGTTAACATGTGCTGCTTTCGTGACTTTTCCTTCAGGCAGGACTGCACTAGGATCTACAGTAGTTCACTCTGGTTTACTGGCCACCAGGAGGAATGACTATACTATTACTAAATTGAACGTTTGTTTCTTCTAAAAATAAAATCGAAGCTTTCGTGTAAAGAGTGGGTGATTTAAAAGACAATTTTAAAGCGACTTTGCTTTGATAAGGTTTCCAGGGGTTTATATAAGAAATAGAATCAAGAAAACATACCTTAAAAACCTCTGAAATCGGTTTTTGTCCTTGTGGCCTAATGGTGAAGGCGTTGGCCTCCGGGGGCAAAGTCTGTAAAATGTCAGTTTGGCGGATGGAGAATTGTCCATTGAAGGTCAAACTATGCTTATGTCCGGGAAATAGGCAAGGGGGAGTGGGTGGGGGCGTGGGTTATAGCACAGGTGTTACTTATTCCTGCGCTTTAGCGATGGGTGCCATCTCCTCAAATGAAAATGGCGGAAAAGTAACCCTGCGTAGCGTCCAACAGGCAAAAACGGTGGGAAAATGTTTGTGGAGTGCTATAAATTTGGAGGCCTAGAAAGAAAATTTTCACTCGCCCCAAGGAAAATGGCCAGTCAAGGCACAGGTACGGCTTCATTTCTTACACTTTTATTACAGGCAGAACGACAACAAACTTCACGGACTATATTAAAATCCGCGTTCCAGTACATTTAATGATGGGGATGATTTGTAGAAAATTTTTCCGTGAGAGTCAATTAAACAACAATTGTAAAATATTGTTTCACTCCAAAGGGGTCGCCCTGGAAGGGGATACATTTTCCTGCATA
The DNA here is from genome assembly GCA_964035705.1 of Porites rus. Lineage (NCBI taxonomy): Eukaryota > Metazoa > Cnidaria > Anthozoa > Scleractinia > Poritidae > Porites > Porites rus. Next base: position 38,432,204 of record OZ037995.1, read on the forward strand.
AACCTGCCAGAGAACAGCACATTAATCCAACGCTTTACAGCCACCTTAAGTGATGCGGCAGGCGACACGGAGAGAACAAAAAAAATGTACGTGGACTCATTGGCACCCGTAACGGTAAGAGCTATTGTTTTGTTACGCTATACGTCGAGTGTCTGTGCTATAACAACACTGCCTCCACCAGTCTCTCACCAGCCGGTTTTTAACTCGTGGGTACGCGCGAGCGTACCACGAGTTATTGCAGGGACTGAGATATGCAAATGAGTCACTCACTCACTCGTAGTAGACGCACTTCGTAATTAATCGGGTTCGAACTCGAGAGCGCGAAGATCTATCGTTTCCAAAGAAGCACGCGCTCGCCGAAGTTCGGTAGCATCAAATTCCTCGCTGCGAGCGTGCATCGTGCGCTACAGCACGGTTAGGATAGAGGTCTTACCAAATTTAAGACAGGCAGGAATCTTTCAAATTAGTACGATTCAAAAGCCTTTGACCCGTCCAGGCGTTAAACTTGACAAGAAGATGAGCATTTGCTCTTCGACTTCTTCAACTTCGACGCTGGCTTGATCTCCTACCTTGTAGTACTGTAGTAGGTTATGTGTATGAATGAATTTATGGCGGTCAGTATAAAACACGGACTGCGGACTACGGACTGCGGACTGGGTATAAAATACGGACTATATTGTATAAAATACGGACTGGTGAAATGTATGTTAAATAAAGGCACTTCTTCTTCTTCTCGTTAAGGACTACCCAAGATCACGGGGGGAAATGGATGTGAGTTTGAGCATTACCTTTTTAAAATAACGGCGGAAATCGAGAAAAGAAAACATAAGCTAATGTTTTGCGTCCTACTTCGCGGAGGAGTTGTGTCGGCTTTGTATCGCATATGTTCTTTCATTGCCATGAAATGCGTTTACATTGTTTTTTACTGTCAGTAGCCTGGTTTCAATTAGCCTTAATTTCATCCCATTGCTTCGAGTCGTTTTTATGGCTCGATCGTTTGCCGGCGGAAGTTCCATGGAAAAGGCATTAAATTTGAGACTTTTCGCCAACTCATGCGACCATCCTCAATGGCGTAGTGGCTATGTGAGGTCGGGTCAAACCGAAGGTACCGGGTTCAAATCCTGCTACGGACCTTCTTTTTCCGTTCTTCCTTTTTTTTTTCTTTTTTCTTTTGTCTTGTTTGCTTATTTGTCTTGCTGTTTTTGTTTTGTTTTGTTTTTAAATATATACTTAAATAACTGTTACTAAAGTGCAATAAACAGCAAGAAAAGTATTGTGTTTCCAGAACAAGGATAGTATATTTATAATATGAATTTCTATCATTTCCTAAAATTCACTGTGGGAAAACCAGAGGTGACAACTAATTCATTATTTTCTAAACAACGTACCCACGAGTTGACGATAGTCTTTCTTTGATTATTCCTACAGATAAAGTCCACATTTGATACCAGGAACTTGTTCCTAGCCTGGCACAAAGAGGTGAAGGCGGGGGCGGCTGTGACCTTCCCCTTGCAAGAGCTTGATATAAAAGCCTTTTGTGTGGCCTGCGCGAAAGCGAGCTTCGCCTACAAAAGGACAACAGAAAACTTCTCCCGTGGTCTTTGTATGTGGGTAAGTGGACTGCAAAAGACCTATTAATTAAAAACAAAATTATCTTGCAATGCACTATATGCTCGCCTGAAACTACATTACTTTTGTAACAGGTCAAAATGTCTTGCATAATATTCAGCCATTTTTTTTATTTTTGGAAGTAGTTCGTCTACCTTTTTAGTGCAGCAATAAAATAAGTTGTATTTTCTATGTTATAGATTAGACAAGTATGTCTTAATACTTAATTCTAGATGAATATATTCATTGCCAAATTACCTAACTCGGCTATAATGATTGCATTGCGCTTGTAATAATCGCACCATTCATCAATGAATAATCTTAAGATGGCCAGTGGACTGCATCGTCTGGAAACATACAACAGTAACAGGCCATGCTGTGGGAGAACGTGCTTCAGATTTTAAGCCCAATCCAATTCTTACTGATATGCCGGTTCCTTCACTCCCAGCAAATTTCCAAGGGACACAAAAGCCCAGCTAAACAGTTCCCTGAGTTGGGGAAACACTCAGCCGGTTCTTGAGAAAGGAAGTGGGGGAAATGGATTCCCACCCCAAAAAGCCAATGTTTGCTCAAGACTTTGAGCACATTCTTGATACCATTGGCGTCGAAAGTCCAGCAGCATTGCAACGTAAGTGAATGAAATGGAAGTACTGTGATACATTATATGACACTACCTTTTTGGAAATAAACTTTTAAACCTCGAGATTTCTCGCCATAAATATTTTTCTTATTGGCGTGTGTTCAAGGAAGAAAGCTTTTATTAAAAGAGTGTTATAATTATGTGTTGTACAATTGATGTATATTAAACTGAGACGATTATCATGTGATGGTTGAACATCCTTGTTGAAATATCCCACAATTATTATGACCTAGAGAGAAAGGATTCAAAACTCAGCACTGAGATTTGACATGGCATGCAATACATGTTCGTTAAAAGGACATGCAGGCGTAAACATAAATTCTACAGATATGTAAGTTCAAAAATTTCTGGTAATGAGTATGGAAGACTAAAAATAGAGACATGTAGGAAGCATTACATAACTTATGCCCTCTTTTGTTTTCCAGTATCGTTCCTTCACAGTTTGTCTGCCCACTGTGGGGCCAGAGCTGGCACTATCGTGCAGACATATTCTACCCCTGAATATAGACATCTCAGGGAAGACATGGGTTTGGGGGAGTTTCCCCTTTCCTAGGGCATCAAAGTTGGAGATGTCATGTTCAGGAACCCTTGTTAAATTGTTACTAATCTGACATAAACTAGCAAAATTGGCTACTTTCTGCTTTTGGAGCATATCACATTTTTGGACCTTGAGACTCAGCACTTATTCACACTGGGAGTCTACTTGAGATGAGGATGCACATACCAATTTCTGGCTGTTTAAGTCACTTACAAGTTTCCACTGCAATGAAGCAACGAATCAGAATAAAATGCACTCAAACGTAAGAACTCCAACGTTTTGTCTGTTCATCCCAGGAGACCTCAGAAAAGTCTCTAATAATACCGAATTGAGTTTCCATGCATAGCCATAAAGGAATTTCCATTTTTAGGGGTAGAAGAACATCAACATCGACCTCGACGTCACAACCACCAGAGGGTCATGGTGTTACCATGGAGGTTGTTTTTCGCCATGAGAAACCTGACGCAACCAACATGTCCCACAAGTAAGGATTAATTATGATCCTTTGGACAATATCAAAGTTTACTTACAGTTATTAATGCGAACGGTCTCCATAATATATGCACCTCCTAAGATTGGTCAATCAAAACGGACCTTTGGATAATGTACGTGAGAGAGAGAGAAAGAGAGAGAGAGGCTGGATTTAGACAAAAGTTTTATCAGCTAAAGCAGAGTAACATTGCATGAAAGATGTATATGTTTATCAGTGGATTCAAGTCAATATTAATAAGGTGTGCAAAAAAATATATAATTCTGAAACTAGGTATTACCCTTTGATAAAATAGATCTAACCTTGGATTACAATGCTGCAACAGTCAAAGTACGGTTAGATAAAAGAGTTGTACATTGTTTGCAGGGTCCATGGAGGAACAAATTGTCTTGCACACTTAAGCAATCCTACATCCTACAGACAATAATTCTGCTTCTGTTCTGTTAGTAGCCGCTGGGCCTATTTTCGGTAGTGTCGTTTCCTATTACATTCTTCCCATTGTTTAAAGACAACTTGATTTTCAAGGCATATTTCTATTTATGCATAGTCGAGTCTTCACATACACAGCCCTAGAAGATGGAAGTCCATACTGCCCCGTTGCCTTGGGCTTCTTACACCTCGCCCGGCGCAGGGTATTTCTGAAGACTCCCCGTGAGGCCTGGGAAAGGCAAAATTTCCAACTGCGAGGAGGTGTGGCAGACTGGCCTCTGTTTTGCCAGACGGACAAGTCTACCCACACTCTCAAGGTGAGATCATACATTTACATATCAGTGTACTTGTTTGGGAAAAAAGAACGTGACATTTATCCCTCCTATGCTATGACACTAATATTACATGTTAACCACGTGTATAAAATTGCGTGATTGGATCACATCTTCCTAATAGAGCTGTCGGGGCGAAGGTGCCCATTTTTGGACGGGGGGAGGGGAAGATGGTAGGGTTATTCATAATATCTTTTTGTTTGGTGCATAATGATGTGCTTTTTTTTAACCTTTTCATATTCAGCCAGAACAGCTCAATAATGTACAAACACGAACAATGATCCAAAATAGTGTCCTTGATGCGGGATTCGATGTGCGGGATCTGTCGAACAAATCCTACAGATCTGTAAGTACACCTGCATCTTTCTCCGACTTTAATGGCCCTAGAGATACCTGGACTTAGACAGTTGTGAAACACTTACATTCGGCAACTGTAATCGTTCAAATCTCAAAGCCAGAACGTGAATCAGGTGATTGCAAGTAACGATGCCACTTGCTTATGGATTTGTCTACACCAGTTCTATGCAATACAGTTTGCAGATGATGATGAAAGGGCGTAGGCACATCTACGTTAAAAAGATCATAGAGCAATACTCGGACAGTGCTGGTCTACTAACTCCTGGTAGGTATTGATTGAAGTTGCACACGAGAATAAGAGAAAGATAGGGACTGTGATTAACTATGTATTTTATGTGGAGAGCATAGCTTTCTAGGGACAACACACTATACATCTGGTTAGAACAGCATTAGTCAAAAACGATATGAATTTTTTGTCAGGGTTCCTTTAATGGTGTTATGACCCCAAATTTCCAAACAGATGTCCTGTTGGTTGGAGCAATACCACTTCAAATTGCAGATTGCAATATGGTTGGAAAAGTAATCCGTTGAAAATTTATTTGGATGCCCATTGAATTTAGCTCATGCATACACAAATGCAGATGTGCCCTTGATGTCATCACGAAATGAATCACTTACCAGCAAGAAGTGCATGTGCCTTTTCTTATTGCAATATTTGAGGAAAAACTGTGCTTCATCAGTGTAAGTAATAACATTCCTTTTCCCTTTAAAGGATTACGAACCCCTGAGGAGAGGGTGCAATTCCTTCGCAACATCCCGACAGCGTTTAATTTTATGTTGGAAGCTCCCCTCAGGAACCTGAAAACCCAGGCCGATGCAGAGAAAGAGTATCCTGAGGAATTTCAGGCATTCTTCGACAATTACGAGCCACTGAGGAAGGCACGAGGTGAGTTAAGAATTGCCAATCTCCGTCAAAAACTTTGACATTAATCCGGAAATAGCATCTACAATCCTCATGACCTTAACTTGAGATGGCTGGGCGCAGAACCCATATTGCACAACACCAACTTGAGGAACAAGAAGAAGGACCTGAAAATGATATCATGACTATCTGTTTTCCAAAAGGAAAATCATGCATCATGAATTATAAAAATAGTAAAGCACACACCACTCTGCCCTGCCTAATCACACTTCTCAAGGCTACTTTGAACCCAATCACACATCACGCTGATAATTTGGGACCCATCACAGAAAACCCATTTACCACCCCTGTGAGACAAATGGTTCATCTAGGCATGCAAACCAGTTGTTGCATTTGTTTGTTAATTTTTTATTAAAGAATTTCTTAAGTTTACAAGGAAGTTTACATCAGACTCATATGCTTCTGGTTTACATACAAAATTAAAGTTGGGAAAAAAATAAAAACTGGCCATAAGTTGCTGCACTTGAAGACTTTGAAATACCGGATATAGGATGTCTGTATAATTATACCATTCAAGAGAAAGAGCAACTGTACCCCAAATCACGGCAAAGTTCATACCACTCGACCAATCAGCTTGTATATAGAGAGGGAAGGTCTTTCCTTGACCAGGGTGTAAGTGCATGAGGCTCTCCAAAACAGGACCTAAATTTCTCGTAAGGAAAAAAAAAGTACTTTGTTTGTCATAGAAAGAGTTTGGTACCCTTCTCTCCTTTACAGGAACACGTATAAAACCGAGCTGCTACAATAAAAAATCAACAATTGTACTGTTTATTGAATTGATTAACAATAATCTTTGTCTCTTTTCTCCACCAGGCCTGTGATCCGGACATTTCCCCTAACATTAACCATTTGCTGCGAATTGCTTGCACTATACACCAGTCACTTGAGCTGACAACAAGCAAGCAAACAGTACTTTGACGCTTGTCAAAGGATATTTACACTCCACCATGAGAACGGAAACACTGTCACACTTGGCTATGATGGACATTTATTACAAAAAGCCCGCTGACTACGATGCAGTGGTTCAGCTTTTTGGCGAAAGATGCCCCTCAAAAATGCTTCTTGTTGATCCCGTCTTTGACGAAACACAAATGGAGTATATTTTTATCATAGTTTTATAAATGCAAATTTGCATCTTTGTTACGCAGTTCTTAGTTATATTTTGATGTAAAAAGAATGTCATTTGTCGGAAACTCGATAATAGCATAGGGTTTTTAATGTTTATTTTGTCACGAAGTGCCAATCTTTGAAGGCGTTTATTTTTATCTGAATGGCAAAGATCACGTTATTCCACGTGTCATTGTGAAATAGAGTACGTTTGTTATTTTTCTGTCAGCAATATCGTTTTAGCCAATCAGCTCATGTTTATTCAATGTGTGCTATAGATTAGGGTTCGCTCGATTGATGCCAGTGAGAGGTGGATTATTTTGTAGGAGAAAAGAAAAAACTGTGATAAAAAACCTGAAAGTGAAGACTGAGGACGTTGTGGGCCTTCTTAACCTATTCCCCACACAAGTGGCACCTCCGACGGGACTATCAAGAATCTAAACCGTGACTAAAATGGAGGAAAAGCAAAAGGAACTGGAGACAGAATTGCAACTACTAGCACTTACTCGCTCCAAGACTGCTGCAATCGTGGACAAGGGCAACCTCGACAAAATCCTTCGTCACAAGGAAATTTTGAAGAAAATCGTGAATGCCATCGAAGATCTCAAGGTAGACATCGAAAAAGCCAAGCTTGAGGCTGGAGAAATCGTCGAGAATGTGCAGAAATGGGGAGCAACAATAGAACAACGCACCGACGAAGCAGATTTGGAGATATCTCATTTAACTCGCAGTCTTGAAGAAGCTGCGACGAGAGCAGAGGACTACAAGCGTGAGAAGGAGAAAACTTTGCTCGATCGGCAACGAGAGGAAGAACTAGAGTTTGAAAAACTAAAACTTGAGCAAAAGGCGAAAATTCAACAAACAGAGCAAGCCGCCGCAAAGCCAGCCAGCAAAAGCAACGTGAAAATGCTAAAACTAATCATCACAAAATACGACGGCACCTATGAGAAGTGGCTCTCGTTTTGGAACAAGTTTGAAGCTGAAATTGATTCATCTGATCTGCCAGCGGTCACAAAATTCGCTCATCTGAAAGAATTGCTGGAAAGTAATGTTTGCGAATCATTTGACGGCCTTCCCTTTACTTCTGAAGGCTACCAGCGCGCTAAGAATATTCTGACTTCAAATTACGGCAAGATAAGCGAGATCAGGGTTCATACAAAAAGTTGCAACCATTTTTCAAGGACTTTTCAAGGACTTTTCAAGGACCACATTAGATTTTCAAGGACAACCTACTAGGAATATAATTTCACAGATTGTACAAAAATGCATATTCCCAGTATATTCTAATAATACTTTAAGGCTTTAACTGTTTGCTTCACCAAATTGGCTACATTTTTCAGTTCACTTGTCTTAAACTGATAGTTAATTATTGCATAAAACGTGGAGCACTTTATGTAAATGACCTTTACATTCACTGAACTACGATTTATATTCTGTCTTGGACAACCAAAAAGCATCAAAAAATTCTTTCCAGGCTACTACATTCAAAGTTGAAGAAAATTCAAGCTCTTTTCAAGGACTTGCACAGAAATTTAAGGACTTTTCAAGGAAAAATGGAATTCAAGGACTTTTCAAGGACTTCCCCTAAAATTCAAGGACTTTTCAAGACTGTGCGAACCCTGGAGATTGTAAGGGCATACATCGACAACTTGAATGCCTTGCCAGTGATAACAGGATCACAGCCAAGCAAAATCCATAAATTTTGCCAGACTTTGAACTACAATGTTCAATCTCTTGAGACGCTGGGTAAACTTTCGTCTTGTTTTTCTATGGTGCGTGGTGGGCTTGATAAGCTGCCGGGAATCAAAGCCGAACTCGTGAGTGGAAAAGTAGGATGGCAAGACTGGGGATTCACGGAACTAATACGAGCTCTAGAAGAATGGAAGGCAATTCATCCACTGGAATTAGCTGAGAAAGCTAGCGGAAAACCTCAGGCCGCGCCGCCGCCTCGCCACAGAAGTTTCTACGCGCAACAACGCGAACCAGCCCGCGCGCGACACGCGTGTGTTTATTGCGATTGCGTGACGCACAGATCTTGGGAGTGCGATAAAATCACGTCGCCTGCCGAACGCCGTCAAATTTTGCAGAATAAACGGTTGTGTTTTAACTGCACTGGGCCCAAACACAGCGCAAACAACTGCTCTAGTCGAGCTTCCTGTGTACACTGCAAGCAAAAGCACCACTCGTCTATCTGTGACAGACAAGTAAGAGCAAGTCAGCCTAGAAATGATGCTGGAGTCGCATTGACAGCAACACAAGACGGGGAGAAGGTTTGCCATCCTATAGTTCTTGTCAAAGTAAATGGCGTAACCTGTAGAGCACTACTGGATACCGGCGCAACCGTTTCTTACGCCTCTGGATACCTCTTAGATAGGCTGAAGCTGAGACCAACACGCACGCACACACGCCGTATTCAAACCATCGTGGGAGTGGTTACAAAACGAAGCGAGATCTTCAACGTCCAAGCGAGCGACACGGAAGAAAAGTATGCCATTCCACTGAGCGTGACGAGAATTGACCGTGCCGAATTGCTGTCTGTTGAAAACCCAAATTATGCGGTAATGATAAGCAAGTACCCACATCTGAAGGGAGTGTACATGGAGGACACAGACTTGAAGAAGATGCTTCCTGTCCATGTTATTCTTGGAGCGAGTGACTATGCGCGAATAAAGACCCGCGAATCCCTGCGAACTGGAGCTATGGGTGAACCAGTGGCCGAATATACTCGCTTTGGGTGGACCATCATGTCACCAGGGACGGAGACAGACCTAGACAGCATGTTCCTAGCGCAAACGGCCTCAAACGATTATGAAGAGCTGTATAGAATGGACGTCCTTGGACTTGAAGACGCACCTAGTGGTGACCAAAGCGTTGTCTACGCAGAGTTTCGTGAACAGCTTAGACGCAGTCCTGATGGGTGGTACGAAGCACGCCTTCCTTGGAAAGGAGACCACCCTCCCCTACCTTCGAATGAATCTGGGAGCTTGAAACGCCTGGAAAGTCTAGTACAACGTCTAAAGAAAACAGGTCGTCTGGACGAATACGATGCGATAATCCACGACCAACTACGCGAAGGAATTGTGGAAGAGGCAGACATGCCAGCCAGTGGGAAAGAATTTTACATACCCCACAAAGCTGTGGTGAGGGAGAATGTAGAGTCGACCAAGATGCGGGTAGTCTACGATGCCTCAGCCAAAGCCCATGGCTCCGCGCCCTCACTAAATGACTGCTTGGAGGTTGGACCGCCGCTCCAAAATAAACTTTGGAAGGTTCTAGTGCGGGGAAGATTCCATCCTGTGGCTCTTGCTGGTGATATCCGCAAAGCCTTTCGCCAAGTGAGAATTCATGTACAAGACCGAGATGCTCTTCGGTTCCATTGGTTAGAAGCTAAAGATCCACAGCGAATTCGGACTTACTAGAGCAGATTCACTAGAGCACTCTTTGGCTTGGGACCCTCGCCTTTCCTGCTAGGAGGTGTGATCCAACAGCATCTGAACACTTGCCGAGATGAACATCCCAAGTGCGTGGAAGAGATTGAGCGTGAGCTATATGTGGATGACATATTATCTGGTGGACCTACTACCGAAGAAGTGAAACAGAAGAAAGCCACAACAACTGAGATATTTGCCCAAGCTACTTTCCATTTGCACAAGTGGCACTCGAACGTGAAAGAGCTGGAACTGGATGACGTACCCGAAGACAATGCGAAAGAACTGGAGCCGGTTACAGTGAATGAGCACGAAGACGACTTAAGCTACGCGAAGCAACAGCTGGGCGTTCAATCTAGACAATGTGGACTCCTGGGATTGAAGTGGAACAAGTTATCTGACGAAATTGGGGTCCCTTTTCCCGCGAACGTTGCTCAACCGACGAAAAGAGGGATCCTGGGAAAGGTGGCTAAGATCTATGACCCCTTAGGATTAGCCGCACCTACCACTCTACAAGGAAAGCTGCTATATCGTGAGGCTTGTGAAGAGAAATGCGCATGGGACGCGCCGCTATCTGCAGAGCTAGTTCAGCAGTGAAAGAAGTGGGAGAGTTGTTTACCTCAGCAAATTAACTGCCCAAGAGCACTGACGAGTGCTCAACAGCCTATCGAGAACATCGAGCTTCATGCCTTTGGAGACGCTAGCGGAAAGGGCGTCGCGGCTGCCGTGTACGCCGTCGTCAAACAGCCGACTTCAGTAAACCAGGGCCTCGTCACAGCAAAGGCAAGACTGGCGAAGCAAGGGTTGACAATACCTCGCCGCGAACTAGTCTCGGGTCACATGGCCGTGAATCTTCTAAGCAACGTACAAGATGCGCTACAAGGGTTTCCTGTATCCTCCCTACACTGTTGGCTCGATAGCAGCGTCGCACTACACTGGATACGCGGGAATGGAGACTTCAAGCAATTCGTGGCAAATCGTGTCCGAAAGATTAGAGAGCATGGTGACATTACGTGGAGACACGTACCAACTAAGGATAATCCTGCCGACCTTGCTAGCCGCGGTGGACCGGTCACAGAAGAGAAACAACTGTGGTGGAAGGGACCAGCATGGCTCAGTGATCCTAGAGCATGGCCCCCAGACCTTGTTACCGTACCCACCGCAGAATCCAACGCAGAAGCCAAAGTGATAAAGGAAGTCTTAGCCACAGCCCTATCATCAGAAGACGAGTTCAGTGTGCTGATGGAGCAACACAGTCTGTTAAAGGCCTTGCGCGTGTGCGCATGGGTGTCCAGGTTCCTAACTAATTCCAGAAACCCGAAGCCAAGAAGAGTGAAAGGACCGCTGACCACCGATGAAATGAAGTACCAGGAAACCTGGTGGACCAGATGAGCTCAAGAGGAAGGCAGAAGTTCGAAGAATTTCGAGGCAGACAAGTTACAGCTTAACTTGCAACCAGACAACAACGGAATACTGGAGTGTAGAGGACGAATCGTCGGTGCATACCCTATCTACCTTCCTGATGGTAACGCATTCACACACAAGCTTGTTCAACGAGCGCATCTAGCGACCCTTCACGGGGGAGTTACACTCACAATGACCAAAGTTCGGGAGACTCACTGGATCCCTCGCCTGAGAAAACTTACCAAGAAGGTCATTAAAAGCTGTTGGGGTTGCAAGAGATTTCGAGCTCAAGCCTACCAGTCCCCACCGCCAGGCAATCTACCAACGACCAGAACCCAAGGAGTGACACCCTACGAAACCATCGGTGTTGACTTTGCTGGGCCCATAAAGTATCAGGTGACAAAGAAGATGGAAGGTAAAGCCTACCTAGCCTTGTACGCCTGCGGTCTTACCAGAGGGGTGTACCTCGATCTACTTCCGAGCTTAGAAACAAGCAAGTTCCTCGAAAGTCTGAAAAGGTTTATAGCCAGGCGTGGACGCCCTCGCGTAATCTACTCAGATAACGGAAGCACGTTTAAAGCAGCAGCGGATTGGCTGAGGAAAGCCATGAAAGATGAGAAGTTTCACACCTGCCTTTCAAAGCTGGACATAGCCTGGAGATTCAACCTTAGCCGAGCTCCCTGGTGGGGTGGCCAGTTTGAGAGGCTGATAGGCGTGTTCAAGTCTGCCTTCCGAAAAGCAGTGGGGAACGGAACCTTATCCTGGGGCGAATTATCGGACGTTGTGCTTGACGTTGAAATTGCCATGAATGGACGTCCCCCGAGTTATTTGGAAGAGGACGTCGAATTGCCAGTACTCACTCCAAGCTCCATGCTGTACCTTCGGCCGAGCCAACTCCCAGAGCTAAATGCCTACCACATCGAGGAACCAGATCTAAGGAAAAGAGCCAAGTATCTCTATCGGTGCAAAGAAGCCATGTGGTCCAGGTGGACAAGAGAATACGTGAGAAGCCTACGTGAGCGGCACAGCAGGAGCGGAGGGAAACAGACCTCCCACCCCTCAGTGGGGGAAGTGGTGATAATTCAGGACGAGTCTCGGAACCGTAACTCATGGAAGCTAGGGATCGTGGAAAGGCTGATCGTGGGACGTGACGGAATCGTACGTGGAGCTAAGTTACGAGCTGGGAAAGGAGTCTTGGAACGAGCAGTGCAGCAGCTGTACCCTCTCGAGCTGTCCTGCGACAGAACAGATGCAAGGTTGAATCCTGAGGCCGAACCCTATCGGCCAAGGCGGGATGCGGCAGTCGCAGCAAGACTCCGTATTGGGGATGCTGCTCAGGAAGCAGAGCCGTGAGAACTGTGAAACCAGAACTTCCTCAGGACGAGCAATCAAAAGAAAAAAAAAACTTTCAGAACATTAAGGATGTGTCCATTAACCTTTTTGTTATGATTTCAAGTGATTAAGCCTAGTAACATTCAAAGAACGCTGAACTGTGATTCAACGTGAACACTGTGGACAACGGAATCATTGAACTATGTGATTTGTTCTTTAAGACTTTTCTTCGTTTTCAAATTGTTTAGCGTACTTAGGTTGAAGCAGTTTCCTTTGCTTACATGTACTTCCTTGTCGAAAGCACATGGGGAAGTGTGTCGGAAACTCGATAATAGCATAGGGTTTTTAATGTTTATTTTGTCACGAAGTGCCAATCTTTGAAGGCGTTTATTTTTATCTGAATGGCAAAGATCACGTTATTCCACGTGTTATTGTGAAATAGAGTACGTTTGTTATTTTTCTGTCAGCAATATCGTTTTAGCCAATCAGCTCATGTTTGTTCAAGGTGTGCTATAGATTAGGGTTCGCTCGATTGATGCCAGTGAGAGGTGGATTATTTTGTAGGAGAAAAGAAAAAACTGTGATCAAAAAACCTGAAAGTGAAGACTGAGGACGTTGTGGGCCTTCTTAACCTATTCCCCACATCATTTTCACTTTAAAAAATGACATATTAAAACACGCTGACTCTGCCTCCGAGGACTTGAAATTTCAAAACCCTAAAACCAAAACCCTGGATCCGTCCCAGGTTACCTGTGAGATGCCAAAAATACAATTGCCACAAATGACAGGACAGTAATTACTGGGCTTATGAAAAAGATGCTTCATGATGCTTATCAGAATTTTTTTGCCTGTAACATAGCATCCAAATATCCATATCTTGTCAAATACTTTGAAGGACTTTGGTCAAGAAAATCAGAATGGGCACTGCCTTTGAGGAAACATCTCATGCTTTGTGGTAATGTCTAATAAGCATGTGCAATAAGCTATGCAAACACCAAGCTGCTACAATAAAGAAACACCAATTTCATGCAAGAATTATGGTCCCTTTGACATCACCAACAGTGCGACACTAGTATGTAGTGTTAGCACTGGGGGAACGCAACACTCAGCCAATATCATTCTATGCAAGTCTCCTTAAAAAAGGCACTGCGGATGAGGCAGACAGGAATGGTTTGCCTGTGATGAAAACGGCGTTTGCTGAGAAACAGAGCAAATTGAACATGACGGCTCAAAAGATTCACCCTCCACTGATTCAACTGCAGTTATGACTCCACATTGATCTTATTGCTTGCAAAGACATTGGTAGTCTTGAGAATAGTGTTCAATGACATAATTTGATAATGAGTAACGATTAAAATTTAGTTCAGGGTCTACGAAAATTAGTGCAAAGATAAAACAAACTTAGAGAAAGAAGTGAAACTTGCAATACAATCTCTTGAATTGCATCAGCAATATACACATTTGCCAGCAGACACCTGAACAGTTAAAAGACGACAACTAAAAAGAAGCTTGGTACAGTTCACTGCAGCAGGGAGAAGAAAACAAGGAATATTGAGGGGGAAGAAATCCTCCTCGCCAACCTTGCAGCTGAATATAAAAGCTGCGAAGATAAAGAAACTAACAAGGCGATACCACTCCAGATGTCTAAACAGAAACAAAAAGTCTTACACTGGACAAACACTGTGGAACAGTCGCATTTCTTTATCTGGCACAACATCAGATGTATTCAAGTCACGAGTGGATGGTGCCAAAAACTTAAGTAGACTAAGAAGTTAACGTGATGAAAAGTGCCGACTTCTTTCTATCGTTGCTGTGGACTATTCTTAGTTGACGCTCCGAAAACTATTTAACTGCTCGTCAAAAACTGTTACAGCTGCAAGAGTAATTTTGGAATTTCCAAAAAGGTGTAAAGCGAACTTACATTTAGACAGACCTTCCTGTAAATTTTAGAATGAACACCATGTTTGTAGGATTGTGCAACTTATGCGATGAATTTGGCCATTCAAACTTTGACAAACTGTGTGAACCTATCACCGAGGTGTCATCAAAGTGCACTGGCCTTAATGCATCAGCCCTGATCAAAGATGTGAGGAAGTATCAGAGGTTTTTGAAAACCACTTTCCCCAAACTGGAAGGGAAGCACTCACAGTGCATTGAATTATGCTTGTCTTGATTTGAAGAAAAGGTTAGAGGAAAAGTCAAAGGTTCATTTTTGACTATTTAGGCCATTTGCTTTGCACCAAACATCAAGGTAAATGTTACCAGTTTGTACAGAAGAATTTGAGACGTGGAGACCGTGTTAAAGTTATTGACTACAAAATGAAACTGGAACTGGGAATACGGAGCAGGAGATTCAGCGAGACAGACTGGTATGGCAAAAGGGGGTTATTGCTTCATGGCTGTTATGATGTCACCAGATTAGGTAAACACGAACAAAGCAGTGAGGTTTTAGATTTGTGGTCTGATGACACCAAACAAGATGCTTTCTTTACTCAAAGTGCAATGGATATCTGCTTTACCTGGCTGGAAAGGACATTTCCGGGATTCTCCAGGATTCTCTCGGGTATGTAGATGATGTATTCCATATTAAATTATTATTTGTAAGCATCGCTAAATTTCTCACTTGTTGTTTGATTTCAGCTAAATCTTTCATTTTTACATATTTCAGTGGGACCAAAGCTTATGACTATCTATTAATATCATAGTATTTTAGCCAAAACTTGCAATCTGTCACTTTCTCTTTTGAAAATGTGGTTAGTACAAGATGTTTATGGTCCTAAAGTGGTTTTATTAAACGGGGCCCAGTATAGTTTATCACATTGACATATTAATATTCGTAATAGTCAGTTATAGGCACGATGCAATAACAAAGGGTAACAAACACAAAATAACGAGTCACTGGTGCTAGTTCTCAAGGGAAGGATTCTAGATTTTAAGTGACCAGAATGATTTTGTGTTTTTGTTTGGGGAAGACATGTGTATGGTAATTTATTCAAAAATTGTTTCTGGATGTATTTTAAAGTTGATTTAGTTGGGTTTTGATCCTTTGTGAGGAAATTAAAGCATTAAGTTATGTAAGGTAAGAGTATTGCTGTGCATAGTGTGGGGTGAGTGATAAACCTGTTTATCAGGATTAAATACATGTGACGGAAGTTCAGCGCCAGGCTCATGTACATATGCAAGCTGCTCCCACGTGAGTCATTATGCGATTCTAGCCAGCTGATGCATTGAACACGATTGTAAGCTTTTCTTGTCTGTGCGAATAATTATGGAAAGCTTTAATTTTGACATGTGATGGACGGCTACTAAACTTACAGAAACGAGTGTGGATATTCTCAAGAAAGAGGATCTTGATACCAAGAAAACCCTACAACTCCTAACTCCGATGAATTTAGAGAACTTGGGGCTGCGCATAGGGCAGAAATGCGTTCTCGAAGCTGCACTGAAAAGTTGCAGAAGGATGTAAACGAAAAACCCTCACCGGGAGATGCTACTGGTGCGAGCGATCCAATCACTACAAAGTCACTAGGGAGCGATGGAGGTTTGGAAGAAATTCTGAAGAAAATTTGAAGTGCAGGCTCGCTGGACGAATCTCTTCTGGCCCAGGATCGACCGACTTTTCCTCGACAAAACCACTAGCGTTAAACACTTCAACTCTTCCCCGACTAGATAAGGATCCGCATGTGTTCCTTGGCCTGCAGCAAAAAGGAACAAGCGTTAAACAAGGTGAGAAACCTCTGTTAATACCAGATTTTGTAAACCAGGCAACTTATGACAATTGCGAAGAAGAGCAAGAAACTGGAAATAATTCTAGTGGGGCAAAAATTGTAATTCGCTCAGCGAGGGGAAAACCAAAATTAGAACATGTCACCCTTTCTATGTCGGTTGGCACAAACTCGCAAATTATGCACGAGCTCCTTTGAACAGGAAAATTGTCAGCAACCACTACCACCATCACCGCTTCGAATCCTATACACTCGCCTCGGCTTTGGCGTATGATAACGAGTATCGTAAATTACAGTGCGAATATGGCTTTCTATGGGGGAGCGACTTGCAACACCTTCATACCAGATTTCTGATTAAACACCGTCCTTTGCAGACCCCAGCTGCAACCTCACCCAGCCCACAGAGATTTCCCTCACGCCTTAACCGCCAACCACAAACCTCACCCACAACTCCAATTTGCTACCAATAATTTAATTCGTTAACAGGATGCCTTTGGCCAAACTGCCGATTTCACCATGTTTGCTTGGTGCCAAATTGCTACCAGGGTCATCCACAGCACGAGCATCCAACTGTGCCCCAGCGTGACTTCTAATAGACCCACAAGCCATGATAACATCCCCACTGAACTGACAGGCCTGGATAGACAACCTTGAAACCCATCGTGACAGGGACTCTATTATTAACGGAATCACAAATCGCTTTGAAATAATTCCCAGCGATAGTGTTTTGAAAATAGCAGAAACTAACAACTACAAATCGGCAACCACAAGCGATGCACAAGACCAAGTAGAAAACCAAATCCGTGAGGAAATTAGCAAAGGCAATTACATAGTAACTAACACACATGAAGCTGACTACCGTCAGTGCCCTTGGGGCTAACCCAAAACCAGACACTGAAAGTAAGAGTATTGCTGTGCATAGTGTGTGGGAATGTAGTACAACCAAAATAACTTGTCAAAAACTGTGGGATTTTTGTAGGCTTTGTGTAGGGGTTTGTTTTGAGTTTTATTCGACACCCTAAGGAATTTTATTTTTTTTTTATTTCTGCCTTCATTCTCAGATCTTAGCCACTTGTCCATGTGACTACTGAACACACGCAGAGAGTTAGTAGCATGAAACTGTAGTCATATGGAAATTCTCAAGACATGACAAAAAATAGTGGTTTGATTTAAATAATTTTTTGTCGAATGCACTTGTCAAATACTTCACATGAAAAAGAAATATACAAGAAGGGGTAATAATATTTTATTCTTTAAGACTATGTATAATCCCACAATTTCAAAAACAGATCCAATGTTTTACACCTGGCACAGAAACCATAATTTCTATGTGGCAAAAAGACGACATCACTGTAATCTTTTGTATTTCTGTGGTTTGTAAGAATTTTTACATACATTTTAGTGAAAATGTTATAATGATATAAGATGCTCTTCTTTCCTCAGACAATGGCCCTCATTACCATAACACAGCAGTTCTGACATATCTCAATGAGGTTAATAGTGTCTTAACATAAACCTTCTGGAATACAACAACTTTGAGGCTGGTGAGGGAAAGACAGCTTTGGATACACACTTTGTTACATATCACACAAGATTGTGATATATGTTCGTGTGTGCAATGACCTGGAGACAAGAGAGAGCTTGGGCAACTTGTTCAGGTAAACGACACTTCTAAGAATTCTATGATGTCACATGCAGTTTACGATAGACAATTTTCCCATTTGTTCATAATGCATATAGATAGCATTGATGTGTATTTTGGTTGCTTTTTGTTTCTGTTTAGGGAAAAACTAATAGCCACAGTGTACTTGTATATAGTAAAGGCTGAATACTTCACCCTTTAACTGCCATTGTGACTAGCAAATACTTTTTGGGGCAATATAACTACCTTATCAAGAAAACAGGTCAAAAGAATGAGTTAAATGATTGCTAAAGATAAATAAAATGAAGTTTCCTCTGTCTGGTAAGGGATGGGGGTTGAACTTAACAAAATTCTTTCTCCCTTGTTCTTATTTAGAATATTTATATTGTAAGCACTGTTTTCTGTTCTTTATTTCTTTCAATTAGAGCATGAAAAATATATCCTGTTTCAAGTTAAGCATCGACAGAACCAACGCTCCCAAAAAAAATGGGTTCATTCAAGGACATTTACTTGTTTGTGAATTACGTGTTTCCTGTAGAGGGTCATTTTACTTCACTGGCTGGTATTGGAAAGGAAGTAAAGACGACAAAGGCACAGCTGCAAAAGATTTCTTCACGAGATACCCAAATGGCTGGTTCAACAGACTCTTTGATTTCCTCAGAGTTACCACCAGAAGGGGAAGGGAAGTTGCACAGTCATACAGATCACAGTGAAACCTACAGTATCTTTTCATAACCCATGTACCAGAGCCCTTGCAGACCCCATTCTTCATTCAAAACGGAGGGACTGATAGCAGAATGCATCCATCAAGCGGGTCTCCACTAAAGAAAGCATCTCGAAAGAGAGAGTTTTTCTCTTTAGAATAGAAGGAAATAATGATATCCTTCTAAAATCGGCAGGCCTCAGCTGGCGTCAGGGAAGAACCGAAAGAAGTCATAGCGTGCACGCAAGCAACAGGTGTGAAGCCTCTTAAAGAGTCACAGATAATAAGCTGGTGGAGCACATACCATCAAAAAAGGAAACGACTATTGACTGCTAAAGCAGATTATTTACAGGGGCTACATGCACGGCATTTACCTCTGGCTCTACTGTTCCTGTTCAGCAAACCACTCGCAACTCTACTGTTCCTCTTCAGTAAATTCCTGCCCAAGCCACTCGCATTACTGTTCCTAATCAGCAAACCACTCCTGCTCAAGCCACTGGCTCTACTGTTCCTTTTCAGCACACCACTCCTGCTCAGGCACCTGGCTCTACTGTTCCTAATAAGCAAACCACTCCTGCTCTGGTACCTGGCTCTACTGTTTCTGTTCACCCAAACAGCTTTCTTACAGGGAATGTTGTTGCTGGCCACTCAGACCTTTTGCAGTGGACGTTCTCTGCTAATTTCTCTCAGTCAATACCTAGAGGGAGATCTGGGAGAAATGCCTCTGCCTTCATAGCTTGTACTTTGGCCACTTATACCATCATAGAAAATTAACCCTACCAGTGCACAGCAGCCTTTCAATGGAGTGTTCCTAAACCACTTAAAATTGAAACGAGCCCTGCAGGTGAGGCTTCACAAAGTGTAAGATCTCAAGAGCTACTGAATTCTCGAGGGATCAACAGACCAACGGACCTGCCTTTCTTTTGGAAGACTGACAACCAGTGGCCAATCAACCAAGACACCTTTGATCTTCAGCAAAATAGTCCCTAACCTGCTACTGCTTCCCTTGTGGATCGTTTTTCGTTTTCCTGTTTAGTCGTCACCAGCCACAGTAAAATACCACCAATCTTGTCTCCCAATGGTTATGAACATTTGTTAGCATCAATAACAATTTTGGAACTTGCGTTGCATGTCTGCGTAAACACACGCAACTTCGTAAAATTTGTCAAGGCAGAGACAACTAGCGAATGACTCAATTTTCTCACCACCGGAGTTTAAGAAAGAAAAATAAAAATGGTGACAGTAAGCCAACCAAGGTTCACACAGAAACTTAGATCAAAGAACAAAGCATTGAAAGAGCTAGTGGAACGTCTCTTGCAACTGCTGGCTTACCCACGGAATCGAAAATTGCCAGTGAGAAATCTTACCACCCTAGTCATCTTTGCAAAGGCCACCACACACTTGCTAAGTGCAGTAATTTCTTGAAGAAATCAGTAGAACAGCACAGTGATATTCGTGAAAAGGGACTTTGTTATGGCTGATTTTAAAAGGGTCACATATTGAAGGTTGTCTTGAACACATGACTTGTGAAGAATGCGGAAGGTGCAATCACACTCTCCTCCTTCGAGAAAACCCAAACTCAGCAACCTACAATCTGACCCAAAAGAATAATCGCATGTACACCAGCCAAAGAGGAAGGAGCCTCAAAAGGAAACAGAATGAAAGTTGGCCAGCTCCCAAATCATCAAACTCGAAAATGGTCAGTAACACACAAAGCTCAGGCTTGTGCAACACAAGCTTAATAACTAACTGTCAGATAGTTGCAGTCAATCTGTTTCACAACATATTTTAATAGAGATATCGTACAGAGAAAAACACGACAAACTAATCATCTCCGTCTTCCCTCCATCAAATTAAAATGTACGAAAAAAGCTTTTTATTATCATGGATATGAAGTTTTTAATCCTAATTTGTAGTTTTTATTAATAGTTTGTAATAATTTTTATCCTTTTTTAAAATATTTTTCTATTAGCTTAGTTAGGACTAGTTTTAAGTATTTTCAACATATTTTTATATTTCTTTTTCATCTAGGGCCGCTAAGGATATCAGTTTTTGTAACTGTAGGAGTTACCCTAGCTAAATAAAAGTATCTTCTTCTTCTTCACCAATCCTGTGTACGCACTCTTGAAGGATGCGAGCAACATAACCTTCATTACAACCGAAATACAAGAGAAACTCGGCATAGAGGGTGTTCAAACCAGTCTGAAGCTCAGTATCACGCTTGGTCTTCAAGTTTTAGAGGCAGAGAATCGATGGTCTAGTTGTACAAAGACTTTACGGACAAGCCCAAGTTGAGCTGCCAAAAGCATACGCTGGGGTAAGTATTCCACCTAAATGACACCAAATCCCAACATTGTAGAATGGGGTTAAGTGGCCGCACCTTAAGAAAATACGAGATGATGGCCTATCACGGAACCCGTTGCAACAACAGACAGCCCTTGAGAAGACCACACTCCGAATTCTACCAAAAAAAAATAAAAAAATTTTACTTACAGTTATTCCTTTTTGTAAAGTTGTTCGCACAGGAAGTTTTTGTGTAACCAAAAAAACATAAATTTTAAAGGAGCTATAACTAATCGCATTCAGAACAAAGGCTATTCTGAAGTTTTCTGACACTTGACAAAATTTTGGTTTTTGAATTGAAAAATAACATTGTTCACACTAAAGAGCTTCCTACTCGTAGATGTTTTTGCAAAACAAAACAGCAGTTGGCAAAGTAAAAACAGGGCCTTATCTTATCCACATTCAAATGGAGTGTTTACAATATGTACCAGTTAATTCCAAAACTGCCCATCCCCCCGGGCAAACCAAAGCACAACGCTTCATCAAAAGGTGATCTTATTGAACCTACAAAAGCAATACAAGGAAAGAAAGGTGGGACCCACAAAAACCCACGACGACAAAGGAGGCAAGTTTTTGCCCATTTAATGGAATGGACTTTCTGTACGTTTTTCTGGAGAGGGTTCAAAGGCCCAAAGATTTTAATCAATAATCAACCAGCATAAATGTATCTCAATAATATAAACTCTGTGTAATGAAAGGCTGTATATAAATTGCATACTCCAAAATCAGGTTGGATTGCTATTGACAAATACACAATAGACTAAAGTGTTGACAATGACATTATAATATGTATTGATGTCATTGTGTATTATCTGAGACACATCATCACCTTGATTGCACGTTTCAGACAACTGTTAAACTGGAAACGTAGACTTCAACAGGAAATTATTCAACCGCTGATGTGCCCATCGCTCGCAGATTTCAAACTTGTTGACCGTGTGGAAGTTGAGTCGTCTTTGGAGATTTGTTATCAATGCGAATGTCTGTGAAGAAAACATGCTGGAAGTGAAGATGGATTCGATTTTACCATTGAACGAGTCCAACAATGGAACTTGGAAGATCCAGTGTCAAATGGAGTAGATCAAGGACAGGCTGTGCAGCATTGTTAGTCTGACGGATGCTGAGGCTCATGCCAACAAATACAGAAAATTTGTTGCTCATCGGGGCAGCTCTTGTGATTATTTTGCAATCGATGAGGATGGTATTCTACATATAAGAAGTCGTCTCAAGAATGCAGATCTCTCTGATCAGGTGAAATATCCCAAAATTCTGCCAAGAGGAAGTCATGTGACCAAACTAGTCATCAAGCTCCCGGGACTCGTTATCAAACCAGACCTCCCAGAAGATCAACTGGAAAGTGCCCCACCCTTTTACCTATTGTGCAGCTGACTATTTTGGTCCACTCATCGTGGAGGAAAAACATGAGGAGAGATCAAGCGCTATGTAGTCATATTTATGAGTAAAGCTTCAAGAGCAATTCATCTAGAGATTGCCAATTCGCTTGATGCTGATTCGTTTCTGAACGCATTCAGACGATTCACCATCCGACGTAGACCAGTTCGTCAACTACAAAGTGATCAAGGAGCAACCTTCGCGAGAGGCTGACGAGAGCTTATGGAAACCTTGAACGAAATGGACCATGAACAAATCAAGCCAAGCCCCTTGCTCCTTAAAAGAACAATGCGACTGGATCATCTTTAAGATAATGTGACATGGGCGGCGTGTGGCAGTGCCAGATACAAACAGTACAGAAAATGCTCTCATCCTTTTTACAAAACAACGCTGAGCAACTTGATGATGAATCAATCATGATGTCATGTGTGAGGCTGAGGCAATAGTCAACAGTTGCCTCTCACCGTCAATCAGCTCACTGATCCAGATTCACCAGAACCAATGACCCCAAGTCATCTTCTAATGATGAAGTCCTACCTTCACCGACTGGAAAGTTCAAGCCAGCCAATAAGTACCCTCCCAAGTGTTGCAGACGCAGTCAACATCCCACCAGTAGGGTTCTTTCGATATGCTTGGAACTAGGTACTTGCATGTAAAGGAGACTTAGAGGACCACTAAGAAAATTGAAAAATACAAAATGCATTCACTGTCTTCACTGTAAGTTGAAATGCTCTCACTTTTGCAAAAGCCATGGTAAATTTTGCTTGGTGGCAAACTCCTTGAACAGTTCAAGGAAACATCCAGATCTTTCCTTTTCCTGTTTTCCTTTGGAAGGGCATTTTAGAAGGCTACGGAAAAAAACTTCTGCAGACACAGTGATCCCAAATTCAAAAAATAAAAAAACCAGCGGATTTGCAAGTATATTTGTCGACATACTTGCCCGGGTGATGACTTTTAAAAAATTCTAATATGGCTCCCTCACAAGAGGTGAGCGAAAACGGTCCTTTTTACCTTGCTGTGATGGAAAATTCCAAAACAAACATTTGCTACAAAGAGCAAAATCTTGGCATTAAAAGCATCAACTATTTAAGTCCTTGATAGCCATCAGGAGAAGTTTGAAAAAACTGCCAAGAGGCAGTATGAGAAAAGATATCTAGAAGAATCAGATCACAACAAAAAAAGAACTACCAGTAAATCTGACTCAAAAAAATCCTTTAGAAAATAAAACACCAATACTACATAACATTGTATGACTCAATTTGTTTTAAATAAGATACTGTTTGATGGGCTAGTTTCACACTATAAATACAGTAAATTTTTAATATTTTAAGTCAAACTTCAGAACCCAATATTTTTAAATGCTTTGTTCGGTATATCATCTATTTCAAAGATCTGTTTTCATGTACTGTATGTTGAATTTTCTTATGTCAGCAGACCGACATGAAGTATAAAAACAATGATGTAAGGCCAATGTTGAATACAGAAAAAATATATTTTTCAACACCAACAATTTGTTGAAAGTTTAGCAGAGCTTTTGGAACCCATCCAGATCCTTTTATGGTGTTTTGGGGTTGCAACATTCATTTTATGAGTTTCAAATGAACTAACCCCATTGGCAACCTCTAACTACTCTGCAAACTGTTCACTGCTGAGTGCTGTTTGTACAAACTGTATCACTACTCAACCAAAAGCACAAGGCTAATGCCACCTAACACCGCAGCATCAGCATCCTTTGCTCAACACAACTGTTAAATGCCAACAAGCTTAATGAAAAAAATGGACCCTAGGTATGGTCTCAATGATAAAGCCTTTTCTGCCATTCCTGTACATTTAAGGCCAATGCTTTCAGAAATGGAGACTGCCTGCTAAAGCCAACCTATCCACCATAGTCATATGCACTTTCACTGAACTCAATTTTATCAATTTTATTGCAAGAATACAGAACACACCATTGAAGATGATGCAATCACCTTCTTATGAGAGACCATAGACCGGATAGCAACAAATGCAAATGAAGCAATTCAAGAAGGCAGTGCCTCTAAAATCCAAGACCCTAGGAATTATCCCTCGGCTAGCCACTGCCCTACACATCTTCAATCACACAATGGTTGAACTACTTGCTGGGGTCCAGTCCACACCACCCGACTCAAATAAGCAAGTGAATGTTGACAAAAGTGCCAGCCTTGGTTAAGCATCTTGAAAGTCAGGAGGGCATCTCATGTCAGGTAAAAAACTGAAGTTTATTTTAAGGCAACTCAATCCACTAATAATTTGCATCCATCAAATGCTTTCTCTATCAAGTGCCATGTTTATTACTCCATTGTTTCATGAACCCATACAATTTACATCCCAAATTAATAGAGCAAAGTTCACTTCACTGACTAGTGGTTTGTGTTAAACTTACCAATGATCACCCTCTAACCTGGTGCTATATGTTCAAAAAATATAGAAAATAATGACTTAAAAGAATACCTCGACCAAAAATTACTTTATAATCTTCCTATAATGCCTGCCCTGCCCATCATAACAAGATTTGTACTTTGCCAATAAGCAATGAGAATACTATGATCGTACGTTGCAAATTCAATGGTGGCAAATGTACTACCTCGTTTATTTCTTGCCCTGAATTCTCTATTTATTCTCCTTTTGTTCTTTAAAGAAGCCACAGATACCATTTGTGCTAAAACCATTGAGCAGCCCACGAGAAAAGCAGTCAAGAAAAGCATCCTTTGGTCACCTGGACCTGTGGGGACCTACGGAGCCTTTAACCATGGAAAGAGATGATTCACATCAATCCCTGGGCAGAATACGAGCACATCACAAAATCTTTGCAGGCAAATGATTTGAAAAGAATCATAGAATTCTGTGTACCCACAGCAACCAGCAAGTTTTAAGTACAAACCCAATCCCTATCCGGCCACATTTAAACAGTTTACATCAACAAACCCCAACTTGTCTTTGCACTGCACAAAGCATAAGCATCACTTCATTGAACCAGACAGTGAATACAAAGCAGAGATGTTTTCTCATAGCATTCTAGCATTCCTTAAATAATTTAAATGATAATTGTGAACTTTTATAGTTTTTGCACATAAACACAATTGTGTTAAAGGAGCAGACAATAACATCAGTCTCGGGCCAAAGATACAGCGGGTAATTATCTACTTAGTGAAACTCTGTCAAAAAGATGGTTCATTTTTGTAAAACTAGAACAGCAGAAAAAGGTAGGAGGATGATCTAAAGATAACCATAAGAGAAAGATGCTTAAAAAAAGAAATCTGAGAGTAAAACTGGAAAGAAAAGTGCAAGATCTTCCACAAGTGTACCTGGAGAGAGAGAGGAGGAACTTCTGGGTCCCCAAGTAGTGCAAGTAGTTACACTGATATTGTATAAAGTGCCAAGACACATGACAAGTGAAGCAGCTACTGTTGTTACTCCTGTTTCTTTGACAACACACCTGGGTCCCACATGGCTGAAAATGAATTGGGGGTTGGAAACATCATAGATGCATGACTGACCCTGAGTCCAACCACTTAGCTTGATCATTCTACCGCAAAGATCATGTCCACTTTTATAGTTGAGTAAGTCGCCACTGTTATGTCACTGAGTACTAATTTTCACAGATTCATCAATGTTATATGCTTATAAAGTCAGACCCAAACGTTTATCAGGGTTGTGACAAACATTCTTTCCAAAGCCAGGCAAGCAGTGGTACTGTGTATTAGCCAGGGCTTCTAATATTCTGCGATGTTGCGATTTCGCATAATTGACCTCAAGTCGCAACTTTTCGCATAGTTCGTCAAAAATCGCATAATTCAGGCAAAATTGCAACATTCGAGGAAAGAACAAGAAAGTATTTGCTTCTTACTTAAGTTCTACGACAATTTAAGCGTTGTTTTAAGGTGATTTACTTCTCAAAAGACGTTAGAAATCACCAAAATCGTCCGCAAGAGTTCAATCGATCAAACAGGCGTTCTATGCATAGTTTTGCATGTCGGGGACCTGGTACTAGTTCTCAATAGAAGGGATTGCTTATTGGTAAAGAATAGACAATCGTTTATGTTAATGGGCCATTCATGATTGTTGATATATTCTCTGGAGATGTTATTTAATCCCGCGCTGTTTTCAACGTAAGTGTCGGCGCAAAAACAGTTCGATCGTTGCTTGCAAGATGTAGCTTCTTTCGTTTAGCGCGAGACAAAATACCCCATAGACAAGTTTGTTGTGAAAACGCCAAGTGCTTCTTCGAAACCGAAAACACGATCGCATCTCCCTCTAAATATCACTGCGAATGACAGGGCAAGAAATTATCCGGAAGGTACG
This sequence comes from Porites rus, assembly GCA_964035705.1. Lineage (NCBI taxonomy): Eukaryota > Metazoa > Cnidaria > Anthozoa > Scleractinia > Poritidae > Porites > Porites rus. The sequence goes on from OZ037995.1 coordinate 38,458,919, forward strand.
TTTCATGTGGACGATGGCCGGTTGTTTTGCTCTTCGTGAAACGTGGTGGTTGATCACCTTCGAAAGTTTGTGGTGGACAAGCACCTGGAAGCGGCTTCACACAAGCGGAACCGAGAAAGAAAGGACAGTGGGAAGCAGCAAACTCTCAAAACAGTGATGAACTGCAAAATAGTGGCTCAAGTAGAGAAAGTTCATCTTAGTCACAAGTGGATCAAAGTGTGTACCGCAGCAAACATTCCTCTTCACAAGTCGGATAACCCCCTGATGAGAGAATTTCTGCAATCGCGTGTTGTTAATGGTGGAGCCATTCCCAAATGTTCGCAGCTACGCGACTATTACCTTTTTGATGTCTATCAAACAGAAAGGGCTAATTTGAAAGAGATCATCAAAAACAGAAAGTGGCGCTGATTGTAGACGAGCTGAGCGATGATGAAGGTCGCTACGTAGTAGATGTCATGGCTGTGTTGTTGGACTTTGATGAGCTTTCCCCCAATGGCAATTCTGTGGCGTATTTGCTGGACACGCATTTCTTAAATGCAGCTAACAATAGGACCATGTCAATTAGTGGTCAGTCTATATTTGGAGGTCTTTGATTTGAAGTGGACCAATCTTTTATCCAACCCAGCTGTGACTTCAAACATTAAATTTCATTCTTCAACAAGTATTATTCGTCCCCATTATGAAGATTGTGGAAGGAATGGAGATCATCCTCTGAAATATATCATTTCTTGATCTTCTTCCCTTATTGCTATCTCATCAGTTATCTCAAATGCTCACTTAAGTCATTTCTTCAATGTTACGGAAGCTACATTATATTTCACCTACCAACACAAACCCACTGAGGCGAGTCTTTTGGGGTTCTCTTTGGGTGCTTCATGTTATTTATGTGCTGCGCACATTCGTCGGCCCCCTGGCATGTGGCATCACATTTGGCAAAGGGACACCTGAATGGATTAGCAAAGCTGTAAAGGCCTTCGTTTTCAGTGGGGGGTGTCCACCTACACCTTGGGTCCAGGTGGACAGTGTCCTCATGAATGGCTGGTTGCCATGTGCTACAGACGGCCACAATGTCCATACGACGTGTTGTTTTCTAAATGGAGATCACACAGTCACATTATAAAAATGATAATTGCATTAAAATGCTATCTAAAGTGTATCTGTCTCAGTGTTCTCTGACTTGTTTGTATTTCCTATCTTGATAAATAATTGGGGACGCATAATTTGTGCAGATTTTGAGTAAAATGTGTACACCTGCATTATTACATGTCAGAGTGCAAACACACCAATGAGCCTAACATCAATATTTTCTTGCTGCCTGTCTTACAGTTCCCTTGCCCCGGCTTGTTATTCAATGTTATTTTCATATGATTATTGTAATGTAAGATATATTCTCTGGTGCAATTTCTTAGTTTCAGTTCTCAGACAATGGAGTCAAAGGTACACAAGACAGATTTCCAAGCAGTACAATTTGATTGGATCACAGACAGACAGACTAAATCAGGCAGAGTAAAAAGGTATGAAAAATCCTGTTTATGATTTGCCCTTGCAAGGTGCTTACATTTACCTCTTCCGGTGGAGCAGGTGGCTCTTTCTTTCTGGTGTCGTGCAGCGCTTCATTTTTCTGCCAGCAGAAAACTCTGGAGGCAGATGCCTTTAGATGATTGATGGTGGGTTGTGCCTTGTTTTCCTCTGCCAAAGAAATTTCATAGACATCAGTACATCGATGAGGACATTATCCATTGGTGATGAAGGGATTGTGTCCTTTGAACTCTGGCAAGCAGTCAGTAATAATTGTAAAAAGGTTTTCACGGGACTTCCACAAAATTCAAACTAAGAACTATCTATTCTTTTGAGTTGCTACTTCCATGAGGAGGTACAAATGTACCCAACAACCTTTATTCACATGCTGTTGGCCACTGTCCAAGCTGCAACACATTCCTTGTGTTTCAATGGAATTTAATCTTCATGAGTTGCTCAAGGGATAAATTCATGCCAAAGTTTGAAAACTCAAGAGTGGATGTTTCTGTCGGTTCCCAGCTGCCAGATAAGTGTCATTCAAAGGCACACAAACATGGCATCTCCGTAAAAAGCTGTCAAATTTGAGCGAAATGTTCTCTGAATATCTTGCCTATGAATTACCGCACAGACCTGATTCTTGGCAAGGCATTTTCTCCAGTCAGCTCCTTTCATTTCCCAGATTCTGCACTTTTTGCATCAACTGCTTTGCATTTTTATTTTTAAAGGTGCGATGGTGAAAACACAGCAAACTTGTCACCTTATTTGGAACAGAAGTGATATTCTCTGCCCCCTGTAAATAAATTGGTTTTGGCGAGTTGGCATCACTTGGAGAGGAGGAGCACAACTTGTTCATGCAACATGGATGCTGTGCCCAGCCATCTGAACTTAAGCAGGGCAGGAAACTTGGGCCGTCCGAACGTCTGGGACGGGTAACTTTTCCGTTCGGACAAGGAAAAACGTGATCCCAGTTGTCCGAATGGACGACTGAGTTGTAGAGGTCCAACTTAAAAAAAGTCAGGAAACTATACTTACCTGTTTTCTTTGGATATATAATAAAATATTCTTTCCGTAATTAATAACCTAAGTGCTCTAAATAATAAGTAGCTCTTACAGAAAGAAAAATAAAATATCATTTTGTTTACGTTGTGTGTTTGATTTCGTCACGCGAGGGGCCGCCATTAAATTCCATGTGAGTCCTGCTGTACAACATAATAGCAGGCTCACGATATCGCACGTGCTTGTCAGTCACGTTTCAGCGAGTTTCAGCGCTTTTCTTCAAGCGTCATGTCTGGTTTCTCAGCAGTAAAAGGAAAAGGTACTTTGTTTCGGCATCTTGCAGTGGACATTCAAGCATTGCAAAGGGGAAAAATGACAGTGCTAGTGGAGCAACAGAAATTGTAGTAGAAGGAGAGGAAGAGGAAGAAGAAATTCTACCGCCACATCCCGAACTGCCTGGATAAACACAATGACTAAAACAAATGTATCAAAAGATATGTTTTTTCAATTTGTGGAGTTCTGTTAGTTTTAATTCTACGAGCTAAAATGAAATATGAAGTTTATATATTACCCTTTAGTATTGTTGTGGTTGTCTATTTTTGGACAAGTAGTTTTGTGGTTCGGACAAGCAAAATACACATTGTACTTGTCCCAAGGGACAAGTGAATTGAAAAGAAAGTTTCTTGCCCTGTTAAGGTGATGAGGATTGTAGATGCGTTTTCCGGATTAATGACAAAGTTGTTAACGGAGATTGGCAATTCTTAGCTCACCTCGTGCCTTCCTCAGTGGCTCGTAATTGTTGAGGAATGCCTGAAATTCCTCAGGATACTCCTCCTTGGCATCGGCCTGAGTTTTCAGGTTCCTGAGGAGAGCTTCCAACCTAAAATTGAATGCTGTCGGGACGTTTCTGAGGAATTGCACCCTCTCCTCAGGGGTTCGTAATCCTTTAAAGGGAAAAGGAATGTTATTACTTACACTGATGAAGAACAGTTTTTCCTCAAATATTGCAATAAGAAAAGGCACATGCACTTCTTGCTGGTAAGTGATTCATTTCCTGATGACATCAAGGGCACATCTGCATTTGTGTATGCATGAGCTAAATTTAATGGGCATCCAAATAAATTGTCAATGGATTAAATTTCCAACCTTATTGCAATCTGCAATTTGAAATGGTATTGCTCCAACCAACAGGACATGTGTTAGGAAATTTGGGGTCATAACACAATTAAAGGAACCCTGACAAAAAATTCATATCGTTTTTGACTAATGCTGTTCTAACCAGATGTATAGTGTGTTGTCCCTAGAAAGCTATGCTCTCAACATGGAATACATAGTTAATCACAGTACCTACAACGTGCAAAGAAAGTAGTGTCCGATAGCCCGGGGCTAGTGGATTTTGCTATCGGGCTAGTGAATTCTGTTTTTAACTTGCCCAACGGGCAAGTGATCTTCTTTTAGGAATTCGAATAACAAAAGAACTATGAGATCACTTCTGCTTCAAAAAGCTTTTGGGGCTAGTTGAAATGACGCTTGGGCTAGTAAATGTTAGCTTCAGCTTGCCCGAATGGCAAGCTGTAAAAATGATTTTCTTTGCACCCTGCCCTATCTTTCTCTTATTCTCGTGTGCAACTTCGATCAATACCTACCAGGAGTCAGTAGATCAACACTGTCCGAGTACTGCTCTATTATCTTTTTAACATAGATATGCACTACGCCTGACTGGACAGACCAGCCCCCCAGGTGACGAAGCATGTCCACCTGATTGTCAGAGAAATGACCATCGCGGCCGTGAGCACAAATCTTGTTGCAAAGCCCTAAAAGAGGAACAAGAGTATGATTGCAAATTCAATCTAGGAAACCATGTGTGCCCAAATAAGGTGTGTGACTAACTTGTGCTTTACATTGTAATTATAGTGAAATAAATATTAAAATGCTTGATACATATGTGAACACTAATTATGAAGAGGTTTTGCATAGTGAAAGCAATCATACATTCAATCTTTTACATGAATAGATAACCTTCATACTGGATATTTTTTTCGAAATCCTCCAGCCTAAATGTATTAATGGCTTTTCCTTATGTCAGCTACCAATGCTGACATCATACAACTCTCAGCTGCACATGGACAAGATGAATTCAACACCTACATAATGCCAGAGAAAGAGATAACACCTGCAGCATCACAAGTTACCAACCTTGCAGTGGTAAAAGGAAGACTGTGCCTAAGAGGAAAGCCAGTGCATTCCAAAAGTGCGAAAGAAGGCCTCAAGAGTTTTGTGGAGTGGTTAAAGGCAAAAGAGGTGCCAGTAGTGCTGTTTGCTCACAATGCAAAATCATTTCATTGCAAGTATGTAATAAATTCTCTCCAGAAATGTGCAGCACAAAATTGAATCCCTCTTGTTTTCCTTCGCGCCTTTCCTACGTCACGGCCGTAAGTAGATTCCAGTCCTGCTCCGTCATATCGCCCAACAGCGTGACTTTAGAATTCGACAACAATTCAATCGCAATTTACGCCCTTAAATCGTCGGTGACCCCTACTTTTCTTTCCAGAAACGCATTGTACTTACAATTATCTCTACATTGTCCAAAAATGAACACATAATCAATGTGCGAAGGTAAAAGAAATTCACGCTTTCCGTCCACGAGACATCGCATCCTACAATCATGCAGCTGCAAGGCGCGTGAAATGTGGTCGCTAAATGCGAACTTGTTATTTGAGGAACCTCACCAGTTGACTAAATTCGCTTAATAAGTCTACTTAAACCACATTTGGCCGAGAACATTTCCCTTCAAAGATCTAATTTCAATATTTTTGGACTTACAGCCACTGTGACCTTCTTCGCTAAAGAAGACGGATTTACTCAGAGTTAGGTGTTCTTCCGGGCATGTTCTCTCCAAAACGAAATCACTGCTTCACTATACATGTTCCTTAAACAGTGCATCACAATGAACACACGAATTCCCTTGTACTGTATTTTCTTAAACGCGTGGGGTTCACAGGCTGTGCCTGTTTGCAGAAAATGACCACGAATTTAACCAAGTGACACATTCAAACATTGATAAATACCCGCTGATATTTGATATTTCCATGTTTTAGAAATCTCCAGGTTTGAGGTCCCACTCTCCAGGTTTTTCTGGATTTTTTTCAAAACCTCCAGATTTCCATGTGATAGGGATTGGAAGGTCTGAGGAATACATTTGGAGGCCACACTTGTGTTTAAAGTTCTCTGGTCGCTTGCTCTCAATTTTCCATACATTTGTCTGCAATCCTTTTCTTGAGTAGCTTTAGTTGAAAATTCATATTTTTTCAAAATAGCAGTTTTTTACAAAAATTATTGGACGTTAGATTCTCATACAAACACTAGAGAGGCTTAGATTCTGAGACCACGGCGACTACAAGTACGATACTGAGTATTGCTCACGCGTGAACCAGCGCCATTTTGGCGGGAAAACGTGATAGCCGTGGTTTTCCTACTTCGAGTTTTTTCGAGAATGCCGTAGCGTCGGCAACAATCAAATGTAAGAAGTTTTATTATTTTGCTATCGGGACAGAGCTTAACCGCCTTATAAATAACCATACTAGCTTTTTCGGTGAAAAAAAGTAAAATGAAGCTTTCCGTGGTGTCTTCTTTTTTTAAACACGCGCAAAAACTTTAGTTAAACCTCGTACTTATTCGTTCCCGTCCTCAAATCTAAACCTCTGTACTGAGTTTTTGACCCGGTTACCTACCCATCCTGATCCAGTTGACTTCGGTGAGCGAACATTTGAATAGAATATACTTTGAAGTAGATTTGTCACATTTCAAAACTAACAGCAAATGATAGCAAGAAAGAAATATTCTAATACTAAATAGCGAAGAAAGAATAACAGTTGACCAAAACGAAATTTCGCGCCTCGACAATTCGGCGCGCAAACGAACGTCCATGCCGTATTGTTTCTTTAATTTAGAACAGCTGGTTAAATGCACGTAAGAAATTCTTTTCTAGGCTATACGCAAACCTGAACGCGCCGCTTCACTGTACATGTTTCTCAAACAGTACATCCCATTGAAAATACGAATTTCCTTGAATTGTATTTTCTTGAACGCGTGGAGTTCACTTCAAGCAGCTGTCAGACCCGGACCCACGAGCTGTGTCTGTTCGCAGAAAATGACCCCGAATTTAACCAACTAACACACTAAAACACTGATAAGTACCTGTTGATATTTGAAAATTCCAAAGTTCGCCTCTAGAAGAGTTGTTTTTCCAAGTACAGCATCCACTGACATGCAACAGCAACCGATGAACGCTATGGTATGTGATGTGATATGTGTGTTATCCGTGGCGTGATCTCCCTTCCCAGACACACTTGCAGGAGAAAACCGGAAATGCTGGTTGTAAATCGCAGTTCCGCTTCCGTTTCGTAAACACTTTTCTGTGACGGCCAAGATCCAACTTTTGCCTCGAGTACATCACCCCTGAAAGTGTGTTAAGATTTGCTGCTTTCTTGAAAATACTTGAAATGTTTTGGTGTTGCATGATGTCTATTTTCCGGTCATGTTCACTTTTCCTGTTCACCAGTATTCAGGAATCAGAACTACATCGATCTACAATGTAGTTCACTGGCGAGCCGGACGAATGAGTGCTGGGTTCAAACCAAGGAGAATCTGGGATCCAAACTTTTGCGACTATTTTGGAAGTTTTTTTTTTCTAAAAATAAAATCGAAGCTTTTTTTATAACGAATGGGTAATCTGAAAGAAAATTTTAAAGCGACTTTGCTTAGATAAGGTGTCCAGGGGTTTAAATAAATTTTTTATCACCGGCAGACGGTTGTATGTCCTTGTGGCCTAATGGATAAGGCGTTGGCCTCCGGAGGCGAAGTCTGAGGTAAGCCAAAGACTGATGGAGGCGGTGTTGTTGTAGCACAGACAGTCAACGTATAGCGTAACAAAACAATAGTTCTTATCATTCCAGGTGCCAACGAGTGATATGCTTGACAGACAGACAGTCGACGTATAGCGTAACAAAACAATAGTTCTTACCATTCTGGGCACGAACAAGTGATATGCTTGCAGTCAGATTTAATGATAAGAAAGAAATCTATTTCCTGTCTACCATGCACCAAGTAAACATTGTTGAAACTGGAGAGAGCGCCAGACATGGCAACAACATTCGACGACTTCAGGTGGTCAATGACTACAACAAGTACATGGGAGGGGTGGTCCGCAATGATGAGTTGATTGGGACATACTGCTGTGTCAGAAAAAGCACGAAATGGACTAAGAAAGTTGCTTTCCATTTCATCGTGGAAGGGGTTCTCAATGCCCACATTCTTTACAAAAAAAGGGCGGAAGAAAACCACTTCCCAGGCGACGAAGCATGTCCACCTGTTTGTTAGAGAAATGACCGCCATTCTCCATGGCGGCCGTGAGCACAAATCTTGTTGCAAAGCCCTAAACGAGGAACAAGAGCGTGATTGCACATTCAATCTAGGAAACCATGTGTGCCCAAATAAGGTATGTGACTAACTTGTGCTTTACATTGTAATTATGGTGAAATAAATATTGAAATGCTTGATACATATGTGAACACTAAATATGAAGAGGTTTTGCATAGTGAAAGCAATCATACATTCAATCTTTGACAGGAATAGATAACCTTCATACTGGATATTTTTTTCGAAATCCTCCAGCCTAAATGTATAAATGACTTTTCCTTATGTCAGCTACCAATGCTGACATCATACAACTCTCAGCTGCACATGGACAAGATGAATTCAACACCTACATAATGCCAGAGAAAGAGATCACACCTGGAGCATCACAAGTTACCAACCTTGCAGTGGTAAAAGGAAGACTGTGCCTAAGAGGAAAGCCAGTGCATTCCAAAAGTGCGAAAGAAGGCTTCAAGAGTTTTGTGGAGTGGTTAAAGGCAAAAGAGGTGCCAGTAGTACTGTTTGCTCACAATGTAAAATCATCTCATTGCAAGTATAATATATTCTCTCCAGAAATGTGCAGCACCAAATCGAATCCCTCTTGTTTTCCTTCGCGTCGTTCCTACGTCACGGCAATAAGCAGATTCCAGTCCTGCTCCGTCATGTCGCCCAACAGCGTGACTTTAGAATTCGACGACAATTCAATCGCAATTTACGCCCTTACAATTATCTCTACACTGTCCAAAAATAAACAAATAATCAATGTGCGAAGGTAAAAGAAATTCACGCTTTCCGTCCGCGAGACATCGCATCCTACCATCATGCGGCTGCAAGGCGCGTGAAATTTGGTCGCTAAATGCGCACTTGTTACTAAATTCGCTTAATAAATCTATTTAAAGCACATTTGGCCGAGAACATTTCCCTTCAAAGATCTAATTTCAATATTTTTGGACTTACAGCCACTGTGACCTTCTCCGCTAAAGAAGACCGATTTACTCAGAGTTAGGTGTTCTTCGGGGCTCCAAAACGAAATCGCTGCGTCACTATACATGTTTCTTAAACAGTGCATCACAATGAACGCACGAATTCCCTTGTACTGTATTTTCTTAAACGTGTGGGGTTCACAGGCTGTGCCTGTTCGCGGAAAATGACCACGAGTTTCACCAACTAACACACTAACACATTGATAAATACCTATTGATATTTGAAAATTCCAAAGCTGGCATCTATAAGAGTTGTTTTTCCAGTACAGCATCCACAAACATGCGACAGAAACCATTCGCACCATACACGTCGATGAACGCTATGATCATGATGGTATGTAATGTGATCTGTATGTTTTCCGTGGCGTGTATCCCTTCCCAGACACACTTGCAGGAGAAAACCGGAAATTCCGGTTGTAAATCGCAGTTCCGCTTTCGTTTCGTAAACACTCCGTGGACGCCAAGAAGTTGCAACTTTTGTCTCGAATGTATGACCCCTATAGAGCGGTTTTCACTCGACTGTCGAAAGTAATTGAGGAATTGGTTTGAAAACCGCTCTAAAAGGTGTTAAGATGTGCTGCTTTCATGAAAATTACTTGAAATAAATGTCTTGGGGTTGCATGATGTCTATTTTGCGGTCAAGTTCACTTTTCCTTCAGGCCGGAGTGCACTCGGAACTACAGTACAAATGTAGTTCACTCTGGTTCATTGGCCACCAGGACGAATAACGCTGGGTTCAAATGGGATCCAAATTTTTTTTAAACTATTCTTATAATAATAGAATCGAAGCTTTCCTTTAAAGAATGGGTGATTTAAAAGGAAATTTTAAAGCCACTTTGCTTTGATAAGGTTTCCAGGGGTTTATATAAATTTTTTATCGCCTGAAATCGGTTTCTATCCTTGTGGCCTAATGGATAAGGCGTTGGTCCCCGAATGCAAAGCCTGTAAAATGTCAGTTTGGCGGATGGACACAAGTGACGACCGGGTATGAAAGGGTCCAGAGGCCAACGCCTTATCCATCACTAGGCCACAAGTTTTCGTAGGCTACACAATGTACCCCTCAGAAGTAGGCATTTCAATATGGTCACAGCCCCTGAGAATTGTCCATTGAAGGAAAAACTATGCTTATGTCCGGGAAATAGGCAAGGGGGAGTGGGTAGGGGGGGGGGGGGTGGGTTTTAACACAGGTGTTACTTATTCCCACGCTCTAGCGACGGGCGCCATCTCCTCAAATGAAAATGGCGGGAAAATAACCCTGCGCGGCGTCCACCAGGCAAAAACGGCGGGAAAATGTTTGTGGAGTGCTATAAATTTGGAGGCCTAGAAAGAAAATTTTCACTCGCAACAAGGAAAATGGCCAGTCAACAAACAGGTACGGCTTTTCTTTTTAAACACTTTTATTACAGGCAGAACGACAACAAACTTCACGGACTATATTAAATTCCGCGTTCCAGTGAATTTAAAAATGGGGGTGATTTGTAGAAAATTTTCCCGTGAGTGTCCATTAAACAATTGTAAAATATTGTTTCCCACCACAGGGGTCGCCCCGGAGGGGATATATTTTCCTCCATAAACCTGCCGGAGAATAGCAACTTAATTCAACGTTTTACCGCCACGTTAAGCGATGTGGCAGGCGACGCCGAGAGGGCAAAAAAAATGTACGTGGACTCGTTGGCGCCCGGAACGGTAAGAACTATTGTTTTGTTACGCTATATGTCGAGTGTCTGTGCTACAACAACACCGCCTCCATCAGTCTCTCACCAGCCGGTTTTTTATTCCTACAGATAAAGTCCATATTTGATGCCAGGAACTTGTTCCTTGCCTGGTATAAAGAAGTGAAGGAGGGGCCGGCTGTGACCTTCCCCTTACAAGAACTAGATATAAAGGCCTTCTGTGTGGCCTGCGCGAAGGCCGGCTTCGCGTACAAAGAATCATAGAAAACATCTTCCGTGGTCTTTGTATGTGGGTAAGTGGACTGCAATTGACCTATTAATTAAAATAGAAATACCCATTAGTAAAATAAAATCATAATGCAATGCACTATTTGGTCGCCTGAAACTACTTTACGTTTGTAACAGGTCAAAATGTCTTGCATAAAATTCACCCTTTTTCTTTTTCATTTTCGGAAGTAGTTCGTCTACCTTTTTAGTGCGGCGATACAATAAAGTTGTATTTTCTGTTATAGATTAGACAAGTATGTCTTAATACTTAATTCTAGATGAACATATTTATAGCCAAATTACCTAACTCGGCTATAACGGTTGCATTGCGCTTGTAATAATCGGACCATTCATCAATGAATAATCTTAAGATGGCCAGTGGACTGCATCGTCTGGAAACATACAACAGTAACAGGCCATTTTGTGGGAGAATGTGCTTCAGATTTTAAGCCCAATCCAACTCTTACTGATATGCCGGTTTTCTTTCATTTCCAGCAAATTTCCAATGGGCACACCAGCCCAGCTAAACAGTTCCCCGAGCTGGGGAAAACTCTTAGCCGGTTTTTAAGAAAAGAAGTGGGGGAAATGGATTCCCACCCCAAAAAGCCAATGTTTGCTCAGGACTTTGAGCACATCCTTGACACCATTGGCATTGAAAGTCCAGCAGCATTGCAGCGTAAGTGAACGAAATGGCAATACTGTGATACATTATATGACACTACCTTTTTGAAATAAACTTTTAAACCTCGAGATTTCTCGCCATAAATATTTTTCCTATTGGCGTGTGTTCAAGGAAGAAAGCTTTTATTAAAAAAGTGTTACAATTATGTATTGTACAATTGATGTATATTCACCTGAGACGATTATCATGTGATGGTTGAACATCCTTGTTGAAATATCACACAATTATAATGACCTAGAGAGAAAGGATTCAAAACTCAGCACTGAGATTTGACATGGCATGCAATACATGTGCCTTAAAAGGACATGCAGACGTAAACAAAAATTCTACAGATATGTAAGTTCTAAAATTTCTGGTAATGAGTATGGAAGACTAAATATAGAGACATGTAGGAAGCATTACATAACTTATACCCTCTTTTGTTTTCCAGTATCGTTCCTTCACAGTTTGTCTGCCCACTGTGGGGCCAGAGCTGGCACTATCGTGCAGGCGTATTCTACCCCTGAATACAGACATCTCAGGGAAGACATGCGTTTGGGGGAGTTTCCCCTTTCCCAGGGCATCAAAGTCGGAGATGTCATGTTCAGGTACCCTTGTTAAATTATTACTAATCTGACATAAACTAGCAAAATTGGCTACTTTCTGCTTTTGGAGCATATCACATTTTTGGACCTTGAGACTTAGCACTTATTCACACAAGGAGTCTACTTGAGATGACGATGCACATACCAATTTCCGGCTGTTTTAGTCACTTACAAATTTCCATTGCAATGAAGCAACGAATCAGAATAACATGCACTCAAACGTAAGAACTCCAAGGTTTTGTCTGTTCATCCCAGGAGACCTCATAAAAGTCTCTAATAATACTGAGTTGAGTTTCCATGCATAGCCATAAAACGAATTTCCATTTTTAGGGGTAGAAGCACATCAACATCAACCTCCACATCACAACAACCAGAGGGCCATGGCGTTACCATGGAGGTGGTTTTTCGCCATGAGAAACCTGATGCAACCAATATGTCTCACAGGTAAGGATTATTTATCATCCTTTGGACAATATCAAAGTTTACTTACAGTTATTAATGCAAACGGTCTCCATAATATATGCACCCCCAAATATGAGTCAATCAAAACGGACCTTTGGATAATGTACCTGAGACAGAGAAAGAGAGAGAGAGGCTGCATTTAGACAAAACTTTTATCAGCTAAAGCAGAGTAACATTGCATGAAAGATGTATATGTTTATCAGTGGATTCAAGTCAATATTAATAAGGTGTGCAAAAAAATATATAATTCTGAAACTAGGTATTACCCTTTGATAAAATAGATCTAACCTTGGATTACAATGCTGCAACAGTCAAAGTACGGTTAGATAAAAGAGTTGTACATTGTTTGCAGGGTCCATGGAGGAACAAATTGTCTTGCACACTTAAGCAATCCTACATCCTACAGACAATAATTCTGCTTTTGTTCTGTTAGTAGCCGCTGGGCCTATTTTCGGTAGTGTCGTTTGCTATTACATTCTTCCCATTGTTTAAAGACAACTTGATTTTCAAACCATATTTCTACTTATGCATAGTCGAGTCTTCACATACACAGCCCTAGAAGATGGAAGTCCATACTGCCCCGTTGCCTTGGGCTTCTTACACCTCGCCCGGCGCAGGGTATTTCTGAAGACTCCCCGTGAGGCCTGGGAAAAGCAAAATTTCCAACTGCGAGGAGGTGTGGCAGACTGGCCTCTGTTTTGCCAGACGGACAAGTCTACCCACACTCTCAAGGTGAGATCATACATTTACATATCAGTGTACTTGTTTGGGAAAAAAGAACGTGACATTTATCCCTCCTATGCTATGACACTATTATTACATGTTAACCACGTGTATAAAATTGCGTGATTGGATCACATCTTCCTAATAGAGCTGTCGGGGCGAAGGTGCCCATTTTTGGACGGGGGGAGGGGAAGATGGTAGGGTTATTCATAATATCTTTTTGTTTGGTGCATAATGATGTGCTTTTTTTTAACCTTTTCATATTCAGCCAGAACAGCTCAATAATGTACAAACACGAATGATCCAAAATAGTGTCCTTGATGCGGGATTCGTTGTGCGGGATCTGTCGCACAAATCCTACAGATCTGTAAGTACACCTGCATCTTTCTCCGACTTTAATGGCCCTAGAGATACCTGGACTTAGACAGTTGTGAAACACTTACATTCGGCAACTGTAATCGTTCAAATCTCAAAGCCAGAACGTGAATCAGGTGATTGCAAGTAACGATGCCACTTGCTTATGGATTTGTCTACACCAGTTCTATGCAATACAGTTTGCCGATGATGAAAGGGCGTAGGCACATCTACGTTAAAAAGATCATAGAGCAGTACTCGGACAGTGCTGGTCTACTAACTCCTGGTAGGTATTGATTGAAGTTGCACACGAGAATAAGAGAAAGATAGGGACTGTGATTAACTATGTATTTTATGTGAAGAGCATAGCTTTCTAGGGACAACACACTATACATCTGGTTAGAACAGCATTAGTCAAAAACGATATGAATTTTTTGTCAGGGTTCCTTTAATGGTGTTATGACCCCAAATTTCCAAACAGATGTCCTGTTGGATGGAGCAATACCACTTCAAATTGCAGATTGCAATAAGGTTGGAAAAGTAATCCATTGACAATTTATTTGGATGCCCATTGTAAGTAATTGATGCCCAGTGTAAGTAATAACATTCCTTTTCCCTTTAAAGGATTACGAACCCCTGAGGAGAGGGTGCAATTCCTTCGCAACATCCCGACAGCGTTTAATTTTATGTTGGAAGCTCCCCTCAGGAACCTGAAAACCCAGGCCGATGCAGAGAAAGAGTATCCTGAGGAATTTCAGGCATTCTTCGACAATTACGAGCCACTGAGGAAGGCACGAGGTGAGTTAAGAATTGCCAATCTCCGTCAAAAACTTTGACATTAATCCGGAAATAGCATCTACAATCCTCATGACCTTAACTTGAGATGGCTGGGCGCAGAACCCATATTGCACAACACCAACTTGAGGAACAAGAAGAAGGACCTGAAAATGATATCATGACTATCTGTTTTCCAAAAGGAAAATCATGCATCATGAATTATAAAAATAGTAAAGCACACACCACTCTGCCCTGCCTAATCACACTTCTCAAGGCTACTTTGAACCCAATCACACATCACGCTGATAATTTGGGACCCATCACAGAAAACCCATTTACCACCCCTGTGAGACAAATGGTTCATCTAGGCATGCAAACCAGTTGTTGCATTTGTTTGTTAATTTTTTATTAAAGAATTTAAGTTTACAAGGAAGTTTACATCAGACTCATATGCTTCTGGTTTACATACAAAATTAAAGTTGGGAAAAAAATAAAAACTGGCCATAAGTTGCTGCACTTGGAGACTTTGAAATACCGGATATAGGATGTCTGTATAATTATACGATTCAAGAGAAAGAGCAACTGTACCCCAAATCACGGCAAAGTTCATACCACTCGACCAATCAGCTTGTATATAGAGAGGGAAGGTCTTTCCTTGACCAGGGTGTAAGTGCATGAGGCTCTCCAAAACAGGACCTAAATTTCTCGTAAGGAAAAAAAAGTACTTTGTTTGTTGTCATAGAAAGAGTTTGGTACCCTTCTCTCCTTTACAGGAACACGTTTAAAACCGAGCTGCTACAATAAAAAATCAAAAATTGTACTGTTAATTGAATTGATTAACAATAATCTTTGTCTCTTTTCTCCACCAGGCCTGTGATCCGGACATTTCCCCTAACATTAACCATTTGCTGCGAATTGCTTGCACTATACACCAGTCACTTGAGCTGACAACAAGCAAGCAAACAGTACTTTGACGCTTGTCAAAGGATATTTACACTCCACGATGAGAACGGAAACACTGTCACACTCGGCTATGATGGACATTTATTACAAAAAGCCCGCTGACTACGATGCAGTGGTTCAGCTTTTTGGCGAAAGATACCCCTCAAAAATGCTTCTTGTTGATCCCGTCTTTGACGAAACACAAATGGAGTATATTTTTATCATAGTTTTATAAATGCAAATTTGCATCTTTGTTACGCAGTTCTTAGTTATATTTTGATGCAAAAAGAATGTCATTTGTCGGAAACTCGATAATAGCATAGGGTTTTTAATGTTTATTTTGTCACGAACTGCCAATCTTTGAAGGCGTTTATTTTTATCTGAATGGCAAAGATCACGTTATTCCACGTGTTATTGTGAAATAGAGTACGTTTGTTATTTTTCTGTCAGCAATATCGTTTTAGCCAATCAGCTCATGTTTATTCAAGGTGTGCTATAGATTAGGGTTCGCTCGATTGATGCCAGTGAGAGGTGGATTATTTTGTAGGAGAAAAGAAAAAGCGGTGATAAAAAACCTGAAAGTGAAGACTGAGGACGTTGTGGGCCTTCTTAATCTATTCCCCACACAAGTGGCACCTCCGACGGGACTATCAAGAATCTAAACCGTGACTAAAATGGAGGAAAAGCAAAAGGAACTCGAGACAGAATTGCAACTACAAGCACTTACTCGCTCCAAGACTGCTGCAATCGTGGACAAGGGCAACCTCGACAAAATCCTTCGTCACAAGGAAATTTTGAAGAAAATCGTGAATGCCATCGAAGATCTCAAGGTAGACATCGAAAAAGCCAAGCTTGAGGCTGGAGAAATCGTCGAGAATGTGCAGAAATGGGGAGCAACAATAGAACAACGCACCGACGAAGCAGATTTGGAGATATCTCATTTAACTCGCAGTCTTGAAGAAGCTGCGACGAGAGCAGAGGACTACAAGCGTGAGAAGGAGAAAACTTTGCTCGATCGGCAACGAGAGGAAGAACTAGAGTTTGAAAAACTAAAACTTGAGCAAAAGGCGAAAATTCAACAAACAGAGCAAGCCGCCGCAAAGCCAGCCAGCAAAAGCAACGTGAAAATGCTAAAACTAATCATCACAAAATACGACGGCACCTATGAGAAGTGGCTCTCGTTTTGGAACAAGTTTGAAGCTGAAATTGATTCATCTGATCTGCCAGCGGTCACAAAATTCGCTCATCTGAAAGAATTGCTGGAAAGTAATGTTTGCGAATCAATCGACGGCCTTCCCTTTACTTCTGAAGGCTACCAGCGCGCTAAGAATATTCTGACTTCAAATTACGGCAAGATAAGCGAGATTGTAAGGGCATACATCGACAACTTGAATGCCTTGCCAGTGATAACAGGATCACAGCCAAGCAAAATCCATAAATTTTGCCAGACTTTGAACTACAATGTTCAATCTCTTGAGACGCTGGGTAAACTTTCGTCTTGTTTTTTATGGTGCGTGGTGTGCTTGATAAGCTGCCGGGAATCAAAGCCGAACTCGTGAGTGGAAAAGTAGGATGGCAAGACTGGGGATTCACGGAACTAATACGAGCTCTAGAAGAATGGAAGGCAATTTATCCACTGGAATTAGCTGAGAAAGCTAGCGGAAAACCTCAGGCCCCGCCGCCGCCTCGTCCCCCTCGCCACAGAAGTTTCTACGCGCAAGAACGCGAACCAGCCCGCGCGCGACACGCGTGTGTTTATTGTGATTGCGTGACGCACAGATCTTGGGAGTGCGATAAAATCACGTCCCCTGCCGAACGCCGTCAAATTTTGCAGAATAAACGGTTGTGTTTTAACTGCACTGGGCCCAAACACAGCGCAAACAACTGCTCTAGTAGAGCTTCCTGTGTACACTGCAAGCAAAAGCACCACTCGTCTATCTGTGACAGACAAGTAAGAGCAAGTCAGCCTAGAAATAATGCTGGAGTCGCATTGACAGGAACACAAGACGGGGAGAAGGTTTGCCATCCTATAGTTCTTGTCAAAGTAAATGGCGTAACCTGTAGAGCACTACTGGATACCGGCGCAACCGTTTCTTACGCCTCTGGATACCTCTTAGATAGGCTGAAGCTGAGACCAACACGCACGCACACACGCCGTATTCAAACCATCGTGGGAGTGGTTACAAAACGAAGCGAGATCTTCAACGTCCAAGCGAGCGACACGGAAGAAAAGTATGCCATTCCACTGAGCGTGACGAGAATTGACCGTGCCGAATTGCTGTCTGTTGAAAACCCAAATTATGCGGTAATGATAAGCAAGTACCCACATCTGAAGGGAGTGTACATGGAGGACACAGACTTGAAGAAGATGCTTCCTGTCCATGTTATTCTTGGAGCGAGTGACTATGCGCGAATAAAGACCCGCGAATCCCAGCGAACTGGAGCTATGGGTGAACCAGTGGCCGAATATACTCGCTTTGGGTGGACCATCATGTCACCAGGGACGGAGACAGACCTAGACAGCATGTTCCTAGCGCAAACGGCCTCAAACGATTATGAAGAGCTGTATAGAATGGACGTCCTTGGACTTGAAGACGCACCTAGTGGTGACCAAAGCGTTCTCTACTCAGAGTTTCGTGAATAGCTTAGACGCAGTCCTGATGGGTGGTACGAAGCACGCCTTCCTTGGAAAGGAGACCACCCTCCCCTACCTTCGAATGAATCTGGGAGCTTGAAACGCCTGGGAAGTCTAGTACAACGTCTAAAGAAAACAGGTCGTCTGGACGAATACGATGCGATAATCCAGGACCAACTGCGCGAAGGAATTGTGGAAGAGGCAGACATGCCAGCCAGTGGGAAAGAATTTTACATACCCCACAAAGCTGTGGTGAGGGAGAATGTAGAGTCGACCAAGATGCGGGTAGTCTACGATGCCTCAGCCAAAGCCCATAGCTCCGCGCCCTCACTAAATGACTGCCTGGAGGTTGGACCGCCGCTCCAAAATAAACTTTGGAAGGTTCTAGTGCGGGGAAGATTCCATCCTGTGGCTCTCGCTGGTGATATCCGCAAAGCCTTTCTCCAAGTGAGAATTCATGTACAAGACCGAGATGCTCTTCGGTTCCATTGGTTAGAAGCTAAAGATCCACAGCGAATTCGGACTTCCAGATTCACTAGAGCACTCTTTGGCTTGGGACCCTCGCCTTTCCTGCTAGGAGGTGTGATCCAACAGCATCTGAACACTTGCCGAGATGAACATCCCAAGTGCGTGGAAGAGATTGAGCGTGAGCTATATGTGGATGACATATTATCTGGTGGACCTACTACCGAAGAAGTGAAACAGAAGAAAGCCACAACAACTGAGATATTTGCCCAAGCTACTTTCCATTTGCACAAGTGGCACTCGAACGTGAAAGAGCTGGAACTGGATGACGTACCCGAAGACAATGCGAAAGAACTGGAGCCGGTTACAGTGAATGAGCACGAAGACGACTTAAGCTACGCGAAGCAACAGCTGGGCGTTCAATCTAGACAATGTGGACTCCTGGGATTGAAGTGGAACAAGTTATCTGACGAAATTGGGGTCCCTTTTCCCGCGAACGTTGCTCAACCGACGAAAAGAGGGATCCTGGGAAAGGTGGCTAAGATCTATGACCCCTTAGGATTAGCCGCACCTACCACTCTACAAGGAAAGCTGCTATATCGTGAGGCTTGTGAACAGAAATGCGCATGGGACGCGCCGCTATCTGCAGAGCTACAGTCTCAGACAAAAATAGTTGGGACACTTTAACCAAACGCTGTTTTTTCCCTTCTCGTGCTCCCCTCGTCCCTCTCAAAGTTGTTTATCGCGGTTTGGTCACCAAATCTTGTACACCAACATTGAGGGGACAAGGAGACCCCAAAGTGTCCCAACCATTTTGACTGAGACTGTGTTTTTGAGGAATTTTAGTTATGTGACTCCTCGTTGGCTCTAGTGGCGGGAAATCGCTTGGCAGGTATATGCACGTTTCGGAGCCATTTTTTCGGGAAAAACATTAAAGATTTCAAGGATAGAAAGAGAGAAGACAATTAATAGAGGAAAGAAGTCTTTGTTTCTTTAATTACAACATTCCACGGTATTAAAAAAGCTTTCTACGTATTAGGGTTAAAGAGTGAACAACGGATGAGTCAAAACTGCGCGCATTATTTCGCAGGCTGTGTATCTTGCCGCGAATATCTTGTACCGGTGGAGACACGATTGGACGGGTCACCATAACGGGTCACCATACTATCCAGGGCGTTTTCTGAGAGCTCTGTGGTATATATAATGGATTAAGAAAGAAAAGGATAAGGTACTTTCATACTTAATTGAAATAGCCAAGGTTTATATCGCCTTGATACATGTAAGACAAGTTATTTAAACTTTGATCATGGTGACACGATTGTTCGCTGAAAGAAACTTATAAATATCTTAATTGAATTAATGTACGGTGACCCGTGTACACGTCGAGTAGAACGCTTTTTTGGAGGTTTCAAGGATAGGTAGTGTCCTCGTTTTATATGATTCATGTTTTGTACCTCAAGTCCCACATTTATGGCACAGTAGTTTGTTTTAGAGTTATTCAGGAAGGTGTATATTTGGGGTAAAGAATGAGAACCGATGTCACCATTTGGCGCAAGGCCAAATTAACATATGTTGTAAACAACTTATAAAAAGTTGTCGATTTCACAGCAGTAGCCTGGAATATCATTAAGAAACTTTTTGGCGTCGGACCAAACAGTTACACTATTGTTGGACACCCTTTTTACGCGCTTGTAGTCAATAGTATCTTTAGAAATTTAGAAAGCGGGATACTGTTCTCGCTGATAGGTCTTGGGAATAATCCTGGCTTGTTGCATTTTCCTCCAAACTGAAGAAAAGTTTCCCCCTTTCTCTCGAAATCGCTTAATCGCTCTTTCAGCTGTCTTCCGCCTCTTGCCCTTAAGTTAGAAATGCGTCCCTTTGAGCCTTGTTCCTAGACTCTTTCTTGGCAAAAAGGCCTTCTCTATTATTCTCCACACATTTTTTTTTAGAAATGTGGCACATTCGAGCGCCTCTCTGTATATGAAAACCCTGAATCTTACGTAGATAGTATGCACGTGCTATATTGTCACGCTATCAATCGGCCACTAGGAAGCTATTTGTGTACGGTTTAGTGCACACTCAGTTCCTTTTATTTTACAATACTCTACTCTGCCCAAGAAATTTCTGCGAACTGGTCATTCTTTGTGTTATGTTGTTATGCCCAAATAACTTAGTTCACTGCTATAGAAACGTTCGCGAAACACAATGGATACACAACAAACCAAAAGCCCGTCGCTTGTGACCGACCTACAGATTAACCTCTGTATCTGTCAACACGCCTTCGAATTCCTCCCTGACACAGTCTCAGACAAAAATAGTTGGGACACTTTAACCAAACGTTGTTTTTTCCCTTCTCGTGCTCCCCTCGTCCCTCTCAAAGTTGTTTATCGCGGTTTGGTCACCAAATCTTGTACACCAACATTGAGGGGACAAGGAGACCCCAAAGTGTCCCAACCATTTTGACTGAGACTGTGTTTTTGAGGAATTTTAGTTATGTGACTCCTCGTTGGCTCTAGTGGCGGGAAATCGCTTGGCAGGTATATGCACGTTTCGGAGCCATTTTTTCGGGAAAAACATTAAAGATTTCAAGGATAGAAAGAGAGAAGACAATTAATAGAGGAAAGAAGTCTTTGTTTCTTTAATTACAACATTCCACGGTATTAAAAAAGCTTTCTACGTATTAGGGTTAAAGAGTGAACAACGGATGAGTCAAAACTGCGCGCATTATTTCGCAGGCTGTGTATCTTGCCGCGAATATCTTGTACCGGTGGAGACACGATTGGACGGGTCACCATAACGGGTCACCATACTATCCAGGGCGTTTTCTGAGAGCTCTGTGGTATATATAATGGATTAAGAAAGAAAAGGATAAGGTACTTTCATACTTAATTGAAATAGCCAAGGTTTATATCGCCTTGATACATGTAAGACAAGTTATTTAAACTTTGATCATGGTGACACGATTGTTCGCTGAAAGAAACTTATAAATATCTTAATTGAATTAATGTACGGTGACCCGTGTACACGTCGAGTAGAACGCTTTTTTGGAGGTTTCAAGGATAGGTAGTGTCCTCGTTTTATATGATTCATGTTTTGTACCTCAAGTCCCACATTTATGGCACAGTAGTTTGTTTTAGAGTTATTCAGGAAGGTGTATATTTGGGGTAAAGAATGAGAACCGATGTCACCATTTGGCGCAAGGCCAAATTAACATATGTTGTAAACAACTTATAAAAAGTTGTCGATTTCACAGCAGTAGCCTGGAATATCATTAAGAAACTTTTTGGCGTCGGACCAAACAGTTACACTATTGTTGGACACCCTTTTTACGCGCTTGTAGTCAATAGTATCTTTAGAAATTTAGAAAGCGGGATACTGTTCTCGCTGATAGGTCTTGGGAATAATCCTGGCTTGTTGCATTTTCCTCCAAACTGAAGAAAAGTTTCCCCCTTTCTCTCGAAATCGCTTAATCGCTCTTTCAGCTGTCTTCCGCCTCTTGCCCTTAAGTTAGAAATGCGTCCCTTTGAGCCTTGTTCCTAGACTCTTTCTTGGCAAAAAGGCCTTCTCTATTATTCTCCACACATTTTTTTTTAGAAATGTGGCACATTCGAGCGCCTCTCTGTATATGAAAACCCTGAATCTTACGTAGATAGTATGCACGTGCTATATTGTCACGCTATCAATCGGCCACTAGGAAGCTATTTGTGTACGGTTTAGTGCACACTCAGTTCCTTTTATTTTACAATACTCTACTCTGCCCAAGAAATTTCTGCGAACTGGTCATTCTTTGTGTTATGTTGTTATGCCCAAATAACTTAGTTCACTGCTATAGAAACGTTCGCGAAACACAATGGATACACAACAAACCAAAAGCCCGTCGCTTGTGACCGACCTACAGATTAACCTCTGTATCTGTCAACACGCCTTCGAATTCCTCCCTGACACAGTCTCAGACAAAAATAGTTGGGACACTTTAACCAAACGTTGTTTTTTCCCTTCTCGTGCTCCCCTCGTCCCTCTCAAAGTTGTTTATCGCGGTTTGGTCACCAAATCTTGTACACCAACATTGAGGGGACAAGGAGACCCCAAAGTGTCCCAACCATTTTGACTGAGACTGTGTTTTTGAGGAATTTTAGTTATGTGACTCCTCGTTGGCTCTAGTGGCGGGAAATCGCTTGGCAGGTATATGCACGTTTCGGAGCCATTTTTTCGGGAAAAACATTAAAGATTTCAAGGATAGAAAGAGAGAAGACAATTAATAGAGGAAAGAAGTCTTTGTTTCTTTAATTACAACATTCCACGGTATTAAAAAAGCTTTCTACGTATTAGGGTTAAAGAGTGAACAACGGATGAGTCAAAACTGCGCGCATTATTTCGCAGGCTGTGTATCTTGCCGCGAATATCTTGTACCGGTGGAGACACGATTGGACGGGTCACCATAACGGGTCACCATACTATCCAGGGCGTTTTCTGAGAGCTCTGTGGTATATATAATGGATTAAGAAAGAAAAGGATAAGGTACTTTCATACTTAATTGAAATAGCCAAGGTTTATATCGCCTTGATACATGTAAGACAAGTTATTTAAACTTTGATCATGGTGACACGATTGTTCGCTGAAAGAAACTTATAAATATCTTAATTGAATTAATGTACGGTGACCCGTGTACACGTCGAGTAGAACGCTTTTTTGGAGGTTTCAAGGATAGGTAGTGTCCTCGTTTTATATGATTCATGTTTTGTACCTCAAGTCCCACATTTATGGCACAGTAGTTTGTTTTAGAGTTATTCAGGAAGGTGTATATTTGGGGTAAAGAATGAGAACCGATGTCACCATTTGGCGCAAGGCCAAATTAACATATGTTGTAAACAACTTATAAAAAGTTGTCGATTTCACAGCAGTAGCCTGGAATATCATTAAGAAACTTTTTGGCGTCGGACCAAACAGTTACACTATTGTTGGACACCCTTTTTACGCGCTTGTAGTCAATAGTATCTTTAGAAATTTAGAAAGCGGGATACTGTTCTCGCTGATAGGTCTTGGGAATAATCCTGGCTTGTTGCATTTTCCTCCAAACTGAAGAAAAGTTTCCCCCTTTCTCTCGAAATCGCTTAATCGCTCTTTCAGCTGTCTTCCGCCTCTTGCCCTTAAGTTAGAAATGCGTCCCTTTGAGCCTTGTTCCTAGACTCTTTCTTGGCAAAAAGGCCTTCTCTATTATTCTCCACACATTTTTTTTTAGAAATGTGGCACATTCGAGCGCCTCTCTGTATATGAAAACCCTGAATCTTACGTAGATAGTATGCACGTGCTATATTGTCACGCTATCAATCGGCCACTAGGAAGCTATTTGTGTACGGTTTAGTGCACACTCAGTTCCTTTTATTTTACAATACTCTACTCTGCCCAAGAAATTTCTGCGAACTGGTCATTCTTTGTGTTATGTTGTTATGCCCAAATAACTTAGTTCACTGCTATAGAAACGTTCGCGAAACACAATGGATACACAACAAACCAAAAGCCCGTCGCTTGTGACCGACCTACAGATTAACCTCTGTATCTGTCAACACGCCTTCGAATTCCTCCCTGACACAGTCTCAGACAAAAATAGTTGGGACACTTTAACCAAACGTTGTTTTTTCCCTTCTCGTGCTCCCCTCGTCCCTCTCAAAGTTGTTTATCGCGGTTTGGTCACCAAATCTTGTACACCAACATTGAGGGGACAAGGAGACCCCAAAGTGTCCCAACCATTTTGACTGAGACTGTGTTTTTGAGGAATTTTAGTTATGTGACTCCTCGTTGGCTCTAGTGGCGGGAAATCGCTTGGCAGGTATATGCACGTTTCGGAGCCATTTTTTCGGGAAAAACATTAAAGATTTCAAGGATAGAAAGAGAGAAGACAATTAATAGAGGAAAGAAGTCTTTGTTTCTTTAATTACAACATTCCACGGTATTAAAAAAGCTTTCTACGTATTAGGGTTAAAGAGTGAACAACGGATGAGTCAAAACTGCGCGCATTATTTCGCAGGCTGTGTATCTTGCCGCGAATATCTTGTACCGGTGGAGACACGATTGGACGGGTCACCATAACGGGTCACCATACTATCCAGGGCGTTTTCTGAGAGCTCTGTGGTATATATAATGGATTAAGAAAGAAAAGGATAAGGTACTTTCATACTTAATTGAAATAGCCAAGGTTTATATCGCCTTGATACATGTAAGACAAGTTATTTAAACTTTGATCATGGTGACACGATTGTTCGCTGAAAGAAACTTATAAATATCTTAATTGAATTAATGTACGGTGACCCGTGTACACGTCGAGTAGAACGCTTTTTTGGAGGTTTCAAGGATAGGTAGTGTCCTCGTTTTATATGATTCATGTTTTGTACCTCAAGTCCCACATTTATGGCACAGTAGTTTGTTTTAGAGTTATTCAGGAAGGTGTATATTTGGGGTAAAGAATGAGAACCGATGTCACCATTTGGCGCAAGGCCAAATTAACATATGTTGTAAACAACTTATAAAAAGTTGTCGATTTCACAGCAGTAGCCTGGAATATCATTAAGAAACTTTTTGGCGTCGGACCAAACAGTTACACTATTGTTGGACACCCTTTTTACGCGCTTGTAGTCAATAGTATCTTTAGAAATTTAGAAAGCGGGATACTGTTCTCGCTGATAGGTCTTGGGAATAATCCTGGCTTGTTGCATTTTCCTCCAAACTGAAGAAAAGTTTCCCCCTTTCTCTCGAAATCGCTTAATCGCTCTTTCAGCTGTCTTCCGCCTCTTGCCCTTAAGTTAGAAATGCGTCCCTTTGAGCCTTGTTCCTAGACTCTTTCTTGGCAAAAAGGCCTTCTCTATTATTCTCCACACATTTTTTTTTAGAAATGTGGCACATTCGAGCGCCTCTCTGTATATGAAAACCCTGAATCTTACGTAGATAGTATGCACGTGCTATATTGTCACGCTATCAATCGGCCACTAGGAAGCTATTTGTGTACGGTTTAGTGCACACTCAGTTCCTTTTATTTTACAATACTCTACTCTGCCCAAGAAATTTCTGCGAACTGGTCATTCTTTGTGTTATGTTGTTATGCCCAAATAACTTAGTTCACTGCTATAGAAACGTTCGCGAAACACAATGGATACACAACAAACCAAAAGCCCGTCGCTTGTGACCGACCTACAGATTAACCTCTGTATCTGTCAACACGCCTTCGAATTCCTCCCTGACACAGTCTCAGACAAAAATAGTTGGGACACTTTAACCAAACGTTGTTTTTTCCCTTCTCGTGCTCCCCTCGTCCCTCTCAAAGTTGTTTATCGCGGTTTGGTCACCAAATCTTGTACACCAACATTGAGGGGACAAGGAGACCCCAAAGTGTCCCAACCATTTTGACTGAGACTGTAGTTCAGCAGTGGAAGAAGTGGGAGAGTTGTTTACCTCAGCAAATTAACTGCCCAAGAGCACTGACGAGTGCTCAACAGCCTATCGAGAACATCGAGCTTCATGCCTTTGGAGACGCTAGCGGAAAGGGCGTCGCGGCTGCCGTGTACGCCGTCGTCAAACAGCCGACTTCAGTAAACCAGGGCCTCGTCACAGCAAAGGCAAGACTGGCGAAGCAAGGGTTGACAATACCTCGCCGCGAACTAGTCTCGGGTCACATGGCCGTGAATCTTCTAAGCAACGTACAAGATGCGCTACAAGGGTTTCCTGTATCCTCCCTACACTGTTGGCTCGATAGCAGCGTCGCACTACACTGAATACGCGGGAATGGAGACTTCAAGCAATTCGTGGCAAATCGTGTCCGAAAGATTAGAGAGCATGGTGACATTACGTGGAGACACGTACCAACTAAGGATAATCCTGCCGACCTTGCTAGCCGCGGTGGACCGGTCACAGAAGAGAAACAACTGTGGTGGAAGGGACCAGCATGGCTCAGTGATCCTAGAGCATGGCCCCCAGACCTTGTTACCGTACCCACCGCAAAATCCAACGCAGAAGCCAAAGTGGTAAAGGAAGTCTTAGCCACAGCCCTATCATCAGAAGACGAGTTCAGTGTGCTGATGGAGCAACACAGTCTGTTAAAGGCCTTGCGCGTGTGCGCATGGGTGTCCAGGTTCCTAACTAATTCCAGAAACCCGAAGCAAAGAAGAGTGAAAGGACCGCTGACCACCGATGAAATGAAGTACCAGGAAACCTGGTGGACCAGACGAGCTCAAGAGGAAGGCAGAAGTTCGAAGAATTTCGAGGCCGACAAGTTACAGCTTAACTTGCAACCAGACAACAACGGAATACTGGAGTGTAGAGGACGAATCGTCGGTGCATACCCTATCTACCTTCCTGATGGTAACGCATTCACACACAAGCTTGTTCAACGAGCGCATCTAGCGACCCTTCACGGGGGAGTTACACTCACAATGACCAAAGTTCGGGAGACTCACTGGATCCCTCGCCTGAGAAAACTTACCAAGGTCATTAAAAGCTGTTGGGGTTGCAAGAGATTTCGAGCTCAAGCCTACCAGTCCCCACCGCCAGGCAATCTACCAACGACCAGAACCCAAGGAGTGACACCCTACGAAACCATCGGTGTTGACTTTGCTGGGCCCATAAAGTATCAGGTGACAAAGAAGATGGAAGGTAAAGCCTACCTAGCCTTGTACGCCTGCGGTCTTACCAGAGGGGTGTACCTCGATCTACTTCCGAGCTTAGAAACAAGCAAGTTCCTCGAAAGTCTGAAAGGGTTTATAGCCAGGCGTGGACGCCCTCGCGTAATCTACTCAGATAACGGAAGCACGTTTAAAGCAGCAGCGGATTGGCTGAGGAAAGCCATGAAAGATGAGAAGTTTCACACCTGCCTTTCAAAGCTGGACATAGCCTGGAGATTCAACCTTAGCCGAGCTCCCTGGTGGGGTGGCCAGTTTGAGAGGCTGATAGGCGTGTTCAAGTCTGCCTTCCGAAAAGCAGTGGGGAACGGAACCTTATCCTGGGGCGAATTATCGGACGTTGTGCTTGACGTTGAAATTGCCATGAATGGACGTCCCCCGAGTTATTTGGAAGAGGACGTCGAATTGCCAGTACTCACTCCAAGCTCCATGCTGCACCTTCGGCCGAGCCAACTCCCAGAGCTAAATGCCTACCACATCGAGGAACCAGATCTAAGGAAAAGAGCCAAGTATCTCTATCGGTGCAAAGAAGCCATGTGGTCCAGGTGGACAAGAGAATACGTGAGAAGTCTACGTGAGCGGCACAGCAGGAGCGGAGGGAAACAGACCTCCCACCCCTCAGTGGGGGAAGTGGTGATAATTCAGGACGAGTCTCGGAACCGTAACTCATGGAAGCTAGGGATCGTGGAAAGGCTGATCGTGGGACGTGACGGAATCGTACGTGGAGCTAAGTTACGAGCTGGGAAAGGAGTCTTGGAACGAGCAGTGCAGCAGCTGTACCCTCTCGAGCTGTCCTGCGACAGAACAGATGCAAGGTTGAATCCTGAGGCCGAACCCTATCGGCCAAGGCGGGATGCGGCAGTCGCAGCAAGACTCCGTATTGCGGACGCTGCTCAGGAAGCAGAGCCGTGAGAACTGTGAAACCAGAACTTCCTCAGGACGAGCAATCAAAAGAAAAAAAAAACTTTCAGAACATTAAGGATGTGTCCATTAACCTTTTTGTTATGATTTCAAGTGATTAAGCCTAGTAACATTCAAAGAACGCTGAACTGTGATTCAACGTGAACACTGTGGACAACGGAATCATTGAACTATGTGATTTGTTCTTTAAGACTTTTCTTTGTTTTCAAATTGTTTAGCGTACTTAGGTTGAAGCAGTTTCCTTTGCTTACATGTACTTCCTTGTCGAAAGCACATGGGGGAGTGTGTCGGAAACTCGATAATAGCATAGGGTTTTTAATGTTTATTTTGTCACGAAGTGCCAATCTTTGAAGGCGTTTATTTTTATCTGAATGGCAAAGATCACGTTATTCCACGTGTTATTGTGAAATAGAGTACGTTTGTTATTTTTCTGTCAGCAATATCGTTTTAGCCAATCAGCTCATGTTTATTCAAGGTGTGCTATAGATTAGGGTTCGCTCGATTGATGCCAGTGAGAGGTGGATTATTTTGTAGGAGAAAAGAAAAAACTGTGATTAAAAAACCTGAAAGTGAAGACTGAGGACGTTGTGGGCCTTCTTAACCTATTCCCCACATCATTTTCACATTAAAAAATGACATATTAAAACACGCTGACTCTGCCTCCGAGGACTTGAAATTTCAAAACCCTAAAACCAAAACCCTGGATCCGTCCCAGATTACCTGTGAGATGCCAAAAATACAATTGCCACAAATGACAGGACAGTAATTACTGGGCTTATGAAAAAGATGCTTCATGATGCTTATCAGAATTTTGTTGCCTGTAACATAGCATCCAAATATCCATATCTTGTCAAATACTTTGAAGGACTTTGGTCCAGAAAATCAGAATGGGCACTGCCTTTGAGGAAACATCTCATGCTTTGTGGTAATGTCTAATAAGCATGTGCAATAAGCTATGCAAACACCAAGCTGCTACAATAAAGAAACACCAATTTCATGCAAGAATTATGGTCCCTTTGACATCACTAACAGTGCGACACTAGTATGTAGTGTTAGCACTGGGGGAACGCAACACTCAGCCAATATCATTCTATGCAAGTCTCCTTAAAAAAGGCACTGCGGATGAGGCAGACAGGAATGGTTTGCCTGTGATGAAAACGGCGTTTGCTGAGAAACAGAGCAAATTGATCATGACGGCTCAAAAAATTCACCCTCCACTGATTCAACTGCAGTTATGACGCCACATTGATCTTATTGCTTACAAAGACATTGGTAGTTTTGAGAATAGTGTTCAATGACATAATTTGATAATGAGTAACGATTAAAATTTAATTCAGGGTCTACGAAAATTAGTGCAAAGATAAAACAAACTTAGAGAAAGAAGTGAAACTTGCAATACAATCCCTTGAATTGCATCAGCAATATACACATTTGCCAGCAGACACCTGAACAGTTAAAAGACGACAACTAAAAAGAAGCTTGGTACAGTTCACTGCAGCAGGGAGAAGAAAACAAGGAATATTGAGGGGGATGAAGGAAACACAGCCAGGTGGGCCTCCGAAAGACTTCATCTGAACCCAAAGGTTTTGTTGGCTTAAACTAGAGAAATGAAATGCACCTTCCAAAACAATGTGAAGGACCCAAATTTTGTTGACAACTTTGAATAAAAACCAATAATTTTGCAAACGCTGGCATCCTTAGGAGAGGAAGAAGACCTCGCAGATCATGAGAGCTAAGACAATTGATCTTATTCAAGATACAGCAGGCAAATTTGTCCTTTTCAATGCAAATGACATGCCTGATTTTGTTCGTGAT
The DNA here is from genome assembly GCA_964035705.1 of Porites rus. Taxonomy (NCBI): domain Eukaryota; kingdom Metazoa; phylum Cnidaria; class Anthozoa; order Scleractinia; family Poritidae; genus Porites; species Porites rus. Next base: position 38,488,797 of record OZ037995.1, read on the forward strand.
TTGGTGGGCAGAAAGAAGTGGAAGTCCACATTTGGTAACCGCTGTGAAAGCAAGATAGATCACGAAGAAATCTTCCTCGCCAACCTTGCAGCTGAATATAAAAGCTGCGAAGATAAAGAAACTAACAGGGCGATACCACTCCAGATGTCTAAACAGAAACAAAAAGTTTTACACTGGACAAACACTGTGGGACAGTCGCATTTCTTTATCTGGCACAACATCAGATGTATTCAAGTCACGAGTGGATGGTGCCAAAAACTTAAGTAGACTAAGAAGTTAACGTGATGAAAAGTGCCGACTTCTTTCTATCGTTGCTGTGGACTATTCTTAGTTGACGCTCCGAAAACTATTTAACTGCTCGTCAAAAACTGTTACAGCTGCAAGAGTAAGTTTGGAATTTCCAAAATGGTGTAAAGCGAACTTACATTTAGACAGACCTTCCTGTAAATTTTAGAATGAACACCATGTTTGCAGGATTGTGCAACTTATGCGATGAATTTGGCCATTCAAACTTTGACAAACTGTGTGAACCTATCACCGAGGTGTCATCAAAGTGCACTGGCCTTAATGCATCAGCCCTGATCAAAGATGTGAGGAAGTATCAGAGGTTTTTGAAAACCACTTTCCCCAAACTGGAAGGGAAGCACTCACAGTACATTGAATTATGCTTGTCTTGATTTAAAGAAAAGGTTAGAGGAAAAGTCAAAGGTTCATTTTTGACTATTTAGGCCATTTGCTTTGCACCAAACATCAAGGTGAATGTTACCAGTTTGTACAGAAGAATTTGAGACGTGGAGACTGTGTTAAAGTTATTGACTACAAAATGAAACTGGAACTGGGAATACGGAGCAGGAGATTCAGCGAGACAGACTGGTATGGCAAAAGGGGGTTATTGCTTCATGGCTGTTATGATGTCACCAGATTAGGTAAACACGAACAAAGCAGTGAGGTTTTAGATTTGTGGTCTGATGACACCAAACAAGATGCTTTCTTTACTCAAAGTGCAATGGATATCTGCTTTACCTGGCTGGAAAGGACATTTCCGGGATTCTCCAGGATTCTCTCGGGTATGTAGATGATGTATTCCATATTAAATTATTATTTGTAAGCATCGCTAAATTTCTCACTTGTTGTTTGATTTCAGCTAAATCTTTCATTTTTACATATTTCAGTGGGACCAAAGCTTATGACTATCTATTAATATCATAGTATTTTAGCCAAAACTTGCAATCTGTCACTTTCTCTTTTGAAAATGTGGTTAGTACAAGATGTTTATGGTCCTAAAGTGGTTTTATTAAACGGGGCCCAGTATAGTTTATCACATTGACATATTAATATTCGTAATAGTCAGTTACAGGCACGATACAATAACAAAGGGTAACAAACACAAAATAACGAGTCACTGGTGGTAGTGCTCAAGGGAAGGATTCTAGATTTAAAGTGACCAGAATGATTTTGTGTTTTTGTTTGGGGAAGACATGTGTATGATAATTTATTCAAAAATTGTTTCTGGATGTATTTTAAAGTTGATTTAGTTGGGTTTTGATTCTTTGTGAGGAAATTAAAGCATTAAGTTATGTAAGGTAAGAGTATTGCTGTGCATAGTGTGGGGTGAGTGATAAACCTGTTTATCAGGATTAAATACATGTGACGGAAGTTCAGCGCCAGGCTCATGTACATATGCGAGCTGCTCCCACGTGAGTCATTATGCGATTCTAGCCAGCTGATGCATTGAACACGATTGTAAGCTTTTCTTATCTGTGCGAATAATTATGGAAAGCTTTAATTTTGACGTGTGATGGACGGCTACTAAACTTACAGAAACGAGTGTGGATATTCTCAAGAAAGAGGATCTTGATACCAAGAAAACCCTACAACTCCTAACTCCGCTGAATTTAGAGAACTTGGGGCTGCGCATAGGGCAGAAATGCGTTCTCGAAGCTGCACTGAAAAGTTGCAGAAGGATGTAAACGAAAAACCCTCACCGGGAGATGCTACTGGTGCGAGCGATCCAATCACTACAAAGTCACTAGGGAGCGATGGAGGTTTGGAAGAAATTCTGAAGAAAATTTGAAGTGCAGGCTCGCTGGACGAATCTCTTCTGGCCCAGGATCGACCGACTTTTCCTCGACAAAACCACTAGCGTTAAACACTTCAACTCTTCCCCAACTAGATAAGGATCCGCATGTGTTCCTTGGCCTGCAGCAAAAAGGATCAAGCGCTAAACAAGGTGAGAAACCTCTGTTAATACCAGATTTTGTAAACCAGGCAACTTATGACAATTGCGAAGAAGAGCAAGAAACTGAAAATAATTCTAGTGGGGCAAAAATTGTAATTCGCTCAGCGAGGGGAAAACCAAAATTAGAACATGTCACCCTTTCTATGTCGGTTGGCACAAACTCGCAAATTATGCACGAGCTCCTTTGAACAGGAAGATTGTCAGCAACCACTACCACCATCACCGCTTCGAATCCTATACACTCGCCTCGGCTTTGGCGTATGATAACGAGTATCGTAAATTACAGTGCGAATATGGCTTTCTATGGGGGAGCGACTTGCAACACCTTCATACCAGATTTCTGATTAAACACCGTCCTTTGCAGACCCCAGCTGCAACCTCGCCCAGCCCACAGAGATTTCCCTCACGCCTTAACCGCCAACCACAAACCTCACCCACAACTCCAATTTGCTACCAATAATTTAATTCGTTAACAGGATGCCTTTGGCCAAACTGCCGATTTCACCATGTTTGCTTGGTGCCAAATTGCTACCAGGGTCATCCACAGCACGAGCATCCAACTGTGCCCCAGCGTGACTTCTAATAGACCCACAAGCCATGATAACATCCCCACTGAACTGACAGGCCTGGATAGACAACCTTGAAACCCATCGTGACAGGGACTCTATTATTAACAGAATCACAAATGGCTTTGAAATAATTCCCAGCGATAGTGTTTTGAAAATAGCAGAAACTAACAACTACAAATCGGCAACCACAAGCGATGTACAAGACCAAGTAGAAAACCAAATCCGTGAGGAAATTAGCAAAGGCAATTACATAGTAACTAACACACATGAAGCTGACTACCGTTAGTGCCCTTGGGGCTAACCCAAAACCAGACACTGAAAGTAAGAGTATTGCTGTGCATAGTGTGTGGGAATGTAGTACAACCAAAATAACTTGTCAAAAACTGTGGGATTTTTGTAGGCTTTGTGTAGGGGTTTGTTTTGAGTTTTATTCGACACCCTAAGGAATTTTATTTTTTTTTTATTTCTGCCTTCATTCTCAGATCTTAGCCACTTGTCCATGTGACTACTGAACACACGCAGAGAGTTAGTAGCATGAAACTGTAGTCATATGGAAATTCTCAAGACATGACAAAAAATAGTGGTTTGATTTAAATAATTTTTTGTCGAATGCACTTGTCAAATACTTCACATGAAAAAGAAATATACAAGAAGGGGTAATAATATTTTATTCTTTAAGACTATGTATAATCCCACAATTTCAAAAACAGATCCAATGTTTTACACCTGGCACAGAAACCATAATTTCTATGTGGCAAAAAGACGACATCACTGTAATCTTTTGTATTTCTGTGGTTTGTAAAAATTTTTACATACATTTTAGTGAAAATGTTATAATGATATAAGATGCTCTTCTTTCCTCAGACAATGGCCCTCATTACCATAACACAGCAGTTCTGACATATCTCAATAAGGCAGAGATCTCCGTAAGCCCCGGCGACCGGCGAAAATCGCCGTCTAGTCGTCCTTGGCGCGCCGGCTACTCAGATCCAAATAAAAAAATATTTATTTTGGAAGATGGAAAAATTCACTGTGTAAACTTTTCACTTCAAGCGCGGTGATAAAAACAAATGCATTACCGTTTCCAAGTTGAAATAAAACTGTAATTAAAATCAAAGTTTTGGCATGAAAATTGAAAATAGGTGAAATTTGATACAACGTCTTGCCGCTTGTAATCGCGGCATTTTTCACGTGTGCACCGACCCGTGACAGCAGCACGGAAAAATTTTTTCATGAGAACAGAAACGTAATTGCAACAAATGAGAACCGAAATGAAGCGACTGGCAAAACAACAGACACTCTTCAACGCGTGGAATAAAAGGCCCAAAGAAGGCACAGAACAAGGTAGGTTGATTTTCCTTTGTAAATTTTATTTCTATTTATATCCGAATCGAAAGTACGCATAATTAAATTTTGTACTTTCAACACGTCGCCAACGCGATCAGCCCGACCGACACGGAATATTTTAGATTCAATAAACATACAAAAAATGTTCCTTTTGTTCATGTGCTTTCATTTCTTTGATCAACCCGTTCGGTAAGATCTGATCTTTGTGGGACTGTAGAACATTTTCAATTTTGCAAGGTCTTAAGTTTGAAAACGTCGCAGAAAACGTGACTGAAAAGCGTGGCTTGATGCACCCGCATTTTTTAAAAAAAATAAAGACTACATTCTGCAAATTTATAAGAAACAGATGAACGATCGATCCATCGATCGAAAAAAACGAACGAACAAAGCAACGACTGAATGAAACAACCCGAACAAAAAACCCTGAACATTTCTTGGCCGGCTTTGTTGCTAGAAATTCGTCAACGAAATGCATTACAAATTTGCAGGGCGGTTTTTGAAAATGACGTTTTTCATTTTTCGTTCTCGGCTTTCCCTGAAAACAAGTAAAGAAGTGACAAAATACAACTCAAAAAATTTAAACTTAAATTTAATTTACCCCTTAAAACTTACATTCTTTCAGTTCCTGAGATAATTTTCCCGCGGACTTAGGAACCCACGCACAGAATTCCAACGGAGAATCCGTAGATTTGGTCAGGAAAGTTTTTATTCTTCATCTAAGCATTTTGAAGACTACAAGTAATAAAATAACCTAGTTTTCTTTTTTTACGGGAACGTTATAATACCCCATTTCTAGAAAAGATTTTTTAAGATTGTCTTCACGAGTTTTCAGTCATTTAAATGCACTGCAAATTGATTGTTTTAATTTTTATATGAAAATTAGGGTTAACAGGCAATGTAGGCAATCCTTTAGTTTGCATTATCAATTTCCCAGCACTTGATGAAGAGGATTCCTGTACAAGTGCCAGCATCCAAGAACCCTCGCCTTCTAAATCGTCTGGCACTGTCGGCGAAACAGCATCTGCGAATGTTACGTCACGGACTTCTACTCCTCCTAAACTGGAACACAAGGAAGCCATGAACCTACTGGAAGAGTACTTTCCCGAGGCTTTTAGCGGAAAAACCCTGCACAGTTATTACACCTGTTCAGGCTCGTGTACAGAGCTTTCCAAACAAGAGCAACAAAAGCAACAAGGAAAAGGTGACAAATTCCAGCACAAATGGCTATTCGATGAAACCCTCACGTTTTCAAGGGAAACAGGGATGTGGTGGCTTGTTTTCATTGAAGGGGAGGGGATGTACTGCCTTCTTTGTCGCATACATAACACAAAGAACAGATACAACAAAGATTGCAAGTTTAACTGTGAGCCATCCGTTCGCTATAAGAGATCAGCTCTCTTCAACTCCAAGGCTGATGGGCACCCTGTAGGCAAAAAAGACCTGGGCCATGCAAGGTCAACTGGGCACCTTGGAACCTATCTTCTTGAACTGGAGAGACGAAAGAGCCCCCTTGCACAACAGCACAAAACTGTACAAGAAAAAGCAGACAAGGTGACATTCAATGCTATGCTGAGTGTTTACTGGCTAGCACATGAAGAGATTGCCAATGTGAAGTTGAAGTCATTGTTAAAGCTAGAAGAACAGGTTGGTCTTCAAGAAATGAGTCACTGGAAGAACACAAGTGAACGATGTCAAAGGGAGCAGAGATTGCTACTGGGGCAATTACTGAAGAAGACGACGCTAGCACGAATCAAAGAAGCAAAGTGGTTCAGCATCCTCGTTGACGAAGTGACAGATTGTGCTGTGATCGAACAACTCCTCATTTACATTGGTTATGTGGACGAGACAGGCGAGACCCACTTTGACTTCTTGGAAGTTAAAGATTGCCTTGCAACATCCGATTCTGCTGATGCTGAAACGATCACCCGTTTAATTATTGAGGAGCTGAAAGAAAGTGGCCTGCAAGTTGAACATGCCTGTGGATTCGGTTCGGATGGTGCCAGTGTGATGACAGGAGCCCATAATGGTGTTGGTGCCAGACTACAAGCAGTGTGTCCTCTTCTCATAAGAACGCACTGTATAAACCATAGATTGGCTCTGGCCTGTGGAGATGCGAATGATCGGGTCAAATTCATTACCACAGTGGAAACTACGCTCAAGCAGCTCTGGAAGTGGCTCGAATACCCCAAGAGATGCTCTGCATACATCAAGGTCTGTGAAAGTTTGAGGAAAATTCAAGTGCCAGATGCTGCGCAGAAGAAGTCATTGGCTGTAAAAGTCCAGAAGGCCTGCAGGACACGATGGCTGTCAACAGGGCAAAGTGTATCAAGTGTTTGTACAAATTTGGTGGCACTGATGCAAACTCTCAGAAAATTCAAGGAGCATGATGCCACAGCTGATGGGTTGCTAAAAAGGATGAATAACGTCAAGTTTGTGGGTACCCTTCTCATCTTAAACGAAGTTCTTCCTCACCTTAACACCTTAAGTAAAGTATTCCAACAAAACAAAATCCATTATTCTGCCATTAAGCCATCATTGGAATTGACAAAGAAGAGAATCACTGAAATAAGATCCAGTTGCAAGCCACTACATGTCCTGAAAGAAGCTTTGATGGGCCAGTACAAAGATTTAGAACTTACTCTTCCCTCATCACAGGAAGAAGTATTGGTCAACCTGTGCCAAAGCTACACTTTAGCACTAGAAGAGAACCTGGACAGACGCTTCACTCAAGCTGCTCCAGTGTTAGAGGCCTTCAGCATCTTCAATCCAACCACCCTGCCTGCTACCACTGATCCTGAGTTCATGGAACATGGTGTGGCCAGTGTGAAGATTTTAGCTGATCAATTCCAATTCAGTGAAGATCAGATGACAACCCAGTGGCAGAATTTCAAATACCTCATGCTATCCTGGAAGCCACCTCAGAATGTGCTGCAAGGTGGGAAGGAGTCCAAACTATCACCCACCGAATGGATTCTTCCTAAAATCGTGAAAGAGCAAGCACTACTCAGAGAAAGCTACAGCTTTTTGGTGGATGCTGCAAAGATCTGTCTGACACAGCCAATGTCAAATGCTGTTGTTGAAAGAGGAGCCAGTGCTGTCAAAAGGGTTAAGACAAGGCTAAGGAACCGCCTGAAGAATG
>OZ037995.1:38498590-38601090 GCA_964035705.1 Porites rus
CACATTTTTTTCATTTTTTTTTTTATTTTCAGATCGCTGAAATTAATCTTTACATTGGTTTAGTCCTCAAAGGGAAAATGGCTGCATTGAAATATAGCTAGTGAGATTCCTACTTTTGCTAGTAAAGAAAAATCTTACTAGCAAAACTTTGGTAGTGGACTAAAAAGTTAAGTTCAAGCCCTGCAAAGGCACAGCTGCAAAAGATTTCTTCACGAGATACCCAAATGGCTGGTTCAACACTCTTTGATTTCCTCAGAGTTACCACCAGAAGGGGAAGGGAAGTTGCACAGTCATACAGATCACAGTGAAACCTACAGTATCTTTTCATAACCCATGTACCAGAGCCCCTGCAGACCCCATTCTTCATTCAAAACGGAGGGACTGATAGCAGAATGCATCCATCAAGTGGGTCTCCACTAAAGAAAGCATCTCGAAAGAGAGAGTTTTTCTCTTTAGAACAGAAGGAAATAATGATATCCTTCTAAAATCGGCAGGCCTCAGCTGGCGTCAGGGAAGAACCGAAAGAAGTCATAGCGTGCACGCAAGCAACAGGTGTGAAGCCTCTTAAAGAGTCACAGATAATAAGCTGGTGGAGCACATACCATCAAAAAAGGAAACGACTATTGACTGCTAAAGCAGATTATTTACAGGGGCTACATGCACGGCATTTACCTCTGGCTCTACTGTTCCTGTTCAGCAAACCACTCGCAACTCTACTGTTCCTGTTCAGTAAACTCCTGCCCAAGCCACTCGCATTACTGTTCCTAATCAGCAAACCACTCCTGCTCAAGCCACTGGCTCTACTGTTCCTTCTCAGCACACCACTCCTGCTCAGGCACCTGGCTCTACTGTTCCTAATAAGCAAACCACTCCTGCTCTGGTACCTGGCTCTACTGTTTCTGTTCACCCAAACAGCTTTCTTACAGGGAATGTTGTTGCTGGCCACTCAGACCTTTTGCAGTGGACGTTCTCTGCTAATTTCTCTCAGTCAATACCTAGAGGGAGATCTGGGAGAAATGCCTCTGCCTTCATAGCTTGTACTTTGGCCACTTATACCATCATAGAAAATTAACCCTACCAGTGCACAGCAGCCTTTCAATGGAGTGTTCCTAAACCACTTAAAATTGAAACGAGCCCTGCAGGTGAGGCTTCACAAAGTGTAAGATCTCAAGAGCTACTGAATTCTCGAGGGATCAACAGACCAACGGACCTGCCTTTCTTTTGGAAGACTGACAACCAGTGGCCAATCAACCAAGACACCTTTGATCTTCAGCAAAATAGTCCCTAACCTGCTACTGCTTCCCTTGTAGATCGTTTTTCGTTTTCCTGTTTAGTCGTCACCAGCCACAGTAAAATACCACCAATCTTGTCTCCCAATGGTTATGAACATTTGTTAGCATCAATAACAATTTTGGAACTTGCGTTGCATGTCTGCGTAAACACACGCAACTTCGTAAAATTTGTCAAGGCAGAGACAGAACTAGCGAATGACTCAATTTTCTCACCACCGGAGTTTAAGAAAGAAAAATAAAAATGGTGACAGTAAGCCAACCAAGGTTCACACAGAAACTTAGATCAAAGAACAAAGCATTGAAAGAGCTAGTGGAACGTCTCTTGCAACTGCTGGCTTACCCACGGAATCGAAAATTGCCAGTGAGAAATCTTGCCACCCTAGTCATCTTTGCAAAGGCCACCACACACTTGCTAAGTACAGTAATTTCTTGAAGAAATCAGTAGAACAGCACAGTGATATTCGTGAAAAGGGACTTTGTTATGGCTGATTTTAAAAGGGTCACATATTGAGGGTTGTCTTGAACACATGACTTGTGAAGAATGCGGAAGGTGCAATCACACTCTCCTCCTTCGAGAAAAACCCAAACTCAGCAACCTACAATCTGACCCAAAAGAATAATCGCATGTACACAAGCCAAAGAGGAAGGAGCCTCAAAAGGAAACAGAATGAAAGTTGGCCAGCTCCCAAATCATCAAACTCGAAAATGGTCAGTAACACACAAAGCTCAGGCTTGTGCAACACAAGCTTAATAACTAACTGTCAGATAGTTGCAGTCAATCTGTTTCACAACATATTTTAATAGAGATATCGTACAGAGAAAAACACGACAAACTAATCATCTCCGTCTTCCCTCCATCAAATTAGAATGTACGAAAAAAGCTTTTTATTATCATGGATATGAAGTTTTTAATCCTAATTTGTAGTTTTTATTAATAGTTTGTAATAATTTTTATCCTTTTTTAAAATATTTTTCTATTAGCTTAGTTAGGACTAGTTTTAAGTATTTTCAACATATTTTTATATTTCTTTTTCATCTAGGGCCGCTAAGGATATCAGTTTTTGTAACTGTAGGAGTTACCCTAGCTAAATAAAAGTATCTTCTTCTTCTTCACCAATCCTGTGTACGCACTCTTGAAGGATGCGAGCAACATAACCTTCATTACAACCGAAATACAAGAGAAACTCGGCATAGAGGGTGTTCAAACCAGTCTGAAGCTCAGTATCACGCTTGGTCTTCAAGTTTTAGAGGCAGAGAATCGATGGTCTAGTTGTACAAAGACTTTACGGACAAGCCCAAGTTGAGCTGCCAAAAGCATACGCTGGGGTAAGTATTCCACCTAAATGACACCAAATCCCAACATTGTAGAATGGGGTTAAGTGGCCGCACCTTAAGAAAATACGAGATTATGGCTTATCACGGAACCCGTTGCAACAGACAGCCCTTGAGAAGACCACACTTCGAATTCTACCAAAAAAAATAAAAAAATTTTACTTACAGTTATTCCTTTTAGTAAAGTTGTTCGCACAGGAAGTTTTTGTGTAACCAAAAAAACATAAATTTTAAAGGAGCTATAATTAATCACATTCAGAACGAAGGCTATTCTGAAGTTTTCTGACACTTGACAAAATTTTGGTTTTTGAATTGAAAAATAACATTGTTCACACTAAAGAGCTTCCTGCTCGTAGATGTTTTTGCAAAACAAAACAGCAGTTGGCAAAGTAAAAACAGGCCCTTATCTTATCCACATTCGAATGGAGTGTTAACAATATGTACCAGTTAATTCCAAAACTGCCCATCCCCCCGGGCAAACCAAAGCACAATGCTTCATCGAAAGGTGATCTTATTGAACCTACAAAAGCAATACAAGGAAAGAAAGGTGGGACCCACAAAAACCCACGACGACAAAGGAGGCAAGTTTTTGCCCATTTAACGGAATGGAGTTTCTGTATGTTTTTCTGGAGAGGGTTCAAAGGCCCAAAGATTTTAATCAATAATCAACCAGCATAAATGTATCTCAATAATATAAACACTGTGTAATGAAAGGCTGTATATAAATTGTATACTCCAAAATTAGGTTGCATTGCTATTGACAAATACACAATAGACTAAAGTGTTGAAAATGACATTATAATATGTATTGATGTCATTGTGTATTATCTGAGACACATCATCACCTTGATTGCACGTTTCAGACAACTGTTAAACTGGAAACGTAGACTTCAACAGGAAATTATTCAACCACTGATGTACCCATAGCTCGCAGATTTGAAACTTGTTGACCGTGTGGAAGTTGAGTGGTCTTTGGAGATTTGTTATCAATGCGAATGTCTGTGAAGAAAACATGCTGGAAGTGAAGATGGATTCGATTTTACCATTGAACGAGTCTAACTATGGAACTTGGAAGATCCAGTGTCAAATGGAGTAGATCAAGGACAGGCTGTGTAGCATTGTTAGTCTGACGGATGCTGAGGCTCATGCCAACAAATGCAGAAAATTTGTTGCTCATCGGGGCAGCTCTTGTGATTATTGTGCAATCAATGAGGATGGTATTCTACATATAAGTAGTCGTCTCAAGAATGCAGATCTCTCTGATCAGGTGAAATATCCCAAAATTCTGCCGAGAGGAAGTCATGTGACCAACTAGCCATCAAGCTCCTGGGACTCGTTATCAAACCAGACCTCCCAGAAGATCGACTGGAAAGTGCCCCACCCTTTTACCTATTGTGCAGCTGACTATTTTGGTCCACTCATCGTGGAGGAAAAACACGAGGAGAGATCAAGCGCTATGTAGTCATATTTATGAGTATAGCTTCAAGAGCAATTCATCTAGAGATTGCCAATTCGCTTGATGCTGATTCCTTTCTGAACGTAGTCAGACGATTCACCATCTGACGTAAACCAGTTCGTCAACTACAAAGTGATCAAGGAGCAAACTTCGCGAGAGGCGAACGAAATGGACCATGAACAAATCAAGCCAAGCCCCTTGCCCCTTAAAGAACAATGCGACTGGATCATCTTTAAGATAATGTGACATGGGCGGCGTGTGGCAGTGCCAGATACAAACGGTACAGAAAATGCTCTCATCCTTTTAACAAAACAACGCTGAGCAACTTGATGATGAATCAATCGCGATGTCATGTGTGAGGCTGAGGCAATAGTCAACAGTTGCCTCTCACCGTCAATCAGCTCACTGATCCAGATTCACCAGAACCAATGACCCCAAGTCACCTTCTAATGATGAAGTCCTACCTTCATCGACTGGAAAGTTCAAGCCAGCCAATAAGTACCCTCCCAAGTGTTGCAGACGCAGTCAACATCCCACCAGTAGGGTTCTTTCGATATGCTTGGAACTAGGTACTTGCATGTAAAGGAGACTTAGAGGACCACTAAGAAAATTGAAAAATACAAAATGCATTCACTGTCTTCACTGTAAGTTGGAATGCTCTCACTTTTGCAAAAGCCATAGTAAATTTTGCTTGGTGGCAAACTCCTTGAACAGTTCAAGGAAACATCCAGATCTTTCCTTTTTCTGTTTTCCTCTGGAAGGGCATTTTAGAAGGCTACGGAAAAACTTCTGCAGACACAGTGATCCCGAATTCAAACAATAAAAAAACCAGCCGATTTTCAAGTATACTTTTCGACATACTTGCCCGGGTCATGACTTTTAAAAAATTCTAATATGGCTCCCTGACAAGAGGTGAGCAAAAACGGTCCTTTTTACCTTGCTGTGATGGAAAATTCCAAAACAAACATTTGCTACAAAGAGCAAAATCTTGGCATTAAAAGCATCAACTATTTAAGTCCTTGATAGCCATCAGGAGAAGTTTGAAAAAACTGCCAAGAGGCAGTATGAGAAAAGATATCTAGAAGAATCAGATCACAACAAAAAAAGAACTACCAGTAAATCTGACTCAAAAAAATCCTTTAGAAAATAAAACACCAATACTACATAACATTATATGACTCAATTTGTTTTAAATAAGATACTGTTTGATGGGCTAGTTTCACACTATAAATGCAGTAAATTTTTAATATTTTAAGTCAAACTTCAGAACCCAATACTTTTAAATGCTTTGTTCGGTATATCATCTATTTGAAAGACCATATTTATTATTCTGTTTTCATGTACTGTATGTTGAATTTTCTTATGTCAGCAGACCGACATGAAGTATAAGAACAATGATGTAAGGCAAATGTTTAATACAGAAAAAATATATTTTTTAACACCAAAAATTTGTTGAAAGTTTAGCAGAGCTTTTGGAACCCATCCAGATCCCTTTATGGTGTTTTGGAGTTGCAACATTCATTTTATGAGTTTCAAATGAACTAACCCCATTAGCAACCTCTAACTACTCTGCAAACTGTTCACTGCTGAGTGCTGTTTGTACAAACTGTATCACTACTCAACCAAAAGCACAAGGCTAATGCCACCTAACACCGCAGCATCAGCATCCTTTGCTCAACGCAACTGTTAAATGCCACCAAGCTTAATGAAAAAAATGGACCCTAGGTATGGTCTCAATGATAAAGCCTTTTCTGCCATTCCTGTACATTTAAGGCCAATGCTTTCAGAAATGGAGACTGTCTGCTAAAGCCAACCTATCCACCATAGTCATATGCAATTTCACTGAACTCTTACAAGTTATCAATTTTATTGCAAGAATACAGAACACACCATTGAAGATGATGCAATCACCTTCTTATGAGAGACCATAGACCGGATAGCAACAAATGCAAATGAAACAATTCAAGAAGGCAGTGCCTCTAAAATCCAAGACCCTAGGAATTATCCCTCGGCTAGCCACTGCCCTACACATCTTCAATCACACAATCGTTGAACTACTTGCTGGGGTCCAGTCCACACCACCTGACTCAAATAAGCAAGTGAATGTTGACAAAAGTGCCAGCCTTGGTTAAGCATCTTGAAAGTCAGGAGGGCATCTCATGTCAGGTAAAAAACTGAAGTTTATTTTAAGGCAACTCAATCCACTAATAATCTGCATCCATCAAATGCTTTCTCTATCAAGTGCCATGTTTATTACTCCATTGTTTCATGAACCTATACAATTTACATCGCAAATTAATAGAGCAAAGTTCACTTCACTGACTAGTGGTTTGTGTTAAACTTATCATTGACCACCCTCTAACCTGGTGCTATATGCTCAAAAAAAAATAGAAAATAATGACTTAAAATAATACCTCAACAAAAAATTATTTAATGTAATTATCTTGCTGTAGTGCCTGCCCTGCTCATCATAACAAGATTTGTACTTTGCCAATAAGCAACAAGAATGCTATGACTGTAGGTTGCAAATTCAAAGGTGGCAAATGCACTACCTCTTTTATTTCTTCCCCTGAATTCTCTATTTAGGCTCCTTTTGTTCTTTAAAGAAGCCACAGATACCATTTGTGCTAAAACCATTGAGCAGCCCACGAGAACAGCAGTCAAGAAAAGCATCCTTTGGTCACCTGGACCTGTGGGGACCTACGGAGCCTTTAACCATGGAAAAAGATGATTCACATCAATCCCTGGGCAGAATACGAGCACATCACAAAATCTTTGCAGGCAAATGATTTGAAAAGAATCATAGAATTCTGTGTACCCACAGCAACCAGCAAGTTTTAAGTACAAACCCAATCCCTATCTGGCCACATGTAAACAGTTTACATCAACAAACCCCAACTTGTCTTCGCACTGCACAAAGCATAAGCATCACTTCATTGAACCAGACAGTGAATACAAAGCAGAGATGTTTTCTCATAGCATTCTAGCATTCCTTAAATAATTTAAATGATAATTGTGAACTTTTATAGTTTTTGCACATAAACACAATTGTGCTAAAGGAGCAGACAATAACATCAGTCTCGGGCCAAAGATACAGCGGGTAATTATCTACTTAGTGAAACTCTGTCAAAAAGATGGTTCATTTTTGTTAAACAAGAACAGCAGAAAAAGGTAGGAGGATGATCTAAAGATAACCATAAGAGAAAGATGCTTAAAAAAGAAATCTGAGAGTAAAACTGGAAAGAAAAGTACAAGATCTTCCACAAGTGTACCTGGAGAGAGAGAGGAGGAACTTCTGGGTCCCCAAGTAGTGCAAGTAGTTACACTGATATTGTATAAAGTGCCAAGACACATGACAAGTGAAACAGCTACTGTTGTTACTCCTGTTTCTTTGACAACACCTGGGTCCCACATGGCTGAAAATGAATTGGGGGTTGGAAACATCATAGATGCATGACTGACCCTGAGTCCAACCACTTAGCTTGATCATTCTACTGCAAAGATCATGTCCACTTTTATAGTTGAGTAAGTCGCCACTGTTATGTCACTGAGTACTAATTTTCACAGATTCATCAATGTTATATGCTTATAAAGTCAGACCCAAATGTTTATCAGGGTTGTGACAAACATTCTTTCCAAAGCCAGGCAAGCAGTGGTACTGTGTATTAGACAGGGCTTCTGATATTCTGCGATGTTGCGATTTTGCATAATTGACCTCAAATCGCAACTTTTCACATAGTTCGTCAAAAATCGCATAATTCAGGCAAAATTGCAAAATTCGAGGAAAGAACAAGGAAGTATTTGCTTCTTACTTAAGTTCTACGACAATTTAAGCGTTGTGTTAAGGTGATTTACTTCTCAAAAGATGTTAGAAATCACCAAAATCGTCCGCAAGCGTTCAATCGATCAAACAGGCGTTCTATGCATAGTTTTGCATGTCGGGGACCTGGTACTAGTTCTCAATAGAAGGGATTGCTTATTGGCAAAGAATAGACAATCATTAATGTTAATGGACCATTCACGATTGTTGATATATTCTCTGGAGATGTTATTTAATCCCGCGCTGTTTTCAACACAAGTGTCGGCGCAAAAACAGTTCGATCGTCGCTTGCAAGATGTTGCTTCTTTCGTTTAGCGCGAGACAAAATAGCCCATAGACAAGTTTGTTGTGAAAACGCCGAGTGCTTCTTCGAAACCGAAAACATGATCACATCTCCCTGTAAATATTACTGCGAATGACAGGGCAAGAAATTATCCGGAAGGTACATTTCACGCGGACGATGGCCAGTTGTTTTGCTCTTCGGGCAACGTGGTGGTTGATCACCTTCGAAAGTTTATGGTGGACAAGCACCTGGAAGCGGCTTCACACAAGCGGAACGCAGAAAGAAAGGACAGTGGGAAGCAGCAAACTCTCAAAACAGTGATGAACTGCAAAATAGTGGTTCAACTAGAGAAAGTTCATATTAGTCACGAGTGGATCAAAGTGTGTACCGCGGCAAACATTCCTCTTCACAAGTCGGATAACCCCCTGATGAGAGAATTTCTGCAATCGCGTGTTGCTAATGGTGGAGCCATTCCCAAATGTTCGCAGCTATGCGACTATTACCTTTTTGATGTCTATCAAACAGAAAGGGCTAATTTGAAAGAGATCATCAAAAACAAAAAGTGGCGCTGATTGTAGACGAGCTGAGCGACGATGAAGGTCGCTACGTAGTAGATGTCATGGCTGTGTTGTTGGACTTTGATGAGCTTTCCCCCAATGGCAATTCTGTGGCGTATTTGCTGGACACGCATTTCTTAAATGCAACTAACAATAGGACCATGTCAATTAGTGGTCAGTCTATATTTGGAGGTCTTTGATTTGAAGTGGACCAATCTTTTATCCAACCCAGCTGTGACTTCAAACATTAAATTTCATTCTTCAACAAGTATTATTCGTCCCCATTATGAAGATTGTGGAAGGAATGGAGATCATCCTCTGAAATATATCATTTCTTGATCTTCTTCCCTTATTGCTATCTCATCAGTTATCTCAAATGCTCACTTAAGTCATTTCTTCAATGTTACGGAAGCTACATTATATTTCACCTACCAACACAAACCCACTGAGGCGAGTCTTTTGGGGTTCTCTTTGGGTGCTTCATGTTATTTATGTGCTGCGCACATTCGTCGGCCCCCTGGCATGTGGCATCACATTTGGCAAAGGGACACCTGAATGGATTAGCAAAGCTGTAAAGGCCTTCGTGTTCAGTGGGGGGTGTCCACCTACACCTTGGGTCCAGGTGGACAGTGTCCTCATGAATGGCTGGTTGCCATGTGCTGCAGACGGCCACAATGTCCATACGACGTGTTGTTTTCTAAATGGAGATCACACAGTCACATAAAAATGATAATTGCATTAAAATGCTATCTTAAGTGTATCTGTCTCACTTAGTGTTCTCTGACTTGTTTGTATTTCCTATCTTGATAAATAATTGGGGACGCATAATTTGTGCAGATTTTGAGTAAAATGTGTACACCTGCATTATTGCATGTCAGAGTGCAAACACACCAATGAGCCTAGCACATCAATATTTTCTTGCTGCCTGTCTTACAGTTCCCTTGCCCCGGCTTGTTATTCAATGTTATTTTCATATGATTGTTGTAATGTAAGATATATTCTCTGGTGCAATTTCTTAGTTTCAGTTCTCAGACAATGGAGTCAAAGGTACACAAGACAGATTTCCAAGCAGTACAATTTGATTGGATCACAGACAGACAGACTAAATCAGGCAGAGTAAAAAGGTATGAAAAATCCTGTTTATGATTTGCCCTTGCAAGGTGCTTACGTTTACCTCTTCCGGTGGAGCAGGTGGCTCTTTCTTTCTGGTGTCGTGCAGCGCTTCATTTTTCTGCCGGCAGAAAACTCTGGAGGCAGATGCCTTTAGATGATTGATGGTGGGTTGTGCCTTGTTTTCCTCTGCCAAAGAAATTTCATAGACATCAGTACATCGATGAGGACATTATCCATTGGTGATGAAGGGATTGTGTCCTTTGAACTCTGGCAAGCAGTCAGTAATAATTGTAAAAAGGTTTTCACGGGACTTCCACAAAATTCAAACTAAGAACTATCTATTCTTTTGAGTTGCTACTTCCATGAGGAGGTACAAATGTACCCAACAACCTTTATTCACATGCTGTTGGCCACTGTCCAAGCTGCTATGAATGTGGGTTAAAACGATTAATGAATTTTTTGACATTTTGCTCTCTGGTCATTCCTTGTGTTTCAATGAAATTTAATCTTCATGAGTCGCTCAAGGGATAAATTCACGCCAAAGTTTGAAAACTCAAGAGTGGATGTTTCTGTCGGTTCCCAGCTGCCAGATAAGTGTCATTCAAAGGCACACAAACATGGCATCTCCGTACAAAGCTGTCAAATTTGAGCGAAATGTTCTCTGAATATCTTACATACATACATACATACATACATACTTTATTGACTTTCCCAAGGGGCTTTTCAAAGACAATACATGATCCTATTTACAATTAAGAAATGTTTTAAAATATATATAAAATTACAATTCTTTAAGTAATTTAGTACGTAAACGAGTTTTAAAAACATCAATCGAGTTACACAGTTTAAAGGAATTGTCTAAGGAGTTCCATAAGTTCACAGTTCTATAGAAAAATGTTCTCTGACCGGCAGCTGTTCTAAAAAAGGGAATTTGTAAAAGCTGTGAATTTCTGGTGCTACGTCGGCTAACCTCTGCTCGCTTTATGAATTTTGATGTAAGGTATTCAGGGGCTTGACCGGTCATACATTTAAAAGCCATTGTAGCGTTCCGGTAATAAAGCTGACTGGGAACTGAAAGCCAATTTAGCTCCTTGCGAATTGGTGTAACATGGTCAAATTTACGCGCGCCGCTAACAATGCGGCATGCGAAGTTCTGCACTGCCTGTAACTTGTTGACATTACATTTTGAGGTATTTGACCAAACATTGGAGCAATAAAATAACCTGCTAAAAACTAAGGAATTAATAATCATCAAAAGTGTACGTTTGTCGAAGACATGCTTGACACGGTTTATCTGGCCAAGGCGGGACATGCACGAGGAAGCGGTTTTAATTATATGTTCATCGTAAGTTAAATTAGAATCCAAAGTCACACCAAGGTCTTTGGCGGTGTCTGTAGGGACAATGTCCTTACCCATAAAGGAAAGGTAACGAAATTGGAATTTTGCACGCATCTGCCTGCTGCCAAATATCATCAACTTGGTTTTGCCGGGGTTTAGTAACAATTGATTGTTGGAACACCATTCCCCAATTTTAAACAGGTCGTCTTCCAAATCAGCAATTGCATCCAGGTTGGCTTTAAGCTCGAAGGAAGTGATGAGTTTCGTATCATCTACATAACTCTGGGTGCTGCATTTCTGTGGGATCAATGGAAGATCGTTCGTATATATGCTAAAAAGAAGTGGGCCCAAGATGCTTCCTTGAGGAACGCCACTGGTCACAGACAAAGGCTCAGATAGCGTTGAATAGATTCGTACTACTTGTGACCTGTTGCTTAGGTAACTACGAAACCATTGGAGAGTGTCACTGGAAATTCCGACATCTTGCAATTTTAAAATTAACGTGTCATGATTGACACTATCAAAGGCTTTGCTCATATCTAATAGTACAACTGCCGTTAACTTCTTTTTATCGATGGCGTTAAGAATTGTGTCTGTTGTTTCAATGACAGATGTTTCACAAGAGTGCCATCTCTTGTTACCGCTTTGACTCTTTGATAGGGTGTCATTTGATTGCAGATACGAGGTGAGTTGATTATGTACTACCCTTTCGCAAACCTTCGATAAAACTGGTAGAAGTGAGATGGGTCTATTGTTGTTTGCCTGTTCATGGTCGCCCTCCTTTAGGATGGGTGTAACCTCGGCTGTTTTCCATTTTGATGGAAAAACACAGTTTTGAAAGGATGCATTAACGATAGACGTTATTGGGTGAACAATTGGATTAAGACAGTCTTTGATGACACGGATCGGAATTTTATCTATCCCGGGGGCCTTGTTTGAAGGCATCGCTGCTATTATACGCTCTACTTGTTTATAATCAACGGTACTAAGTGTGAACTGGTCAGAGGAAGCGTATTGTCTCGGCACGAAATAATTCTGATTAAGTGTTAAGTTGCATTCATTAGCCAGGGACGTAATTTTGTCAACAGTGCTCTGACCAACAGATACGAAGAACTGGTTAAATTCGTCTGCAACAGATTTGACGCTCTTACTAAATGTTCGCTGAGATGTAGATTTATTGGGGACACACTGGCGGATTGCTTTCCAGATATTATTGGTGTTATTTGGGTTCCTTTGGATTTGTTCAGCAACAAATTCTCGTTCAGCAATTCTAATTTCCCTCTTTACTTCCTGTCTGAAATATCTGTAGGCAGTCCAGGATAGCGGGTCGTTTGTTTTCTTTGCTTTTTTACGCCAATCATCCCTGGTCTTCATCAATCCGCGGATGTTGTCGGTTACGCATGGGTTTGGCTTACAGCGTGCTTTAAAGGTTTTAACTGGAGCATGACGGTCGAGTATCTCAGTAAACAGCGAATCAAATGCATAAATTTTATCCTCGACATCGTCGAAAACATCGACTATGGACCACGGTGCCAATGATACGTCGTTGTTGAAATCAATAGGACTGTAGTGTTTAAAACTTCTGGTAGTAATATAAATGGGTTTGGAGCGCGCCTTCTTCAATCTTAAGGTGACATAAATTAGCTCATGGTCGCTGATCGAGCTTTCCATAACTGTAGCCGTTTGGACTTGTCTTGTATCCGATGCAAGGATAACATCTAAAATTGATTTCGAAGTCTCTGTAACTCGTGTTGGTGTGTTGATCAATATTGACAAGTTATAGGAACGGCAAAAGTTAACAAGGGCTTTAGCTCCAGGATCGTCGCTATTCTCAAGTCTGCAGTTCAAATCACCTAATAGATAAATTGGAACATTAAACGACGAGGCATAAATAAAGTTCTCTGTAAGATCTGAATCGAAACAAGATAAAGAAGTGTCCGGTGGTCTATAGGTTGTACAGACAAGGAAGGACTTCATGTTTCTGACGTGAATTTTTAGCCACAGTTGATGGAAGCCAGAGGCCGTGATAAGAGAAATGTCACTCAAGTACTCCGTCCTGTAATTTCGTGAGACATAAGCACATACTCCACCGCCAACCCTCGCCTGTCGGTCGATTCGGTAGATAACATAGCCAGGGATTTCTATCTCCAAATCCGTAACTGAACTGTTGAGCCATGTTTCGGATACGGTAAATATATCAAACTTATTTTCCAGTACCGCATTCTTTACAAGAACGAAATGCTCACGGCATTTGAGCGAGCGAACATTAAGATGTGCGATTTTAACATTGCCATTTGACTTTTCTGACTTGTCTCCACTAGAGCAGTTTGCAGGTCCAGGGTTAAGTTCCACATCATGTAGCAGTTGTATAAGAGGTCTAAAGGTAGAGGTTGAGTTGGCGTAGTAGGCTGTAGTAGCGCTTGCTATCTTGCCTATGAATTACCGCACAGACCTGATTCTTGGCAAGGCATTTTGTACAGTCAGCTCCTTTCATTTCCCAGATTCTGCACTTTTTGCATCAACTGCTTTGCATTTTTATTTTTAAAGGTGCGATGGTGAAAACACAGCAAACTTGCCACCTTATTTGGAACAGAAGTGATATTCTCTGCCCCCTGTAAAAAAATTGGTTTTGGCAAGTTGGCATCACTTGGAGAGGAGGAGCACAACTTGTTCATGCAACATGGATGCTGCGCCCAGCCATCTGAACTTAAGGTGATGAGGATTGTAGATGCGTTTTCCGGATTAATGACAAAGTTATTGACGGAAATTGGCAATTCTTAGCTCACCTCGTGCCTTCCTCAGTGGCTCGTAATTGTCGAGGAATGCCTGAAATTCCTCAGGATACTCCTCCTTGGCATCGGCCTGAGTTTTCAGGTTCCTGAGGGGAGCTTCCAACCTAAAATTGAATGCTGTTGGGATGTTTCTGAGGAATTGCACCCTCTCCTCAGGGGTTCGTAATCCTTTAAAGGGAAAAGGAATGTTATTACTTACACTGATGAAGAACAGTTTTTCCTCAAATATTGCAATAAGAAAAGGCACATGCACTTCTTGCTGGTAAGTGATTCATTTCCTGATGACATCAAGGGCACATCTGCATTTGTGTATGCATGAGCTAAATTTAATGGGCATCCAAATAAATTGTCAATGGATTACATTTCCAACCTTATTGCAATCTGCAATTTGAAATGGTATTGCTCCAACCAACAAGACATGTGTTAGGAAATTTGGGGTCATAACACAATTAAAGGAACCCTGACAAAAAATTCATATCGTTTTTGACTAACGCAGTTCTAACCAGATGTATAGTGTGTTGTCCCTAGAAAGCTATGCTCTCAACATGGAATACATAGTTAATCACAGTACCTACAACGTGCAAAGAAAGTAGTGTCCGATAGCCCAAGGCTAGTGGATTTTGCTATCGGGCTAGTGAATTCTGTTTTTAACTTGCCCGACGGGCAAGTGATCTTCTTTTAGGAATTCGAATAACAAAAGAACTATGAGATCACTTCTGCTTCAAAAAGCTTTTGGGGCTAGTTGAAATGGCGCTTGGGCTAGTAAATGTTAACTTCAGCTTGCCCGAATGGCAAGCTGTAAAAATGATTTTCTTTGCACCCTGCCCTATCTTTCTCTTATTCTCGTGTGCAACTTTGATCAATACCTACCAGGAGTCAGTAGACCAGCACTGTCCGAGTACTGCTCTATTGTCTTTTTAACGTAGATAGCACTACGCCTGACTGAACAGACCAGCCCCCCAGGTGACGAAGCATGTCCACCTGATTGTCAGAGAAATGACCGCCATTCTCCATGGCGGCCGTGAGCACAAATCTTGTTGCAAAGCCCTAAAAGAGGAACAAGAGTATGATTGCAAATTCAATCTAGGAAACCATGTGTGCCCAAATAAGGTGTGTGACTAACTTGTGCTTTACATTGTAATTGACTATTTTCCAATTCCCCATAATACACTCTGTCTGCCCCCCAAATTTTGCATAACTTATTGTCTTAAAATGCTCTTGGGAAAATGCAATACTCCCAGGAGCATTTAAAAACAATGGTTTATGCAAAATTTGGGGGGCAAACAGAGTGTATTATGGGGAATTAGAAAATAGAGAATTATAGTGAAATAAATATTAAAATGTTTGATACATATGTGAACACTAATTATGAAGAGGTTTTGCATAGTGAAAGCAATCATACATTCAATCTTTGACATGAATAGATAACCTTCATACTGGATATGTGACCCTTCATGCGAAAAGGGGGCTTATGGATATCACTAAAAACCGTGAATTTTTTTAACGGTCACGGTGCGTGAATTAGAGTTTTCACGGCGTGAATTTCAAATTCCACGCCCGTTCACTCCTTGCGAGAATTTTTCACTCTTGGCGTGAAACTGATCATGTTGCGAAAGATCAGTGAAGACTTCCACGTCATGATTATTTAACCGGTGTAGACTTTCACGCCGTGAAATTAAGAGTGAACACATTTTCACCCCGTGAAACATGTCGAGGGTGAATGAAATCTAACCTGTTTTTTTTGTTTTGTATTTTTTCTCGCCCCTTTTCGAACTGGAAAAAAACGAGAATACCTGGTCACGTCAAGCTAAATCCCACGCAAAAAATAATATTTCTCTCAGCATATTCAAGCCGCTTTAAATAGCTCATGACAAAAATAAAGGCCTGTAAAGCCACAAATCACAATCAAACTAGTCAGAATTTCTTGTCAATATTTTTATGTGTTCATGGCAAGTATTTTATCAGATACGCACGATCGGAACTGTGTGCGTTTCATGTCAATTTGCATTGTTTACATTGTCTGTAACGGCAACAGTCGGTGACTTGTGGCTCTTTTTTTCTTCTCCTCAACGTGCAAATTTTCCCAATGTCGATGTCAGAGACGATTAGTTATTTACCAAACATGGCAAGGTTTTCACTCAAGAAACCTAACGAAATTCTTTGCAGAAAGACTAACTATTACTGCCATTCCTAAAACCGGGATAATTGTCATCTGTGTCGACGCGCATTGCAGTGAAGTGACTGATCTTATCTGCAGTTTTGTAGCCCCATCATCATCCATCACACGTGCAAACTCTACTTGATTTATCATGCTCCATTTCAAGTTCCTTGTCTCATTGCTAAATGTTGTACTCAAAATTTCGCCGTTACAACGATCTGAACAGAAGGGTAAAAATGAAATAAATCCAAAAGATATCACGCAATATCAAAACATGCGTTACATATTTCTTCATCTTGTCGCCACCGAGTCTAGCATTTGCATAACTTCGTGGAAGAGATAAAAGCTTCCCAAAGACGGAATCATGCAGTTGTTGATTATCTTCGGCGATCTTCGGTGTCTTTTTTTCGCGATTTCATCTGTTTTGCCGAAAATCAAAAAGTACTGACCAGTACATGTTACATTCATCTGGGCAAATAAAGGCTTGCATGACATCTAAACAATACACTTTTGAAAACAATGTTACATTAATTTTCATTGTGACTGTTGGAAGATTTTCACGGCGAGAAATTAAATTTCACGGTGACTGAAATTTTTCACGGCCATTATAAACTTTTTCACTGCGTGAAATTTTCACGGTAGCCGTGAATTTTTCACGGCGTGTTCACGGCGTGAAAGAGAAATTTCACTCACATTCCAAAAATTTTTCTTACTTTCACGGCCTGGATCGTGAAAATAGGCATAGCGTGAAATTTAGATAAGCCCCCAAGTCGCGTGAAGGGTCACATATTTTTTTCGAAATCCTCCAGCCTAAATGTATTAATGGCTTTTCCTTATGTCAGCTACCAATGCTGACATCTTACAACTCTCAGCTGCACATGGACAAGATGAATTCAACACCTACATAATGCCAGAGAAAGAGATCACACCTGGAGCATCACAAGTCACCAACCTTGCAGTGGTAAAAGGAAGACTGTGCCTAAGAGGAAAGCCAGTGCATTCCAAAAGTGCGAAAGAAGGCCTGGAGTGGTTAAAGGCAAAAGAGGTGCCAGAAGTGCTGTTTGCTCACAATGCAAAATCATTTCATTGCAAGTATGTAATAAATTCTCTCCAGAAATGTGCAGCACAAAATTGAATCCCTCTTGTTTTCCTTCGCGCCTTTCCTACGTCACGGCCATAAGTAGATTCCAGTCCTGCTCCATCATGTTGCCCAATAGCATGACTTTAGAATTCGACGACAATTCAATCACAATTTACGCCCTTAAATCGTCGGTGACCCCTACTTTTCTTTCCAGAAACGCATTGTACTTACAATTATCTCTACATTGTCCAAAAATGAACAAATAATCAATGTGCGAAGGTAAAAGAAATTCACGCTTTCCGTCCGCGAGACATCGCATCCTACAATCATGCGGCTGCAAGGCGCGTGAAATGTGGTCGTTAAATGCGAACTTGTTATTTGAGGAACCTCACCAGTTGACTAAATTCGCTTAATAAGTCTACTTAAACCACATTTGGCCGAGAACATTTCCCTTCAAAGATCTAATTTCAATATTTTTGGACTTACAGCCACTGTGACCTTCTTCGCTAAAGAAGACCGATTTACTCAGAGTTAGGTGTTCTTCCGGGCATGTTCTCTCCAAAACGAAATCGCTGCTTCACTATACATGTCCCTTAAACAGTGCATCACAATGAACACACGAATTCCCTTGTATTGTATTTTCTTAAACGCGTGGGGTTCACAGGCTGTGCCTGTTTGCAGAAAATGACCACGAATTTAACCAAGTGACACATTCAAACATTGATAAATACCCGCTGATATTTGATATTTCCATATTTTTGAAATCTACAGGTTTGAGGTCCCACTCTCCAGGTTTTTCTGCACTTTTTTTCAAAACCTCCAGATTTCAATGTGATGGGGATTGGAAGGTCTGAGGAATACATTTGGAGGCCACACTTGTGTTTAAAGTTCTCTGGTCGCTTGCTCTCAATTTTCCATACATTTGTCTGCAATCCTTTTCTTGAGTAGCTTTAGTTGAAAATTCATATTTTTTCAAAATAGCAGTTTTTTACAAAAATTATTGGACGTTAGATTCTCATACAAACACTAGAGAGGCTTAGATTCCGAGACCACGGCGACTACAACTACGATACTGAGTATTGCTCACGCGTGAACCAGCGCCATTTTGGCGGGAAAACGTGATAGCCGTTGTTTTCCTACTTCGAGTTTTTTCGAGAATGCCGTAGCGTCGGCAACAATCAAATGTAAGAAGTTTTATTATTTTGCTATCGGGAGAGAGCTTAACCTCCTTGTAAATAACCATACTAGCTTTTTCGGTGGAAAAAAGTAAAATGAAGCTTTCCGTGGTGTCTTCTTTTTTTAAACACGCGCAAAAACTTTAGTTAAACCTCGTACCTATTCGTTCCCGTCCTCAAATCTAAACCTCTGTACTGAGTTTTTGACCCGGTTACCTACCCATCCTGATCCAGTTGACTTCGGTGAGCGAACATTTGAATAGAATATGCTTTAAAGTAGATTTGTCACGTTTCAAAACTAATAGCAAATGATAGCAAGAAAGAAATATTCTACTACTAAATAGCGAAGAAAGAATAACAGTCGACCAAAACGAAATTTCGCGCCTCGACAATTCGGCGCGCAAACGAACATCCATGCCGTATTGTTCATTTAATTTGGAACAGCTGGTTTAAAACCAACGCATGTAAGCAATTCTTTTCTAGGCTATACGCAAACCTGAACGCGCTGCTTCACTATACATGTTTCTTAAACAGTACATCCCAATGAAAACACGAAATTCCTTGAACTGTATTTTCTTGAACGCGTGGAGTTCACTTCAAGCAGCTGTCAGACCGGGACCCACGAGCTGTGTCTGTTCGCAGAAAATGACCACGAATTTAACCAACTAACACACTAAAACATTGATAAATACCTGTTGATATTTGAAAATTCCAAAGTTCGCCTCTAGAAGAGTTGTTTTTCCAAGTACAGCATCCACAAACATGCAACAGCAACCATTGGCACTATCAGGCACGTCGATGAACTGTTTGTTTTCCGTGGCGTGATCTCCCTTCCCAGACACACTTGCAGGAGAAAACCGGAAATTCTGGTTGTAAATCGCAGTTCCGCTTCCGTTTCGTAAACACTTTCTGTGACGGCTAAAAGATCCAACTTTTCTCTCGAGTACATCAACCCTGAAAATGTGTTATGATTGGCTGCTTTCTTAAAAAATATTCGAAATGTTCTGGTGTTGCATGATGTCTATTTTCCGGTCGTGTTCACTTTTCCTATTCACCAGTATTCAGGAATCACATTACATCGATCTACACTGTAGTTCACTGGCCAGCCGGACGAATGACTGCTGGGTTCAAACCGAGGAGAATCTCGGATCCAAATTTTTGCTACTATTTTGGAAGTTTTTTTCTTCTAAAAATAAAATCGAAGCTTTGTTATAAAGAATGGGTAATCTGAAAGAAAATTTTAAAGCGACTTTGCTTAAATTAGGAGTCCAGGGGTTTATATAAATTTTTTATCGCCAATGATCGGTTGTATGTCCTTGTGGCCTAATGGATAAGGCGTTGGCCTCCGGAGGCAAAGCCTGAGCTAAGCCAAAGACTGTGGGTTCGAGTCCCATCAAGGACGTTTTTTTCTTACTCTTTTTATCTCCTTTTTTTTTTACCAAACATGTTCTCAACAAGAACCAAATTTTATTTCAAATACTGTTGAAAGTATCATAAAATGCAAATCATTTAAAAATAATAATACTGACTATAGTCGGTATAGAAAGTACTCACTTGTTGAAAAAAAATTATAGCTAGTACTTGCCAAATATTCCTTTTCTTCAAAACCATAGAGAATTTTTTTACTCCAGTTGATGGCCACTCTGGAAGGACATTGATTGTGATGCAAGGGTACATGATTCCCCAACATACCCTACTTACTCACACTCCCCCCCCCCCCCCCAACCCTTCACCACCACCACCACCACCACCACCACCACCCAGAATCTTGCCTTGAGTATCAAAAATAACTTAAATGAAGATATGATCATCGTGGTGGTAAATGCAATTTAAGCAATTGCAAATTAACCCAAAAGAAATTTCGGGACTTCAATGTGATTCGAACCCATAGCCCCTGTGTTAGCACTGCAGTACTCTAACCAATTGAGCTATGAGGACCCATACATTGGGAGGTATGTATGTTGAAATTCCATGTCGGTCTGATGACTGATGATGCCTTGAGACAACAGATTGGCATTCAGTGAAACATGGCCATCATACAAGGAAGTGAGACAGAGTAGCAAAGGGGAGCTACCTATCACACATCATGCTGACTTTTTTAAGGCCATCAAGCATCACATAAGTGAGGTGAAAATATTGCAGAAGGATAACATGGCAATATCTCAACCCATTGAATGAAGCAGCTCTCATAAATTGGGTGGATTGGAAGCTCTAAGAGCGGCTCACAGGATTGGTTTAGAAAACAATAGATGGCCCTAACCTCAACACAACTAACAATGAACCCCAACTCTGAAACAATAGAGCTTCAGGCCGACAAGAACCTATCAAATTGAAGGTTCTAAAGAGCTTCTGGCCAACAGAATAAATTGTTTTCATCATCTTTTTTGGGTAGGACCGCGCTTTGACAGTTAATTGAATGACTTTAATTGTACATGCAAAAGGGTTCTCTGAAATCTGTTGTTGTTCAAATATTAACTGGTACCATTCACTGACCTGAGAATAGAGGGAATAGTGGTTATAGTGCGATTTTGACAGGACATCGGGTGAGCTTGAGGAACAAGAAAAAGGACCTGAAAATGATAACATAACTATCTGTTTTCCAAAAGGAAAATCATGCATCATGCATTATGAAAATAGTAAAGCACACACCACCTTGCAACGCCCAATCGCACCTCTCACAGATAATTTGGACCCAATTACGCATCACGCTGATAAATTGGGACCAATCACATGTCACAGAAAACCCCTTTACCACCCTTGAGAGACAAGTGGTTCATCTAGGTATGCAAACCAGTTGTTGCATTTTTTTGTTAATTTTTTTTAAAGAATTTTTTAAGTTTACATAAAAGTTGGGAAAAAATTAAAACTGGCCATCAGTTGATGCATTTAAAGACTTTGAAATACCAGAGACAGGATAACTATATAATTATGTCATTCAAGAGAAAGAGGAAGTGTACACAAAATCAGGGCAAAGTTCATACCACTCGACCAATCAGCTTATATATAGGGAAGGAAGGTCTTGTCTTGACCAGGGTATAAGTGCATGAGGCTGTCCAAACAAGGATCTAAATTTCTTGTAAGGAAAAAAAAAAGTATGAACTTTGTTGTCATAGAAAGAGTTTGGTACCCTTTTGTCCTTACAGGGCCAGGTTTAAAACCTTTAACAGCATACCCTAACTGTGCCCAAAGTTGGGCCAAATAATAAGTGTTGATACTGTGTAGGTGTCAAAAGATGGTTTCAGAGAAAATGCACACATTAAAGGTTCTTCATACCTTTAACCCTTAAAAAAATAATACTTGCCATTCATTGATTTTCAAAGAGCCCACTGTATGAGCAAGATATTTTTTATCGCACTCAAAAAATGAAAACATTGGAGCGAATAATCAGACAATGATTGTTAAGCAAGACTTTCCATCAAAGTGGGATAACACTATCCACTTGATTAAATCTCCATCTGGTGGATAACACAATCAGTGAGTTTCCCTAATACTTATCTGCCGGATAGTGATTTATCTGTTTGATAGTGCTATCTTTGAACAGCTGGTGCCAGGTGAGGAAATGCTTTAGTGATCTGCACTCACTGGTAGTTCATATCAATAAATAAATAAAAAACAGGAATAATATAGTAAAATACAACCTAGTTTAAAAAAAAACATATTTTGGAAGTCCTTTGACTCTTTAATTAATTTGTGACATCAAGTACAAACATTGGCTTTAAAATATTTTTTAAAAAAACACCAGAGTTTCAGTATGGAATATAAATTAGGCCTCAAAAATGAATTAACTCAAGAATATGTGGTTCAAACTTTGTGCCAATGTGCTTGGAACCAGTGAATTTTACATGTCCAGTCTTGATTAGATGAGCAAAGCTTGAACAACTTGAACCAAACATAAAACCCCCGCCACTGCCAACTGGGACACCACCCAGGCTATTGAAAGCATTTGGGCCACTCTGCACGCAGCGACACTGTCTAAAATCAGCACCAGAGATGTCCGCATCTGTGAAATCTACCACCACGTGGCTGGCAAACTCACAGCCATAGAAACTAGTGTTTATCAAAGAAGCATCCACAAAAGAAACATTGTGTACAAAAGTAGTGTGGGCAAAGGAGAGCCCAGAGAGATTTTTGCCACTGAAATCCAGATTGGTTTTGGTCATGTTGTGAAAGACGAAATCTGCAGAACTATGCCTCGTGCCCATTCCCAAATCTAACCCCGGAGGGGTGTGAGTCTGGCTTGTCTGACGAGTCAGGGTAGCAAGCATGTCATTGATCTCGCTCTGGGTGAAGTCAGGCGCTGGTGGAGGGGGGTCCAATATACTCTCAATGCCAGCTACCAGGTCAGTCAGTTGGAAATAATGTGCTTCATTGGCTATTTGTCTGAGAGACAGTTCATCTTGCGGAAGCATTTCAGCTCGAAACCCGTCGCGCAGATAGTTCAAAATATGGCGAAAATGGGTGCCGTCCCTGTCCACGAAGTAACTACCATCGGGTTCTTGGGTGAGTTTATGCCTTCCAGAAAACATTGTCGCCAACATGGAGTCGATATCACG
This sequence comes from Porites rus, assembly GCA_964035705.1. Taxonomy (NCBI): domain Eukaryota; kingdom Metazoa; phylum Cnidaria; class Anthozoa; order Scleractinia; family Poritidae; genus Porites; species Porites rus. The sequence goes on from OZ037995.1 coordinate 38,521,542, forward strand.
TCTCAAAGTTTGAAGAGAGGTCGTGAATCTATGGCCCCCAATGTTGAGGTGAACGGGCGAGGACTGAAACTCTTGAACTTCTTCCATTCGTTTCTTCTCGTTTTCTATCCTTAGCCTCGTTTCGTCGAGTTCCCTGTACTGTTCTTTAATAAATGTTTCATGTTCTTGCCGTTTCTTCCTCATTTCTTCTTCAATCGCTTTGCGATCCTTTTCCAGTGCGTCGCTGAATTGCGTGAGCTCTTTCTCGCGTCGTTCAAAACATTCCAATAGATTGCTTATTTTGCCGTTGATTTCCATCTTCCATGTATCATTGTCAGACATTTTTTTTAATTATGTGCGTCCTTTTCCAGACAATTCACAAAAATAAGCATTCGTTGAAGTGTGAAAAGTGTAGCGAAGCAGGGTCAAGTTTCTTAGAAAACAACAAAGGAAATGCTGCCGCAGTCTGCTGTTCCGCGGGCTCAAACCAAGATCAAAAAAAAAAAAAAAAAAAAAAAAAAAACCTGTTCGAGGATTTCTGCCATTTTTTGCGAGCCTCGAGCCTCTTTTTGCGAGCCACTGTTTTTTTTCTATGCAAAATCTTTCTATTTTCGAAATCTTGTTTCAACAATTGGCTTCTTTAAAATAAAGCATTCGTGTCGACTTGCTACAAGTCGACCTCTCATATTGTTTGTCATAAGTTCTCGCACACATGCCAACTCTCCCGGATAGACTACTACACCAATCTCCACTCCCGTACGGGTCACCATATCTCCCGGATTAAATCATCTTTCGAGCTTTTCTGTGCCTTAGTTTGAGATGTAACCCATTTTCAGCTCAAAACTTGAATGTTTGGTATTCGTAGTACGGTTTCTGGGACATTTTTTACCTATTTAGTCATTGACAAAGATTATTTCTTGAAAACGATGATCGCGAATTCCGGGACGAAATTTACCAGTCCTCAACTTTGCGAACCATTTAACCAAGCCGTGAACCGACCGGTTTGCCCGTGTAAATAATTTCCCGACAAAGAAAACACCCTAATATGGAGAAGAAATTGTTCGATTTGCCAATCGTGTTGTAACCTGAGATCACGCCCAATTGAAGCAGTTCTCATACATTCTCTCTTACCAAGAGCCATAATAGGGCCATTTATACGAGGAAAAATAATACGCGTCTTACGTAAGACGCGTCTTAAATAAGACGCGAACTTTCCGTATAAACGGCACATTTCGTCTAAAATAAGACGCGACTTAGCTAAGACGCGTCTTATTTTAGAACAGCCCTTAACACCTGTTCTTCTAGCTAAGACGAGAAAAACTTCGTATAAAGGACCTTCCTGTCTTACATAAGACGCGAACGCATGGTACGCATGCGTGAGTTTTTGGCGGGAAAATTTTCGCGCCTTGTTGGTTGCCGTTGCTACGGGCAACATTCACATGAAAACGAGTCATGAACAGAAATAAGATCGTCTTAGATAAGACATGCTCGTATAAATGGTAAATGGTACAGTTCGCGTCTTATTTAAGACGCGTCTTATTTTTCCTCATATAAATGGCCCTAATGGGAGGCTCTTGTTCTTACGTAGTCCCGCTTTTCGTTTCGCCTTACCCGCCGAAATGTTTTCAAAAAAAGTGAAATGAAAATACAACCTGATCTCAGGTTAACCGTGTTGCAGGACGGTGGTATACGCCCGGCTTTTCTGCACTCTGTCTCTTTCCATGACTTTCATGAGCTGATAGACATCGAGAACGTCAGCCAATAAAAATGTAATTCACGAAATAGAATTTTACGAGAACATTTTTTGCGGAGCTGAATGAAGCAAAGTGATGCATTTCCTTTAGGGGTCAGTTTCATCAGGAGCCACACCCACATTGGACTCCTTGTGGGATTATTTTAATTTTCCGACGAGCACCCCCTGCCACTTTTATATTGGAGTCGCCCCCTGGGAATGAAACACAATTGGATTGAGGGCATTCCGGGGGGTACTCCCTTATATAAGTCATATAGGTATGTGCAGCCTCAAAAGGTATGGTTTTTGGGCCGTTTCGGTCCGAAAACGGCGGGAAAAACTTCGCCCGTTTTGGTCTAGACTGTGAACAGGCTCTCTGTGCAGCCTGTACGTTCACAGGCTAATCACTTCGGCGGAGCGCAAAGTAAAGGACTCGCGACGCGAAGGAATGTATCAAAGTTGACATTTTTGGAACAAGATTGGGCAAGCAAAGTCTGTAGGTTTTCGGTTTTATTTAGCCTCCCTGCCTGGGAGACTAGGTTTTATTCGGCTATTTGACGAAGTGAAAGTCGAGGTAGTTCGAGATATCTCGAGATCACTTCGATTTCTTTGATTTATTCTTTGACTTATTCGAGGAAGAAAGAATTATTATTTTGGCCTTCCCGGGGTTTGAACCGGCTCACCTGTGTCACCCGTCAGATCAGAGGAGACTCTAAGTTGAGGGATTAGCCGATTGCGCTACTGCGACCCACGGCAGTTCGGCGTATGAAAAATAGCTATGAAATTATGCACTAGTTTCGGGAAAAATTTATTTTCTAAATAGTCTTTATTTTCTAAATCATTGAATATTACAAAAAGTGCACTGGCCCGCAGGTGGCTTGAGTTAATCTTCTGTGGCGGGCCAGTCAATTTACGTGTAGGAAATGTTTATTTTTTAATCTTAACCGGTTGGAAAAGGACATTTTTTGTCTCAAATAGGGTCAGGATTTCAGAACTGGGCGGCACACCCCCACCAAGAATTCCAAGGAGTACTCTCCAACGGTAGACATGTTGAAGTAAGAATCATTCCTTTTCTTCTGACGCGTATACGCGAAGCTATGTTTTCATGGTTTCCATTGGCCCGTAAATCGTAAGAAGCCTTCCTATATTTAAAAGCTCACATCTTTGAGCGAGTAAGCCAGAAAAATTCCTGAAAATTGAAAAAAGACAAGAAAATACATTAATTAATTCTCTAATCTCAAGTTACATTCAAAGTAAAGTGGATCAGTTTATGCGCCAGTGCAGAAATTGGTATAATCTAGTATAATGTGAACAGCCACGACACAAGATTGCCCAAAACTGATACAGGACAAAGTACATCCCTTTCACGAGCGTCTCGTCCCGGGCGGCACACCGGCATAAAAAACTGACTGGCCAGACCATTTCCGTCGTCATGACTATTTCACTTTTAATCAAAACTGTCCAGCCACATTAGTCAAATACTACATAGTATGCACGAAGGAGATCAACCTCGTTCCCAGGGACGGGTAGGAGAGAACCCTGGGAACGAGGTTGGAGGGAGATGGCTTCTCCGCAAAAACCCTTAGAAAAAGCTTTAAAATGCTTTGTCAAAATGATTGTTCTGACCATGGTCCGGCTGGCCAGTTCTGACTTTTGGAAAGCGCCCTTAACATGGATAGAGCCGGTGGGAAGCTGCTAGGCCTCGTACTATCAAAGGAAAATACTTGCAACTTTACGCCCAAAGAAACATACGACTCATGAAAATCCTACCAAGTCCGTCTGATTTGTGGATGATTTCGGTTCATAAAAGGGATCTAAAGAGGAGTTTTGGGAAAAAACGTGTTTTTGAATCAAGAATTTTCCATTGCATTTTGTAAAGATAAAAAAGGATACATTCTAGGCTGATAAAACCAACTAGCCCGAGTATCAGGCGTTTCTGGGGGACAGAAGGAAGAGAGAGGTGAGAAGAGGAGAGAGCCTACCTACCCCCCTCCCCACACCCCTCCGAACTATCTAGTCTCCTCTCCCTTAACCCCTATACCCTGCGAGTAAGCTCTCCATTGGGAGGATTTCTAAAAAAGTACACGCGCGAGTGGCAAGCGAGGAGAGACGCGACAGCGGGGAACGGGGGAGAGATAGCCTCTCGCGGTTTCGTCGCTCGCTCGCGCGAATAGCACTCGCGTGGCTCGCTTCGCTCGCCCAAATGGAGAGCTCGCTCGCAGACTATAAACCCCTAAGGAAGCCCTGATATTCAAGCTAAAAACCAAATTGATATGTTCCCCTACGTCACCCCCGCCCCCTCTCCGCCCTGTCCCGCCCGCCTCTGACACCTCTACTGTGCAGTTAGCGCTCATATACCTGAGGCTTTCTATCAGCATAGGGGCTGATCATGACATTAATCAACACCGGCTTCTTGACTTTCTTTGTCTCCTCAAAGGCAAATGTTAGCGCTGTATTGAGTTCTTCTGGTGTTTCTGCAAAGTAACCTTTTCCTCCAAATGCCTCAATGATTCGCTCGTAATGAGTATTTGGTTTCAGGGCAGTGGGTGGGGCCCTAGAGAATATAAAGGAAAGAAAAACGTATGAAGTTTTACGGTCCAGCGTTGAATCTTTTAGCGCTGGACCGTTTGGTTACTTCTCAGTAAGTCATGTACCTGAACTTTTCCACTGTACTTTTGGTTTTTGACACTATCATCTTCGCTTAATCAAATAAGCTCCACCCCTTCCCTCTCAAACGTTCTTGAAATAAAAATGCCCCGGGGGGTAGGGGAGGGGGCTAAAAAGAGGATTTACCGTATAACTCGGGATTTTAAGAAACAAAATATATTTTGGGTTAATCAATTTTATATTCATTTTTTGGACTTACCCTCTCGCTGGATCCACTTCACATTCGCTCCAGCTCTTCTCATCCACACCACTGTAAATACCATTGTTGTTCACAATCACAAACACTATTGGTAGATTGTACCTGCAATAAAATACCCCAAAGTTTCAACAGCCTCTGTTCCTCTACCTTTCTATGCCACTTGTGACATTTTTCATTTTCTTCATTTTTTTTTCATTTTTTCATTTTTTTTCATTTTTTTTCATTGTTTTTCTTTTCTTTCTCTATTCTTCTTCTTCTTTTTTCTTTTTCTTTTTGTCATTTCGCTTTTTTCAGCCTAGAACTATGATAAGTACGACTATCTAATATATTTATTTTAAGATTTACTGTAGCTCTGCCATTGATTTTCCCATGTGTAATTATGATAATATTTTGTTCTAATTATTTAACTGAGGGAGTTCATTCCTTATAAGCCCAGTGGCTTCTGTTGGGCTTCCTCGCCATGAGAGTTTAAATAATTAGATTTTTTTTGGCTTTGTACAACTTATGGCAAACAAAACAATAAACAACAATAAACAATTTATAGCCATAAACTAAGTCAATATTATTCCAGGACATTTTTGAAACAAAAAGGAACAAGAAAGCTTTCATGAAAGAAATTTTCAGGAGTAGTACAAACTTGCTAATACAGACTACATTCAAGACTTCTACTGATTGCATTTTTTTCTCAGTACAGTGGCTACACTTACTCATCATCATCATCATAATCATCGTAATAATTCCTCCCTATTGCTGACTAGCACGGAAATAAATGCTAAGGATAAGAAACTGGAGTGATAACTGTTCATCTGAGACACATGAATTTCAGATTTTTAAGTTAGTGGAGGATCCTCTCATTCAGTCCCTAAAATAACAGTATGGCCCGGCCTCGAAAACAATTTTTCTTGGTCCTGCAGGCCTCGGTTTACCTTAAAAATAAGGTAGGGCCATAGGGACCCCACCCCTAAATCTGTCAGTGCATTTCATTAAATTGTTAAATCAAAACTATGATAAGCACCTGCATGCAGTTTCAAGTTCCATTCCTGAAAATCCAAATGCACTGTCACCTTGTACACACACCACCCTCCTGGGGGTACGTGAAGAATCTGCTGGGCTTTCAGCTAGCAGGGCTGCAGCAATAGCAAACCCAATTCCGACTCCCATTGTACCAAATGTGCCTGCATCTAGTCTAAAAGGTTGAACATGGAAGAAAAAGCTAAATGTGACACAAAAATAGGTTATTGTCATTCCCTTTCCATGCCATTTTCAAAGAGTATAAAGAAATACTTCAAAACACACTACACGCGGTGCAGTTGTCATTACCTGAGAAAACAGCAGACACTTGGTGATGCCACCACAAGGTTTCTTGGGAAACGACATCAGAGAAACAAGGATAGAAATTCCATACTGATGACATGTTACTACCAAGCTCTCGGTAGTCATGCATCTGATTGGATGAAACAAATTTTAAACCAATAAGAAGCACTACCCAGATCTGGATAGCGACACGTCATCAGCATGGACTTTCTGCGATGTTTCCTCGGACGTCATTTTGTGGGGAAACTAGTGGTGCCGTCGCAAAATGTCAGCTGTTTTCTTAAGCTCAACTATCATAGGACACACCATTTGAAGTTATGAGTGACGGTACCACTTAACCAATGGCAGTTCTGAAAGGAGCACAATTTTAGAACTTAGGTCAGCCAAACACAAATTTCTAAGAAAACTTGCCACCAAACTTTGCTAGTTAAAGAAATGAATGGGCAAAAAGAATACCAAGCAAAAATAGTGAGGATAAGACACATAAAATAGAGATATTTACATGTAGATCAGAGTGTGGATACAAAATCGAGTTTGAGTTCGACAGATTTGCCTCGCAAATGATTATCAAATGAATGTGAACATGTGCTTCTTTTCATGGAACAATCTGAGGGTCCATATTTCTACGAATTGACTCATATAAGAGACCCTTGACTTTCTTTATAGTCATCATCATCATCATCATTATTATTATTATTATTATTATTATTATTATTATTATTATTATTATTATTAAAGACAAAGGTAGAATGGACAAGTTTATTATGTACTGCTTTCTTCTATCCAATTAAAACAGTTGTCAACAATAATGAAACTGGACAAATACACAGCTAAGCAGACCTTTTCCTGGGAAGTTGATTTGGCATCATTGTCCGTCCAATGTCCATAGTGTTGGCACCTTCATTAACTATTATACAGTCATGTGGTAAATGCTTTTTAAGCTGGCAAAGTACAAAAGATTGTCAAGCACAAGCCTTCAGCTTACTGCTGATAGGGAATATACTGTCCTTTGGGAAAATACCTAGAGGGGGGAGGGTATCATGGTAGAAGACCAGTTGTTCAATAGGAGGATAGTGTAATCCACAATCCACTGGATAAGTGTTAGGGAAACCTATTGCACTATCCAATGTACAGTGATTTTTCTGGTGGATATTTATCCACCTTTTAAGCAACTGTTGGCAGACCTGAATTATACCTGTAGACTGACAGAAAACCCATGTCAACCTTTATACAAAATTCCAAACAAAAACAACCAAGAAATAAGACAAGACAAGACACCTGCAGATAAATGCCTTGTCTGGACATTTCTCTGGTGGCAACCCAGACCCTGTTAGCTGATTGTGCCATTTATGCAAACGTTTTTTCACCTCACATCATAGAGTAAAGTTGTGGCTCAGAAAGTAGGTTACGAGTAGTCCCCATGTTAAATTCTCAGGTATAGTAGAGTGAGTGAAACACGAGCACGCGTGAAAATCACCCCACGCTAGAAAGGCACGTGCTCTACTATCCCTGAGGAAAAATGGGGACTACTCGTAGTCTACTCAGAAAGCTGGTGGAGCATCATTCAGTGGTGGGTGTCTAACCTGTCCATAAACTTGATAATAATTCATTGGAACTGTTGACTCATTGGCAAGTTCCTGGAAGCATAAAATAGTTACTATAAATAAATACAAATTATCATTTTTTCCAAATTTCCATATTTCACTACATCCAGTTAAGCCTCTGTATTAGCTTTGCCGTCATTCAAAAGCTTGAAATTTTCTGTACCACAAAAATGCAGTTTCTTGTAATTTGCTATCTTATACAGTTTGCAGGTTTCAAATGTTTATTTAACTAGTACATTGTTTTTAGTGATGCTTTCATTCTTAAAACCTGACTAAACACTTCAGGCCTTTTAAAAGCAGAACTTTAAAGAAGTGACTTTGATTCATTATCCACTGTGAACAAAATGTGCTAAAAAAAACACACTATTTACCTCATTTCTTTTCTTATTGGCTTCTGACTTTTCCAGCAACTCTTTTCTCCATGAAGCTGTGCCACACAGATTACTTGGAGTCTTCCCATAGGCTCTGATCACTGTTGAGTTCAACTAGTAAACAATAATACAGATCATCATCTGCCCATTCAGGATTTCTCAGGTTGGTTACACAAGTAAGAGTCCCTCTTTGGCCATACAATAAATCCTTTATTGGCCACAAGCTTGGTCAATAATTCTGTTTATTGGTGAGTATACCATTATCTATAAAAATGCACTTTATTTGAGTGTCAGTGTACAAATAGTATGAAGGTACTAGTTGGGGACACTATTTTTACGTCACCTACTGGAGACGGAACAGCCATTTTATGTGGTCATCTGAGCGACACGAAGGTCTAACCATTTGCAGGGTAAAGACAGTCCCTTTACTTCTCAGACATTTTGAGACCCTGAGTGTTGGTACAGTCCCGGGAATCGAACCCGTGATCTCCTGCTCTGCAGTCAAGCAGGTGCAATAACAACTGTGGATATCCCCACCGGTGAGCACTTATAATGTGAAACCTGAAAAAACATGTTCTGCACATTATGTATCACCAAATTATTTTTTTTATCTTCAGGAAATAAACGAACTATAACATGACTGCTCCTATTGGCAACTTTCAACCACTATTTACCCCCTGTAGAGTCCAGGTGATGACATTGTTTTTATCTCATTAATCCCTATGTTACAGGTTAAAATTAAATTTAGGTTAATTTTTTTTAACCTAGGTTGATTCTTAATTTCCGTTACCTCCTAGCCCTAATTCAAGAATAATTAGGGCAACTAGGAGACAAAGGAATATGAGAATCAACCTAGGTTAAAAAAATTAACCTGAGTTCAAATTTAACCTGTAACACCTACATGTCTGGAAAGATGGGGTTTACTGTTTAGGTTTTTCATAGCTGAGGAACCTCTTTTTTATTTTTTTATTTTTCACATCCAAATTGACACATTTCACTATGCATTTTTTGACATCAGAGTACATATAGGTTGCCCAAGAAGGTTTTAATTAACCGGAAAAGTAGTAGCTGAGCAAAACCATTTTACCAAAAACCCACAGAAAATTAGTTCATGGTATCCTGGTCAAGAGAAGAGTAAAATAAGTAAAATAAAGCTTGTAGTTACTTTTAACACAGCTAAATTAGTGCACCTGTTCTGTGACACTTTTAACATCTCCCAACAGCGCGATCTCAGCAAGAATATTATTCCCCATCTCCTCTGCATGGAGATCAATCTGCAAGGGAAAAAGTACCAATTGATAAATTATTTAACTAAGAATTGTTAGTGATAGTCATGTCTTAACACATTTTTTTAAGGCTGGCTCAATAAAAACCAGTACAGCATGAAACTCTCACAAAAGATAGGGAGCTGAGGGGAAGGAGGTACTTGAACAAATTTCCACCAAATATTGGCATGACAATTTCAAACAAACTGTAGAGAAATATTAAAATTTAGAACATTTTTTATTTTAATGAATAATGTTCAAGTTTTAAAATTCTTATTACTTTTGCTAGCATGATGGAAACCAAATATTACAAATCCAACATGGTGGCTCTTTGGAGACATGACACCATGCCCATGTTACGTGTCATTTAAAGTCACCCAGACCATGTTGACTTATTGTAAGTTTTAACAACAAATATATGTTGTGCAAACCCTTCAGTGTGAAACTTAAGTTAAGCCATGCCAGGCAGGATTAGGAGCTGGTTGGGTGACCAGCTGCTCATTTTATAGTAGGGAGCTTTAGCATCCAAAACGGCAACGGCAGCAAAAATGTCACTTTTAAAATAAACTCACATTTTTTCAAACTTCGTCGCATTTATTCCAATTCACTGAAAATGTGAAATGTAGGCGAATTTCCCTGGAGTTGATTTCTTGGGGACTGGACTCAAGTTAAGAAAGAGAAAGAAAAATTTGTCGTTGCTTGTTTACATTCTCCATAAAATGTGAAATTAGGCATTTCCACATTGTAGTCCTGCAGTGACAGCAAAGAAATGTACGAAAAAGCGTGATGTGCAAGTGCAAAGTTGTTGTTTTGCTAATCAAACCTATTACATTTTTGCCGTTCTCATCACTGTAGCCGTCGTCATTGCTTAAGCTCCCTGATCCTTTCATATGAGGATTTCTTCCACTTCTCTCTCTTATGCCCTCTCCTTGTTTTGTTTCATTTGTCCTTTTTGACTAAAAATACATTTTGCAAAAAAAAAAAAAAAAATGCCAAAAATGTATGGGAATGATAGAGAAAAATTTGAAATTGATACTTGGGATAGCAGGAGGTTCAACTGTGTCTGTAAAGTACCTGAACAATCTTAACATCAGCTTTGAACCTTGGAGGTTTTCCAAAATGAAGAATCCAGTTTAATCTTGCTCCAAACAGGAAAATTAGATCAGCTTGTGACAATGCCCTAATAAAGACGAATATTTCTTTCATCATCATCATCATCAAGGAATACCTTTTAATTAGCCTGTGTGGAAAGTGAAAGGGGGAAGGAAGTAGCGAAGAGTGCACATAGAGGAGGAAATGTCTCCACTCCTTGCATGCACTTTGCACTCTCACACGCTCAAATTCCCCCATTCCCTTCCCCTTTTAACACCTGCCACCCAGGCTAGGCATACATGGGCCACAAGACACTGACAGCAGCTGCAGGAAACCCACCCAGAGAGAGTTTCACCTGTGTAGTGGTGTCTGAGTAGTACAACGTACCTAAGTAGGGTTATTCCTTGCTAATTATAACCCAATGGAGAGAGTGCTTGTCCATCCCAGGCTTACCCCATTATTATGTTGCCATTCTACTGTCTTTTTTTTATATTGCTATTTTGAATTAACAAATTATTTCACTCTTGATTAAAATATTGATTACTTGATTAACTGCTTCATTAACTATAAAAACATATTGTTGATTTATTGTCCACCATATGACTCACAACTAAGGCTTACATGGGTGAAGAATGCATACATCTGACACTACAATGCTTCACTGACCTTGATCTGGCGGCAGCAACACTTAATGGATGCTCATCAGAAATGACACCTTTTCCCATGGGTGTTGGTAGAAAAGGAAGTTTGCACCTCTCAACAAATTCCAGAAGGGGTTTCTCTGCATGCCCATATGCTGCACCTAATTTTAGCACAAGAACAGCAACAAAAATGTTTTTTTGAAAAAATGGGAGGTAAAACATTCAGTGCTATTGATAACTGGGTGTGAACAGGCAAAATGTGATTTTAAATAATAACTTACTATAAGATGAGAGTGGTAACTTTGAGTGTCTGAATGACCAGCAGACAACAATAATTGTTGTTAACAAGATGATCTACTGATTTCAATACTGTGTATTTTTTCCTCTTTAACTAAAAGCTGGCTTCTTGTGCTTACTCCTTAGTGCTTAATGACAGAACTACTTATAAGCCATTTAAACATTAAATATTATTATTCATTCAAAATATTTCCCCACTTCTGATTGGCTAAAAGCACACACATTATTCACCATAACCAGTTACTGAAGAATTTTGTGTTTAGATTATGAGGAAATGACGCCAAAAATGCAGCCCGCTGCAGGTTAATGCACCATTTACTGAGAAAACCTGGGGACGATGTTGAGTTGTTTTGGTTGTGAAAGCAAAAATGGCGGACACTTCACTCGTTTTAAGTCATAAGAGTAAGAACTACAGCTGGAACTAGGCAAAATAATAGCTAAAAACATAGCAAAAACAGCAAGAAGACGACTCGGAGGGTGACATCTGCTATTTGGAGAATATTTGCGGAGCTGGACAAACCTAAAAGTACAATATCGAAGATGAACTTAACATCGATGCAGGTAAGCATGTTTTAGCTATGTTTTTAAACTAGGAATTATTTTCGTAGGATATGAAGAATTAAGCAGATCTCGAAGGGTGTTATCCACCTTGGCCAACACCCTCCTCGATGCAGGTAAGCATGTTTTAGCTATGTTTTTAAACTAGGAATTATTTTCGTAGGATATGAAGAATTAAGCAGATCTCGAAGGGTGTTATCCACCTTGGCCAACACCCTCCTCGATCTGCTTAATTCTTCATATCCTACGAAAGCCGAATTCATAAAATTGCTAAATATTCATAATAATTTTTAGGAAACAAAATTGACATCCAACAGAGTACCATCGTTAAAACAAGTTTTACAATGATTAACGAGATGATAATGATTGCACTTTAAGATTCCACTCAATTGAAGTTTCCACATAAACTTTCCAACAAACTTCTTGGTAATTTCTGGGTATCTTTCATAGTCAAGTTATCAGTACAACAACCATGAAGCTAGTTTGGAGTGTTTCATTACCTTTGCCAATTATTACAAGAGGCTTTTTAGCTTCAGTAAGAATCTTAACTACTTTTTCCACTTCAGATGGATCAGCCAAAGACTTGGGTGGGGCTGGACATCGAGAAATTGATCTGTGGAAAAAATTGACCTTATGTAAAGAAATGACATTGAATCAATTGAAACCCCATTATCCTTTTTCATACACCACAGGGGAAAATGACTTTTGATAATCAGGCTTAATTTTGCTGCGCCAGAGGGGGGAGGATGCGTGTATAACATTTCTCAAGCGAAGTTACTCTTCTTCCGACCTGCTACGAAGCTTAGTGCCGCGAGTTGCGCACACAAAACCGTATGCCCTTAGAACAGCAGAATCTGTTTCTGTGCCTGCCTCCTCAAGAACTAACAGTTTGGAAATTTTTGCACCATCAAATACCAGAATCACGTTTAAAATAGCGAAATGTGATATGTCTTAACATTAACAGTTATATTTATGTGTCATAATTCCGCGGTATTTGTATGTAAATAAAGACCCGCCTTGTAATTCAGTTTATGCTTCAAAAAGGTTGAATAAACGATCATTATTATTATTATTATTATTATTATTATTAATACCAAATAGTTGGAGCAAAATTATGTAGTTGCAAATATAGGCAGAGACAACATCTGTAAAAACACTTGTTGGAATATTTTTAAATATTATGAACTTATTACATGTATGTATCCAGCTTTTATGAACAGTCACCTTGCCTTACAAGCTGCAATGGTTTCAGTAATCATATTTCCTGGTAGGTCCAGATAACAAGCACCAGGTCTGCCATACATACTTGTTCGTACCGCCTATACATGAAAACGATTATTTTATTTTAAAGATATGACTAAGAAATCAACATGATCATGGTAGCTGTTTATACATTTAAGCTTTTTCATATTTTTACAAGGATTAAATCCTCTTTTAAAACTTTAAGAATTTATTAATAACCATTATTATTGACATATAAAAGGAGTTTCAAGTAAGGATCTTGTAAAACTAAACATGGTAAATATACTTAAATCATTTTAAAATTGTAACAATAACAGTTCAATTATACAATTTAGTTTCTTTCCACATACAGACAAATTCATTGGACTAATTCACTGATTAATAACACCTAGACAAATATATTGATAGTGATTAAATATAACAATGTTCTTAACCTAGAGAGACATTATATGTACATGTGTGTATTGATGCCCTGTTAGAGTAAATTCCGACAAGCAACGTGGCTTTTGTTACGAAAAATTGTATTGCGTGACTAGCGTGACTTTCTAGAAGCTTTGCAAGAGTTCATAGTTTGTTTATTTTAGGATCTTGTGTGAGCGTTTCTAAAGCGGTATATTTTGTAATCTTTCTATAATGAGACTATTTGGAAAGTTCTAGAATGTTATTGCGAAAGTATATAAGTAGGTGAGTCCGAGTTAAGTTTTAACTAGTTTTCATAAGTGAAGAGAGTTAGTCAAGTGTGCCAAAGGCAGTGTTGATTCAAGTTGGTGGAGGCCGTGTAAGTTTAACGAGTTACGTGCTGTTGCGGAGTTTTACTTCGTGGAAACTACATTCATTTTTGGAATAAATCTTCTTGTTACTGTTCCGACAACCCTGTGTTCAGTTTGGTTCGCAAGCTACCCGTCCTCTAAAAGATTACCTGCATAACACCTTTATACGGTGACATAATTAAGATTCTTGACGAAATGGCCACAAATGACATGAAGATGGGTTGAAACTGTGACAACGACGAGTAAAATCACAAATACAGCAGTGAAATAGTGACAGTGACATGACCTCCTCTTCATTCAATACGCAAAACCCCCAACCTAAGAAGGTCTCTGTATCAAAATATTAGGGAGTTTAAGATCCAACGACGCGGACGACAACTTGAACGTCAGAAAAACAATAGGTTTAATTAGCAAAACAACAACTTCGCACGTGCAACACACTTTTTTGTTCATTTCTTCCGCGTTTTTGCACGACTACGGCGTGAAAATGCCTAATTTCGCGTTTTATGGAGGACGTAAACAAGCAACGACGAAATTTTATTTCTCTTTCTGAGTTTGAATATGGTCCCTTGAAATTGAGCTTCAGGAGGGTTCGCCTACAATTGACAAAGTAAGTGGGTAGGAATAATCGCTATAAAGACTGAAAAAACTCAAATTCACTTTTTAAGCGACGTTCTTGTCGCCGTCGCACTGTTGGATCTTAAAGTCCCTAATAATTGATGTTAGTGACCATGACAGACTTTCCTTGCACCAAAACTATAACTAACATGTAAAAGGATTTTCAAAACTGTAGATTGTATCAGCTTGTGAAAATAATAAATGTAAATACGTATCAAAAATATGCAGTACCTTTTCAACAAAGAAGGGTATTTGCCCTACGCTTCCTGGTCGTGCAGAGTACTTAGTGTAAAGTCTTGCTGCTTCAACCTGCAAAACAAGGCAAAAAGGGACAACAAGATGATGAAAAAATAATTAACTGTAATTTTCATACATTGTATTGTGCAAAAATAAAGATGGTCAAAAGTAACCTGGAATAGATGGGATTTTACTATTTCCAGCAAGACCTTACCAAGGAACCACAACAATGAAAAACAGTTCTTCTACTTATTAAAAGAGCCACTACTTACTTGTGGAAATTCTTGAAAAGCACCCATACTTTCTTGATCCACATCACATGAACCACCAATTACAAGAACTGGCCTAAAGAAACATGCAGACACACAGACAAAGAAGTGCAATAATGTACTAAGACTTAAATATTGCTATTCACATTTAATAACAATAAAAATTTACTGATATTAATTTGAAATGTGCAAATGTCTATGCATGGTTCATACCCAAGGACTTTTCAAGGACTTTCAAGGACACATCTTCCATTTTTCAAGGACTCCATTCAGTGCAAAAAAGACCTTGAGTTCTACCACAACATGAGCAATTTTATCCTGAAGGTCTTTTTGTGTTTGCTCCTTTTCCTTTGGGTCGGATAAATAAAGTTAGCACCAAAATTCAAGGACTTTTCAGAACTGATTGCAATTTTCAAAGAATTTCGAGGCCTTGAATTTTTTTTAGGAAATTCAAGGACTTTCAAGGTGAGTGCGAAGCCTGTCTACGTGAAGAATTATACAGATTGAGGATCCACCGAGGCCTTAACAGTGTCTGAGATCTCCAGATTTCTTAGTATCATACATAAGCCCAATAAATTAAATAATTTGTTTTATTCTTCATTCAAAATATTTCTGAGTTAAACAACCTTAAAACATCCTTCTCATATTTTTCTTCAGAACATCATCAGAAACTGTACTCCTCAAAAATAGATGACATTTATCAAGAAACATTTTTGGGTTATTTTTGCATTTCCTCCATTCAGTTTTATAGTCAGAAATTCGGCCTTGTGTTTGGATCACCGTGAACTCAAGGGTGCTATGCTACTTCCAGGAAACAAAGTTGTGATTGTATGTTGAGGCAATATACCATGGCATCAGTGGTAGGTATTATCACTCACACCTTCCAATTTCATCACTTGCTAGCTAGTTATAAAGAATTGTCTAGGAAACTAAGGCCAATCAGAAATGGTGAAATAATATTTTGAATAAATAATAAATTGAAATACACAAGCCTTCCCACCAGCTAAAGCTTCTAAAAGTGTACACATGCATGAACATCAAAAGGAATATATATATATTTAGGTCTTGAGGGTTCACTGCAGGCAAGTGTTGCTAACAAAATAATACTCTTACTGATGATACAAGCCTCAGGTAAAACTTACAATTTTACGTTCTACATGGTACGATATCAAAATAAATTATTCTTACATCTACTTTAGGTATATAACAGACAGACTTACCAGCAGTTACTCATTGCATTTGCCATTCCTCCAAGAGCATGTAATAAACCTGGTCCAGAAACCACCAAGCAAACACCAGGTCTGCAAGAAATCCAGATTTACAATAAATAAACTGGGTAAATAAATAAATTGAGATAGCCCATATACTTCTAAGATGTGGCTTAATTAGATTTGCCACTAGTTGAACTCTCATACATTCTTAAAAGTGAGCAAAGCGAGCTTCACTGCATGAGGTTGTGCAGTGACTAAGCGAGCAACAAAGTCTCAAGGTCAACTTGTTTTGCATGAATGGATTTGAATCATATTATAAATTCACACAGGAAAAAAATGATTAGCATATGCATATTGGCAGTGTGGCCAAGTGGTCTGCATGTCGGACTTGTAATCCAGCGGTTCTGGGTTCAAGTCCCGCTCTGGCCACTTGCTAGATTTGTTCTCGGCCATCTTGAGTTCAAATCCTTGGCCACCCTTGTAAATAGCCAACTGGTTGCCTCCTGCCAGTTGGAGTTTTTAATGAATTATTTGTTTCAAAGTATTTGAATGGAGTACCTGTAAACTCGAGCTAGAAGCTAGAAGCTAAATGCACTTTCCATTATAAACAAGTCCTTAAACCTTAAACCTTAACCCTAATAATTATACTGCGTGAGGAGCCACATGAAATATCACTCACTGCCCTATTGGTCAATTGTCATGCCATCACCGATAGAATTTTCAACCAGTGAATTTAGCACCAAACAGGTACGAAAAGTCGACCCTTTAAAATGGCACAACCAAACACGAAAAAAAAAAAAAAACGACTTTTAGAAAGTCTGGCTAAATGTAATTTACGTGAAGTTAGTAACAAGACCATGCAGGCCAGAGCTCTCTATCACTAATCATTATAAGGTGGTCTTTGGCATTTGCAGTGCTCTAGTAATTTTACGGTGCTTTCGCTGCAGTCAATCATTTTGCTCACTACTGCCTTCACTTTGCAGTAACTATAGCTGTTTTTGCTCCCAGTCCCTTCTTTTCTCTTCATGTCCATTGGTAAGTATTGACGAATTTTTTCACTGAGGTTCTCAGTATGACGGCGTGTGGTGGTTGCTGCTCACAGGGTTGTCATGGTTATGTTCCGTGCTTGTTTGTGGTACCTTCCCCAATCCCATCTAATGTTGAAGGGTTTTACAATATTATACGTGTGAACTTTATTTGTGTTTTTTTCCTTTTTTTATGTACTTCCTCTCTTACTGCAATACCAAAACAGTGTGAATAACTTAGAGCATTTTTCTTGATGTTGTTGAGGGCCTGGGTATCAATCGAGAGCTAAAATTCTTTATTTTGAACTGGTTAGCAAATCTATGCCAGTAAAGCTCAAAAGTTCTTGCCATACACAGTGCTCAACCTCAGGGGGTAGTCCACTATACATCATATTCCAGGAGGACTAGTAGAAAATGCTTCTGGACTAGAAAAACTTAATTAGTTTTACGATAATGTACCCTTCTCCATTCTATTTTTTTTTTTTCATATGTACACGTAGTTGAAACAACCTTGTACTAATTAATATTGTACAAGTAATGTATTATCTATAGGATGGAGTAAAAATGAAATACAAATACAAATACAATACAAAAACTTAGAGCCACAAACAAGAAACTAATTTGTAATTTGTATACAGCAACAAGCTCGGTTCCATGTTGTGGTCGACTTTCAAACTTGCCAGAAACCAAAGACCAACTTCCCTATTTCAGACTAACTGACTTACAGTTCAAAATCTGGCAATGATTTGTTTTCCATAGTTTTATATAGGTACACTGTAGATTCTAAAAAAATTTTTATAATACTTAGGGTAATTGACATCTTGTTCTAAACTGCTATTAAATTTGGAACACCTCATTTACAAATTTTAGAACACTTTGAACACCATACAAAAAAAAATATATGTTTATTTATTTTGACCATTAATCAATTATTCGAGCAAATACAGCAAATTCTTTCGATCCCATCAATTGAAACAAGTTCCCCTACTAACCTTCCAGTCAGATAGCCAATAGCCGATGCTGCATAACAAGCCTATAACACAGAGAATGTATCAGGCTATCCATTACATGAGAATATATGAAAGTGTACCAGGAAGTTTCTAACGGGGTGTAAACAAACCAACAACATGACAGGCAAAGCAACGTGAACAACTTTGTAAAAAACGCTAAAGCCTGGTTTTCATATGATCATCTGGATCGTCCCGATTATCCCAGTCATCTCAAATAATGTTCAGACAATCAGGACGATTGTATGGAAATGCTACCTGGGCGATCACAAACGACCCAGATGACTGGTATGACCTTGATGGCTTGGATAGACTTGAGTTCTATCCAGGACAATCAGGACACCTGTTGACATTTTAAAGTGATCATATGGCAACACTCTCAGACAACTGAGACAATTGAAGCAAGACAAAGCTAGTACGTGATATCAAGTTCTCAACATGATACTATGACATCGTGGATTTCTTCTAGATTCTCGACGCCGCAAAATGGAAAGAAAAAGCAGATAGCAAGGCACAAGGTTCGCTCTCCGCTTCAGGATCGTCAGGATCGTCTCAAAACTTTGTGAAACAACTGGGGTGTTCAGGACAATCATATGGAAACCAGGCTTAAAAACATTGCAAGAGAGAAACCTCTGCTTGCAAGGTACATCCCCAGGCAGAATCTGGACAATTAGCCCCCGACAACTAGCCCCCAGTATACAGACAATTAGCCCCCACTATCTAGACGATTAGCCCCCACCCACATTGTGATATACAAAGTTAAAAAACCACAACATTGTGAGTTATGATGTAATAAAATATAGCAAATCAGTTATACTCCTGCGTTCTCTTCTCTTGATGTTTCAATCGATAGATTTTGTTTTCACGGTGGTCTTGGAGAACGCAAAATATCCTTGACATCTGGATTAGCACATAGAGTACAGTTTCAAATCCAAAAGGAGATCCAGACTGAAGGAAATCCTTCAGTCTTTTTTTTTCTCCTTTTTTTTTTAAGAAAAAATTTAAATCAAATCATAGAATAAGATTTTGTTCTCATAAATTCAAACTGCCTGTTTAAATCACAGAAAAAAAAGTTCTTATCCTATGATTTGCTTTAAATTTTTCACGTAAAATAACGGAAAACCTTTTCTTTATAAATTGAGAGATTCGGAGCAATCTCGAACTTAGAGCGTTTGTATTAACTATTAGTGAGAAATAGTATGAAATTGCTACATGCATGATAAATGTATGGAATTGTAGGGAAATCATACCCGAACTGAGCTGAAGAATTTTTGCAAAAATCAATCAACGACTAAACTGTCGCGCGTGTGATGACAGCGAAATGCTCACCGCTTGCTCATTTCTCATGCCGATATATTTGATTCCCTCTGCCTGTGCAGCTCCCGCCACCTCGACAACCGGAATACCCACAACTCCAAACATATATTCCACACCTTGAGTTTTCAAGGCACAGGCCAGGAGAGTAGCGCCATTTAGAGCATCGCCTTCGACATCTTCCTCACTTGCTGCCGCCATTTTGAAATCTGCGACACAATACGTGTCTCCATACACCGAGTGGATATCTTTTCCTAAAAGGCAGCCAGAAAAAATGGGGGAACGCCGGAATGGGGACTGCAAAACAGTCAGTATTTTTGCGTATTCATATACGCGCGAACAGTCAAACAAAAGGTCTGGAGCGAGGCTGAAAACGGAGAGCGAGACTTTCCTCCTGCTTTTCTCTCGCCTCACCAGGCTTAGCCTGTTCCTGGCTCAGAGATAGTCGGGCCCGCTGAATTGAGAACGCGCGAACACGAAAATAAAACGGAAGAAAACTTTTCGCGTGCCTTTTACTTTCGCGTCTTCCCCACTATCTGAGTGGCTGGAACATGCTACATAAGGCTCGATTACCAGCTGCTCGATTACTCCTCCCCTCTCTCTTCTCTGGGAGGATTGAGAGAGCGGCAGAAATAGAGCCTATCGCCTCACACGTTCACGGCCTACGGGTGTGAGGCTCGAGCGCCTCGCGCCACGCTTACGTACCGTACACTAAACCGATTTTGAGGAAAAAAAAAAATTATTTTGCAGTCTAGCTGGAATGAAAGAGCGAAACTTATTAAACCTATTGTTTTTGTTGTAGTTGTTGTTGTTGTTTTTTTTATTTTCACGTTTTCGTTGCTGTCGCGTCGTGGGATCTTGAAGTTCCTATTGACGTGGTTGACGTAAACTGTGAAAATTTACCAGTCATTGGGTATCCAGGAGCTGTCTATACCGGAATGAGATATTGAAATCAATGCTTACATGTTCCACTTATTTATTTCATGAACCATGACGTGTTTTAGTCATCCTGACCATAAAACATTTGTTTCGATTTGTTGGTCAGGAAACCTCTCTCCTCAGCTCCCCCGTGGTTTTCGCCCAACTTTTCTCCATGCGCTTTCCCTACTATCTTAGAGCCAGGATCCATGGAACAGACTACTTCATGTGGTCAGTGGGATGGCACGCTGATGTAGACGGTTCCTGAAACCTAATTTTCCGCTTAGCACATCTTCCTCGAGTACGCACACTGTCATGTTGCCCATTTTTCTCACTTTCTTTCTTTCTTTATTTATTTACTTCCGCCGGCAATTACACAGATAATCAAAATATTACAGTTAAAAACAAGCAGAGGAAACCCTAATATATAAAAGTGATATTTGCATAATTAGTACACTTTATACAGAACACGAGGATTCCTTATTTATCAAATAATTTACCCATGTGCTTATTAGATAGACTGATATGGAAACTTGTACCCTAAACATACATCTTTTATTAGGGACGGACCATTAGAAAAAATATGGGGGGGGGGAATTTTTGGGCCGCAGGAATTTTTTTTCGTTATCAAATTCCTCGTATGAATTTTTTTTAGGCCGTTGCATGAATATTTTTCAGGGTTAATTGGCGTGCATGAATTTTTTTTCATTTAATTTTCCCTTGCGCGACTTTTTTTTTTTTGTACTTCGCAAGCCCCCCGCCCCCACCCCCCAATAAGTTTTCTAATGGTCCGTCCCTCATTTGGATTAAACTTATCAATATAAAATTCATTAACTTTATTACTAAACAAAGATAACTGATCAGTTATTTTTATGGCTACAGGCAGGCTATTCCATAACTCTACAATGTGATCGAAAAGAAGAAATTTGAAACATCTCTTCTATAGCGACCCTTATAAAGTACTGCTTTTGAGTTGCTTAAGTCAATCAATCCTTTAAGACATATTTTACAAAAGCATAAATCTAGAACTTCCCTTTTAAAATCGAAAGGCAAAACACCTAATCTGACTAAACGTTAAAGCAGCTTTTCAACCTGAAAAACATCTCTTCGAAAGCGATGCTTAGAAAGTACTAGTCTGCTAGACAGCCGTTTTTAGTGTCGTTACGCAACGCTCCTCCCCACTAGTGGAGAGGAGCGTTGCGTAACGACACTAAAAACGGCTGTCTAGCAGACTAAGAAAGTACTGATGTGAAGTATATGAAATAATTCATTTTTTTAAGAAAGTACTGCTTTTGAGTTGTTTTAAGTCAATAAATCCTTTAACACATTTTTTAAAAAAAGCATAAACCTAAACCTTCCCTTCTAAACTCGAAAGGCAGTGACCTTATTTTAAAGCTGCTTTTCAAGCTGAAGCTGGACAGCCTGCTCACTCATTATTTTTCAATTGATTTTGATTCATCGAGGGGCATGTGTTAACTTTCATTGGCAAGTTACATTTGCTAGTTGATTTTCATTGGCTGGTTAACGGTCCGATTTGACTTGTCCGATTACAAGCTCTGATAACAGGACAGTTTTGGTGTTGCAATAGCAACACAACGTAATACTGAAATATAGGCTGTTAAGAGCCAATCAGTTTCGAGCGTTGTTATTGTCACAATTAAAAATTAAATCAACAAATTGGCTTAGTTGCCAGTTGCAGTATTGTTGTTACTGGAAATAAAAACATACATGCCTTTCAAAATGAAAGCTGAAAAGATTTCCTTTCTATTCAGATGTCAGAATCATACTTGGGTGAACTAGTATTGTTCTATCCTGAATAAACTTCGGTTTCATCAAAAAGTGAAACACAGGTATTTTGCACTCCGTAAACTTTATTTTTTTGGACCGTATCAAAACGAAACAACGCTAACATTTCAGTTTCCATCTGAGATTTTTTAAGCTCGAAAAAACTGTCGATGAAAAAAGGATAATCAATGATGGGCGGTTATGCCCACTGGGAAAATATAAAGCTACACATTGTTCATTTTTTCTACATGAATGACATGGTCACTTCCCAAGACCAACTCTAAATTTTCTGCTAAGTTAACCGAATGCGTCCGGCTGTTTTTATGTGGAAATTCTCTTATTGCTTTTCAAATTGACTCCGAACTGTAACCTCTTAGTTTCCTTTCTTCAAAGTTGTTTTAAAAAATTGTATTGCTGCATCAATAAACCTGCGAAGGACTCATTCAGGCTCTGTGGATAACCGTTCAAACTCCAAACAACACTTTTTGTCATTTCAAAAGATGTCATGAGATACTGTTTCCTAAAATACTGATCTTGAGGCTTCATGTTTTCTTGTTAGCATGAGTTTTCCGAGGTTTCCTGACCAACAAATCGAAACAAAAGTTTTGTGGTCAGGATGACTAAAACACGTCATAGTTCATGAAATAAAACTGTCCTATTACGTTCTGCCCTCTTCATCACATGATTATACAAGAGTTATATATTTGGTTAATGCCTTCTTCATATCATCATATCAAGCAATTGATGGTAGTTAAGTGCCTACAGCTCACCTATTCTCTTAAAATCCGTGTTGTTGTTTACCCTGCGAGCACGTATCAAAAAAGGTTAGAGTTCTTGGGATTACGTTTACGTCGTCGTTTCTCGCGGCTTGTGGCGTAGCCACTTCCCGCTCGCGTTTATTTGTTGGGCGTGCTACACCAATACCTTTAAAAAGAAGGATTATACGCAGCTTGCGGCCCTTGCAGTCTAGGCTGATCGAGTGGAATCCAGGAGGTCGTTCTTCATTGCGAATACAAGTAAGCTATACTAAATGACCGACCTCGTATGACTGTTTTCCTGCCTGGATTACATACTTGACGGAATGTTGTTTTGCCGTCTTTGTTATTGTGAATTTCAGTAGAAAAACAACCGATTATGGTTTCCATATTTTTTTTGTCTTTTATGTGAGCAAGGATAAAAAAGGCTGCGCGGGATATTCCGCTAAAATATGTTGTTGAGCCAGTAAATGGTTTTAATTCTAAGTCATTTCCCGTTCTACTCATGATTTAATAGTCAAAGTGGAAAAAGGAATCAAAATATATTTTTGTAGGTTATATTTTCTCCCCTTGGGCACAATTGCCTTTTGATTGCTTTCGTGTTCCTTTTTTATGGCTCTCACACCCCATTTCTTTCTCCACAGAAATAAAGGTCGTCAAACTCGTGCTGTAAGAGGCGCATAATTCTCGTTTAAATTATGACGTACAAACGAAACTTGGATTGTCGAATTTAAAGTTCCGCTCTCTCCAGTTTTTTATTGCAGTGAACAAAAGTTAACCATTTTAAAAATAAATTTCAGCGAAAACAAAGCACCGATGTAAGACAAATCCTAAACATGGACAAAGAAGCGGCTAATCGCCGTTGGTAATCTAACCAACCAACATGTGGAACCGGAAAAAAACTCAAGTCGATCTTAATAGCCGAGAATGAAAAACCAAAAATACCGCACGTAACTCCTTTGGAATCCTTAATTAACTATATTACGTTTTATTATTTAGTCCTACGTATTCTCAGTACTCCCCCCCCCCCCCCAACCCCTCTAGGGCCCAGTTTATGGGTTGTGCGCTTCTGGGAAGCTGCCCGATGGTGGTGGGAGGTTTGTCATTGATGGATGGCTCATTTGTCAGTACAATCTTACCTAGCCGGGACTAAAGCCCAGTTGATACGTGAAACTTTTTAAATTTAACATCTAATGAATCCGATGATAAACTAAACCACAATTTTAAAGAATTGCTGCGTGATGATAAAATTCAAACAACTTTAATTTCTTGATCTAAGCATTCGTGGTTTCATGATCATGGCGGAGAGTGAAATCAAAGCAGGAAGTGAGAGTCAAAAAAATGTCACATCACCCGGTGAACAAGAACTAGACTTTGACGAAGAGACTTTGAAAGGTAAGAATTCTTACAACTGTTAATAAAACGGTTTATTACCAACGGACCAAGGGAAAAAAGCAAAATTTTTGACGACAAAAAAAAAAGTAAACAAAATAAGGTAGCAAAATGAAAAAGATTCATTTCATTTCTTGGTCAACGCTGCTACAACGTAAAGAACAGAAATTGAATCCCAAAGAATGATGCGGACTAATAAAGTACGTCGTGCTAATGAAAGGGAATACTTAACCACGTAATAAAGTAAGATGGCTGATGAACAATAGGAAGCTTAAGTAACGACGAAGGCGACGTCAACGAGAACGGCAAAACAGCAATAGATTTAGATTGGCAAAACAACAACTCTGCACGTGCATCAAGCTTTTTTGTACATTTCTTTGCCGTTACAGTAAAAAACAATAGATTTAGATTGGCAAAACAACAATTCTTCACGTGCATCAAGCTTTTTTGTTCATTTCTTTGCCGTTACAGTAAAAAAAAAAAGAGATTTAGATTGGCAAAACAACAACTCTTCACGTGCATCACGCTTTTTTGTACATTTCTTTGCCGTTACAGTAAAAAGTAATAGATTTAGATTGGCAAAACAACAACTCTTCACGCGCATCACGCTTTTTTGTACATTTCTTTGCCGTTACAGTAAAAAGCAATAGATTTAGATTGGCAAAACAACAATTCTTCACGTGCATCAAGCTTTTTTGTACATTTCTTTGCCGTTACAGTAAAAAACAATAGCTTTAGATTGGCAAAACAACAATTCTTCACGTGCATCAAGCTTTTTTGTACATTTTTTTGCCGTTACAGTAAAAAACAATAGATTTAGATTGGCAAAACAACAATTCTTCACGTGCATCAAGCTTTTTTGTACATTTCTTTGCCGTTACAGTAAAAAACAATAGATTTAGATTGGCAAAACAACAACTCTGCCCGTGCATCACGCTTTTTTGTACATTTCTTTGCCGTTACAGTAAAAAACAATAGATTTAGATTGGCAAAACAACAACTCTGCACGTGCATCACGCTTTTTTGGACATTTCTTTGCCGTTACTACATGACAACGACGTGAACTGAATGCCTATTTTCAGGTACTGTGGAGCCTCACGTGAACACAAAAGAACGACATTTATTTTTTCAAGCTTGTTTCCAGTTCTCCTTGACCGTTTTGTTGTTTTTATCTCGTGTATGCTTCATTTAGAAGTGTCACGGATAGAAACAGCAAAATACTAACCCCCACCCGAAAGGGAAATTTTTTGTTGACCTCAATGGACCGGGAATTCTACGCGATGGACGTGAACACAAAAGAACGACCATGTTTTTCTTTTCTTGAAGTTCGGTACACTCTTTTAGAATTCAACTCCAGAAAAAATCGCCAACATTTGACGAATTGAACGAGATGGAATAAGTGCAATGAGGTCAGGCTTCACTTTGTCAGTGACTTTTTTGTAGTCCTTGCCGTCGTCGTTGCTTAAGGTCCTTCAATGAAAAAAGGAATTACGTAAGAACGGGAAAACCTTAAAGAGATTTTGATGGACTTTTTGTTGGATGGTTTTAAAATAGTGACTTTAAGGGATGATTCTGGTTGAAAGCCTTGTTTTTTATTCATTTCTTTTTCCCAAAAATCTAGGTAATATTTCATCCATAGAAAACTGACACAATTAGGTTGCAGTCATTGGTTCAATAAATGTTTAAGACATTTTTGGATGACTTTTCGAACGTGTTCAATGATTAAAAATGAGGAGGAATATTTGAAATTATTGTTGAACTTAAAGTGAAAAACTACAGTAAAAAGGCAAAGACCAGATAGTTAACCAGTACGAGAAGGTGCCTCTGAACTTGCATTAGGGGACTAACTGGTTTAAGCATTTACATTTACCTAACCTTTTTTTAATTTTTCAGTTCAACCCGATTTCACCCAAAACGCAACGCGTAGAGCGTTTACATTTTCCTCTTTGGCGCTGAGATTTTGTTGTTTTCAAGCTCAATAAATAAACAAATAAATGGTGACCACCTACCCCTCCCCTAAGTCACAAATTTGCACTAAGTGAAAAGTAGTGTTAATGTTAACTTAGGGAAGGGGTAGGTGGGCAGTTACCCAGAAACCCCTATTAATCAATCCAAAAAACTACAAAAAATAATATCAAAATAAACTAACCAAAAAAAGGGCGAAAAGTGAAAAACCACAATCAAAATCGATGGAAACCGAAAACCCACAGAGCCTGGCAGTCAAAAACGGCAATCAAATCTTAATATAGTTTTTCAATAATTTGCAGATGTTCATGCAAAGTAATGAACGGTGAATTAGTGGTACACATCGTGGTATTCACTTGAAAAGTTGTCGTTCTTGTTACCAACAATACGGTAACTAATATGGAAACCCCCAAAACATTTTTCAAAAATAAAACCAAGAGCCATTATAGCTCTTGATAAAACTGAGTACACTAAAAAACAAAAAAAGAAAACCGCCGAAAGGGAATTCTCCTGTGAAACCATAAATTTGAAGAGGACGAATCCCGAAAAAAGCGCCAATATTAAGTCCCCTATTAATGACACAACAATTACTGATGTGACCCAATGATAATCTCAATATATACCAATGAAAAACTTGATTCTTTGAAACGCAAAACTTGATACTTCGAAAAAAAATCTTGATTCTTTTACATGCAATCTTGATTACCTGAAACGAAAACTTGATTACATTCGAAACAAAATAATCTTTGGAATACAAGTCAACATTAAACTTTATTTGCATATCGGTTCTGAATAGACCTTTCCATGAGTTCAACAAGTTAGGGAAAATCTGTCGACAACACTGGAAGGAGCGTATTAAAATTAGTAAAATTGTCAGCTCCGCAAAGTCGCTAAATTTTACAGACGTTTGTAGAGTTGGCGAGGTGGGGCACATACAAACGTCTGTAAAATTTCACGACTTTGTGGCACACCTATATCTTCGTTGGTTTTCAACAAATCACTATCAAACTTGGCAATTTCACTAATTTTTTATTGAAAAAACCGTGAAAGGGTCTGTTGACTGTAACTTTAGAATCGCAACTGGACGAAAAACTACCGGGAACAACCAATGCAACATAAACAGACCGAACCAGATCAGGAGAATGAAACAAGCTGAAAATTCATAAAAATTAGCGGCAAGTGAGCAACTGACTGATTGAATCTACCTCTCTCTTCTTCTACTCACACCATGAGCTAAAAATAAAATGTAGAATGGTTGAAGGTAGTACGGTAAAATATCAACACGTTCAACACGTAGTATTAAAGATACTTCAATTTGCTTCATTTTCAGGAATTGCAGAGGTTTTCAATGATGAAGGCAGTAAAGGTTGCGACAAAAGAGACTACAGCTACGCCGTTTACTTTTATACTGAGGGGATTAAAGTGAACTGCAAGGACAAGGATCTGATGGCTGAACTGTACAGCAACAGAGCACATGCACACCTTTGTTTGGGTGAGGCTGTTTGTATTTTCCAGGGTTTAGTAGGTTGCGTACTTGTAGGACTTTCAATTAATTGCTATCAGGTTTTGTGCTTGTTCAAAGCCCTCACTGTTGTTTGGATACAAAAAGGAACACTGATAAGGTGTTGTTTGATTGATTGACCAGGCCTGTTGACAACACAAGATAAGAGAAGAAAATATTTTATTTGGAGTCTTATACAAGCTAGTTCATAAACGTTTTGAATTTCCAAATGATTCAAAATTAAAAAATATACTGGTCATTGATTCATTACACTACGATACGCGGCGGTGGGGAAGGCATTCTCTATACATGGAAGCTCCGCCCTAAAGGAGGAATTTTTTCAGGCTCCAGGTATATGAAATAGAAAAGAATTTGCGAATTAATTATGTAGAGAGGTAGAAATATGACTTTATCATTTGATCGCTTCGATGAAACCAGCGTTATCATCGGCTAGGTCATTTCAATTTATTGCTGCCAAGAAGACTTTCCGTCACTAAGTAAACATATTCTCTTGTATGTTGAAGGGGTACTATTTTTCAATGGAAAGAAAAGGTCTACCTTTTGTGTTAGGGTAAGGGGCCGGCCGGCCGGCCTGACCTCGGGTCGGAGCCCTCTCGTATGGGACTTTGTTGAGAGATTTCCCAGTTTCTTTTTTTCATACTTACGAAGGCTAACCCGCATTAAACGATTGTATTTGCTTTGAAGTTTGTTTTGCCTTGCTGCACCTGTTGTGACTTATTTTGGGTTTGTTTTTTACACATTAATTTTAAAGGAAATTACAGTGACTCACTGAGGGATGCAAAAGATGCCACTGACATACGGCCATTGTTGGTAAAAGCCATGGTAACAGGTAATTGTAATGTTACCCTAGTCTCGTTTAGAAACAGTGATAGGTTTACCGTGATAATGTCATTACGTTCAAAGACAAGAGTTGGCATCATCAGGATCTGAGACACAGAACCCTTGCGTATTTCATGGTTTGGTTTTAGAAAGATTTTTGAGACTGAAATTTAGGGGTTTAATTAGTTTTAGTCTCAACGTGGTAGATATAGTGTCCATGTTTACGGTTGCTTGAAAAAGGGAATATAAAGCGTATAGCGTATTTAGTAAGAGTATAGACAAAAAAAATCAGACGCAATTTGTTTTTCTCTATCTCTTGGGCTCGATTTTCCAAGAAACTTTGCCGGAAAGAGGACCTAATAATTGTTAATGTTATTGTAAAAAAAAAGCCAAATAGACAGCAATTTGATGGTGCACACTCCTATGGACTTTTAGAAATGACGTGAACAAAATGTTCAAAACTTTGCGGTGAAACCACTCATCTGTGGCTCGTGATTTCACTTGAGTTTTGAACGTTGTGAGGTCACTTCTATGGTCAGGAACCCACAGTAGTCATGGGTTCCTGCTATGGTTCATAGCAGTGTTGACCATGGAAAATTGTTGTCCGCGAGCGTTTGTTAATTTCTTATCAGAAACTGATGGATACGCCCAAAGGATGCCAGATTTAAGGGAGCTTTACTGTATGTTACAGTTTTACTGAATTATATATTTACATATTTCAGGAGCTATAGCCTCTTTGAAGATGAATATGCCTGAAAAGGTGATCACGTGGTGTGAAAGAGGATTAGAAGTATCCTTATGTTCATACTTTTTAAGTCCATAGTAAAAAGGTGTTGCAGCGTACCATACGCATCACCATACATTCCCGGTTATAAAATAATGTTAAAATGCTTGCGAATTTCTTCACCCCTTCCTTCCCTACGATCTAGGTTGCAAAAAGAACTGTGTGTTTTCTCGCCTTCTTTGATTCATATGTGGAAGTAAAAGCGGGGAAAAAGATAAGTCACTTTTCTAAACATAGATGTACATGCCTGTTATAGACTAACCTCTTCTTTTGAGTAAAGGAAGCATGGAGGAAGGCCAAGGTCAAGTCTAGTTTCATTGTTAACACCTTAACAATTTTTTAAGATTGACATGGAAAACCAAACCTTGCTGGAACTGAGAAAACATGCGTTAACATGCGCAGAAAAAGAAAACACTCTTTTAGGAAATACAGTCATCGACAACAAGGTGTCTTTCTTTAAAATAAACGTCTTTGTTTGATTGTATGCCATTTAAACAATAGAAAACGTTTTCCGTGTTTGCATAGCCTTATATAAACACGAGAGGGGTTGGGAGAATTCGAGACAGTCTCCCAACGCCTCGAGTGTTTATATCAGGCTATGCAAACACAGGAAAAAAGTTTTCTATTGCTTTTATAAAATAACTTTCCCGAGAAAAAAACGCAAACTCTTTGTATGGCACTGATTAAAAGAGAAATTCTTACCAGTCGCAAAATCTTGTCCACGAAGTCTTGTACGCGTAATCAGTTCTTGTTTTGCAAAAAGATGCTTTGCAAAATACGGATTTTTCTCGCTTAAAATGTCAGCTTAAGCGAAGAAAAATTGACTCACCTTCTTTGTAACGATTTTCCATGTTTCAGCCGACGAAGGAATTGGTAAATAAAGTAAACTTGTCGAGTTTTGAACTCGAAAACTTTTTCAAATTCGTGCTTACGTGATTAGCGCGCGAAAAGCCAAACAACTTGACGCCACAACCATGTTTACATACTCTCATGCAAACACTCCTCTCGGCAATCAGAGCGCGCGTACTATCTTAGTTATTTTATAAATAGAAATTCTCTTCATATTTGACACAGCTGAGTTTAGTCAAAGGGAAAACTTTGTTGAGGCGATTGGTGTGGCGGATTTAGTCATATCTTTTGGCTGGAGTTTAACCACACATGAAGATCAGTCGTCAACCTCTAATAAGCTTCCGCAGATGTAATTTACTAATATGACGTTAATAAATCGCGCAGAGGGTTCAGATAGATGAGCTAAGGGAGCCCATGGAAGGCAATAAGGCTTACGACAAAAAGAGTATTTTTTTTTTTCATGTTAACTGAAAATACAACTTGCTGTCTAAGTTGCATTTGTGAACAGTTTAAATGAATTGGTACTGGCTACAATCTTTGGAAGACGTCGTGGCCCGTTTTTCGTACGAGACGTAAATACAAACATAAGATAACATGTACCTAGTCCCCAGGCCTCATTATTCCGCGCGGAATAATGAATAATAATAATAATAAAACAGTCGCAACTTGGGACTACAAGAATTTTTATGAATTAACAGTTAGCTACAGCTTGCATTATACTTTCGCACCAGCTTTTTAATATCACACACGTTTTCTCTAGAATGATCTCCATACGTTTCCGTAAGGAATTAGTTATAAGAATTTGATAAAAGATCTAAACATTTCCCCTTTGGTGATTATTCAATTTATCAATTTTTATAACCTGTTGTCTTGATGAAGTATTGATAATGTTGAGAGAAAAAAATTTGCTTCCATTGCATAATAGACAACTTTTAACACTGTCGGCGGAAGTTTTTAAAAAGTTTTATAGAAATTAATTAAGATATTGTTTAAATTTTCTAGTCTTTCCAAAAAAGCAAAAGCCAGCAAGGACTACACAGCAGCGCTTTCAAAGAGGATGGCATGGACAGTTATGACCTTGCAATCAAAGCATTGAAAAGAGGTGATTTTAGAGCAACCCGGGATTATTTTGCGTTAGAATTCAAGCTGACCAAAAAGAACAAAGAAATGGATAGGGAATACAAAGCATGTATGGACCTTGGCAGTGCTTTTAGCTCTCTCGGGCAGTTCCAAAAAGCAATCCAATTAGAGAAGCCACAAATAATTGATCTAAATAACTTCAGTGAGAAATGCGATAACTAATAACTCACATACCACAAATGAATCCACCTACTGAGGCCCGCTAAAAGCCAAAAACAAAAGAAAACAAAGCAAAAACAAAATGAACTAAACAAAAAATGGACGAAAGGTGAAAAACCACAATAAAAATCGATGGAAACCGAAAACCCACAGAGCCTGGCAGTCAAAAACGGCAATCAAATCTTACTATACTTGGTAAATAATTTGCAGATGTTCATGCAAAGTAATGAACGGTGAATTAATGGTGCACATTGCGGTATTTACTTGAAGAGTTGTTGTTCTTGTTACCAACAATACGGTAACCAATATGGAAACCCCCAAAACATTTTTTAAAAAGAAAACCAAGAGCCATTATAGCTCTTGATAAAACTGAGTACACTAAAAAACAAAAAAAGAAAACCGCCGAAAGGGAATTCTTCTGTAAAACCATAAATTTGAAGAGGTCTTAATCTTAATGCAGTAAAACTATAAAACTATAAACGCCAATATTAAGTCCCCTATTAATGACGTGACAATTACTGATTTGACCCAATGATAATCTCAATACACACCAATGAAAAGCTTGATTCTTTGAAACGCAAACTTGATACTTCGAAAAAAAAAATCTTGATTCTTTTAAATGCAATCTTGATTACATGAAACGAAAACTTAATTACATTCGAAACAAAATAATCTTTGGATTACAAGTCGGCATTAAACTTTATTTGCATATCGGTTCTGAATAGACCTTTCCACGAGTTCAACAAGTTAGGGAAAATCTGTCGACAACACTGGAAGGAGCGTCTTAAAATTAGTAAAATTGTCAGTTCCGCAAAGTCGCGAAATTTTACAGATGTTTGTATAGTTTGCGGGGGGGGGGGGGGGGGGGAGGGGGCACATTTGTGCTCCCCACCATACAAACGTCTGTAAATTTCACGACTTTGTGGTGGTGCTATATCTTCGATAGTTTTCAACAAATCACTATCAAACTTGGCAATTTTACTAATTTTAATTGAAAAAACCGTGAAAGGGTCTGTGGACTGTACCTTTAGAATCGCAACTGGGCGAAAAATTGCTTGAGGCTACCGAGAACAACCAAGGCAAATACACAGACCGAACCAGATCAGGAGAATGAAACAAGCTGAAAATTCATAAAAAATTAGCGGCAAGTGAGCAACTGACTAATTGAATCTACCTCTCTTCTTCTACTCAAACCATGAGCTAAAAATAAAATGTAGAATGATTGAAGGTAGTAATTAACGATACTTCAATTTGCTTCATTTTCAGCAATTGCACAAGTTTACAATGATGACGGTAGTGAAGCTTACGACAAAAGAGACTACAGCAACGCCGTTTACTTTTACACTGAGGGGATTAAAGTGAATTGCAAGGACAAGGATCTGATGGCTGAACTGTACAGCAACAGGGCACATGCACACCTTTGTCTGGGTGAGGCTATTTGTATTTTCCAGAGGTTTCTTCGCCTTCGGCTCGTGATTTACAAGCTTTTCTCGTGTTCTCCCAACATCCCATGTGGGTTATCACGCCGGTTAACCCATAGAAAGTGTGGTCTACTGCTTTTATAAAATAACTTTTCGTAGAATGAATTCTTTTGGGTAAAAAATATGGTTTTAGTACCGTGATCAAGTCATGTGTTCTCTCTAAAGTCATCATAAGCCAATCATGACTCACGATTTAATAGCGCTGAATTTTCTCACAACTCAGTTTAGTCAAACAGCAGCACCTCAAAACACGCGTTTTTGCACTCATTACATGATAACTTATGAAAGCTGTTTTACAGGAAAAGTCAACATTTATTCATGCGAACGTACATTGAAAGAATACGTTTATGGTTTGTTTACTACAGAAGTAGAAATTAATTGAACATCAGACTGTGCGCAGCTGTATTTTTTTGAGTCGATCCGTAAGAATTTCGTGCTTACAGACGAAACTGGCAGCTATTGTAATGGAGGACTTTATTCACGTTTTACAAGCCGCAGTAGTTTAAGATCTGTTTTCTGGACTTTATTAAAATTAAGAAATGCTGCGGTAACGACGTGGCTGAATTTGCGAAGTTGTCGCATGTAACTTTACATGCACGTACAGCGACCGATGGAAATATGTCAGTGGTGGAGAAAGGTTTCTTTGCCGTAGCCACATATTGGCGTTAACATTTGTCGATTTGTAAAGTCAGATGGTTTGAGGTAGGTTATGGCATCAATATCACCGAATAATTTGTGCAAATGTTGGAAAAAACCTGCCCGAAACTCTGACATCTTTCATCATCGTTGGCAGCTTGTTTACAACCTACAGCGGCCGATTTTGTACCATATCTTGATCAGAGATCTCTTTTTGGAACAATTTCTTTCATTAAGGAATTTAATTTTGACATAGAATAAATCAAGAATGCTAAAACTATCCGTTTCGTTGCTGGTTGGCACATGGTTAAGTTTTCCTGGAGACTTTCTACACCAGAAATTCACACAGTTTTTGTCTTTCTCTGCGATTTGGCATCGTCGTGAAATGTAAACTGCTTTCCAGCTTTGTACTTTATTACTTCTAAAGCTATGGCAGTAACAAAATGTGGAAACCAACGCTTTTGATATTAACAAGGGCTGGATAAGTAACTTGTTCTGTTTTTTAGCCTTTCTAAAATCATTGTTTGCAGATCAATAGCCGGTTTTGTTTATGGCTCGTGGTCCGGGTGCTTTTTTCCATGGGTTTGCCGGTATAACAAACCATAGGTTTTTGACCAATCAGATCACGCGCACTATCTCAGTTATTTTATAAAAAAGCGCAAGGGGTTGGACCTCAGGGCAGAGTTTCCTCACATGGAACTGTGTTAAGGGCTTTACCAGTTTGTCTTTTTTACACTTGCGAGAACTGTCTCGCATTAACCGAGTTGCTTTAAATTGTGAGTACCTTGCCGCACCTGTTGTGACTGTGTTTGGGTTAAATTTTGTTTTTCCAATATTTTTTAAAGGAAATTACAGTGAATCACTGAGAGATGCAAAAGATGCCACTGACATACGGCCATCGTCACTCAAAGCGATAATAACAGGTGATTTTTATACCTAGTCTCTTAGGTTTACCTTGATAATGTCATTATGTTCAAAGAGAAGAGTTTGCATCACCAGGACCTCTCGGAAGCACCACCCTCGTATATCGTAGTTTGACTATGCAAAACGTTTTGAGGCCGAAATTTCAGGGTTCTCTATTAGGGTTAACGTGGTAGTCATTGTGTCCATGTTTACGGTTGCCTGAAAAAGGGCATATGGCAATAAGCGTATAGCACATTTAGTAAGAGTATAGACTATGGATATGACATGATGAGCCGCAATTTATTTTTGTCTGTCTCCTGCGCGTGATTTTCCAAGAAACTTTGCTGGGAAGTGCAGGTAATAACTGTCAATGTTATAGTAAAAAAACAAAAAAGAAAAGAATATTGTTGTCTGCTAGCTTTTGTTAGTTTCTTATCAGAAACTGCCAGGATGGATATGCCTGAGATGCCAGATTTGAGGAAGCTTTGCTGTATGTTACAGTTTTACTGAATTATATATTTACATATTTCAGGAGCGAATGCCTCTTTGCAGATGAATATGTTTGAAGACGTGATCGCGTGGTGTGAACGTGGATTAGAAGTATCCTTAAGTTCATACTTTTTAATTCCATTGTAAAAAGGTGTTTCAATGTGCTCATCATACGCATCATTCTACATTCCCGGTTAAAATTGTTGAAACGCTTGCGAATTTCTTCTCCCCTCCCCCGTTTTAAGACGTTTTATGTGCAAGCAAACCCGTGACACCAACATTAGAGGAAGGAGAGGGAAGCAATACGTGTATTGGTGGAACGACTTATTTTATCTTGACTTTGCATTCCGGATCCTTAATTTTCCGCAAATGGGCCGGCAACATCCCCACCAAACCGGCCAATGGTGTTTATCAAGTGAGGATAAAGGGGTCTTTCTGGTATTTATATATCTCAACTTGTGAGATATGCTAGGATCTGCTCGTCAAAGGTGGACTTTGTTGATAGACTTCGCCCACTTTCTTCTACGTCTAAATCAACAACCTTGAAAAACAACCTTGCCCAGTTGTTCGAATGCCGGCTAGCGCTAGCCCGGGTTTCCTCCATCGGATAATTTTCTCTATTCTTTTTAGAGTATCCAGTCACGAAATTGTAGACAAAGAGAATTAAACTGAATTTGATTTTTAAGCTCTCATATTTGAGTTCAAATTTAGCACTAACCCTGGGTTATCTTAACCCAGCTTCGAACAACCCGGCCCAGCTTTTTAAAAATCCACTCTACTTCTCAAATCCTTGAAAAAATTATTCAAGCGCCATGGAATTATCATCGATATGTATCAAACTACACTACAGGAGATGAGACCGGCACTTTTAAAATATGCGCACACTCTCTTTTATTATTTAATGGACGGGTGTGTTTAAATCGTTATTTAACGCATTAAAGTTTTTTTGGGTTGTTTTCCTACTCATATACCTTGTCCGTGACTGTGCTCACATTGTGGGGGGCTCCTCCTAAAATGTTCTACAATTGGTATACGATTTCATGGAGCCGCAACCAATTATGGAATTGCACACCGTTTTTAGGCATCCTACAAGGAGCCACAGGCTCCTGATCCTACTGAAGAACAGTTACGACTTTTAGATATTTCGAGCAACAACAATTTGCCGTCTGTCCTCTTTGAAATGTATTTTCCGGAAGTGTTTCAACAAATTATGGCCGGATTGTAGCCTTACGATCTAGGTTGCAAAAAGAACTGTGTTTTCTCGAATTTTTGGTTCATATGTGGAACTAAAAGCAGGGAAAAAGATAAAGGTTAATTCTCTAAACAGAGATGTGCATGCTTGTTATTGACCAACCTCTAATTTGAGTAAAGGAAGCATGGAGGAAGACCAAGGTCAAGTCTAGTTTCATTGTTAAAACCTTAATAATGTTTTAAGATTGACAAGGAAAACCAAACCTTGCTGGAACTGAGGAAACAGGCGTTAACATGGGCTGGAAAAGAAAACAATCGTTTAGGAAATACAGTCATCGACAACAAGGTAACTTTCTTTAGAAAAAACGTCTTTGTTTGATTATATGCCTGAACGTTATTCGTCTCGATTACGTCACCGAAATGCATTGACCGAGAACAGACTAGGCAAAGAGAGCAACGAGAACAATCGATATATCAGTTGCTTTGGTATTTAAGTGCCAATGTTCACCTGAAAATTAAACTATTTTGGCAGCAATTTTAACTCAAAAATAATAATAATAATAATAATAATAAAACAGTCGCAACTTGGGGCTTCAAGAATTTTTATAAATTAACAGTTAGCTACAGCTTGCATTATACTTTCTCACCAGCTTTTTCATGTCACACACATTCTCTAGAATGATCTCCATACGTTTCCGTAAAGAATTAGTTATAAGAATTTGATAAAAGATCTAAGCATTTCCCCTTTGGTGATTATTCAATTTATCAATTTTTATAACCTGTTGTCTCGATGAAGTATTGATAATGTTGAGAGAAAAACATTTGCTTCCGTTGCATAATAGACAACTTTTAATACTGTCGCCGGAAGTTTTTAAAAAGTTTTATAGAAGTTAATTAAGATATTGTTTTAATTTTCTAGTCTTTCCAAAAAAGCAGTCGCAAACAAGGACTACACAGTAGCGCTTTCAAAGAGGATGGCATGGACAGTTATGACCTTGCAATCAAAGCATTGAAAAGAGGTGATTTTAGAGCAGCCCGGGATTATTTTGAGTTAGAATTCAAGCAGGCCAAAAAGAACAAAGAATTGGATAGGGAATACCAAGCATGTATGAACCTTGGCAGTGCTTATCACTCTCTCGGGCAGTTCCGAAAAGCAATCGAATTCTTTGAGCGGGCTCTTGGTATCGCAGAAAAGACTGGAAACAAAGATTCAGAAGCAAAAGCATATTTAAACCTTGGCGGTGCTTATCACTCTCTCGGGCAGTTCCGAAAAGCAATCGAATTCTTTGAGCGGGCACTTGGTATCTTAGAAAAGACTGGAAACAAAGATTCAGAAGCAAAAGCATATTTAAACCTTGGCAGTGCTTATGACTCTCTCGGGCAGTTCCGAAAAGCAATCGAATTCTTTGAGCGGGCTCTTGGTATCTTAGAAAAGACTGGAAACAAAGATTCAGAAGCAAAAGCATATTTAAACCTTGGCAGTGCTTATGGCTCTCTCGGGCAGTTCCGAAAAGCAATCGAATTCTTTGAGCGGGCTCTTGGTATCGCAGAAGAGACTGGAAACAAAGATTCAGAAGGAAAAACATATTTAAACCTTGGCAGTGCTTATCACTCTCTCGGGCAGTTCCGAAAAGCAATCGAATTCTATCAGCGGGCTCTTGGTATCTTAGAAAAGACTGGAAACAAAGATTCAGAAGCAACAGCATATTTAAACCTTGGCAGTGCTTATCACTCTCTCGGGCAGTTCCGAAAAGCAATCGAATTCTCTGAGCGGGCTCTTGGTATCGCAGAAGAGACTGGAAACAAACATTCAGAAGGAACAGCATATTTAAACCTTGGCAGTGCTTATCACTCTCTCGGGCAGTTCCGAAAAGCAATCGAATTCTATCAGCGGGCTCTTGGTATCGCAGAAAAGACTGGAAACAAAGATTCAGAAGCAAAAGCATATTTAAACCTTGGCAGTGCTTATGGCTCTCTCGGGCAGTTCCGAAAAGCAATCGAATTCTTTGAGCGGGCTCTTGGTATCGCAGAAGAGACTGGAAACAAACATTCAGAAGGAACAGCATATTTAAACCTTGGCAGTGCTTATGGTTCTCTCGGGCAGTTCCGAAAAGCAATCGAATTCTTTGAGCGGGCTCTTGGTATCGCAGAAAAGACTGGAAACAAAGATTCAGAAGGAACAGCATATTTAAACCTTGGCAGTGCTTATGGCTCTCTCGGGCAGTTCCGAAAAGCAATCGAATTCTTTGAGCGGGCTCTTGGTATCGCAGAAAAGTCTGGAAACAAACATTCAGAAGGAACAGCATATTTAAACCTTGGCAGTGCTTATGGCTCTCTCGGGCAGTTCCGAAAAGCAATCGAATTCTTTGAGCGGGCTCTTGGTATCGCAGAAGAGACTGGAAACAAAGATTCAGAAGGAACAGCATATTTAAACCTTGGCAGTGCTTATGGTTCTCTCGGGCAGTTCCGAAAAGAAATCGAATTCTGTCAGCGGGCTCTTGGTATCGCAGAAAAGACTGGAAACAAAGATTCAGAAGGAACAGCATATTTAAACCTTGGCGGTGCTTATGACTCTCTCGGGCAGTTCCGAAAAGCAATCGAATTCTTTGAGCGGGCTCTTGGTATCGCAGAAAAGTCTGGAAACAAACATTCAGAAGGAACAGCATATTTAAACCTTGGCAGTGCTTATGGCTCTCTCGGGCAGTTCCGAAAAGCAATCGAATTCTTTGAGCGGGCACTTGGTATCGCAGAAAAGACTGGAAACAAACATTCAGAAGCAAAAGCATATTTAAAACTTGGCAGTGCTTATGACTCTCTCGGGCAGTTCCGAAAAGCAATCGAATTCTATCAGCGGGCTCTTGGTATCTTAGAAAAGACTGGAAACAAAGATTCAGAAGCAAATGCATATTTAAACCTTGGCAGTGCTTATCACTCTCTCGGGCAGTTCCGAAAAGCAATCGAATTCTTTGAGCGGGCTCTTGGTATCTTAGAAAAGACTGGAAACAAAGATTCAGAAGCAAAAGCATATTTAAACCTTGGCAGTGCTTATCACTCTCTCGGGCAGTTCCGAAAAGCAATCGAATTCTTTGAGCGGGCTCTTGGTATCGCAGAAAAGACTGGAAACAAAGATTCAGAAGGAACAGCATATTTAAACCTTGGCGGTGCTTATGACTCTCTCGGGCAGTTCCGAAAAGCAATCGAATTCTTTGAGCGGGCTCTTGGTATCGCAGAAAAGTCTGGAAACAAACATTCAGAAGGAACAGCATATTTAAACCTTGGCAGTGCTTATGGCTCTCTCGGGCAGTTCCGAAAAGCAATCGAATTCTGTCAGCGGGCTCTTGGTATCGCAGAAAAGACTGGAAACAAAGATTCAGAAGGAACAGCATATTTAAACCTTGGCAGTGCTTATGGTTCTCTCGGGCAGTTCCGAAAAGCAATCGAATTCTATCAGCGGGCTCTTGGTATCGCAGAAAAGACTGGAAACAAAGATTCAGAAGGAACAGCATATTTAAACCTTGGCAGTGCTTATGACTCTCTCGGGCAGTTCCGAAAAGCAATCGAATTCTTTGAGCGGGCTCTTGGTATCGCAGAAAAGACTGGAAACAAAGATTCAGAAGCAACAGCATATTTAAACCTTGGCAATGCTTATCACTCTCTCGGGCAGTTCCGAAAAGCAATCGAATTCTGTCAGCAGGCTCTTCGCATCGTGAGGAAGACTGGAAACAAAGATTTAGAAGGAGAAGTGTGTGTTACCCTTGCTTATGCTCACTGCTCTCTCAGGCAGTTAGAAAAAGCAATCGAGTTCTGTGAGCAGGCTCTTGGTATCGTAAAAGATACTGGAAGCAAAAATTTAGAAACAGAAGCAAATCAGGGCCTTGGTAGATTTCATCTTTTACTCGATAATGTCGAAAAGGCATTCGAATTCTTAAAGCAGTCTCTTAAAATCGCAAAGGAGACTGGACAAAAAGTTCTAGAAGGAGTGGCGTATGCGGAACTTGGTGATTTCTATGCGTCGAGGGATTTTGAAAAAGCATTCGAGTTCCTTCAGTATGCTGTTAGTATCGGAAAAGAGACTGGAAGCAAAGGACTAGAACGTTTAGCGTACACACTACTTGGGAAAGTTTTTCTGGAATTCCCCGACGACTTTTCCAGAGCTGAGGATTATTTTAAATCTAGTATCAAACTGGTAGAAGAAGTGAGGGATCTTCTGCAAGACAACGACGAATGGAAAATCAGTTTTCGAGATCGACATAGCGTTTATACAAATTTATGGTGTCTTCAATTACGTCAGGGCAAGACCATAGAGGCCTTTTTTACAGCTGAGCGGGGCCGAGCACAAGCTCTCACGGATCTCATGAAATCAAGATACAGCGTCGAATTAACTGAATTAACTCAGTTATCGTCGGAGGAGCAGATGGAAAGAATACCCTGCATTTCAACCCACATTTCATCACCTACGATATTTATCGCGGTGTTCCCAGAAGACTTAGTGCATTTCTGGTTGCTATTGAAAGATCAGCAGTGGCAGTTTGTGGAAAAGGAAACCAATCAGCCCTTGGTTTGTTTAATTGACAAAGCATATAAACAATTGAAGGTTGGTAAACCTGTCAGGTGCGAAGATCGTTCCTTGGATGGAATAGAAGATGAAGAGATCGAGGAGTCATCCGACAGGAGCACAAATGAGGAAGAATCAACTCCACCACAAGAGGGTGATGATGCATTGAAAAGGTTGTATGATATCATTATTGCTCCGTCTTTACACTTGATAAATGGTAATGAACTTGTCATTGTCCCTGATGGAGCATCATTCTTGATTCCTTACGCTGCCCTTGTGGACCAGAATGGCCGGTATTTGTCTGAAACGCTGAGAATTCGATTGGCTCCATCTGTGACCAGCTTAATGCTGCTGGCAGAGTGTCCAGAGGACCGCCATAGTACATCTGGCGTACTGCTTGTTGGTGATCCATGGGTGGAAATTGTTCGCTTAGGCCGCAAAAGGTTTGGGCAGCTCCCTTGGGCCGAGAAAGAGGTGAAAATGCTTGAAAAAATGCTAAACGTTCAGCCTCTAACAGGAAAGAACGCTACCAAGGAAAGAGTATTAAGCAGACTCGAGTCAGCTTCCTTAGTGCACATTGCAGCTCATGGTCGTTCAGAAACCGGTGAAATTCTTTTGTCTCCTAATCATGCTAGTCCCGAAAAACCCAAAGAGCAGGACTTTCTCTTGACAATGGAAGATGTGCTGAAGGCAAAGCTCCGTGCTAAGCTTGTTGTCTTAAGCTGCTGTCACACTGGGAAAGGGAAGATCTGTGCTGAAGGAGTTGTGGGTATTGCACGTGCTTTTCTGGGGGCCGGTGCCCGTTCTGTTATTGCGTCATTGTGGGCAATCGAAGACAAAGCCACTATGGAGTTTATGAGACACTTCTACGAACATTTGATTGCAGGCCATAGCGCAAGTAAGTCTCTCAATCAAGCCATGAAATTGATGCGGGAGTCTGGTGGATTCAATGAAGTGAGGCAATGGGCGCCGTTCGTGCTGATTGGTGATGACGTGACATTTGATTTCTCATTATTGGCCAATGAAGGTAAGATTCTCACACCGGGTTGAGATAGAATGATGATCACGTGGTTAAGATTCTTAGACGGAAAGTGCTTTAATCCTAAACAACTGCCCGAAGAGTACTCTGTTTAATCCAGAGATGAAAGAGTCTGGAATATTTGAACTACAAGTGGAGGCTAAATAACAAGTTTTCACGCAACAATATTCCAGATCGGTGTAGCTCGTTAGCAAGGGAGGGAGGAAGGAGTTAGGTGACTTTGTTTGAACTAGAATT
The DNA here is from genome assembly GCA_964035705.1 of Porites rus. Classification (NCBI taxonomy): domain Eukaryota; kingdom Metazoa; phylum Cnidaria; class Anthozoa; order Scleractinia; family Poritidae; genus Porites; species Porites rus. Next base: position 38,563,573 of record OZ037995.1, read on the forward strand.
TTTTCCCGGGCCATTCCTGTGATCACGTTTTTCCAAACTTTTGGTGTAAATATAAGACTATTGACTCAACTTAAGTATTAACTTTTTTCGTTTCAACCCTCCCCCAACCCTTCGAGAGTTCGACAGTCAAATGGTCGTCCACTACTAAACATTAGGGAACTTAAGAACCACGACGAAGTTCACGACGACGACGTCTGTTGACCGGGAAAGGACTGGAAGGAGAACGTCAGTTTCGGCGGTAAAAAGGAAACTTAAGATGCAGTCGATCGGTAGGTCGACGACGACGACACTGAATGTAAACAAACAAGTAGAAGTAGTAGAACTGTGATGTTCGTTCGCAACAAAGTTTTTTCGCAGAGGCGTCTTTTAAAACGATGCAAGATCTTATTTTATAAGCCGTACGTCTACTTTCATTGACGATGAAGAATTTTTAGTAATGTCTGACCTTTTCGAATGGAAAAATCTCTGCTTTCTGTACGAAGATTATTCAACTTTCAACCTGAATGAGATGACCGAGTCCGAGTGTCTGTCAGGTTAGTTTTGGAAAAAGAGACATTCCGATGCGATAGCTGTTTTCCATATAAAGTTCATTTCCTCTGTATTAAAGATATATGATTTGCCTTTCCTAAACACGTACAACTAAATTTATCACTTACGAGTTCGCTCGCTCGGCCTCCACAGCTCAGTTTTATCTTCGAAGTAAACACAATTCATCAGTCGAATTTTCAATCAACATCGCTTGTTAGGAGAAAAAAAAAGGATACCTTGATTTACGAGGATAAAAAATACAAAGCCCCTGAAAAATCGCCTAAAAACAAGGAGTTATACCTGCCAAAGCTTGTGGATTGCAGGACGACGTGATTCTACTGTGTTTGGCGTCGTCGACGACACCACGACGACGAAATTTGCTAATCGCGCTTGCGCAGTGCACGGTATCTCACTTCCGGTCGTCGTCGTCAAAGTCGTCGTCGTGGTTCTTAAGTTCCCTATTGCTTATACTTATCACTGCGCCACCGTTGCTACTAGACAAGTTTGTAGAATCTCTTGTTGCCTCGTACTACAAGTATTTTAATAGATTGATGGGTTCTATATGATGCAGAACCAGTCAAAATCCAAGATGTCCTGAAAGGAACAGTATCCCGTTACTGCGCATGCACCAAACTTTGATTTTTGGACAGGATGTCGCGAAATCAAAAGATGCGAGGAGAGTAAGAGAATCTTGAAAAATCCGTTTGCATCGCGCTTGGCCGGGTTCAATACGACACTAAAACTTCTCAGGATTATAGATCAATGATATATTGTTCCTGTTCAGTTTCTATTTGGGCAAAATCTGGATTTTTTGGCGTTACTTTTATTGCCGTTGGCCGGAGGACCAAAAGATTGGAAGCACTTTGATGCCGATTGAAGGCTTATTTCTTCTGCTAGCTTCCATACAAGCTCAGATAATTGTGAAAGGAATACGCAGAAATGAAACAGCAACAATAAAGACTGTAAGAAAGAAACCGTTGAGACATTGATGTGACTGAGGAGATCTTGTGGAGGGGAGCTTCGTGAAGCACAATGTTTTGCAACGACGCGTTAGTAAACTTTTAAATGAATCTCCCTACGACCGACAAAATCGAACAAACAGGCGCTACACGTTTTGAAAAACTAGTGACATGAATCATAATATCATTCTTGACTAACCTTTGTGATGATTCATAGCGTTGAGATTGCATTTTTATTTATGTCTCTCAAACGTTTGAGGCTAGAACGCGAGCAAATCAGGCAGATATTACTGGACTTGGAGCGATTGACCTCTGACACGAGTTTCAAATTAGAAAATATGTTTTTAAAGCGAGCGGAACGAGATTTTCGGTTCGCGAGGCGGCCCAGCTAGCGATAAAATCGCGAGGAGTCTTCGAACCGCGAGCCAGATTTTTATATAAGACGAAAGACTTCTTCGAAAGTCTAAAATATTACTTTAGAATATAAACAACAAATCTCTGTCGGCGGTGCCGTCCAGAAGGAAATCTTGTCGAGTCAATTTGACAGTTCTATTGTCTTTTGAAGAAAAAACAGATGACACTCGCGCGTGCGCATAATCGGGACACTGTCCTGCGTTCTGACAAGTTTCATTTCTACTCCTTTCATATTCGACAGCCAATTACTCGGAATCTGCCTCCCAGACATCTTGGATTATGATTGGTTCTGCAGTGGGGTTAGGCTCGATTACCAGCCGCTATTCGGGAAATGAGCCCGCGCGAGAGAGCAGCGGAAATCGAGTCTACAGAGGGGTATGAAAACCATAGAAGCTGTCAAAACTTATGGAAGACCGCGCGTCAGAACGCTAACACCTTTTTCTTTCTCTCTTTCAGCTACGTCCCGGCCCCACACGGGGACGGATCATTAGTCTCTGCTGAGTTTATCCGTCGCTGTTTACACGTTCAGGGGATAAAGGCAAACAGCGAACCAAGACATTAATTTTACTGTATATAGCAAAGTAGAGCGAACAGCTTTCAGAAACGACAGCTCATCTACGTAAACATATTAGAATTAAAGCAATTCCGGCTGTGTATTTTTGAGTTCTTCTGAACAAACAGAGAGGAGTAAAAAATTCATTATTTTATCTAATAATGTTTTTTGCCTTTTTTCGGTTATAAATAATTTTAGCTGGATGCTGCGTGTTAAGAAAAGTAAAATTCAAGTTTTTCCTTACATTATTTGTATGTCAAGTCTGTCAACCCTTTTTATGTAATAACCTTAATTTTCAATATTTTTATCAGGACAGAAAGTAAGCAATAAAGTATATTCAGCAATGACACTTTATGGTCTTGTACAAATCATTGAATTATCTAACTACTTATTACTGCGAAAGAAAATTTAAGAACTCAACTGCCTGCGAGACACAGACAGACTGATTTTGAATGGCTGCAAATTATATTGATATTACCCCTGTGCTGATCAGATTATATTTCTTTCACAGTATTCTAAGAGATCTCGACGCCGAATTTTTAAGACGATAGCTTGATTGAACAAATTTCCAAATTTTACTGATGTCGAAGTTCACTGATTTTTCTTCATGCATGTTTGCAAAAACTGTATCTGGACTAACTACAATCCCAATGGAGTTAGTCGCCGATAGCCGTGAAAGTTCGACAAGAAGGGATATCTTTAACAACTTATTTTGGAATCTGATTGATGCGTTTTAGATTTCTAAAAAGATAAAAAATAGTGTAACATAGCCCCATAAAAGCACGAGATGTGGTTGAAGAAATCTTTTTCTACAAATGATTTGAGTTAGCATGCGTAGAAGCGTTTGTTTCCGCTCCAGGTCGTCAAGTTCGTCTTTTGTTCTCCTCCAACTTCCGCGGAGTTACTCGATTACATGATTAAGAGCCGGACAATCGATGATTTGTGTTTAGTATGATTTGAGTGAGTTGTTTTAGGACCTTTGTGTGGACGTAAAAACCCTGCGACCATTGCTGGATGTTTTTCAGGAATTTAAGGCCAGGTGATCCTTGTTTTCATTAAATTTACAGTCGAGGACAAAATTTTCGAGGGGCCTGTGCGATTATCGGAGGCGAAACGAAGAGTGGAGGCCAAGTATATATTCAAGGTTATACAATTTAATTGTTAAAGGACTATCATATCAGGATATATAAGTCGAGCGCGGTTGCTAAGTAAGAGGATTAAGGGCTAATCCCAGATCCCCCTTTCTAGACATTTTGGTACTTCTATAAGAATGTCTCTGTGCAAAGTTCTTAAATAATAGGAAGCGAGTCAATCAAGTATTTCGATCACGAAACGAATCACTTATAACAAATGTTTTTTCAGTCTTAATCAAAACCTAATCTCTTGGGCGGGTTAACTTTTCTTCCGGAACGAGTAGTGTTTCCAGGAACGGGAACTGGAATGGAAGACTTTTGATCAGACCGTAAAGCATCTTTCTTCTCTGCCGGAACAGGTGGCTGATCCTTAGAAGTTTCAGGAGGATCGGGTAAAGGGCTTCCTGCTACGTACTTTGCTTCCTTAGGATTTGGATTGAGCTGCCGTCTGTTTCTTCTAACCGTTGCGTTACTGTCAGTGTCGAGGTAATAGGAACGTGGCTCTGGTGTTTTGGCTACTACTACTGCGTTCTCTTTACGATCAGGGATATAAACACGATCGCCTGGTGACAGATGACTTAGCTCTTTAACTGCATGTCGTCGGTTGTAATCTTTTGTTTGCTCGGTCTTAATCTTGGCTTCCTTTTCACGCAATTTCGTTAACTCAGGCCATTGCGGTGTTAGTTTAGATGGGGTAGTTGGAAGGGTGGTGCGTAGTCGCCTTCCCATGCATAATTCGGCTGGGCTGAATCCGTTCTCAAGTGGGGTAGCTCTGTAAGCGAGTAGTGCTTCATATGGATCGTCGGATTTGGTAAGGAGGTTTTTAGTTGTTTGCACCATACGTTCGGCTTCTCCGTTGCTTTGGGGGTATTTTGGACTGCTGGTAATGTGTGTAAATCCCCAGTCTTCTGCAAATTTGGCGAATTCGGCTGAGGAATACTGTGGTCCGTTATCGGAGATCACGGTTTCTGGAATTCCATGACGCGCGAAAATCGCTTTTAGGTGATTGATCACTTCTTGAGAGGTGGATTTTCGAAGCACTCCAATTTCACAAAATCGCGAGAAGTAATCTACCACGAGGACGAATTCTTGTCCTTTCCATTCGAATAGATCGGTTCCTACTTTCTGGAATGGACGCTCGGGTAACTGTGAAGGAATCATGGGCTCTGCACGATTAGTTTTCGTCTTGATGCAAGTAGGGCATTCTCTGACAAGATCTTCTATCTGCTTGCTGAGATTCGGCCACCAGACACCACTTTTCGCCCTTTCGCGGCCTTTCTGGATGCCTTGATGACCTGTGTGTATCTTGTCTAATACATCGATTCTTAACGCTGAGGGAATTATGACTCTGTCGTCTTTCATTAGGATTCCCTGCTGAACAGTGATTTCTGCTCTGTACTGCCAGTACGGTTGGAGTGAACAATTCAGGTGATGTTTCTCTGGCCAGCTTTCACTGCATAACAGCTTAAGCTTTGAACAAACTTCATCTTCATCCTGATGAAGGTGTATTTCTTGCAAGCGGCGCTCTGTAGTTGGCAGGCATTCTACTATGTGTGAGACATAGAGGTTTAAATCTTCATTAAGTTGCTTCTCGTCTTTCGTGAGACTTCGGTGAAGCGGCGCTCTTGATAAGGTATCAGCTGTGGTGAGATCTTTTCCGGGTACATGGACTATTTGGTACGAGTAGCGCATAAGTCGCATCCGGAACCTCTGAATACGTGGTGGCATGTCCTGGAGACATTTAGATCCTAGTAAAGGCACCAACGGCTTGTGGTCCGTTTCGATAAGGAACTCTTTACCGAGGACAAAGTCGGAAAATTTTTTCGCAAGCCGAAGTAGTTGCGAGTGCTTCTTTCTCTATCTGAGCTTATCTTTGTTCGGTAGACGTCATAGAGCGTGAAGCGTAGGCGATTGGCCTCTTTGTGTCATCCTCTTGGACTTGTAAGAGGACTGCTCCTAATCCATACGACGAGGCGTCTGCAGATATAATAGTTTCTTTCTCGGAGCAGTAATGAACGAGAACTGGCGCTTGAGTCATTTCTTTCTTCAGGCGAGAGAAAGATTCTTCTTGAGCTTGGCCCCAGTGTCATTCGCTCTTGCTTGAAAGGAGATCGCGAAGAGGCATAGTCTTCTCGGACAGGTTTCCGATGAACTTCTGTTGGTGGTTGATCATACCCAGGAATCTTCGTAGTTCTGCAACATTTTGCGGTCTCTCCATCTTTTCGATTGCTGCAGTCTTGTCTGGATCGGGGCCTATTCCTTGAGCGCTGAGACTATGGCCCGCGAACTTCAATTGTTTCCTTGAAAATTCGCACTTCTCTGGGTTCGGGGTGATTCTTGCTCTGATCAATCTTGTTAAAACTGCTTCAAGTCGTTCATCGTGTTCTTTTTGCGTCTTTCCATGCACAAGGATGTCATCCATAATGCATATCACTCCTTCCAAACCTTCCAGCTCGTTTAGCATTCTCTTTTGGAATCGTTCTGGTGCTGATTTTAAACCAAAGGGGAGTCGCTGAAAACAATATCTGCCAAAGGGAGTCAGAAACGTAGTCAGGAGTTGAGAGTTTTCTGCTAGCTTCTCCTGCCAAAAACCGGAATTTGCGTCAATTTTTGTGAACACTGTGGACTCTCCAATCTCTCCTAGCAAGGCGTCAATCTTTGGAAGAGGATACGTTTCACGGCAAACGTTTTCATTTAGCTTTGTCAGATCCACACATATTCGGAGTTTCCCGTTTGATTTAGGTACTGTGACCATTCCAGCGCACCAGTTTGTAGGCTTGTCAACCTTTCTGATTACTCCCAGCTTCTCCATTCTAGCAAGTTCTTCCTTTACTTTGCTTTTCATTGGTAATGGAATACGTCTTGGGGTCATAATTGCAAACGGCTGAGCGTCTGACTTCAACTTGATTTCATATTCTCCCTCAAGTTCTCCCAGTCCATGGAACAGTTGAGGGTATTTCGCTTTAATCCTTTCTTCGTAACTTTGACTTTGGATTTCATTGATTCTATCCAATAAATTTAGCTTTTCAATCGCTGGCTGTCCCAGAAGAGACTCTTTTAAACCTTTGACAACATAAATATCTTCCGTCACGCACGTTTCTCCCAGGGATAAAGTATCACGAACTGTTCCCATTACCCGAAGACCATTGTGATCGGCTCCAAAGAGTCTTTTGGAGGTGGAGTGCAGTTTTCCTAAGTTGCATTGGCGAAAAACTTCTTCAGGAATAACTGTGACATCCGCGCCGGTATCAATCTTAAAATTTATTTCGGAGTTTCCTATTAATAGATTTGTACGCCATTTCTCTGATGTTTCGATTGTGTTGACAACTTCATTGACAGTCATTACAGAGATATCATCTTCGTCCGAATCCTCGCCAACTCTATGGACTCGTTTTGAAGATTTGCAGACCTTGGAATAATGACCCTTTTTGTTGCATGCGTTGCAGGTAGCATCTTTGGCTGGGCAACGCTGAGGAGGGTGACCTGGCTGAGCTCCGCATCTGTAACACGATTTTTGCTTCGTTTTCGAAGAACCTCTAAAATGCTTGGGTTTTGGACTTCGACGTTTGTTTTCTGGAACTTTCCTGTCATGTACTTCCGATATTTCGGCGGTACTTGAGTTGTTTTGAAGAATTTGATCTTGATGTTTCGTGATTTCGGCGGATTTAACTTCTTTAATTACTTGATCCAGAGTTAAATTGTCATTTGCCATCAATCGTCGCCTGAGATGAGAATCACGCAAACCAGCTATTATTTGAGTGTGCACCATTTGGTCACGAAGGTCCCCAAAAGAGCAGAGGTCAGCTCTTTTCTGAAGGTCTTCTATAAAGGTGAGGACAGATTCTTTGTCTTGCTGAAAGCGTCTTACGAACTGTGTTCTCTCGAAGACTAAAGCGACTTTTCCTTTAAAATGATCCTTGAATTTTTGTTTGACGTTTCCGTACTGGAGATCTTCACTAGACAGTTTGAAACTGTCATAAATGTCGGCGGCATTATTTCCCATTACGTAAATAAGCGTATTGATGCGCACTTTATCTGACAGCCCATCACGTTCCGTAGCTGCTTCAAATAATTCATATCGCTTGATCCAGTGGTCCCAATCGTCTGTTTTGGGATCAAACTTAGCCGGAGGAGGAATATTAAAATTGGCTGCGGCCATTTTCACGCTTCCACCTTGTGGGTTATTCGTCTGTATTGAGCCCGTTAAACTCGATGCCTCTGCGGCTGTGGGTGGTGACGTGACTGGCGTGCTTGTTTCCTCGATTCTTTCTTCGTTTGGACCTTCAGCGTTGGAATTCATTCACGCGATGTGAAATACAGTGGCGAAACAAATTTCTTTTCCGCTACTTCTTGTTCCTGCTGTAGGATCCCGCTTCTGACACCATGTGCGATTATCGGAGGCGAAACGAAGAGTGGAGGCCAAGTATATATTCAAGGTTATACAATTTAATTGTTAAAGGAGATTACATGAGCAAGGTCTAAGGTCAACTGAACTATTAAACAATCATATCAGGATATATAAGTCGAGCGCGGTTGCTAAGTAAGAGGATTAAGGGCTAATCCCACAGGGCCATCTTTTTTTTTTGCTTTTCACTTGACTAATCAGGTCGTGCCGCGTGGGAAATTTGATTCAACCAATCATAAGCACTACCCAGATCTCGGTAGTGACGCGTCATCAGTATGGAATTTCTGCGCTCGTTTCTCAGACATCATTTGGCGAGGAAACCAGTGGTAGTGTCGCCAAATGTTGGCTGTTTTCTCAGGCTAGCGGAAGATGAGACTAAAAACATACGTTATCTTTATTCATCATTCTTACCATATATTAAAATTTAGGATCAAAAGGTGCAAACGTTCGTGTTTTATGAAGCACTTCTGTGTTTTATGAACCATTTCTCCCGGCCGATCACTTGAATCAAGCTGAGAGCGGGCGTTATGAAACACAGTAAATGTAGGAGATCACATGTCGAGCGTAACATCACGATGCCTCGAACAGTTCGGATGGTCCGCGTGTGAGTAGCTAACACAAGCAGAAAACTAGTTTAGCAACTGTTGGTCACCGTAAAGGGCTTCAATTGATAAAGTCTAAGACAATAGCCGCACTGAACTACCCAGATCTTGGTATTGCTTCTGATTGGTCGTTCCGCGAGGAAAGTTTGCTTCAGCCAATTACAAGCACTACCCAGATCTGGGTAGTGACGCGTCATCAGTATGGAACTTTCTGCGCATGTTGCTCAGACTTCATTTGCGGAGAAACCCGGTGGTGGCGTCGCGAAAGGCCGGCCGTTTTTCTGGCTACAATAGATAACGCTTCGGGCTCTGAAGGTTCGCTAAAAGGACTCAAGAAATCCTGGGTTGATGTTGGTTTGTATAACCACTGATAACGCTGCTGAAATGCGCGAAGATGTATATGTAAATCTCATTTCTTTAGCTCCAACTACCGAGAGTAGGTCATTGCTCACGCTATTCCTTCTAGTATGGTAGCAAATCTCTAAGCTCAAAAATCAGTCAATTCCGCTTCGCTAATTGATAGTTTAATTATATCATTTTCAAAATTATTGAAACTTTGATGGTGAATGCAACATTAGGAAACATAAAACAAGATTCCTTGCCCAAAAAGTTACCGGGACTGTCGAGAAACAGGCCCCAGGTTAATGTGCCCCAAAGTGGCAAACAGCGCATTTCCGGTCGTCGCGTCTCTCCACCCGGGTGGTGGAGCCGGAGAAGCGACGACCGGAAACACGTCTGTGTACGCAGTCTTGCGCGAGGACCGAGGACGCGTGTTGTCCTCTCTCGTGAACCTGTGCACAATAGAGAAAAGATTGGACAAAGAAACTAATAATGATTGCATTTCTCTAATTACTTGAGTTTAATTTGATAACATTTCTTACAACTAGAACAATACTTTGGGACAGCTGAAGCACATGCATCAAAATACCATTACTAGGCAGTTTTTTCGCCCCAGTATTTCGTATAAAAAATCAAACACACAAAAAAATAAAGTCTCCAGGGAGCGGAACGTAAAAACGCTTAAGACCGTAACGAAATAGGAATGTTCAAATCTGCGTAAGCACTAAAGCAACCCTTGTTTCCATGGAGACGAAGTTTAAATATGGAACTCGGCGCAGAATTTAAGGCGCTGTTGCTCGTTTCGGGTGAGGAAGATATTGGAAGGCCTGTGGTCTCTCCCGAAGCAAAGGGAAGCGTTCATTTACTTGATTTTCGCATCAGTCTTTTTAAGTTCCCGAAATAATTCATCATCTAATTTTTTTCGTTTTCGTAAGTCAAGCACTTCCAGAATATTGCTCACTCCTGCAAGAGAAAGCGAAAAAGGAGGTTATTTCGTACACTAATGATCCGTAAGAGCGATAATATGCAAATGATGAAATTATGCACAGTGGAGGCAGTGCAATTCCAGCGCTACCATCCCGTCAGTGTTCTTTTTTTCGATTCATATTAAAAAATCAGGCAGTCATTGCGTAATCCCAAAACCTCGTTAAAACAACAATGTTTAAAGATAGAACTCAATTTTCTGTGGCCCTGGTATGGTGGAAATTAAGCGGGGGTTAATCTGACCACGGCCTACATAAGACGCGAAAGGAACTATAGTGAGAGCTGCCAACAAACTGAATAAAACGGAAAAAAAAACGACTCAAAACATTAGAAAACAGAAAGAATAAATAACACAACCAAAAATAAAATATGAAATACAAAAGAAAGGAAGGACAGACAAACTTGGAGTAGATTAAAACAGATTGTAAGTACCATTTATACGGGGTTTTCTAGGATTATTATAAGTCTTGAATAAATAAAACATTTTATTAAAATGACGGTTTTACAACCTGGTAATCAGTTCTTAAGAACTGTTAAAAAATTAGGAGCAAACGATCATTATTTCAAGTAAACAACATACACCTTAAAAATTTTTTGTCCAGTGTTCCTTACTGTTCATTCATCGTCCGGTCGGTCTCTGGTGTTTTACGACCGTGTTTTTTGCCGATGTCTTGCTGTTGTCGCTGTCCTCGAGGATTGGAAGTGCATCATAAAGTGCTAGGACCAATCACAGCAAAGATCAGGGCACGCGAACAAGCCACAAAAACCACAAACTAATTGACTTTCTTGCTTGCAATATAGTTTTCTCATGTCTGATTGGCCTTTTTTCTTGCAAGAAAAATAGGTGTAAAAAATTCACCGTAAAAGGTCTAGTAAACGCCAGGGCGTCTATTTAATTTTAGGGGTCCAAGCGGGGCCTTTAATAGATAGGAGGCATTTAAAAGAGAGAGGCATTCATTCTCGTACCTGTTACAAGCTCAACAAAACTAACATGCTTTTTGAGAAAATATCAAGAGATTTTAATAATAATCCACTCCATCAATTGACACATTTTTTATTTAGGCCGTATAGAGATCTATATCTTTCTTTCAAATCCTAACAGCGATGTCAGAATCCTCACTGAGGGTTATTGTGTTGCCATCGTTAGTCTGTCCTTACTTTGAAATTGACATTGAACAAGATGAAATACACAAAGGATGATTTAGCTCGTTTTTGCTAATTCCTAGTATTTTGTAATTCTCATAGGTGGCGTTTATTAGAGAGGGGCATCTAATACAATTTTTACAGCGTAGATTGGGTGTTTACTACATAAGAAGCGTTTATTTGGTCATTTACGGTACCTAATTTTGTATGTGAAAGGAAACAAATCAGGGTCATAATATAACGTCTTTTGTCTTAAAGAGGGTAATGAAATGAGCAATATTTCTCTTAAAAAGGGTCAGGTTTTAAAGGCTTCTACGGTACACCTCTACCCCAAACTTACATTGAGCTGTGCCCTCCCTCCGCATCCCTCTACCCTGCTAGCAGAGGTTTCCCGCATGGGTTGTCTGTCGCGTAGTTGGTTTGTTTACGCTCCGTTTTGTCACGGGGCGTAAAGAAACCAACTAGGCAACAGAAAAGCCCACGAACGACTTCGTATTATAAGGCGTTAAAAGCCATGCAAGAGAGAAACCTCTGCTCGCAGGCAAGGGTACATCACTCGGGCCCTATTACTAAGCTATCTGTGGAAAATGGTATAAAATTGCTGCATGCATAATAAATCTACGGGGAATTGTGCGGAAATCTTACCCAAACTTCCCCTATACATAAACTGAGCTGGAGAATTCTTGCAAAAATCAATTAAAGACTAAACTGTCGCGGGTGTGATGGCAGGGGAGAATACAAAACCTCGACCCCCCGTTTGGACCCCCATCTGGACCCCATTTGGACCCATATTTTGGCCCAATTTGGACCCCCATCTGGACCCCCATCTGGACCCCATTTGGACCCCCATCTGGACCCCATGTAGACCCCCATTTGGACCCCCATCTGGACCCCATGTGGGCCCCCATTTGGACTCTCATTTGGACCCTATCTAAACCCCCATCTGGACCCCCATTTGGACCCCCATCTGGACCCTTATTTAAAACTAAAACAAAAAAAAAAAAGAAAGCGAGAGTTTTTTATTTTTGGTTTTGCCCAATGCGTGTTACAAACTAAAAAAATTTTGAATAATGTCAAGATGGAATACATACCTCACATCCGGATAAATAACACCATTTATTTGTTTGACGAAACGATTTCTTCCACTGTGCTACGAAGGAAAAACCTTTTCGCGTCCGTGATCTAGAGATCGCGAGCGAGGGCCGATTGTCGTGAGATAAGACTGGCGGACTTGCGGGCATTCAGAGTGTCTCCTCCCCATTCTCCGTGCGGCTTGGTAGTTTTCTCGCAGACTTCGGTGAAAATGGCGGTACGTGAGGTAAGTGTTTTTTAACTGCTCCTCATCAGTACTTCCAAAGGCCATCAATACATATCAAGGTTCAATGTTAAAATTAATTGATTTGTACGCATTTCCGGAGAATTATTCTTTCATCGTTTGATGCCTTAAAATTTGCATCACAACGTACCCGCAGCTGTCAAGCTCTGCATAACTTATAAGTTGCTTGTTATGAAGATTTATTCAAATAATCTGAATTTTAATATGTTTATCAAGGGTAAACCAATCATTTGAAATCACGTTTCTGCCCAAGTTAACGTGTCGGCTCTTTAAACGTCTGCTTTGCGCGATTGGCGAAAGAAATTTTCGGCTTATGAGAGCTTACGCCTAAATTTTGCCCCAACAATGAAAGCATTGTTATCGTAACACAAATGCAGCATGAATTGGAAAAAATTTCTTGTTTTAACCTCTGGACTGTCTACTTCAGTTTAAGTATTCTACTAAAAATGGTTGGTGCAGGTTACTGTTCATTACCGTGTTCTTTTAGAGTTTAGGACTAGAGGGTCACGTGTTGACTAATAGAATTCAAACTGCGAAGAATATCTTGTTACATTTGGCAAAGAGAAAAACGTACTCCACTTTTACGGTAGAACTGAGCTAACCTGAACTCCCTACTAACTTGAACTAATTTTACTTTTGCTTTGGCGCCTCTGAGTTTTTAACAATAACTGACCAAGTTCTCGCGCGGTCATTGGTCGGGAGGCATGTCTATTAGAGTTTATCGCTTTTCTTGGGAGTTTTCAAAGCGAAGTTCTTGTGTATCAGTAATCTTTTTTGTTGAGATAAAACTACTTTCGAGCAAGTGATGTTAGAGTTTACAGTTCATTTATTATAGTGGTAATGTAGTATAGGTGAATGTTACAGTTTTTAAAAGAATGATAATTAATGATTATAGGTAAATTCTCTTTGGAGTTGATCGAGCGTTGCATTTTTAAGAATGATATGGGGAGCAGTGCAATAAAAAGTTATATATTTATTGGTAAGCATATTGGTCTTTGGTTTACTCAACGCGAAAGTGGCTTCTGTACTCGCCAAATGGAATTTTTAAAAAACTTTAAACTCTACTTTTAGGCGGTTCCAGATGGGAATCCAGATGGGGGTCAGGATGGGGTCCAAATGGGGGTCCAAATGGGGGTCCAGATGGGGGTCCAAATGGGGATCCAAACGGGAGTTCAGATGGAGGTCCAAATGGGGGGTCCAGGTTTTGTACTCGCCCTGATGGCAGCGAAACGCTCACCGCTTGCTCGTTTCTCATGCCGATATATTTGATTCCAAGATAACCGGAATACCCACAACTCCAAACATATATTCCACACCTTGAGTTTTCAAGGCACAGGCCAGGAGAGTAGCGCCATTTCGAGCATCGCCTTCGACATCTTCCACTCTTCCTGTCGTCATTTTGAAATCTGTGATACCATACGTGTCTTCATACACCGAGTGGGTATCAATTAGTAACAAATGTGAAACAAAAATCGGGAACGCTGGAATGGGAATTGCAAAACCGTCCGTATTTTCGCGTATTAAAGTACTGCGCACTAATAGTCAAACAAAAGGCCTGGAGCGAGGCTGAAAACGGAGACCGAGAATTTTGTCCTGCTTTTCTCTCGCCAGGTCCCTGGCTCCGGGATAGTCGGCCCCGCTGAATTGAGTACGCGCGAACACGAAAACTGAAAAAAGGAAAAAACGTTTCGCGTGCCTTTTACTTTCGCGTTTTCCTCACCATCTGAGCGCCTGGAACAGGCTACACCAGGCTCGATTACCAGCCTCTCGATTACTCCTAGACCACGAGTAGTCCTCCATTTTTCCTCAGGGATAGTAGAGCGAGCGAAACCCGAGTGCGCGTGAAAATAACCCCACGCAAGAAAAGGCGACACGGGGCGGGGAGAGAGAAATATGAAGAGCCAATCAGAGTTTTGCGTTGTGAGAGCAACGAATAAGTTCAAAAGCTTGGGCTTTGTCTGTAGTCCCTCATTTTTCTCTCTCACCGCCGCGTGTCGCCTTTTCTCGCGTGGGGTGATTTTCACGCGCGCTCGCGTGTCGCTCCCTCTACTATCCCTGAGGAATCGTAGTCTAGATTACTCTTCCCCTTTCTCTTCTCAGGGAGGACCGACAAAGCCGCAGAAATCGAGCCTATAGCCTCACGTCCACGCCCTAGGGCTGTGTGGCTCGCGCGCTTCGCGCGAGGAGGCACCGTACACTAAACCGATTTTGAGAAAACAACGACCATTTTGCAGCGTAGCTGGAATTAAACAGCGAAACTTATTGAACCTATTGGGTTTTTTTGTTTTTGTTTGTTTTTTTTTACGCTCTCGTTCCCGTCGCGTCGCGGGATCTTGAAGTTCCTATTGACGTGGTTGACGTAAACTGTCAAAAGTTTACCAGTCATTGAGTATACCAGATATTAAAATCCATGCTTCCATGCTCCACTTACCTGTCTCTCCTCAGCTCCCCCGTGGTTTTCGCCCAACTTTTCTCGATGCGCTTTCCCTACTATCTTGGAGCCTGGATCCATGGAACAGACTACTTTATGTGGTCATGGGATGGCACGCTGATGTAGACGGTTACTGAAACCCAATTTTTCGCTTAGCACATCTTCCTCGAGTATGCACACTGTAATGTTGCCCATTTTTCTTACTTTCTTTCTTTCTTCATTTATTTACTTCCGCTGGCAATTACACAGATAGTCAAAATAATACATTTAAACACAAGCAGAGGAAACCCTTATATATAAAAGTGATATCTGCCTTATTAGGACATTTTATACAGAACACGAGGATTCCTTATTTGTCAAATAATTTATCTATGTGCTTATCAGATAGACTGATATGGAAACTTGTACCCTAAACATAAATCTTTCATTATTTGGATTAAACTCATCAATATAAAATTCATTAACTTTATTACTAAACAAAAATAACTGATCAGTTATTATTTTTATGGCTACAGGCAGGCTATTCCATAAATCTACAATGTGATCGAAAAGTAAAAATTTAAAAACATATCTTCTAAAGCGACCCTTAGAAAGTACTGCTTTTGAGTTGTTTAAGTCAATAAATCCTTTAAGGCATTTTTTAAGAAAGCATAAATCTAGAACTTCCCTTCTAAACTCGAAAGGCAAAAGACCTAATTTGACTATACGTTAAAGCTGCTTTTCAAGCTGAAGCTGGACAGCGTGCTCACTCATTATTTTTCACGACAGTTGATTTTGATTGATTATCGTGGGCCACGTGTTAATTTTCATTGTCTAGTTACATTTGCAACTTGATTTTCATTGGCTGTTTAACGGTCCGATTTGATTTATCCGATTACAAGTTAAGCTTGTAACAGGACAGTTTTGGTGTTACAATAGCTAAATAACGCAATAAATATAGGCTGTTAAGAGCCAATTAGATTCGAGCATTGTTATTGTCACAATTAAAAATTAAATCAGCAAATTTGCTTAGTTGCCAGTTGCAGTATTGTTGTTACTGGAAATAAATCATACACGCTTTTCAAAATTAAAGCTGAAAAGATTTCCTTTCTATTCAGATGTCATAATCATACTTGGGTGAGCTAGTTTTGTTCTATCCTGAATAAACTTCGGTTTCATTAAAAAGTGAAACACAGATATTTTGCACTCAGTAAACTTTATTTTTTTTTGGACCGTTTCAAAGGGAAGCAACGCTAACACTTCAGTTTTCATCTGATGTTTTTTAAGCTCGAAAAAACTCTCAATGAAAAAAGGACAATCAATGATATGAGGTTATGCCCGCTGGGAAAATATGAAGCTACAAATTGTTCATTTTTTCTATATGAATGACAATGGTCACTTCCCAAGACCAGCTCTAAATTTTCTTCTAAGTTAACCAAATGCTTCTGGCTGTTTTTGTGTGGCAATTCTCTTATTGCTTTTCAAATTGACTCCGTACAGTATTCGCTTAGTGTCCTTTTTGTAAAGCTGTTTTAAAAAATTGTATTTTTGCATCAATAAACCCGCGAAGGACTCATTCAGGCTCTGTGGATAACTGTTCAAATTTCCAAACAACACTTTTTGTCGTTTCAAAAGATGTCATGAGATACTGTTTCCTCAAATACTGATCTTGTGGCTTCATGTTTTCTTGTTAGCATGAGTTTTGCAAGGTTTCCTGACCAACAAATGGAAACAAATGTTTTGTGGTCAGGATGACTAAAGCACGTCATGGTTCATTAAATAAAACTGTCCTATTACGTTCTACCCTCTTCATCACATGATTATACAAGGGTTATTTATTTGGTTGATGCCTTTTCCATACCATCATATCAAGCAATTGATGGTAGTTAAGTGCCTACAGTCAACCTATTCTCTTAAATCCGTGGTGTTGTTTACCCTGCGAGCACGTGTCAAAAAAGATTACAGTTCTTGGGATTACGTTTACGTCGTCGTTTTTCGCGGCTTGTGGCGTAGCCACTTGCCGCTCGGGTTTATAGTTTTTGGGCGTGCTACACCAATACCTTTAAAGAGAAGAATTATACACAGCTTGTGGGCCCTTGCAGTCTAGGCTGATCGAGTGGAATCCAGGAGGTCGTTCTTCACTGCGAATACAAGTAAGCTATACTAATGACCGACCTCGTATGACTGTTTTCCTGCCCAGATTACATACTTGACAAAATATTGTTTTGCCGTCTTTGTTATTGTGCATTTCAGTAGAAAAAAAAAACCGATTATGGTTTCCATATTTTTTTTTGTCTTTTATGTGAGCAAGCAAAGGTAAAAAAAGCTGCGCGGGATATTCCGCGTAAAATATGTGGTTGAGCTAAATGGTTTTAATTCTAAGTCATTTCCCGTTCTACTCATTATTTAATAGTCAAAGTGGAAAAAGCTTTCAAAATATATTTTTGTAGGTTATATTTTCTCCCCTTGGGCACATTTCCCTTTTGATTTCTTTCGTGTTCCTTTTATGTGGCTCTCACACCCCATTTCTTTCTCCACAGAAATAAAGGTCGTCAAACTCGTGCTGTAAGAGGCGTATAATTCTCGTTTAAATTATGACGTACAAACGAAACTTGGATTGTCGAATTTAAGGTTCCGCTCTCTCCAGTTTTTTATTGGAGAGAACAAAAGTTAACCATTTTAAAAATAAAATTCAGCAAAAACAAAGCACCGATGTACGACAAACCTAAACATGGACAAAGAAGCACCTAATCGCAGTTGGTAATCGAACCAACCAACATGTGGAACCGGAAAAAAATCCAAGTCGATCTTATTAGCCGAGAATGAAAAACCAAAAATACCGCACGTAACTCCTTTGGAATCCTTAATTAACTATATTACGTTTTATTATTTAGTCCTACGTATTCTCAGTCTACCGCCCCCCTCCCCCCAAACCCCTCTAGGACCCAGTTAGGTTGTGCGTTTCTAGGAATCTGCCCGATGGTGGTGGGAGATTTGTCATTTATTGATAGCACATTGTCAGTACAATCTTATTTAGCGGGGACTAAAGCCCAGTTGATACGTGAAACTTTTTTAATTTAACATCTAATGAATCCGATGATAAACTAAACCGCAATTTTGAAGAATTGCTGCGTGATGATAAAATTCAAACAACTTTATCTGCTTTATTTTCTTGATCCAAGCATTCGTGGTTTCATGATCATGGCGGAGAGTGAAATCAAAGCAGGAAGTGAGAGTGATGTCATATCACCCAGTGAACAAGGACTGGACTTTGATGAAGAGACTTTGAAAGGTAATATAACGGTGTATTACCAACGGACCGAGGGACAAAAGCAACATTTTTGACGAAAAATAAAAGTTAACAAAATAAAACAACAAAATGAAACGATTTCAATGCAGCCTTTTTAGTATCATGGTCAACGCTGCTACAACTGACGCAAAGAACAGAAATGGAATTTTAAAGTAAGATGTGGACTAATAAAGTACATCGTGCTAATAAAAGGAAATGCTTAACAACGTAATAAAGTATGATGGCTGATGAACAATAGGAAGCTTAAGTAACGACGAAGGCGACGTCAAGGACAGCGGCAAAACAGCAATAGATTTAGATTGGCAAAAAAACAACTCTGCACGTTTTTTTTCACGCTTTTTTGTACATTTTTTGCCGTTCCTGCATGACTACGACGTGAGCCGAATGCCTATTTTCACGAACTGTGGAGGACGTGAACACAAAAGAACGACCATGTTTTTCTTTTCTTGAAGTTCGTTACACTCTTTTAGAATTCAACTCCAGAAAAAATTGCCAGCATTTGACGAATTGAACGAGATGGAATAAGTGCAATTAAGTCAGGCTTCACTTTATCAGTGACTTTTTTGTAGCCCTCGCCGTCGTCGTTGCTTAAGCTTCCTCAAGAAAACAAATAATTACGAAACAACGGGATGGTTTTAAAATAGTTACTTAAGGGATGATTCTGGTTGAAAGCCATGTTTTTATTCATTTCTTTTTTTCCCAAAAATCTAGCCGATATTTCATTCATAGAATACTGACACAATTAGGTTGCAGTCATTGGTTCAATAAATGTTAAAGAAAATTTTTGGATGACTTTTCGAACTTTTTCAATGATTGAAAATGAGGAGGAATATTTGAAATTATTGTTGAACTTAAAGTGAATAACTACAGTAAAAAGGCAAAGACCAGATAGTTAACCAGTACGAGAAGGTGCCTCTGAATTGACATTAGCGGACTAACTGGTTTAAGCATGTACATTTGCTCCACCGTTTTTTAATTCCAGTTCAACCCGATCTCCCCCGAAACGCAACGCGTAGAGCGCTCGCATTTTCCTCTTGGATAGATTTTAATTAAGCTAATTAAATAAATAAATGAATAAATAAATAAATGGTGACCACCTACCTTTCCCCTGATAAGTCACAATTATGCCCTACGAGAGAAGTAAGTATATTAACTTGGGGATGGGGGAGGGGGGGGGGGGGGTTGCTGTAGGTGGTTAGTTACCCAGATACCACAATTAATTAATCCAAAGAACTGCAGTTAGAAATGCGATGACTGATAATTCACATACCCAAATGAATCCACCTATTGACGCCTGCTAAAAGCCAAAAACAAAAAAAAAACAAAGCAAAAATAAAATGAACTAAACAAAAAATGGACGAAAGGTGAAAAACCACAATAAAAATCGATGGAAACCGAAAACCCACAGAGCCTGGTAGTCTAAAACGGCAATCAAATCATACTATAGTTTTTAAATAATTTGCAGATGTTCATGTAAAGTAATGAGCGGTGAATTCGTGGCACACATCGTGGTATTTACTTGAAGAGTTGTTGTTCTTGTTACCACAATACGGTAACTAATATGGAAACCCCCAAAACAAGCTTTAAAAATAAAACCAAGAGCCATTATAGCTTTTGATAAAACTGAGTACACTAAAAAACGAAAAAAAGAAAACCGCCGAAAGGGAATTCTCCTGTAAAACCATAAATTTGAAGAGGACGAATCCCGAAAAAAGCGCCAATCTTAATGCAGTAAAACCATAAAACTATAAACGCCAATATTAAGTCCCCTATTAACGACGTAACAATTACCGATGTGACCCAATGATAATCTCAATATACACCAATGAAAAGCTTGATTCTTTGAAACGCAAACTTGATACTTCGAAAAAAAAATCTCGATTCTTTTAAATGCAGCCTTGAATACCTGGAACGAAAACTTGATAACATTCGAAACAAAATAATCTTTGTAATACAAGTCAACATTAAACTTTATTTGCATACTGGATCTGAATAGACCTTTCCACGAGATCAATAAGTTAGGGAAAATCTGTCGACAACACTGGAAGGAGCGTCTTAAAATTAGTAAAATTGTCAGCTCCGCAAAGTCGCGAAATTTTACAGACGTTTGTATAGTTGTTAGGGGGGGGGGGAGGTGGGGGGGTGAGGGGGCACATTTGTGCCACCCACCATACAAGAGGGTCTCAATGGGGTTAACGATAGGCGTAAAACGGCCAAAAATTTAGTCGATAGCCGTAAAAATTGAAAAATTTTAACCGTTAGCCGTGAATAGGGTAAGAAAGAGTTAACCGTAAAAGAAATTGTTCCCTAGATTTGTTAGTTTTAAGGAAGGTTTCTAAACTCACTTATGGTTGCGTTTTTATTTCCCGGCTACTTTGACTGCGTACGCACGTTAGGCCAAGCGCCTAGCTTTTAGATGTTTACCTAGGACTACCTAGACCTAGGCTCCATTTCCGCCGCCGCTCTCTCGGGGAATTAATTTTTTCTACAGCGAAAGTCTGGCTTCTTGCTGGGGATTAATATTTGAGATTTTCAGGAGGTCGTGCCCTCGAAATACTAGCAACACGCAGAGATGTCACTCTTTGTAAAGCACGTCGCCGATAAACAACAATTCCATGTAACAATTCCCTGTTTTTCTCTGACGCTACGGCGTCTTTCCACGCAATCTCGGTCAAGGCATTTCGGTGGCGTATCTGAGAAAAAAACTCGCTCGGACCACGTGACCCGAAACGCATCAGCCGCGCGAAATAATGAGGCCTACGGACAAGGCAACGGCAGACAGTCGTTCTGTACAGTCCTTCGTTATCATCAAAAACACTAACACGGGAACTGTTTTACATTCGCCGTTTTCACACTAGAACTAGAAATGGATTATCCATCTGAGACTTGCCTGTGTACAGTCACCCTCTCCCCCACAGACACTTCTCCCTTCCTCCTTCTGAGGGGAGGGGGCGGCTGTACACAGGCTACCTGAAATGGATAATCCATCTTCAATGAAATTGTCCGTCAAAATTGACGGAGAAAGCCAGGCGGATTGTTCTGATTCAAAATTAAAACCATTCCATTTTCAAATTAAGACATATTACTTATCTGACGCGAATTATCAAACGGATAACCCGTCTCACCCGAATAATCCGCCTCTAGTGTGAAAACGGCCATTTCTGTTATAAATGAATGTCGCGCCCCGGCCTTGAGTTGGGCGTTTGCGTCAGTCGGCTTTTGCTTTTTCACAAAGATTATTTTTAAATTGACTACTGATATTTGTATGGGTAAAATAATATTAGAAGCGGAATACTTCATAAAAAGTATGATCTATCAAATGTTAAAATTTTTCCAAAGAATGGCTTATTTCATCCTGAGATGATCCTAAGACCTTTATTTTTCTTTAAAGATACAAAAAATACCGCTTTATTAATATTTAACTCCTTGAAACAAAAGAAATTAATTTTTAACTTTGTTGTTAACCGTAACTGGAAAAAATTAACCGATAGCCGTAAGAGAGCCAAAATTTCAGCCGATAACCGTAAAAGCTACCACCCCATTGAGACCCTGAAACAAACGTCTGTAAAATTTCACGGCTTTACGGCGGAGCTATATCTTCGTTAGTTTTCAACAAATCACTATCAAACTTGGCAGTTTTACTAATTTTAATTGAAAAAACCGTGAAAGGGTCTGTTGACTGTAACTTTAGAATCGCAACTGGGCGAAAAATTGCTTGAGGCTACCGAGAACAACCAAGGCAAAATACACAGACCGAACCAGATAAGGAGAATGAAACAAGCTGAAAATTCATAAAAAATTAGCGGCAAGTGAGCAACTGACTAATTGAATCTACCTCTCTCTTCTTCTACTCAAACCATGAGCTAAAAATAAAATGTAGAATGATTGAAGGTAGTAATTAACGATACTTCAATTTGCTTCATTTTCAGCAATTGCACAGGTTTACAATGATGAAGGCAGTGAAGCTTACGACAAAAGAGACTACAGCAACGCCGTTTACTTTTACACTGAGGGGATTAAAGTGAATTGCAAGGACAAGGATCTGATGGCTGAACTGTACAGCAACAGAGCACATGCACACCTTTGTCTGGGTGAGGCTATTTGTATTTTCCAGGGTTTAGTAGGTTGCGTACTTGTAAGACTTTCAATTAATTGCTATCAGGTGTTGTGCTTGTTCAAAGCCCTCACTGTTGTTTTGATACAAAAACGAACATAACGTGTTGTTTGATTGATTGACTTGGCCTGCCGACAACACAAGATAATATTTTATTTGAAGTCTTATACCGGCATGGTTCATCAACGTTTTTCAAATATTTCAAAATTACAAAATATACTAGTTATTCATTACACTACGACACTCGGTGGGGGGAGGGGGGGAGGGGGGTTATTCTCTATACATGGAAGCTCCGCCCGAAAGGGGTACATTTTTCAGGCTCAAGGTCTATGAAAGCGAGGGGAATTCAGGAGTTAATTATATGGAAGGGTAGAAAAATCTGTATCTTTTGATTATTTCGAAAAGGCACACGATATTTTAGGTGTTATTTTTCAATGGAAGGTATACGACGGGGGTACCTTTTCTGTCAAAAATGGTATATAAAAGCGTAAGGGGTTGGACCTCAGGGCGGAGCCTCCCCGCATGGAACTGTGTTGAGGGCTTTCCCAGTTTTTTTACACTTGCGAAAACTATCCCGCATTAACCGATTGTATTTGCTTTAAATTGTGATTACCTTGCCGCACCTGTTGTGACTGTGTTTGGGTTTGTTTTCCAATATTTTTTGAAGGAAATTACAGTGACTCACTGAGAGATGCAAAAGATGCCACTGACATACGGCCATCGTCACTCAAAGCGATAACAGCAGGTGATTTTGATACCTAGTCTCTTAGGTTTACCTTGATAATGTCATTACGTTCAAAGAGAAGAGTTCGCATTACCAGGACCTCTCGGAAGCACCACCCTCGTATATCGTAGTTTGACTATGCAAAGCGTTTTGAGGCCTAAATTTGAGGCTTCAGTATTAGGGTTAACGTGGTAGTCATTGTGTCCATGTTTACGGTTGCCTGAAAAAGGGCATATGGCAATAAGCGTATAGCACATTTAGTAAGAGTATAGACTATGGATATGACGTGATGAGCCGCAATTTATTTTTCCCTGTCTCCAGCGCGTGATTTTCCAAGAAACTTTGCTGGGAAGTGGAAGTAATAACTGTCAATGTTATTGTAAAAAAAAAAAAAAAAATTTTGTTGTCCGCGAGCGTTTGTTAGTTTCTTGTCAGAAACTGCCGGGGATGGATACGCCTGAGATACCAGATTTGAGGAAACTTTGCTGTATGTTACAGTTTTACTGAATTATATATTTAAATATTTCAGGAGCTAATGCCTGTTTGCAAATGAATATGTTTGAAGACGTGATCGCGTGGTGTGAAAGAGGATTAGAAGTATCCTTAAATTCATGCTTTTCAACTCAATTGTAAAAAGGTGTTGCAACGTGTTCATTATACGCATCATTCTACATTCCCGGTTAAAATTGTTGAAACGCTTGCGAATTTCTTCCCCCCTCCCCCGTTTTAAGACGTTTTTTGCGTAAGCAAACCCCTGACACCAACATTAGGGGATGGAGAGGGAAGCAATACGTGTATTCGTGGAACGACTTATTTTATCTTGACTTTGCATTCCGGATCCTTAATTTTCCGCAAATGGGCCGGCAACATCCCCACCAAACCGGCCAATGGTGTTTATCAAGTGAGGATAAAGGGATCTCTCTGGTGTTTATATATCTCAATTGGTGAGATATGCTAGGATCTGCACGTCAAAGGTGGACTTTGTTGATAGACTTCGCCCACTTTCTTCTACGTCTAAATCAACAACCTTGAAAAACAACCTTGCCCAGTTGTTCCAATGCCGGTTAGCGCTAACCCGGGTTTCCTCTATCGGATAATTTTCTCTATTCTTTTTAGAGTATCCAATCACGAAATTGTAGGCAAAGAGAATTAAACTGAATTTGACTTTTAAGCTGTCATATTTGAGTTCAAATTTAGCAATAACCCTGGGTTATCTTAACCCAGCTTCGAACAACGCGGCCCAGCTTTTTTCAAAATCCACACTACTTCTTAAATCCTTTAAAAATTATTCAAGCGCTATGGGGTGATCATCGATAAGTATCAAACTACACTGCAGGAGATGAGACTGGTACTTTTAAAATATGCGCACACTCTCTTTTATTATTTAATTGACGGGTGTGTTTAAATCGTTATTTAACCCATTAAAGTTTTTTGGGGGTTGTTTTCCTACTCATATACCTTGTCCGTGACTGTGCTCACATTGTGAGTGGCTCCTCCTAAAATGTTCTACAATTGGTATAGGATTTGATGGAGCCGAGACCAATTATGGAATTGCACACCGTTTTTAGGCATCCTAAGATAACAAGTACTTAGTCCCCAGGCCTCATTATTCCGCGCGGCCAATGCGTTTCAGGTCATTTGGTACGTACGAGTTCGAACGAGTCTGAACGTTATTCGTCTCGCTTACGTCACCGAAATGCACTAACCGAGAACAGACTAGGCAAAGAGAGCAGCGAGAACAATCAATATATCAGTTGTTTTGGTATTTAAGTGCCAATGTAGCTTTGGGAATCTATTTCAAAAATTCCTTTGAAACTAAGTGATCACAATTTGGGCCCAAGAGCCTTTCAAAGTTTTAGCCCCTTACTCTATGTTACTCAATGCTACACCTGAAAATTAAACTATTTTGGCAGCAATGTTAAGTTTAAAAAAAATTGATAATAATAATAGAACAGTCGCAACTTGGGACTTCAAGAATTTTTATGAATTAACAGTTAGCTACAGCTTGCATTATCCTTTCTCACCAGCTTTTTCGTGTCACACACATTCTCTAGAATGATCTCCATACGTTTCCGTAAGGAATTAGTTATAAGAATTTGATAAAAGATCTAAGCATTTCCCCTTTGGTGATTATTCAATTTATCAATTTTTATAACCTGTTGTCTTGATGAAGTATTGATAACGTTGAGAGAAAAAAAATGTGCTTCCATTGCATAATAGACAATTTTTAATACTATCGCAGAAAGTTTTTAAAAAGTTTAATAGAAATTAATTAAGATATTGTTTAAATTTTCTAGTCTTTCCAAAAAAGCAAAAGCCAACAAGGACTACACAGCAGCGCTTTCAAAAAGGATGGCATGGACAGTTATGACCTTGCAATCAAAGCATTGAAAACAGGTGATTTTAGAGCAGCCCGGGATTATTTTGAGTTAGAATTCAAGCAGGCCAAAAAGAACAAAGAAATGGATAGGGAATACCAAGCATGTATGAACCTTGGCAGTGCTTATCACTCTCTCGGGCAGTTCCAAAAAGCAATGGAATTCTTTCAGCGGGCTCTTGGTATCTTAGAGGAGACTGGAAACAAAAATTCAGAAGGAACAGCATATTCAAACCTTGGCTGTGCTTATCTCTCTCTCGGGCAGTTCCGAAAAGCAATCGAATTCTTTCAGCTGGCTCTTGGTATCTTAGAAGAGACTGGAGACAAAGATTTAGAAGGAAAAGCATATTTAAACCTTGGCGGTTCTTATGGCTCCCTCGGGCAGTGCCCAAAAGCAATCGAATTCTTTCAGCGGGCTCTTGGTATCGCAGAAGAGACTGGAAACAAAGATTTAGAAGGAAAAGCATATTTAAGCCTTGGCAATGCCTATCACTCTCTCGGGCAGTTCCGAAAAGCAATCGAATTCTTTCAGCGGGCTCTTGGTATCGCAGAAGAGACTGGAAACAAAGATTTAGAAGGAAAAGCATATTTAAGCCTTGGGGATGCTTATCACTCTCTCGGGCAGTTCCGAAAAGCAATCGAATTCTGTCAGCAGGCTCTTCGTATCGCGAGGAAGACTGGAAACAAAGATTTAGAAGGACACGTGTGTGTTACCCTTGCTTATGCTCACTACTCTCTCAGGCAGTTAGAAAAAGGAATCGAGTTCTGTGAGCAGGCTCTTGGTATCGCAAAAGATACTGAAAGCAAAGTTTTAGAATCAAGAACAAATCAGGGCCTTGGTAGTATTCATCTTTATCTCGGTTATGTCGAAAAGGCATTCGAATTCTTCAAGCAGTCTCTTAAAATCGCAAAGGAGACTGGACAAAAAGTTCTAGAAGGAGTGGCATATGCGCACCTTGGTCATTTCTATGCCTCGAGGGATTTTGAAAAAGCATTCGAGTTCCTTCAGTATGCTGTTAGTATCGGAAAAGAGACTGGAAGCAAAGGACTACGTTTAGCGTACAAACTACTTGGGATAGTTTTTCTGGAATTCTCCGACGACTTTTCCAGAGCTGAGGATTATTTTAAATCTAGTATCAGACTGCTAGAAGAAGTGAGGGATCTTCTGCAAGACAACGACGAATGGAAAATCAGTTTTCGAGATCAACATAGCGTTTATACAAATTTATGGTGTCTTCAATTACGTCAGGGTAAGACCATGGAGGCCTTTTTTACAGCTGAGCGGGGCCGAGCACAAGCTCTCACGGATCTCATGAAATCAAGATACAGCGTCGAATTAACTCAGTTATCGTCGGAGGAGCAGATGGAAAGAAAATCCTGCATTTCAACCCATATTTCATCCCCTACGATATTTATCGCGGAGGTCCCAGAAAAATTAGTGAATTTCTGGTTGCTATTGAAAGGTCAGCAGTGGCAGTTTATGCGAAAGAAAACCAATCAGTCCTTGGTTTGGTTGATTGAGAGAGCATATAAACAATTGAGGGTTGGTAAACCTGTCAGGTGCGAAGATCGTTCGTTGGATGGAATAGAAGATGAAGAGATCGAGGAGTCATCCGACAGGAGCACACATGACGAAGAATCAACTCCACCACAAGAGGGTGATGATGCATTGAAAAACTTGTATGATATCATCATTGCTCCGTCTTTACACTTGATAAATGGTAATGAACTTGTCATTGTCCCTGATGGAGCATCATTCTTGATTCCTTACGCTGCCCTTGTGGACCAGAATGGCAGGTATTTGTCTGAAACGCTGAGAATTCGATTGGCTCCATCTGTGACCAGCTTAATGCTGCTGGCAGAGTGTCCAGAGGACCGCCATGGTACATCTGGTGTACTGCTTGTTGGTGATCCATGGGTGGAAACTGTTCGCTTAGGCAAGAAAAAGAAAAGGTTTGCGCAGCTCCCTTGGGCCGAGAAAGAGGTGAAAATGCTTGAAAAAATGCTAAACGTTCAGCCTCTAACAGGAAAGAACGCTACCAAGGAACGAGTATTAAGCAGACTCGAGTCAGTTTCCTTAGTGCACATTGCAGCTCATGGTCGTTCAGAAACCGGTGAAATTCTTTTGTCTCCTAATCATGCTAGTCCCGAAAGACCGAAAGAGCAGGACTTTCTCTTGACAATGGAAGATGTTTTGAAAGCAAAGCTGCGTGCTAAGCTTGTTGTCTTAAGCTGCTGTCACACAGGGAAAGGGAAGATCTCTGCTGAAGGAGTAGTTGGTATTGCACGTGCTCTTCTGGGGGCCGGTGCCCGTTCTGTTATTGCGTCATTGTCGGCAATAGAAGACAAAGCCGCCATGGAGTTTATGAGAAACTTCTACGAACATTTGATTGCAGGCCATAGCGCAAGTAAGTCTCTCAATCAGGCCATGAAATTGGTGCGGGAGTCTGGTGAATTCAATGAAGTGAGGCAATGGGCGCCGTTCGTGCTGATTGGTGATGACGTGACATTTGATTTCTCATTATTGGCCACTGAAGGTAAGATTCTCACACCGAGTTGAGATAGAATGATGATCACGTGGTTAAGATTCTTAGACGAAAAAGTGCTTTAATCCTAAACCCTTTGATTTGTAGTCCTTGATCATTAGACTGGAAATGAAACCGGAGTTTCGTTAACAACTCTCTTTTGTGAAACTAACAACTGCCCGAAGAGTACTCTGTTTAGAGGGGGACATTGGGGGGTTCCCAATACCGCAATACCGTACCAAAAATTGGCAAATACCGAAATACCGTGTCAAAAAAGGACGAAATACCGATATCGCATTTATGATCGGTGACGCTTACTTCACGTTGTATCCATCTCGCGTGTTTTTTTTTTTTATCTCAAGCATGTATCCACCAGAAATCAACCTCAGCCTTCGCGAGAAAACGTGAGATCTCGAATTGAACGGTACAACGATCGAAAAGCCAGGTCACTGGATGTCCTACCAATTTCATCATAGAGTAACTGTCAGAAATTGTGTATTCATTTGCCTTTAAGTCTAAAGTCTTCCAAATATTGACCTACATCAGACAGGAGAAGCCAAATGAACGGTACCGCAATACCGTGAAGGATTTTCTTTTACCGAATACCGTTAGCCAGAAGGATGAAAAACCGCATACCGCAGGGCTGGATGATACCGCAATACCGGACATTAAAATCCAAATTACCGAAATACCGCTTGAAAAAAAAGCTCAATACCGCAATACCGTAAACCCCCATGTCCCCCTCTGTTTAATCCAGAGATGAAAGAGTTTGGAATATTTGAACTACAAGTGGAGGCTAAATAACAACTTTTCACGCAACAATATTCCACATCGGTGTAGTTCGTTAGCAAGGGAGAGAGGAAGAAGTTAGGTGACTTTGTTTGAACTAGAATTTTTTCCAAGGCCATTCCTGTGATCACGTTTTTCATAATTTTTGGTGTAAATATAAGACTATTGACTCAACTTAAGTATTAACTTTTTTCGTTTCAACCCTCTCTCAACCCTTCGAGAGTTCGACAGTCAAATGGTCGTCCACTAATAAACACTGCTTATACTTATGACTGCGCCACCGTTGCTACTAGACAAGCCTTTGTACAATATCTTGTTGCCTCGTACTACAAGTATTTTAATAGATTGATGGGTTCTATATGATGCAGAACCAGCCAAAATCCAAGATGTCCCCAAGTCGGATTCCTGCGTTCTGACAAGTTTCATTTCTACTCCTTTCATATTCGACAGCCAGTTACTCGGAATCTGCCTCCCAGACATCTTGGATTTTGATTGGTTCTGCAGTGGGGTTAGGCTCGATTACCAGCCGCTGTTCGGGATATGAGCCCGCTCGAGAGAGCAGCGGAAATGGAGTCTACAGAGAGGTGTGAAAACCATCAAAGCTGTCAAAACTTATGGAAGAGCGCGCGTCAGAACGCTAAGACCTTTTTCTTTCTCTCTTTTAGCTACGTCCCAGCCAAGCACGGGGACGGATCATTAGTCTCTGCTGAGTTTATCCGTCGCTGTTTACACGTTCAGGGGATAAAGCCAAACAGCGAACCAAGACATTAATTTTACTGTATATAGCAAAGTAGAGCGAACAGCTTTCAGAAACGATAGCTCATCTATGTAAACATATTAGAATTAAAGCAATTCCGGCTGTGTATTTTTGAGTTCTTCTGTACAAACAGAGAGGAGTAGAAAATTCATTATTTTATCTAATAATGTTTTTTGCCTTTTTCGGTTATAAATAGTTTTAGCTGGATGCTGCGTGTTAAAAAAAGTAAAATTCAAGTTTTTCCTTACATTATTTGTATGTCATATCTGTCAACCCTTTTTATGTAATAACCTTAATTTTCAATATTTTTATCAGGACAGAAAGTAAGCAATAAAGTATATTCAGCAATGACACTTTATGGTCTTGTACAAATCATTGAATTATCTAACTACTTATTACTGCGAAAGAAAATTTAAGAACTCAGCTGCCTGTGAGACACAGACAGACTGATTTTTAATGGCTGCAAATTATATTTATATTACCCCTGGGCTGATCAGATTATATTTCTTTCACAGTATTCTAAGAGATCTCGTCGCCGAATTTTTAAGACGATAGCTTGACTGAACAAATTTCCAAATTTTACTGATTTCGAAGTTCACTGATTTTTCGTCATGCATGTTGGCCAAAACCTGCATCTGGACTAACTGCAATCCCAATGGAGCTAGTCGCCGATAGCCGTGAAAGTTAGACAAGAAGGGATATCTTTAACAACTTGTTTTGGAATCTGATTGATGCATTTTAGATTTCTAAAAAGATAACAAATAGCCTAACATAGCCCCATAAAAGCACGAGATGTGGTTGAAGAAATCTTTTTCTTTAAATGGGCTGAGTAAGCATGCGTAGAAGCGTTTGTTTCCGCGCGAGTTCGTCAAGTTCGTCTTTTGTTCTCCTCCGACTTCCGCGGAGTAACTGGATTAGGTGATTAAGGGCCGGACAATCGATGACTGGTGTTTAGTATGATTTGGGTGAGTTGTTTTAGGACCTTTGTGTGGACGTAAAAACGTTGCGACCATTGCTGGATGTTTTTCAGGAATTTAAGGCCAGGTGATCCTTGTTTTCATTGAATTTACAGTCGAGGACAAAATTTTCGAGGAGCCATCTTTTTTTTGCTTTTAACTTGACCAATCAGGTCGTGCCGAGTGGGAAATTTTATTCAACCAATCAGCAGCACTACCCATAGTGATCGTCATCAGTATGGAATTTCTGCGCTCGTTTCCTCAGACGTCATTTGGCGGGGAAACCAGTGGTAGCGTCGCCAAACGTCGGTTGTTTTCTCAGGCTAGCAGAAGATGAGACTAAAAACATACGTTATCTTTATTCATCATTCTTACCACAGATTAAAATTTAGGATCAAAAGGTGCAAACGTTCGTGTTTTATGAAACACTTCTGTTTAAAATGAACCATTTCTCCCGATCACTTGAATCAAGCTGAGAGCGGGCGTTACGAAACACAGTAAATGTAGGAGATCACATGTCGAGCATGATATCACGATACCTTGAACAGTTCGGATGGTTTGCGTGTGGGAGTAGCTAGGACACCGTAAAGGGCTTCAATTGATAAAGCCTAAAACAATAGCCGCGCTGAACTACCCAGATCTGGGTGTTACTTCTGATTGGTCGGTCCGCGAGGAAAGTTTGCTTCAGCCGATTACAAGCACTATCCAGATCTGGGTAGTGACGCGTGATCAGTATGGAATTTCGGCGCATGTTGCTCAGACGACATCTAGCGGAGAAACCAGTGATGGCGTCGCGAAATGCCGGCCGTTTTTCAGGCTACAGTAGATAACGCTTCGGGCTCTGAAGGTTCGCTAAAAGGACTCAAGAAATCCTGGGTTGATGTTGGTTTGTATAACCACTGGTAACGATGCTGAAATGCGCTAACATGTACATGTAAATCTCATTTCTTTAGCTCTTACTACCGAAAGTAGGTCCTTGCTCACGCTATTCCCACTAGTATGGTAGCACAGCTCTAAGCTCACAAATCAGTCAATTTCGCTTCGCTAACTGACAGTTTAATTATATCATTTTCAAAATTATTGAAACTTTGATGTTGAATGCGACCTTAAGAAACATAAAACAAGATTCCATGCCCAAAAATATACCGGGACTGTTGAGAAACAGGTCCCAGATTACTGGGCTCCAAAGTGGCAAGCAGCGCATTTCCGGTCGTCGCTTCTCTCCACCCGGGTGGTGGAGCCGGAGAAGCAACGACCGGAAATACGTCTGTGTCCGCAGGCTAGCGCGAGGACCAAGCACGCGTGTTGTCCTCTCTCGAGAAACTTTGCACAATAGAGAAAAGATTGGACAAGAAACTAATAATGCTTGCATTTCTCTAATTACTTGAGTTTAATTTGATAACATTTCTTACAACTAGAACAATACCTCGAGACAGCTGAAGCACATGCATCAAGATACAATTACTAGGGAGTTTTTTCGCCGCAGTATTTCGTATAAAAAATCAAATACAAAATAAAAATAAAGTCTCCAGGGAGCGGAACGTAAAAACGCTAAAGACCGTAACGAAATAGGAATGTTCAAATCTGCGTAAGCACTAAAGCAACTCTTGTTTCCATGGAGACGAAGTTTAAATATGGAACTCGGCGCAGAATTTAAGGCACTGTTGCTCGTTTCGGGTGAGGAAGATATTGGAAAGCCTGTGGTCTCTCCTGAAGCAAAGGGAAGCGTTCATTTACTTGATTTTGGCATCAGTCTTTCTAAGTTCCCGAAATAATTCATCATCTTTATTTTTTTCGTTTTCTTAAGTCAAGCACTTCCAGAATATTGCTCACTCCTGCAAGAGAAAGCGAAAAAGGAGGTTAGTTCGTACTCTAATGATCCGTACGAGGGATAATATGCAAATGATGAAATTATACACTGTGGAGGCAGCGCAATTCCAGCGCTACCATCCCGTCAGCGTTCATTTTTTCGATTTCTATTAAAAAATCAGGCAGTCATTCAGTAATCCCAAAATCTCGTTAAAACAACAACTTTTAAAGATAGAACTCAATTTTCTGTGGCCCTGGGATGGCGGAAATTAAGCGGGGGTTAATCTGGCCACGGCCTACATAAGACGCGAAAGGAACTATTTAAACAGTGAGAGCTGCCAACAAACTGAATAAAACGGAAAAAAAAAAATGGCTCAAAACATTAGAAGCCAGAAAGAATAAATAACACAACCAATCAGGGTTCATACAAAAAAATGCAACCATTTTTCAAGGACCACATTACATTTTCAAGGACCACCTACTAGGAATATAATTTCTCATATTGTACAAAATGCGTACTATCTGACAAAAATGCACATTCCCAGTCTATTCTAATAAGACTTTAAGGCTTGATCTCTTTGCTTTACCAACTTCTCTACATTTTTCAGTTCACTTGTCTTGAATTAATGGTAATTCTGGCATGAATTCGCGAAACAAAAAACGCTTTCCGTAAATCACTTTGAGCGTCGCTGAGCTATGATTTACATTGTCGTGGAAAACTAAAAATTATTAAAAAATTCTTTCCAACCATCTCATTCAAAGTTGAAGAAAATTCAAGGACTTTTCAAGGACTTGCATAGAAATTTAAGGAATTTTCAGGGAAAAATGGAATTCAAGGACTTTTCAAGACTGTGCAAACCCTGCAAATATAAAAGAAAGGAAGGACGGACAAACTTGGAGTAGATTAAAACAGATTGTAAGTACCATTTATACGGGGTTTTCTACGATTATTATAAGTCTTGAGTAAATAAAACATTTTATTAAAATGACGGTTTTACAACCTTCTGATAATCAATTCTTTAGAACTGTTAAAAAATTAGGAGCAAACGATCATTATTTCAAGTAAATAACATACACATTAAAAATTCTTTGTCCAGTGTTCCTTACTGTTCATTTGTCGTCCGGTCGGTCTCGGGTGTTTTACGACCGTGTTTTTTGCCAATGTCTTGCTGTTGTTGCTGTCCTCGAGGACTGTCCCTCCGATCCTTGTACTGTTTTGTTTTTGGTTTGTTGTACGGCTGATATTGACTTCCTGACGAGTTCGCAGTCTGCCCTGAGAAGCCAACCGCGTGGTTGGTTTGTTTACGCCCCGTTTTCTCACGGGGCGTAAAGAACCCAACTACGCAACAGAAAAGCCCACGAACGACGTCGTATTATAAAGCGTTAAAAGCCATGCAAGAGAGAAACCTCTGCTCGCAGGCAAGGGTACATCACTCGGGCTCTATTAGCAAACTATCTGCGGAAAATAGTATAAAATTGTTCCATGCATAGTAAATGTATGGGAAACTGTGCGGAAATCTTACCCAGACTTCTCCTATAAACTGAGCTGGAGAATTTTTGCAAAAATCAATCAACGACTAAACTGAACAGGGTCCAGACACTGCCAGAGGAAATGTGTTTGTTGTTAGAACATCAAAACCCGTCGAAAACCTCTGAATATAAAGGGTTATTTTGATCGTGTTACAGTTTCGTTACACATTCTATATACCGCAAACCAAGAGACTGAGGGCTCGCAAGATCGGCTACTCGTGCGTCAGCGAGGATATGGCTTGCGGTTATTGATTTTCAAAATGGCAAACAACAAAGTTGATCTGGGTATGGATAATAGATAGACCAGTCTTTCCATTATCCATGTTTACTATTAGTAAAACACCACTATTTTCCGATTTGCTGTGGAGGAAAGTTTTTGGCGATTTGTTTTTGATGATGGTGTTTCATCGTCGATCGAAACGAATTAAAATATTTTCTGAAACGCTCGTTACAAAGTACCTTTATAGCGTGATAGTAATTATTACATCGAAACATGCATGTATGCTTATACATAATTACTTGAAAGAGAAAACTCGCAAGAAAAAAAAAGTGTTCTAATTAGTTAATATTGGTTGTCCCTGTCTTAAATTTAACGTTTTATGCCTTTTAACGGATGCTTAAATTAATAAAACGCACCACTGTACTTGTTTAAAGTCTGTTTTCGTTGGGCTCGGTCGTCGACGTCTTGCCGACGTCGCTCAAAAAGCCGACTTTTGGGCAATTCTGTACTATATATTGTATCCAACCAAAATGACTCTTCTAAATAAGATAAGTGTATTGAAAGAGGTAATGTAGATTCTATGCTGGAATTTGGCATGTGATCAACGTTGAATAGAATGTTGAAAGTGTATCTGTCGTTAACACCGCTGGAGTGACGGGCCGTGTAACGCTATTTGTCGCGTTTTTTCGCAAAATTAGGGTTGAACTCGAGGTCTTTCGGGCTACTTAAAATCGTTTGCCCAGAGATTTGCTTCGATTTTCTGATAGATTGGGGCCTAGTCAAGCCGTAGAAAGTCAATTTGCGAAATTCTAAGTTATAGCGCCTTGTAAAAATTTGCAGTATTTTATCCCTATAATTTTGAACGGTAGAAATTGTCAGTAGGGTCTATTTTTAACAACACTTTTTTGGCCACAAAATTATTACAGCTTTCACAAATCTATCATCTTATAAGAAAGAAAGGGTCATAAAAACTATTCGTGTTCTTCAAAGGCTGCCAAACCAGTGTAGTTTGACGTACGAGTCAATGAAATTTGTGTAAAATTTCCTTTTACCGGAAGTCGATTTTTGAGCTCTGAACAGGCAAAATGAGTTTTCTCGACTTTTAACAAATAAACACGTTATTTGGGAAAACTAACTACAGCATGTTTCAGTACTCATTAAGGGATATCGATGAGCCCAAAATGAGTGAAATGCGAATTTTGAACTTGTGTACTTGTCGATTTTTGTCGATATTTACAGACAGTCGGCTTAAGTTCGTTCCAGGCCCCACTGTTGCGTGGAATATCATTGGACTGGACTACCACGTCGAGGATTTTTTTAAAACGTTTCTGCGTAATTATGTATAGGTAATGAAACCCAATAAAGCTAATAAAAAAGTGTACAGCTCTATAAAATGATTCACAAGGGCAAGGGCTAACGTACTGAGCCTTGGTCACGAAACGTGAACTCTTGCCCTCTTTATTTGCCACATAATTATGCATCCGAAGAGCTCATGTAGCTTTTGTAGCTTTTCCATCACGTAGCGGTAAGCATTAAGACTAATTAATAAAGAACCTGGGTCTTGGGGTTCCTTGTTAGCCCATATTTTTATGCCTGCAGAAGAGCAAGCAGGTCACCGGAAGGATTTTTGTTGTTTCGATCTGACAGTGGAAAGCATAATCTAAATGAATGATCCCCAGCGTTTGGCGCTGTTACTTCAGCAATGCATATTGCTTTTTCTATGTCTGTTGCCTCATTCCACCTGCCTTATTGTATGCCCTTGTCAATGATCCTTTTCTTATCTCGCTTCTGTTCTAATCTAATCGAAGACGACCTAATTTCTTAGAGGCCAGGTCTGAAAAACGGTGTGAAACTGAAATGATTATTTTTGGTCTGACAAGGGGTCCGCGCGGCATACCCCCAGCAAGAATCCCCAGGAGTACCACCCGTGATTACATGTACTTCCGCGCTAATGCGGATCACCACTAAAAAGGTTTCACTTCATTCTATACGTACTTACCTACAGAGATACCAGTGACTGTGGCTTAATTCAGGTGCGACGGGTATACCACGGGTACTTTCTGAACAGTGATGTGCATAAGGCTTCAAAATTATTTACAATACTAATTACCTATTGAATAGAAATTTTTGTAATGCTACAGTGCATTGTCTCTTCATCTGTTCTTCTGTACATTCGCACCCTGAGTGATTTCCTCCAGCCAATGTTTATTTTCCCCAAATTTTTGTTTTCGTGTCTTGACCGAAGTACTGCAAATAGCTGTATCACGACAATGATGAATATGACTTTTCGACATTATCTATTCATAGCATAGAAGTATTTTTTCGAACCAACACAATCGCGACTTGCACTGATTATAACATATTGACTAACAGATGGCAAAATAAACTCCAAACAGTCTTATTTCCTAGTAGGATTCGAGGTGTCGAAAAATACTTTTAGGATACACATTTAGAATACACACTTTATCAAGTAAAATTGTCAAATTTCCGCCTTGTCCCCTGAGTCACGTGCACCTGCTCTACTAATAGCGAAATGTCTATTAATATTAAATTGACTTTCAAGAAAACTAGAAATCTGGATGCAGGAAAAGAAATAGTTTGTAAAAACCTTCCGTGCAAATTTAACATAAAGCAAAAATCCAGAATCCGGCGTAGCATGGCGGTTTTGTCGCGCGAAGCTCGCGCGAACGAGTCTTGCTCTCGCCCCAATCTCCTCGCGGTTTCACAGCCCTCGCCCGCCTTAGCTTGTACTGCGCACCAGACCAAAACTACGCAGGCTAATAAATAACACGGAAAGGAAAGAAGTCGAAAAAGGCATTGGAAGTCACATTTGGGATGGACCTTGGGACTTCTCCCAGTAACCAACTGTACCAGGAGTGTACCAATCCTTGCCCCTCAAAAGCAAATGCAAACGCAAAGTAGCGCAGTAGAAAGCCTACCTGACCGAGTGGGAATTGTGTTTCAAAAATTGAGTGATGTTACATGATCACTTTTTGGCTTTTCCTTGCTTCTAAATGAGGAAGATATCGACACCCTCTTAAAGGGCGCGAGTTTCGAGCCAGTTGCAGCCAAAATCATGATCGATTATGTCTCACACAAAGGAACAGACCTGCCCTGACGAATATCAGTTCTTATTTTAAGTGGTTCGTTGTATCTTTCAAAGCAACGTACATACTGAATATTTAGAACCTCGAAAATCTCTACAAGTAGATTTTCCCAAGTCCGAAAAGGAAAACTTTGTTGAAGAAATTGCTACCCCTTGAGATAAGATGAGATACAAAGTCACGCATACAACTACGCATACAGTATTTCAAATAGATAACTGGGCTAAACGCTTTCTTAGCGTCTTATCGCGTCACATTTGCGAACAAATTGGTATTATTTGCCCAAGAAATTCTACTGCCATATCTTGAGGAGTCGATCTTAATGAAAAACTATTTTTAGCTAAGACCCCGAGGTCGGGTGTCACGAACCAGTGACGTTCGCGGATACGACCATTTTACAAACCAGATAACATTGCAACAAAACAAGTATAAACACGGAATCATCGGCCAATATAGTTTCAAATGATTTAGAAATAACCTTATTAAAATGAAAAAAA